>CM040242.1:17944280-18659146 GCA_022545495.1 Chrysanthemum lavandulifolium | reverse complement strand
GATTTAAACTAAGACATTTAGTTAAAAAACGACATAAAAGAAAATTTTAAAACTAACTACTGCTTTCTTACTGCTTCTTCCTCTTCCTTTTATGCACCAAAAGCTTTCTCTCTCCAAAATGAGCAGTTCCCACCTGTCTTTTTGACCATTGGATGACTTGAGGAGATTATAGCCCTTTGATCATTTTTTGGCGGGAAATGGTGTTTTGACCTGCTGAGGTTGAGTGAGATGAGGGGTGAGGTAATTAATGTATTCTTGGAGTGTTGTGTTTGGAGTGATAAGGTGGTGGAAAGGTGAGGGAGGAATGATGGGATTGTCTGAGTTGCAGGCATGGTGGGTGAAGAAGACAGGAAAAAAAAAAAAAAAAAAAAAAAGCGCGAGTGGGTTTTGACCAGACATTTGACTAGAGGATTAATAGAAAAGGGGGGGTCCAAATTAGTTAATGACAGGGGGTCACTTGGGTAGGCAGGGGTCATAAGGTGTTTTGACAAGGCTAAAGGGTTGAAAGGGTTTAAAACACAAGGACCTAATGTGAAATTCTGAAATATACAAGGACCAATCCTGTCAAATTTGCAAAGTTGCTCCAAGGACTAAAAGTGACAAGTGTCAGTAATGCAAGGACCAAACTTGACATTTTCAAATTTCCAGGGACCAATTTTGCCAAATTTTAAACTTGAAGGACCAATTTTGTAATTTCTCAAAACTTTTGACATTTTTCACCAAAGGACTAATTATGACAAGTTATGATTTAAAAAGGACCTTTGGTGATTTTTCTTTTGAAATTAGGACTCAGGGACTATTTCTGACAATTTTAGAAACTTGGGGGACTGAAACTGCCAATTATGCAAACTTAGCTCATTTTTCATCTGATTTTAAACATTTGGCATCTGAAACATATAAAATGCAATTTTGGAATATTTTCGATATTTTGATGCATTTCGAGCATTTTAAACGTTTTGCGATTCGGATTTAACAAAAATGATGAGTATTTACACACTCATCAATCCCCACACTAAACTATTGCTAGTCCCTAGCAATCTTTTGAGAAAAAACTTAATGGATTTGAATCTCTTTACCAAAAGCCATTACTTCGGAGTAGCCAAATGTTTGAGTTCAAGTAAGAACCATGGTACACCGATAACCATGTGATTTTGAGCAAACCACCGACTTTCAACGGATTTGATTTGTTTTTACGAAGCCGTTTACCTTTGGACTAGCCAACTCTTAGATAAATTATCAACATTATCTTTGGTGAGTGATTACCAATTATGGTTTTTCCTCGCCTTTACCACAAGCCATAAACTTGCGGGCTAGCCAACTCTTCACTTTTAAGGATATGGTGAAATGAATACCATACAATTTTGGGCAAATTGCAAGCCGTCAACGGATTTGAGATATCTTTACCAAGAGCCGTTTGCTCTGGATTAGCCAATCCTTTTGTTTATTAGACAAGGCGGATGATAACCAATTGAGTAAGTCAAAACACTTACTCCAAAAAAAAAAAAAAAAAAAAAAAAAGGCCAAAAGGGGGAATTAGGCGGTATAATTATATGATAAAATTCGTGAGAATTCCCCCCCACACTAGAAATGAATATTGCCCTCAATATTCAAAGTACCGGCTGTTATGCCGAAACTTAGAACGTAAAAGGAAAATATTACGGCCATTATTTTTGTGATTTTTTTTTTTTTTTGAATGAAAACTTATATATATAACATGTGGGGCAACTCCCCCACACTAGGGTGGTACACACGGGTGAAAACCCATGTTTAGCTACTGTTTTTGATTACCGAGTCGCTAGCTTGACTCGACCCCGAATTCATTTGTTCATGGGGAAGCAAAGTGGAAGAAACAATCTCCATCGGACTTTCATTCAAGATGTTTGGACAAACATTTGAAGCACGTGAAAGTTCCACACCGATGAGATATACATAGAACCGGCTCAAAACTGATAAATGAAAATGCCGGGGTCAAAGATAGTGTCTTCATTCCCGAAGGAGTGAAGATGAAGAGAAATCATAAGATATTTGAGGAAAGGAAGAAAGATTTTGATAACAATCAAGATCCATTCTTCATCCTCAAATGTAGACATACCGGGAGGAAGGGTGAAGGTAGTATCATTAATAAGCAAACTCATACGATAGAGTACACCTTCCTCCGAGCCAATATCATCCTCAAGATCAAAATAGAAATGATCATGTTCCAGAGGAGATATGTCATGAGAGAGTTCACCGGAGAACTCTTCATGAAGAGAATCATTCACATGAGGTGAAATTGTGAACTCTTGTTCCATTGTGGGCTCATCACTATCCTCGTTCTGAGTATCAAAGAGTGGATTCTCATAAATTGAAGTGAATTCAGAATCTAATTCAAATAGAGGATTGGTGAAAGTAGCTTTGAATGTTTCGGGAACAAAGTGATCAACATTCTCTATTGGACTGTTGGGATAAGAAGTGAGTGAATGATCATTATCAAGGAGACTTTCAGTCTCTCCCAGATCGGCTTCGAAATCAAAGGAACCATCATCACTTCCCGATGAAAGTGGACTGATGTAAGTGAGTTCATCGGTGAACTCCTCAAGAAGAGGATCAGACTGTGGGAGCGATGCCTCAACATACTCGATGTTTCCATAGGAAGCACAATCGTCGCTAACATCGGAGAAAGTTTCAAAATGATCTTTTGAACACTCAAGAGGGGAAAGAGAATCACACATATGGTCAAAAGTTCCCTGTGACTCTCTCGGGATTGGGACAAGGTCCTCAACACTAGACTTTATGAATTCGTCCGATTCCTTTTCAGGAACAGTGTCAAGATGCTCGTCCCCATGTTCAGAGAGTGAGTGGGAGCTTCGGGTGTGATAGCAGTTGTTTGAGATGGAATCTCAACTGCTGGGATATCAACTGACTGAGGGAGTTGAGAAATAATATCTTTAAAAGAAATACTCTCCTCGTCATCATCATACATAGCTGCCTTAAGAAATTGGGAACGCTTTAGAGCTGCTTGCTCTAGGACTAATAATTCTTCCCTAGATTTGCGGGCCTCTCGTTCTTCTCGTTCTTCGGCTAGCAATTCTCCAATGGTCTTTTCACCACTCACTTGATTCTTAAAGTTACGAATCATATCATCAAGCGTTTTCATTGCGGTTTCAAGATCTTGGGAAATTTCTTGAGACAACGGCTCAGGTGGAGTTTGAACCGTATGGTGCTGTGGAGGTTGGAAATTGTCAAACCTGTGAGAGTCATGATTGTTACAAGGTAATGGATTCCATGTTTGACAATCAGAGCTGAAGTGGGGACCTCCACAGTACTCGCAATGATAAAGCTGCTGAGTGCAGGACCGTGTATCATATGGATATTGGTCATAACCAAAGTTCTAAGCATTCTGGAAAAGCTGTTCATAGACAAACGTGTTTCCGATTGACAATCAAATTCTAGATGAGGACCTCCACAAAATTCACAGCAGTATGTTGATTATATAAAGATAAGTCGGTGTGGTGGGTAATTGGAAAAGTTTGAGGGTCGTTAAATGAGTTCGGATTAGGATCATAATCAAATGAATTCCTCGAACCACAAAACAAACAACTCCGTTCGAATATCATTACCACCTTGTACACACGTACACAGCGACATGGTGAACCAAAAGAGGCTCACGAACCGACACAAGGAATAAACGATTGCATTTGAGAGTTATGAGAAGGAATCGGTTTATTCAAAGAATCAACAAAACCAACATGGTGATCGAATGACTATCAAGCCTCGAAGAACATTTTGAAAAATCCGGAGGTGGGACAAGTGGTGTGCTCGAGAGCTAGCAATTTCCACCACTTCCGTTATGGTCTCGGTTACGGTTCTTGAAAGCGTGAAGATTAAGCAAGTCATTCTTGCTAATCACCGGTCTAAATTCGCATGTTTGCTTTTAACCGTAAATCGTGAAAGTATAGGATCAATTCTAGGCGGCTTAGGAGCAATTGAGGGTTAGGTCTTTGGATAACCGTAGGTTGGACGTGTTAGCACTTCCATTATCGGAGGAAGTACACGGTCCTTTGTCACCCGGTTTCTCTTTCCATTTCCCTACGCAGAATTAATGGATCATCACGAACAACACGAATTCTTGACATTTGTGTAAAAGTCGAAGTTTTTCAACCGTCCCGAATTCGTCCTCGAGAGATTCCATGAGAATAGAAGAAGTGAGAATCAAAAGGATAGAGGGTAAAGGGATAAAGAATCAAACAGGGTAAGAGGTTAAGATGAATATTTTGGTATTTTTGAAAACATTTTGTAAAACAAAGAATGAAAATCTTTTGGGTTTTGATTTTTAAAAGAAAATATAAACACATACAGATGGTATGAACAATGAGTGAATATCCAAATCACTAATCTGCTAGATGGAAGATAATCGACAAAGCTCCCGGCGTGGCGTAAAATTTGATATGTCTTTGAGCAATCGAGTTTTTCGCATGGTGACCACTTGTTAATGGCCAACTGTAAGAAACTTAAAACAGCTCAAGCACAAACTCAATGAAGATCTGGGGAGTATAGGGTTTCCCCGGGTCGTTAAGTCCCAGCGAGCTATGCAATGGATCACCCAACGTATAGTGATCGAGAAATTTGAACAGAAAAAGGGATTGATATGATTATAACTGCAGAAAAAGCCGACAAATTACAGAGGCTTAAATGCAAATTAAAGAAAGTTAAAAAGATAAAAAATATTAAATAAACGCTATCACTATTTGCAAATTGATTTTTTTATTTTATGTTTTTATAAAACTGAATTAAAAAAACTACGCGACGTACAACAGAAAATGTGAAACTTTAACAATATAAATCCTAAAAATATGAAAATGACATTTTTACAAACCTAATGATAAAAGAAAATTTATAGAAAAAGAAAATTATTTTTATAACTAATTATCTAATTATTATTAATTAAAAACTATTTTTAACTATTAAATAATTACCTAAAATACAAGAAAATAGGAAATAAAGCTAGAAAAATAAAATTAAGACTTGGAAAAATCTAAAATAACAAAATAGAATTTTCAAAACTATTTTTGTATTTTTCTGATTATTTTTGTATTTTCTAGGAATTAAAAACTCTTTAAAACTACTTAAATTACTTAAAAATACAAATTTAACTAAGACAAATATGGAAAAATATTTTTTTGGCTTTTTATATTTATCTTAACTTAAGAAAAATGAAAAATTATTTTTTTGAAACTTTTCTTAATTATTTGTATTAAATGCTAATTAAAAATGCTTAAAAACTGAATTAAATCAAGAAAAATACTAAACTGACTTGGAAAAATCTGAAAAATTCAAGATAAGCTCAAAATAATATAGAGAATCAAGGAAAAATATAAAAACAGTGGGTTGCTTGTAAGAAAATGAGGCTGCAGTTGAATGTGCTTAAAAATAAGCACTAAGGATAAGCTAAAAGGACCAAAAGACCACCAAACTGATACAAAAGCTAAAATATGCTAAAAGAACCTAAATGCAACTAAAAACAACTATCCTACACTTCTAAATCACAAGCTCAACAGATATGATGATTTGAGTATATAAGCTAAAAGCAGTTTTAGGTGGCTACTTTAAGCTTAAGCACAAGACATACAATAAGCTGAAACTACAAAAGGGAAGTGGGAACCTGCACTAGACCTGGGTGGGACCTTGTAAACCAAAGTGGAGACCTAGATGAGCTCAAATGAGCTTTGTGCAAGCTCTGCAAAACCCCTGTGCAGACTCAGCTTTCACTGAGTCAGTTGCACAGGGGAGTTCATACCCATTTGACAAGCCCATTTAGAGCTTAAGAAAAATTCACAAAAGTATACTAAAATGGAGATAAGAAAATAGACCAGTAGGACTTTTTAAAACCACAAGTTTCATTGAAATTGACTCAGAAATGAGTTCATGAAAAATCCCTCTAGTTTGGCCAAAACTGAGTTATGCAAGTATTTGACTTTTTGACAAAAAATGAAAAGTTGACTTTCTTGAACTTTGATCTTGATTTAAGGACTGATATAGAAGTATTATGATGAAATGACACTAATGACAGCTATACTTATGATTTTTAAACACAAAACTAGCTTTTGATTTGTCAAAAATCCAAACAGTTAGTTGATAAGACAGATTACTTGTGATGTTTGACTAATGGCTAATGCAAGTGCAATATGATAACTAGAATGAGTTCATTTGAGCTTAAAAAACCTAGAGCTACAAGAACCTACCACTGATCATACCTAAAAGTCAGATAGTGCAGCAATTCCAAACACCCTTTATACCAACTGATTTGTAATAAAAATGAGCTAAACACTAAAACATCTTGTATTAATGATCAAATTAAGTTAAGCTACCCTACATACAACTTAATAAACAAGTTTTAACAGTTTATGACTACCAATACAAATACAAACAAAATATGCAAACTTATGTGAAAATGTAAATAAGGCAGCTACTCACAGATGTCCACCATGACTTGCAGGCTAAAACCAAGATCCAAAACCACTATTCTAATCTAATTTCAACCCAATATCACCACTGAATCAACCCATTCCATTCAATGCCTGTTTAACCCAATCTTCTTCTTAGTTGACTTTCATTGACCAAAAAGCAAATATGCTTGAAACTGTTATATGAGCTTACAGAAAGCTATAAGCAGCTTATGTAAACTTGTTTGTGCTAGAATTTAAACTTTTGAAAGCTTGCAAATTAGAGTTTGAAACTGAATTATACAACAGTCAATCATGAAACTTGGAACTTAGATAAAAGCTTGGATTGATACTCAAAAACACATTATACTGATAATTTTAACTAAAATGTGATACAAGGAAACTGAAATTACAATATTTTGATTTAAACTAAGAAAATTTTAAAACTAACTACTGCTTTCTTACTGCTTCTTCCTCTTCCTTTTATGCACCAAAAGCTTTCTCTCCAAAATGAGCAGTTCCCACCTGTCTTTTTGACCATTGGATGACTTGAGGAGATTATAGCCCTTTGATCATTTTTTGGCGGGAAATGGTGTTTTGACCTGCTGAGGTTGAGTGAGATGAGGGGTGAGGTAATTAACGTATTCTTGGAGTGTTGTGTTTGGAGTGATAAGGTGGGTGGAAAGGTGAGGGAGGAATGATGGGATTGTCTGAGTTGCAGGCATGGTGGGTGAAGAAGACAGGAAAAAAAAAAAAAAAAAGCGAGTGGGTTTTGACCAGACATTTGACTAGAGGTTTAATATAAAAAGGGGTGTCCAAATTAGTTAATGACAGGGGGTCACTTGGGTAGGCAGGGGTCATAAGGTGTTTTGACAAGGCTAAAGGGTTGAAAGGGTTTAAAACACAAGGACCTAATGTGAAATTCTGAAATATACAAGGACCAATCCTGTCAATTATGCAAAGTTGCTCCAAGGACTAAAAGTGACAAGTTTCAGTAATGCAAGGACCAAACTTGACATTTTCAAATTTCCAGGGACCAATTTTGCCAAATTTTAAACTTGAATGACCAATTTTGTAATTTCTCAAAACTTTTGACATTTTTCACCAAAGGACTAATTATGACAAGTTATGATTTAAAAAGGACCTTTGGTGATTTTTCTTTTGAAATTAGGACTCAGGGACTATTTCTGACAATTTTAGAAACTTGGGGGACTGAAACTGCCAATTATGCAAACTTAGCTCATTTTCATCGATTTTAAACATTTTGCATCCGAAACATATAAAATGCAATTTTGGAATATTTTCGATATTTTGATGCATTTCGAGCATTTTAAGCGTTTTGCGATTGGTTAACAAAAATGATGAGTATTTACACACTCATCAATCCCCACACTAAACTATTGCTAGTCCCTAGCAATCTTTTGAGAAAAACTTAATGGATTTGAATCTCTTTACCAAAAGCCATTACTACGGAGTAGCCAAATGTTTGAGTTCAAGTAAGAACCATGGTACACCGATAACCATGTGATTTTGAGCAAACCACCGACTTTCAACGGATTTGATTTGTTTTACCGAAGCCGTTTACCTTTGGACTAGCCAACTCTTAGATAAATTATCAACATTATCTTTGGTGAGCTGATTACCAATTATGGTTTTTCCACTGCCTTTACCACAAGCCATAAACTTGCGGGCTAGCCAATCCTTTTGTTTATTAGACAAGGCGGACTGATAACCAATTGAGTAAGTGCAAAACAATTACTCCAAAAAAAAAAAAAAATGGCCAAAAACGGGGGAATTAGGCGGTATAATTATATGATAAAATTCGTGAGAATTCCCCCCCACACTAGAAATGAATATTGCCCTCAATATTCAAAGTACCTACTATTATGCGAAACTTAGAACGTAAAAGGAAAATATTACGGCCATTATTTTGTTTTTTTTTTTTTTTTTTTTTTTGAATGAAAACTTATATATATAACATGTGGGCAACTCCCCACACTAGGTGGTGGTACACGGGTGAAAACCCATGTTTAGCTCTTTTTTTTGATTACCGAGTCGCTAGCTTGACTCGACCCCAATTCATTTGTTCATGGGAAGCAAAGTGGAAGAAACAATCTCCATCGGACTTTCATTCAAGATGTTTGGACAAACATTTGAAGCACGTGAAAGTTCCACACCGATGAGATATACATAGAACCGGCTCAAAGCGATAAATGAAAATGCGGGGTCAAAGATAGTGTCTTCATTCCGAAGGAGTGAAGATGAAGAGAAATCATAAGATATTTGAGGAAAGGAAGAAAGATTTTGATAACAATCAAGATCCATTCTTCATCCTCAAATGTAGACATACCGGGAGGAAGGGTGAAGGTAGTATCATTAATAAGCAAACTCATACGATAGAGTACACCTTCCTCCGAGCCAATATCATCCTCAAGATCAAAATAGAAATGATCATGTTCCGGAGGAGATATGTCATGAGAGAGTTCACGGAGAACTCTTCATGAAGAGAATCATTCACATGAGGTGAAATTGTGAACTCTTGTTCCATTGTGGGCTCATCACTATCCTCCTTACGAGTATCAAAGAGTGGATTCTCGAGAAATTGAAGTGAATTCGAATCGAATTCAAATAGAGGATTGGTGAAAGTAACTTTGAATGTTTCGGGAACAAAGTGATCAACATTCTCTATTGAATTTGTTGGGATAAGAAGTGAGTGAGCGATCATTATCAAGGAGACTTTCGGTCTCTCCCGGATCGGCTTGAAATCAAAGGAACCATCATCACTTCCGATGAAAGTGGGTGATGTAAGTGAGTTCATCGGTGAACTCCTCAAGAAGAGGATCGGCGTGGGAGTGATGCCTCAACATACTCGATGTTTCCATAGGAAGCACAATCGTCGCTAACATCGGAGAAAGTTTCAAAATGATCTTTTGAACACTCAAGAGGGAAGAGAATCACACATATGGTCAAAGTTCCCTGTGACTCTCTCGGGATTGGGACAAGGTCCTCAACACTAGACTTTATGAATTCGTCCGATTCCTTTTCGTGAACAGTGTCAAGATGCTCGTCCCCATGTTCGGAGAGTGAGTGGGAGCTTGGTGTGATAGCGTTGTTTGAGATGGAATCTCAGCTGCTGGGATATCAACCGACCGAGGGAGTTGAGAAATAATATCTTTAAAAGAAATACTCTCCTCGTCATCATCATACATAAGCGCCTTAAGAAATTGGGAGCGCTTTAGAGTTTGGTTGCTCTAGGACTAATAATTCTTCCCTAGATTTGCGGGCCTCTCGTTCTTCTCGTTCTTGACTAGCAATTCTCCAATGGTCTTTTCACCACTCACTTGATTCTTAAAGTTCTGAATCATATCATCAAGCGTTTTCATTGCGGTTTCAAGATCTTGGGAAATTTCTTGAGACAACGGCTCGGTGGAGTTTGAACCGTATGGTCTTTGTGGAGGTTGGAAATTGTCAAACTGTGAGAGTCATGATTGTTACAAGGTAATGGATTCCATGTTTGATAATCGAGTGAAGTGGGGACCTCCACAAGACTCGCAACAATAAAGCTGCTGAGTGCGGACTGGTGTATCATATGGATATTGGTCATAACCAAAGTTCTAAGCATTACCGGAAAACTGTTCATAGACAAACGTGTTTCCCGATTGACAATCAAATTCTAGGTGAGGACCTCCACAAAATTCACAGCAGGTATGTTGATTATATGAAGATAAGTCGGGCTGTGGTGGGTAATTGGAAAAGTTTGAGGGGTCGTTAAATGAGTTCGGATTAGGATCATAATCAAATGAATTCCTCGAACCACAAAACAAACAACTCCCGTTCCGAATATCATTACCACATTGTACACACGACGTCCGTTACAAACGGAAGAGGAGGAAATTATTTTGTATACGGATATGGAGGGACTGGTAAGACATATTTATGGAAAATCCTTGCTGCCGGGATTAGAAGAAATGGTGACATAGTCATAAACATTGCATCAAGTGGCATTGCATCTTTATTGATGTCAGGTGGACGGACTGCTCATTCGAGGTTCCATATTTTGATAAATATTGATGAGACTTCTACGTGCTCAATAACTCCGCAAAGTGACCTGGGCCTGTTGTTAAAGAAATGCAAGCTTATTATTTGGGATGAGGCTCCCATGACAACTAAACTGTGCTTTGAGGCTTTAGATAGGTCCTTGAGAGATATCTTGCATAAGACATGTACGAAACTTGTGATGCGCCCTTTGGTAATATGACTGTAGTATTTGGCGGTGATTTTAGGCAGGTGCTTCACGTTATTCCAAAAGGTTCCCGGCAAGACATTGTAAGTGCATCTTTAAAACAATCGTACTTATGGGATCACTGCAAAGTCTTAAAATTAACCGCTAATATGCGCCTTACTGTTGGATCACGGCCTGAGGATGTAGCTGAGATAAAGGAATTTGCGGAATGGATATTGAAAGTAGGAGATGGAGATATTGGAGGACAACATGACGGAGTGGTTTTGATAGATATACCCGAAGATATTCTAATACATGAAACTAATGATCCGGTACAATCTATTATAGATTTCACTTACTCAAACATTTTGGATAACATAGATGATCCGTCATACTTCCAAGAAAAGGCCATTCTTGCTCCAACCAATGAAGTGGTTGATAGTATTAACGATCATTTGCTTAAAACCTTTCCTGGTGAAGAATTGGCATATCTTAGTTGTGACAACATAGATAAGAATGAAAGTGGTGGTGCTATAGATCAAGCCGTTTTTTCACCGAAATTTATCAACGGTTTAAAATTTTCGGGTGTCCCAAACCATAGGCATGCATTGAAGGTCGGTGTCCCAATAATGTTGCTGAGAAACATTAATCAATCACAATGTTTATGTAATGGGACAAGGCTTCAAGTCACTAAATTAACACATGCTTCTATTCAAGCCAAAATAATTAACGGAACACATTTTGGGAATACGGTTATACTTCCAAGGTTGAAAATTACTCCATCAGATAAACGTTTACCACTCAAGATCGTGCGCAAACAACTTCATGTGTCAGTTTCTTTTGTAATGACGATAAACAAAAGCCAAGGGCAATCACTTTCGAAAGTTGGTTTATACCTATCACATCCTGTTTCACACATGGACAATTATATGTGGCTCTTTCACGTGTAAAAATCAAAAAGGGTTTGAAGGTTGTTATTTCTGATGCCGATAGTAATTTATTAAAGACTACTATAAATGTAGTCTACAAAGAGGTTCTTCACGGTCTTTGATCAGTTATCAAGAGGTATGTACGGATATTCATATAATGCGATATGCATTTGTTTTTTTACATGTTTTATCATTGACACAAATGTTTAACTTACACCTTCTTTTTATGCTTTGTTAGGTTCTCGACGAATTTTTATTGGCTTACCACTTCATCTACTTCCCACTACATACGCTTTCTTTTTTAAAGGCTGTCAAGAATCGATGCTTTTAGTCACGACCAAAAGTCGTGGCTAAAAGTCACTATATCGTGGCTATACACCTTTTGCCACGAAAAAACGTTGCTAAATCGGCATGGCTAAATCCCCGTGGCTAAAGACATATTGTCACAAACGGCTCATACTTTTAGTCACGAACGTTTTTAGCCACGAAAGTCAACAATTTTTAGACACGACGACGTCACTATAAAGTTTGAAAAGATATAATAAAAAAACCTATTAAAATATTATTAAATCTTTTAGCCACGACTACATCGTGGCTAAAAGTATATTCATATTTTAGTGTTGAACCTTTAGCTACGACCTTTCGTGGCAAAAAAATTTACACTTAAACTATTAAAATACTATTAGTCACGACATATCGTGACTAAAAGTATAATGATTCTTTAATTAAAAACTTTTGGACACGACCTTGTCGTGGCTATAAGTCTTTTTTTGAAAATCATTATACTTTTTAGCCACGCCATGTCGTGACTAAAAGCAATGCTTATTTCTGCATTACAGCTGTTGTTTTAGCAGCAAACCTGCACTTTTTCCGGATGTTTTTCTCGATCCGTAACATACAAACAATCCCAAATATCAACATAATTTAGATTAACAAAAAGAGTGTCAACACATCCTAATTCATTTCAACACGATTCATATTCAACAAACACCAAACCACAATAGTTATAACCTAAATTGTTTTGCGAAAACACAACACCTACTCATCATGATCGTTCTCATCAATTCCTTCACTTTCACCCTCCATCTCATCTCCATCCTCCATTCCTTCATCATCTTTCTTCGTATTCTTCATCCTCTTCGCCAAACACGTTATCTTTATCCAAACTTATACCTTTCTCGGCCAATTTGGTCAACATGTTTTCAAGTTTCTTGTTAAAGGAGGCTGCAACTTTTTTACGAATAGCTTTTTTCATACTTTTACCTTGCTCGACGAATAGCTTATTCACTTCCTCTTGTGTATATGTCTTTGAAGCACTATAGTAGCTTGAAGATGAAGATGTAGCCGAAGAGATACTTGAAGCCCCTTTAAGCTTTCGCCCCACTGAACGGGTGTGCCCACTCCTTGTTCCTAAAACCTTTGCCAATATCTCTATTTCGGGCACATTCTCCCCGCTCTCTTGGGTGCTCTTTTTGGCATCTTCGAGTGCTTTCTGTGTAGTTAAAAAAATAAAGATTATATACAAAAGAATATACGCATGTGGATGCTTAAAGACATGATAACGAGTATAAGTCTAGGCATAAACACAAGGACTAGCAGATATAGAACAAAAACAAGGACTAGCAGATGCAAAACCATGACAGTCCCACTATCTAAGGCTAACACAGACCAACGAACATGTTTATCAAAACCATGACAGTCTCACTATCTTTATACTTGCACATAACTTGTTCATTCTCATTCAGTGAGTTATACTATTTGTTCATTCTCATTAAGCAATTCTAACTAACTTCCTAGCCAATCCTAAACATTAATAAGCAGATTACACAACAAATCAATAGACAGAAATAACCATGGACTCAAGAACAGATATTACCAAACATTCCTAAAAGGGAACAAAAGAAGTAAGCTAAGCTAAAGGGAACTTATGAAACTTATAATAAGCTAGGGGAGATTCAAGGAAATCTAAATTACTCTAACTATATCAAATCTAAAAATAACTTGAAAATATCAAATAAGCTAAAACATGAAAGTGATAAGCTCTAAAGAGAGCTGTATTTACAGACCTTAGAAGCGAAAAGGGTATTGAACAAGCTCTTAATGTCTACAAAATGACAAGTAGATAAGCAATAAACTAGAGGCTATAATTAGAACTAAGAATCAAGCAATAAGCGAGAGAGAATAAGCGAAAATTAAGCGATTAAAGGCTTACTTGGAAGATAACTAAGCGATGTGCAGACGGAAAAGCATCAAAACCACCAACTTTGAGCAATCGGTAGACTATGAAAAGATTTTTGATTTTTTTCCTTTTGAGGTAAGTTAAAAGAGCTAGTAAAATTGCTATTTTTAATTTTTACTAATTTTTATAACAAATAAAAATGAATTAAAATTCTTTGGAAAACTGATGAAACATTACTTCGGGAGAGTTTTGGTTAAAAAAGCACAAGATAAAAACAACCGCCAAAGGACTTTTAAAACTTGAAAACCTTTTAACTACTAGACTCTAATGAACTTTTGTATACCAAAACTATCTAAAACCAAGGATCCTCATGACTAAAAACTGTTTTTGACATTAAGATTAACAATAAACAAAACACTCCTTCAAGACATCTTTGAGATTTTTATGAAGCAAAAGATTGAAATAAGCTATGAAACTATTAAAACAGGTTATTACTAACTTATTTAGACTATAATAAGCATAATTAAACAGATTCAAGTAACAACAAACATTAAAGCTAAGTTATGACAGATTATGCTAATGTTTTTGGATTTTTAAAAACAAATTTATGAAAACTATATAAATTACTACAAAGGTTAGAAAAACCAACAAAATGTAAGTCAATGACGAGTATAAGCATTAAAAACAGATAGCAAGAAGATAAGCACCAGAAATGTGTTGTAACTTACGTGATTGGTAGCAGCAACATCGTTCACGTAGGCACCGGGTTTTTTTCTCTTATGCATTAGACCAAAGTCTTCTATTCGGCTCGGATATTTGTCAGGATTACCATCTATGCCTTTTTTTCGCTGTTAACACATGAAACAAATATATCATAACAATCAAAGGTTTATATATATATATATATATATATATATATATATATATATAGAGTTAGGATCAAATAAAGTAAAATTAAAATAAGAATGATAAGAAGAAACCACAACCACTCATTTCGGATGCACCTACAAAAATAAATGCATCTCCCTTAAATTTCTCCTCTTATTTGAAATGTGTGGCTAGAAATTCTTCTTATTCTTCTTATTTTAGTTTTTCTTCTTACGGATCTCTTCCTATATATATATATATATATATATATATATATATATATATATATATATATATATATATATATATATATATATATATAAATATTTAAATTATTACTTACACGAGCGTGTCGTGATGCAGCTAATGACTTTGTTCCATGACTATAAACTCTCACATACATTTTTTTCAATATGCATTACATCCAAATTGTGTTTTAATTCAATATCTGGCCAATACTCAAGCTCGTAGAAAATAGATCGTTTACTCCAATTCAACTCCGTTGTGTCACGTTTTCTCTTCGCACCGACCAACCCAAAATCTGGATGTTTCCCTAGTATTCTTTGCGGCAATCTAGCAAGTTGATCTAAGATGTTAGCACTACTAAAGTTTTTAGGAGGATCACCCAGCTCGTCCATGCCATTGAAGTTCTTGTCCTTCCTCCAACGATGGTTCTTGCGTAGGAATCTTCTATGACCAGGATACATGATTTTTCCTAGCACACGAGCAGATGGAGTGTCTTCGTTACATGTAGGGCATGCTAAGTAACCTTGACCAATCCAACCAGACAAATAACTGCGAGCAGGGTAATCATTAATGGTCCATAGAAGCATTGCTTTCATTGTGAAGTAAGTTTCTGTAGCAGCGTCTCTCATCCTGACTCCTTTATCCCATAGAGTCTTTAATTCTTCAGCCAAAGGCCGTAAGAAAACATCAATGTCCTTCCCGGGTTGTTTAGGGCCAAGAATTAATGTATTGAGCATCAAATTTGACTCTTTCATACATAACCACGGGGGCAGATTGTATGTTGTTAATATGACCGGCCACATGGTATAACCCTGACTCAAGTTGCCAAATGGATTGAAACCATCAGCAGCCAATCCTAACCGGACATTTCTAGGTTCGAGTGCGAATTGTTTATGCTTTCGATCAAAATCTTTCCATGTTTTACCGTCAACGGGGTGACACATCTTACCATCTTCCTTACACTTTCCAGTAGCATGCCAAGTCATATACTTTGCAATGTTTCTAGAGTTGAACATACGCCTTAGTCTAGGAGTCAGAGGAAAGTAACGCAACACCTTTTTAGCAACTTTCTTCCCCTTAGTGTTTTTGTCTTTCAATCTACTCTCATTGCAGACCGAACAATTCTCTTTGGACTTGTTCTCCTTCCAAAATAAACCACAATCGTTTATACAAGCATGAATCGCTTCGTATCCTAACCCGATCTTTTTAAAAGTCTTCTTAGCTTCATAGTGTGACGAAGGGGCTTTATTATCTTTTGGATACGTAGTTTTGAGAAAATCTAGCAACATGTCATATGAAGAATCGGTCCATTTACACAGGACCTTGATGTGCAACAACTTTGACAAATATTGCAATGTTGATTGATCACAACCAGGGTATAGCTTTTCACCGGCCATAGCAAGTAACTCTTCTAATTCGTCTTTTGTAACTTCAAGTGGCTCATTTGTAGCACTAGAACCTTCATTTGGCTCATTTGAAGCACTTGGTCCTTCAGTTGGCTCATTAGTATTCTCCATACGAACATCGTGTAAGAAATCGACCAACTCATTATATGTTTCAGGTGTGTGATTTACTACTGGCCGTTCACCGTGTTGATCCCAGGTGGTGTAAGAAGCGCTAAACCCATTTTTAAGTATATCGTTTTCAATTTCTTTAAGGGTACGTTTTTTATTGCTATTACACTTATGACATGGGCAGCAACAAGTATTATGCTCATCTGAGTGGTCCTTACACCTCTCGAGGAATGCATCAAGACCATCATTAAACTGATCAGAAGCACGGTTTCTTAAAGTAGTCCAACTCTTATCAATTGTCATAAATGCGCCCTAAAAAAATACTAATATACATTTAAACTAGTCACAGATCACAAATACACATCTATTCATCTTGTTCTAAGTTACTAATATACATTTAAACTAGTCACAGATCACAAATACACATCTATTCATCTTGTTCTAAGTTACATGCATCATAATGGAACACTAACAAGTTTAGTCAAACATGTTCAAATGAAACAAGGCACTAGTATCAAATACGGATATTCAAATACATATAAGCATTAGTACCATTACAGGAAACAGTGACGGTAATCCTAATTCAAACTAGTATCAAATGCACTAGTATCAAATACAGATATTCAAATACATATAAGCATTAGTACCACAATACATCACATAAACATTTATACATCCACCAATCACGCAACTCAGTTCTTATGAATGCTTTAGAGAGCGACACTACTTTAAGAATCCAAAGTACAACTAATAAAGATAGTTTTAAAACCAATATTCACAAAAGTGAACAATTTCTGTAAAACATAAAAGATGAAAACTAAGGACACCTACTGATGATTTGGCTACTTTCATAATATTACAAGAGTTTAAATTGTTAAATTCAACTATATTAATAAAATGCATTTTTTGATATTGCAACTAAGGTGCCAAATATATGTTAAATTCAACTATATATGTTTAAAAGTCAAAGTCATCAGTAGGTAGTCATCAGTAAAAGTCTAATTTCACATTATTATAAAAAATATCATAAACTAATTTCGCATGACAAAATTATGTGTAATCTGATTGAGCTAATTATTCCACATGGTTTTTTCTCAGTTGTAACAAGTTAATTGCAGACTTGAACTAATTTCACATTATTGTCAAAAATATCATAAACTAATTTCGCAAAAATCATTACACATAATAACATAAATTAATTTCAAAAAATCAAAAAAACCTTTAATGTATTTGCGGTGGTGACAAGAGTTGTGTGTGTAGCCGGCGAAGATGATGGTGGTCTTCCGTGGTGACGGGAGTGGTGGGAGCTGAGTATGTCGGGAGTGGTTGTGGTGGTTTTTGTGGTAAATGAGAGAGAAAGGATGTGGTAAATGAGATAAAATAGTAAAGTGTGGAACAAATATTTTTTTTATATACCAAGACTTTTAGTCACGACCCGTTCGTGGCTAAAGCTGTTTTAATATAATTTTTTTACTTTATTAATTCATATTAATTAAACTTTAAAAGTAAATTATTTTTAGTCACGACTAAAGTCGTGGCTAAATGTATTTCACCAATATTAGGGAAAATTTGACTTTTCACGAAAGTTTGGGAGGGAATAAACTTTTAGTCACGAATTTAGTCATGGCTAAAAGTATGGTAGTTATTAAATTCTAATCAAAATTAATTATAAATGTTGCTAATATTTACTTCATAGTTTATTTATATATTATATATAACTTGATTATCAAAATAAATTATATATTAAATAAAAATGTTATACTCGTTACAATTATGAAGTCGTTTAACATTTACCGTTTTACATACCATATTAAACGGATAAGTCGAGATGATATGAATATACATAAGCATGGACGGATTTAGTGGGTTCCCGCGGGTACCCGGAACCCCTATGGATTTTTTGATTTAGTGTTAATTTTTGAAAAAAATTATATTTTTCTTAAATAAATCTTAAATGAGTCGGTCTATCAAAATGCGGTTATATATTACGGTTCCAAAATTTTTGTGCAACCAGTCATATTTGATTCTGGTTCTATCCTTGTACATGAGATGTTAAACAGATGAGTCGTTATGATATGGTTATACTTGAGATGTTAAACGGATGAGTCAAGATAATATCGCTATACATGAGATGTTAAACGTAGAGTCAAGATGATATCGTTATACATGAGATGTTAAACGAATGATTCAAAATGATATGGATATACATAACATGCTAAGTGAATGAGTCGAGATGATATGGATATACATAACATGTTAAACGGATGAATCGAGATGATATGGATATATATGAGATGTTAAATGAATGAGTCGAGATGATATGGATATACATAACATGTTAAATGAATGAATCGATATGATATGGATATAAATAAGATGTGAAACAAATGAGTCGAGATTATATCGTTATACATGAGATGTTAAACGTATGAGTCGAGATGATGTCGTTATACATAAGATGTTAAACGTATGAGTCGAGATGATATGGATATAGTATGAGTCGATATGATATGGATATACATAACATGATAAATGAATGAGTCGAGATGATATGAATATATATACCATGTTAAACATATGAGTTGATATGATATGGATATACATGAGATGTTAACCGAATGAGTCGAGATGATATCGTTATACAAGAGATGTTAAACGTATGAGTCGAGATGATATGGATATACATAACTGATTAACTCTTATCGTCACAAATTTGGCGCCAAAAGTTCCCGCCAAAGCAATTTATGATTTGAAATGTAAGTTATATGCTTTAATGCTTAAGTTTTATCGATTTGTAATGTAATTCGTATGTTCTAATGTTTGAACGTTTAACGATTTGATATGTAATTCGTATGTTTTGATGTTTGAACGTTTATCGATTTGTAATGTAAGTCACATGTTTTTACTTCTTTGTTTGTTTAATACCGCGCAATGTAATGCGGCAAATACAATTAAACGTTTATCGATTTGTAATATAATTCGCCAAAAGCTCTTCGCTTGTTCTCTTTGTTTGTTGTAGCGATAACAAATACAGTTAAACTTATTTCTAAACCTTTATATAAAAATTAGAATATAATTACTATATTAAACATTTGGAGGCAAACTTAAATTTTCTAAAAAAAATTTGTAAACACTTTTAGTCACGACTTATATCGTGGCTAAAAGTCTAAAATATTTTTTTAGAATTTTCAAGTTTAAATTGATTTTAATAAAAAAATGCCAAAACTTTTAGTCACGATTTTTGTCGTGGCTAAAAGTCACAATATTATTTTATTAGTTTTAGTTTAACTTAGAAAACAAATACAAAATAGCAAATACTTTTAGCCACGACTTTGGTCGTGGCTAAAGATTGAAGTGCTTTTTTTGACCAACTTTTCTTCGTTGAAAGTCAAAGTCAAGGGTTTAAAAGTTTTAGCCACGATTTAGTCGTGACTAAAAGTGGATTTTCAAGTCAAAACTTAGAAATCGATTATTTTGTCGTTTTGTGCCTTTTTAGCCACGAAATTGGGCGTAGCTAAAAGTTTTCCGTGACTAAATGCCCCAATTCTAGTATTAATTGAAGACCACATGAATTGCTGTTTATTACATTATTACTTGCAATAATTGTACTCTATATTGTACTTGACTTATTACTTCAAATTAATAAATAATTGATTTACTCTTTTTTTACTTTTGTTATTTTTCTTATTTTGTTTACACACTAATTTTTCATATTTTTGCAATATCTCTTCTAAAAACCCATGGATTCCACGGGTCTTATAAGCTAGTACAAGTATAAAATCTAAAAATACAACTAAATTAAACACAATTTCTAACATTAAATACCTCAAAAACTTAAGTTTCAGCAATAAAATACTCATGCAGTTTTCTAACATTAAACACCTCACAAACTTAATTTTCAGTAATACAAATACTCGATGCATGATAAATACAAGTATTTTATATACATATTACAAGTCATACAAGCTACTACATAATGATACTTTAGAAACCCATTTCAATAAAATTATAATTAAAATAACACATTATACAAACCAAGCAAAGTATACACAAAAAATAACCAAATAAAATAATACAAACTAAGAAAAGTTTCACCAAATTTTTGTCATTTTTTATAGCCTTTTAACGAACAAATTAATCAGTAAAGTTATTGCCAAAAAAATACAAATGAAATAAATTATTAGCGGAAAAGATTAAATTAAATGATACCCACAGCCGCATTGTGTGGATACCCTGTTAGTATCTATATATTGAGTTAGGTGTTCTGCTGTTTTAAAAACCCCCAAAGTCTAGGTTACAAAAATTATAGTTTTTTTTGTTTCGTACTCCCTCTGTCCCTAAATAAGTGTCCAGTTTGACTTTTCAAAGTCAAACTGAATCAACTTTGACCATATCTATTTTTGCGAGTGATATATAATACTTGATGCAAAATATATGAATTGATTGGGTTTTAAGTGTACTTTTCATTGATATAGTTTTTCATCAAATATTATATAACACAAAAAAAATATTTACGGTCAAAGTTGAACCATTTTGACTCTGAAAAGTCAAACTGGACACTTATTTAGGGACGGAGGGAGTAATAAATTTGAATCTTATGTCACGTGTACGTTTCTTCTTATTCGAATTTATTACAATGTTGCAGGTAAATACAATATCTATTTACTTTCATTCTACTTTTAAGCTTAATCACTATTTCGCTTGTTATCACAATATTGCAGGTAAACAAGTTGGAACAATTGAGAATTGGATTTATGGACATACAGTTGGCCGCTGATAATTTTTCAAAGGAATCTGAAATTTTGCTCAATGATTCTTTTGATGTTTACAAAGGCGATCTTGAATGGTTTGATAGAAAGTATGTTTCCTCGTTGAAAGGGAAGAATATAGGTGAATTACCCAAGAGACGCTATAATGTAAGAATAATGTGCTACAAGGATGCAAATGTAGTAGATATGTGTCTACAGACAAATTGAAATTCTTAGCACTTGTAAGCATGACAACATGGATTCTCTTCTTGGATTTTGTGACGAAGGTAGTCATATGATACTTGTTATCGAGCGTAATACTTTTACTCCTCTTCAGGGGTTTTTGAGCTCGCAAGTTCTTACATGGGATATCCGTTTAAAAATCTTTCTCGACGTTGCACACGTGTTTAATTACATTCACAATGAGATGGAGGACCAAAAGATGGTCAATTGGTCATTCAGTTTTTTTTAAATAGTATGTGCATTTTGTTGGATGATGATTGGCAATGGGCAAAAATTACTGGATTTGGAGCAGCTACAGTCCAAGAGAATGAAGTTGAAGACGTTATCCATCTCCAAATGGATGATGGTTTCCGTGTATGGGCTTCACATATCATGGCTCCAGAATTTAGTGAAACTGGTAAGGCAACAAAATAATCAGATATATATAGTTTTGGAGTAGTTATATATGTTTGAAATCCTATGTGGGGTGAATTACCTTGCTTTAATGATGAATGATGTTGAGTTTCGGGCAGAACACTGGTTCAAGGACGGAAAAATAAAGCAAAGGGTAGCTCGGGTAATAAGGGAAGAAAATCGTGGTAACAAATTATTTCTCAAGGAAGGACCCACTGAAGATTCGTTGGACACGTTTATAAAAATCACCGAACAATGTTTGGCAGTAAATCCGAAGCAGCGTCCGACTTTGCAAGTCATCATCATGGAACTTCGAAAAGCGTTAACATTTCAGGTAATTCTTTAATATATGTTAAAATATTGTGAAAATTTACAGAGTAGACACACAGAAAACTGTATCATCAAATAATATATTTGAAATCGTGTTAAAAAAACGACACAACGCGAAAAACTAAAACATAAAAATACTGTGAGCAGACATAGTAAGTGCAAATTAATTATGCGCGGTATTTTGGATTTCTACATATGTACTTTTTTGTTGGTTAGATTCAAATAAGAAGTTGACAGATGACAGCACACACATTGTTGTTTTCTCACCCCTTTATTTGTGCGTTAAGCTAGGAAGTCTAAATGTGGCAGTGAGAGCAAAGTTATGTGCTCACCTTTTATTTGTGCACACTATTAAATAAGAAAAATAGGATAGAATGTTAACATGTTACAATGCAATAAAACTCGCACACGTTTTAATAGAAGTTCTTAAGCAAAGTGTAAGTTATATCACCTAATTCTGCTACATCGAAACACTTCCTAGTTCCAGAATCCTAACTAGTGCATCCAATTACTATATTTCTCGTTAAAAACAATTTGACACCTAGCAGTGCGGACAAATGGGGTATAGCGCGCATGTATTTAATTGCGCGCACTCTTTTTTTTTAAATAAATATTTAACCAATAAGAGTGTGACACATGGCAGTGCTCGCAGATGTTTTTGCATGCACAAAGGGTTTTGTGCACAATGTAGGTTTTTGTAATAGGAAGTTTCGTATGAGTGGGCAGGAATACAAATCGGTAGTTTAGTTTAAGATACTAACGCTCTGTATTTAAATGTGAGTGGACTGAAATGATATAAATACCCCCTTATGTTTAAAAGTATGGTCCTTACGATTTTGGGATATCATGAATTTAGTCCCTAATTCTTTTATTTTTTTATATAACTATTAATATTAGTATTAAGTTTATTAATTCAAAATAGTCAAAAAAAAAATGCTTAAAGATATTCCAAAAAAAGAAATAAAAATAAAACCGATAGACCATTTTTTGTAAATATGAATATTTTTTGATAGAATTTTTGGCAAAATTATTACAAAAATATAATTTTCAACGGAAATTTTGTACATACTTCTTTTTAAAAAAATTTACAAGTTTCTTTAAAAAAATTTGTTAAAATTGTTTACATAAAATTTTGAATTTTTTTGACTTAAATTTTGTACAAAATAAATTTATGAATACTTTTGAATATTTTTGAATAATATATAGAAAGTTTTAAAAAAATTTGAAAAAAAATAATTAAATATTATATCTTGAAAATTTACAAAACGTTTTGGTCAAAAAAATATTCATAACATAATTTGAGTTAAGAAAAATATATTTTGAAAATTACTTTTCTGTTGAAAAAATTATCAAAGTTAAAAAAAAAAAAAAAAAGGATAATGTCAAAAAATATTCAAACTAACAAAAAAACTGACAAAAATTGTTTTAATTTTTTCGAATATTTAAAAAAAAATTAATGTCAAAATATGTCAAAAATTCTATCGAAAGATATTCAATTTTAAAAAAAAAATTTGTCAAAAAAAATATATATATTTGAATGATTTTTTTTTGTTAAAAAAATTGATACTAATATTAATAGTTAAATAAACAATAAAAAATTTTGGACTAAATTCGTGATATCTCACAAACCACCAGTACTATAATTTTAAGCATAAGAGGATATTCATGTCATTTCAGCTATCTAAACATTCACTTGACGGTCTAACTAACAGATATAGTGGTTAAGGGACCAAACCTGTAACGGGTCAAAACCTTACGGAGAAGATCCACAAAAAAAGTTTATGTACTAAATCCGTGAAACCCAACAAAACCACATGGATCATTCATGTAATTAAGTATTTTTAATTTATCATTGTCCTTCTAAAGTTTATATTAGAGTAAATCACATTGTTCGTCCCTGTGATTTGGCTGAAATCGCATCGCAAGTCCCTCGACTTTTATTTTTGCATGATGCATCCTTAAATGAAGTTTCGTAACATTATACATCCCTATTCCTAAGAGTCGAGGGACATGCGATGTGATTTTGGTCAAACCACATGGACGAATGGTGTTAGAGATAAGGATGAATTGTGTTACGAAACTTTATTATAAAGATTCATCATGTAAAAATGAAAATCAAAAGACTTGCGATGTGATTTCGGCCAAACCACAAAGACAAACAGTGTAATTTACTCTTTATATTAATTGTTGCTTTAAGATTTGCTCAATGGCATTGTTTAGGCAACCCGTTATCTTTTTATCCAAGTGTAGTAGGGAGTATCTTTGTATGCTATTTGCTTTTGATTTATTAAAGAAAAAGATGACATCAATTCTTATACCGTAACAATAAATTTGAAAATTTATAAAATGTACTACTTTTTTGTTCGGGAGTAGTATTTTCTTTCATCCAAAAGCTTTGTAAGAGTGTGATTTCTAATTCGTTAATGAGTATTGTTTTATTTCGTAAACTTGGTGGCGGTCATAATTGCATAGTTTATAATCTGAAAAGTTATCAACTATCGGCATACTTGAAAACAATTAATACAACTCAGAAAATATATTATCAAGAAAGGTTAATGTAGTGTTTTATAATTTACAGCTCAACCACAAGGACCATTTGAGAATGTCATTTAAAGATATTGAATCGGCCACGCAAAACTTTAGTCGTGCAAATTACATTGGAGGTGGTGGTTTTGGTAGGGTGTACAAAGGAGAACTTGATTCTGAACATAGATCCTCTACAATTGTCGCAAAGCGGTTAGATACACGTCATGGTCAAGGGGATCAACAGTTTTACAATGAGCTACATATTCTTTCTGAGTATAAGCATGAGAATGTCATCGGTCTTGTAGGCTATAACAACGACGAACAAGAAAGAATCATCGTATATGAATATGCATCTAAAGGAAGTCTTGATAACTATTTGAATGATGCTAGTCTTACTTGGATTAATCGGCTTAACATTTGCATTGATGTTGCAAGGGGATTAGCTTTCCTTCATGGAGGTGTTCAAGAACACGAGGCGGTGATACATAGGGACATGAAAGCTGCTAACATTCTACTATTTGATGACTGGAAGGCGAAAGTTGCTGATTTTGGGCTTTCGCTAATATATACAATAAATGATGAAACAGACTATGTCATCGATTATGCTTGTGGCACGCCAGGATACTTGGACCCAGTATATGAAAAATCAGGTTTCCTAACCAAAGAATCTGATATTTATTCGCTTGGCGTGGTTTTATTTGAGATCTTGTATGGAAAATCAACGTATGAGATCAAGCAACGTGAGAATCATTTTCTACAAAGTTTAGTTAAACAGCGTGTTGAGGAAGGAAGATTAGACGAGGTTGTGTTTAACGCTATAAAGAACCAAATCGTGCCGGAAGCATTGGCCACATTTCAGGCGATTGCCTACCAGTGCTTACATAACGAAAGGGAAAAACAACCAACAGCACAACGTGTTCTAGTAAAGCTTCAGAAGGCATTGGAATTGCAAGTAAGTATTCATTGTTTCAAAAAAGCTGGCTTCCTTTAAATTTTATTTATGTTTAGACTAACTTTGCTCTTCGACTTCACTTTGTCTTCGTTTAGTCCGGTTCAAAGTTTAGTCCAGTTCAAAACCGTTCTGCATGCAAAAAATAAGTAAAAAATCAAACTATATCACACTTTCAGAAAAAGCTTGTTCATTAGAAGCAGGTGTTTATCAGTGATACGAACTCCTTATTTATTGCCAGAGTGATATTTGTTTGTTCCTTATCTAGTTTATGGCTCCAAAATGCACATAACTTTCAAGAAACTTTCATAATATGTAATTGAGATTTTACGTATTTATGTAACAGATACTTTTTCTGTTACCATTGAGAAGTGTGTTTCTAGTTCAATCTTGACTTGGTTTTGTAATAACACAATTAGTTATACTCAGTATCAGGAAGAGGATGCACACATTTGCAAGGAACCCTCGAAATGGCAAAGAATCCTGGACTTATGTTGCTGCTTTAAAGATTAGTAAAAGGGCATAAAGCAAGATGAAAACCTTGGAGTCGATCTGAAGTTGTTGAAGAATCAGCAAGATGACTCTCTGCAAGAGTACAATAAGTTGTAAGTTTGGGAAAGATATATGGCTTATTTGTTGCTCGATCGCAGTTGTTTGAGATCGTTTGTTATTAATAATTAGTTGTGTGGATTGTTGAAACACTTTTAATATGTGCAGAAACAAATAAAACCAATTACTGATATAACCCCACCGAGAGTCATTAATTAATGGTAAACCGGATAAAGGTATTTACTGAACTTTTAGTACATCATTTTCGTTCAAATTATAACCGTTGCCTAGACTTACAACTTAAAAAAAAAAAAAAAAAAAAAAAATGGAAAACATGGGTCCTCATTCAATTAATAAAGTACACAAAATGATAAACTTAAGTATTATAAAGAAAAAGCTACCAGCATTTGCCAATGCAAGTCTCATTCAAGATTTTTATAAAATGCTTACTTAAGTTATGTAAGTTCAAGTTTTTTTGCTTTTTTACTTCCTAAGGTTTCCTCAATTTCCTTGTGATAATCAGCTTGTAGCCTTCTTTTTTTCAGTATATATCTGTTATATTTGATTACATGTTACTTTTATTCTCTATACAACTCCTCTCTAGCGAGCTGAGTCAGAAAAACCGAGTTAACCCGTTTATTGACTCCGGTATTTCACCTTGAAACCTATTTGAGCTCAAGTCAAGACTAATTGTCAAACTCGTGATTGTCCCAATCTCAGGTGGGATTTGACCCGAAAGACCGTTTGAACTCAAATCAAGAAGTGATAACTTTTGCAAGTTTTTTATTGTTGATGGGATAGAACATGTTAACAGATTGTTATTGAGTATATATGAGTTTATTCAAGTAACTAAAGTTACCAAAACTCAACGGTATTTGACCCGCGAACCCGTTTTGACTCAAATCAAGCTGATCAAGATTCACTAACTCACCCAACTCAGGCGGGGATTTCACATGTTATATGATTATTATGAACATCCAAAAGCTCAATAACTGTAATATTACCTTGCTCACGAGGCAATACACCCGAAAAATGATTAGTATACAAATCAAGAAACACGAGATTTGGCAATTGCCCAATCTCCCTAGGAATAGGACCCGAAAGCTGATTCTCACCAAGCCTTAATCTAACCAACGACTGACAATTTCCGACACTTTTAGGCATTTTTCTCGACAGTGAATTCCCAAGTAGCAACAATTTGCTCAACTTCTTTAAACTGAATATTTCTTCCAGGATTTCCCCTGTTAGCTTATTTTTTGACAAATCAAGCGAGTAAAGCTTGTTACAGTTACTAAAAGACCACAGTATCAAACCAGAAACCATATTCCCCAGTCTTCAAGTTCCCAATTTCCCATGGTATCATAACCAAGATTTGGGAACTACAGTCCTAAGTCCTAAAACTGAGGAACTAAATCAGAAAATATGTGAACATAAATTTACTCTGATTCTATTGTATAATAAGCTTATAGAATTTGTTTGAAGTAGCTTCTAAATAAGTTTCTACTTGAACTCACAATATAAGCTTCAAGCTAAAATCTGGTTCTTGTATCATTTGTTTATTAGGTGAAATGCTTGTAAGTTTGTGTATATTGAATGAATAATAATGTATAGTACATCAGGATTATATAGGATACATAACGGGCCTAATATACAATGGGCCAAATACTAATCCTAATACTAATAGTCTAACACTCCCCCGCAGTTTGAGCGGGAGGAGACCGAACACTCAAGCTGTCACGAAACTCAGTAAACAAGGCAGATGGTAACCCCTTGGTAAAAATATCAGCATACTGAAACCGAGAAGGAACATGCAGAACTCGAACTTGACCAGTAGCAACCAAATCACGAACAAAATGAATATCAATCTCAATATGCTTGGTGCTACCGATCTTTGAACAGGGGTTAGAAGACAAGTACACTGCACTCACATTATCACAATAAACAATAGTAGCGAGATAACAATGGTGTATGAAGCTCACGTAGTAAATTCCGAATCCAACATGTCTCGAAGCAAGCATTGGCAACACCCGATACTCGACCTCAACCTTTGGGCGAAATCGTCACCGACGTTTAGAGGACCATGAAAGTAAGTTGTTGCCAAGAAAAACACAATAACCTAACGTAGACCGGCGAGTGGTAGGACAACCAGCCCAATCAACATCCGAATAAGCAACCAAGGACTCAGTAGTAGAAGAAAATAACTGTAATCCATAAGCCAATGTCCCCTGAACATACCGCAATATCCGCTTGAGAGCAGTGAAATGAGGCTCGCGAGGATCATGCGTATATAGACAAACCTGCTGCACAGCATAAGTAATAACGGGTCTAGTGAAAGTGAGATACTGAAGAGAACCTGCAAGACTCCGATATAACTTAGGATCGAAACCGGATCACCATCATCACCCAACTTAGACTCGGCGTCAGCGAGTCCGAGAAGGGTTACAACCAACCATATGTGCAAGCTCCAAAATCTCCATAGCATACTTACGCTGTGACAAAACATCCCGGAAGAGTCACGCCAGAATCGCACACCCAAAAATAATTAAGAGAACCCAAATCATCATAGAGAACTCTTTATGCAAAGAAGCAATAATCCGTTGTAATAAACTATCGAGGAAGCGAGAAGCACAATATCATCCACATAGAGTAGCGGAAAAGCAATATCATCACCGGTAGGTAAATAAATAAAGAGGAATCACACCGACTCAAGTAAACCCAACAAGAAGAATATAAGCAACAAACCATGAAACCATGCCCGAGGCGCTCGCTTAAGACCATAAAGAGTACTGTTGTAATAAACAAACATAATCCGGATGCTCGGGATCCCTAAAACCGGTGGTGATGCATATAAACCGTTTCACCAAATCACCATGCAAACGCATTCTTGACATCAAGCTGATGAACAGGCCAATGTCGAGAAATAGCTAAACTAAGAACAGTCCGAATGGTGCCCGGCTTAACAAACGGACTAAATGTCTCATCAACATCTACTCCCTCCACATGTGTGCTACCATTGGCAACAAGACGTGCCTTGTACCGACTAAGAGTGCCATCAGCCAAATACTTATGGCGAAATAGCCACATACTCCTAACAATATTGACACCCGCAGGACGAGGTACACAAGTCCAAGTTTTATTCTTAATAAGCGCATTATATTCATCAAACATAGCATTTCGCCAATTTGGATCATCAAGAGCATCCTTATACGACCTAGGTGAAGGAGAAACAGTGGACACATGACCAGCATACTATTTGAAATCAATCTGGTAATACATGCTAATACTGTTTTCTCTACATTTTGTATCATTTTGTTAATTAATTAGCTAGGTTAATTAAATGCTTACTTTTTGAAATGAATCTGACAATACATGATAATACTGTGTTCTCTACATTTGTTTATTAGCTAGGTAAAATGCTTACTTTAGATGGTTCGTATCTTTATTCAATGTCTGTTGACACTCCTGGAAGCTTAAATTAATGCTCAAATTCACAAACTTCCTTTAAGAGTAAAAAGATTATACCGGTGTTATGGCGTCATTGAAACACAGTAATCCTAAATTTACAAAAAAATGCAAAATGTTATAGGTCTAATATCTTAAGTGACGACATTAATTAAATAATTTTCAATCATTTGAATATCCAACACTGAATTTTATGAAAGAGTAGAAAGGTACATTGAGTTTTTTCTATGCAAGTTTGAATCGTTCTTCCTGTGGAATTTGCCTCTACTAGTGGTTTTCTTAATGAAATCTGAAGATGCCTTGTGTTAACTTATCATTCCTATACTTCAATAAAATATGTAGCATCTGATATTACATGTCCATACTAGACTTTGCTTAGAATAAAATGAGCATCCAATGGTAAAATTTTCTTAGCTTCTACAAATAGTAAACAAGATCGAGGTTGAAGGAGGCGTAAATCAAAGTCTACTGAAGTTATTAGTGTCTGAGTAATCGTGTTGATTATCGATAACATATACTTTGATGCAAATAATTTGTTGCAATTCATCAAACAAAATAACATCCAAGTTGAATATATATAAAATTATTTATTTAACTCTTGTGTCCCTCTCAATCCAACTAAAATGATTCTTTTATATTAGTTTTTCATTGAAGATTTTGGGGATAAAATAATATAGTCAACTCTTAGTTAGAAAGGCATCTCTACACTTTTACACTTATATAACATAATACTAACACGTTATAATTTATATTTTATTTATACCTTTTGCCCCTTGAGAACATGTACTACAGTAGTTTCATAATGCATATGCGCAAAATCGGCTTAGGCAAATTAAATGCTATTCTTTGTAAAAACAAATAACCACACGTAAAGATCCGAATAATGGAGTGACATTAACGTTATAACAAATATGTTATTCGTACATAACCGTTTCAGAGAGGAATTTTCATTTGCATACCTTTATTTTGGTGCTGACCAATGGACAAATCCCCACCATTCATCTATTTTGATCTAATGGTGGGGATTAACCTAAGATTTAATATGTTTAACCTTAATTATCTCAGCTATATAAAGCATTTTCTTCTTTTTTTTGTTCATTCGCTTCATTTTTTTTCACACAGATACTGTGTGTTTTCCTCCAAAAGTAGTTATTCCAATCAACTATTACCTTTTGATCATCATTAGTTGGATCACCATCACCATCACCATTCCAATCACCATCACCATTCCGATCATCATTTCATCATCACCTCCTGATCATTTCATCATTTTTTTTATGTCTTCTTTTGATTTGAATGAACCGTCAGTTTCAGAAGTTGATTCGATTGATGTTGTTGCGGTTGATAACGTTGTTGATTGGTTGTTAATTATGTGGATCAAGTTGTTGACATTCCTTCTTATTAAGTTGCACACCAAGTGTTTGATGAAATGTGAGAGTGAAAAATATTTGATAATCTTGTTATCTGCTCATGTAATTCTGCTTATTAATTAAGTTGTTAGTTGAATTTTTGTTTTTAACTGCATTTGAATGTTGTTTTTATGTTTGATTGTTGTTTTGAATCTGCTATGTATCGTACGTGTAGTATCACCAGTGATATTTGAAGTTGAACAGTATATGTGTATTATCACTAGTAATATTTGTTTTATCTCTTGTAAAATTTTGTTTATTTGATACTTTTAGCTTATGTTTTAGATTGTGAGTAGCATTAGGTTTTAGTATGATATCATTTTGGGATGAGTGAATTGATAAAAATTTGATGCATGGAATGTGTTTGAAAAAATGCCTAAGAGAGGAATGCACAATTTGAAAAGCAATCACATGTTCCTATTTTGTCCATCATTTCATATATGACCAAATCAAAATATTTATTTGAATAAACAAGCTTTGGGAATTAATCAAAGTGCCTTTGTAGTTATTGTAAATGAGTAATCATATCCTATGTTGCATTAGTTGATGCTTATTTTCATTTTTCTAAATGGCGTCCTTTTGAATGGTTTTAGTGCGTTTTGTATTTTGCTTTCTCCATCACTCTATATCTGAGGTGATGCAAATTTGATGTACTGTTTGACCTAGAGCTTAAGCCACAAGGACTGCTTACCTTAACAATCGTGAAGGCAAATAATTTGAAAAACATGGAAATGATTGGGAAGTCTAATCCTTATGTGATTGCATATATTCGGCCACTTGAAAAGTTCAAAAGAAAGGTTGTTGATTGCAACTTAAACCCTGTTTGGAATCATGTAAGTCGGTTAATTGCAGAAGATTAAAAGACCCAGTGTGTTATACTTGAGGTTATGCTTTTCTCCTTTTCTCTTTTTTGTATTGCTGGTTTCTCAGTCGTATCACGGGTGATATCAAATGTGATATCACAAGTGATATCACAGGTGATATCACAGGTGTGTCAGCTTTTTTTTATTTTGTTGAATCAGTTGTGGTAATGGTGGATCTTATGATATCATAGGCGATATCAAAGTTGTTTGAGCTTCTTCAATTTGTTTTGTGGAGCTGTTGTGCTTTTTTGAACAACAGTTGCAGTTGTTGTTGATTCTTTCATTTGATTGAGCCATTTTTTTGCAAATTGCAATCACAAATAGTTTGGTGATATCGTCTCTTTTATGCCACATACAAAACAAACAAGTATGCTTTTAATTTTGTATATATTATCACCGAGATATTTATCTTTCCGTGTACACGATGGTTTTGTGCCTTTTTCGCAATTGACAATCACACGAGATGTGTTACTGTTGGTTCTGGTCTGCTTAAGAATGAAACTACTGAATCTTGTGTATAGTTACTCCAAGCATTCAAGAAAGCTTTTGTGCGTTATCCGAATATCATTGTAACTGGTCAAGATGGTGCTATGCGAAAAGCAATTGCAACTGAGCTTCCTGGTTCCAAGCCCCGTCTTTGTCATAAATTAGAATTTATGTATCACTTGTGATGAATAGTTGGAATTAATTTTTATGAGGTCTTTGTGAGTTTATGAAATATTTTGTCATTTTATCACTTGTGATAAAGCATGAAAATGATGAAATGTTTACATCATTCATGTGTTTACTTGTTTTTGACATGTATCACTTGTAATATTATTCTTTAATTGATATATATGTTGACTTTTTTTTGCTGAATCGTTATGTTACTCAAAAGCAATGCTTAATTAATCCTATTTTTGTTTGATTTTTAGAATATGTCATTTTTTTATTTTTATAATTTTCTTCATGAAGTCAATGGTAATTTTCTCTGACTTTTCCTTAATATCACTTGTTATACTCTAATAAAATTACCAAAAGAAGTTATATTCAGATAATCCAAAAGCATTGTTTACAACTGAATATAAATTACCATTGTTTACAATTTAAGTAGCAAGAGAAAATTACAATTTAAGTAGCAAAAGAAAATTACTAATTGATGCTTTTGTCTTTTTATTTTCTACAACTTTCTTCTTGTCAGCTTTATGAGCATCCCCTCATTTTGTATTCTTTCCCACTTCATTCTTTTTAGTTTGCAGCCTCTTCTTCTTCATTTATCTTCTTCTTTTTCTGCAACTGTCTTTGCTTTCTTACATGTAGTCTCTGTTGTCAGTTCAACAGTTACTGTTGGTGGTATTGGTGGTTGTAGATCCTGTTATATCACAGGTGATATCACATATGTTTCTTTCATAATTTGTTGGTGGTGTATGTGTTTTTGTTTTTGTTCTTCGTGTTTTCTAAGCTTAAAGGTGTAGCAGTGGATTTTGTTAATTTGCTTGGTATTGTTAGTGTTGTCGGTGATGATGTTGTTTATTTGTTTACTTCTTTAGTTTGACTTGGTTGTTTTTTCGCGAAGGTCGTTTTCCTTTCACCGTCAGCCCCTGCTTTTTTGCTTCTTGATAGTTCTCAGTTTTATATTCAAATCTGCATAAAATATATACCATGTTAGTGTATGAATAGTTCATTGTTTTTTAATATCATACGTGATATCTAAACTGAATAAGTATATGTCATCAAATATCATAGGTGATATACTACCAACAAGCAATCATTACAACTGTTGTATCATAGGTGATATACTACCAATAAGCAATCATTATAACTGTTGTATCACAAGTGATATACTACAAATAAGCAATCGTTACCACTGTTGTATCACAGGTGATATACTTACAATAAGCAATCATTGGAACTGTTTTATCATAAGTGATATACTACCAACTAATACTAGAGTCAAATACCGTTTTTAAACATATCGAAGCATGCTCAATCTATCAATTATGCACATATATATACCACAAATCTAACAAAAGCATGTTACAGTCACGATATTTATTTTAGCCTGTTAAGTCTCTCATATTATCACAATAATCATCTAACTTTCACAACAATCCTCAATAAACTACTAAAATCTACAAAAGCGACAAAGTGTTCATCTTGTAGAATAAATATTCGTGTTTTAGGGATACCATTATAACATTCTCTCGACACGCATTCTCTCGAATGTGTATGTATCACTGGTGATATAACATATAAGCTAAATGTTAAATCAAGTACGCCGCATACATTCAGGGTTTTATCACAGTTAATTCTTCTAAAAGAGACATGCTATACGTTACAATATACCTTTAATTTTATGAATCTCTGGAGATGGAGTCAAAAATTTGATTGACGACTATACATCATTTACTCACAATAAATATTATCTCATCAAACATTTAGCAAAAAAAAAAAAAAAAAAAAAAAAGATTAACTATGATTACAAAACAATAACAATAAACTATCAAAAGTGATACTATACATGACATATAATAAATTTTAACAAATAAACAAAAAAACCTATTCAAATTATGTACAGTTTTTTTCAAATATCACTGGTGATACTACACGTATGATACTTTTCACTCACACATTTCATCAAACACTTGGTGTGCATCCATGTATACAAAGTGTTTTACTCAGAAACTCAACCAAATTTAAACACTAAAAAATACAACCAAAAGCTTGTCACAATCACAATAAAAATCACACCAAACAAATTTATTTTTCTGTATTTCATAACAACATTTATCAATTTATTATAACAATCCCTCAATAAAACTCAAACAAGTACATAATCATCACATGCATCACACAATATCCCATCAAAAATCAACAAAAAAATACACAAAAATCTTCATAAGTAGCAATAATATTCATAAATAAATACCAAATCACTAGAGATTCAATAAAACATTTAAATAATTAGTCGGAAGCATCATACCTTCATCTCGAGACTTAGTAGGTTCATTTTTAACCGTTTTTTTGTGTGTGGATCTGCTTCTGCACTCGATGATTCTTCCATTTTTTGTGTTTTTTCTTTGATTTTAACGGTTAAAAGCGGTTGATTTTGAATTTTTATGGCATTTTTTTATTTTGGTTAGAGAGAGAAAGTGCAGATTTTGTTGATGGGGAATTTGAGAAAGTGAAAGGTCTTTGGTGGGATTGGTGGGGTAAGTTTGCTGAATTGGCAGGATTGGCCCCTTCGTGTTTTTTATTATTAAAAGATGTCTTTTTGATCCAACAGTCCAGATGCATCCATTGGTATGTAGTGGATTGTCAATATCCAAAATAAAGTGCCTCCCGTTTCTAAATATATTTCAAGATAATATGTGGTATTTATAAATTTGTATGATAAACCTTTTTGAAATGTTTATAATATTTCTATGTTACTCTATAATATTAATTTATAAAGTTTACATTATTCAAATTTGTTGCACTGGCTGTTTCAATTCATATATTTTGTTGCAATAGCTAGGAAGATTTATAGAATTAAAGTTTTTTTTATTTCATGTCATTATAAATTTATAATCTAAACCATTTCCTACTTTATAAACCTCTCATCTTTGATGCATGTCGTTATATGCGCGCATACAAAAGAAAGTATGCGCTCCATTTTCCATAGTTAATTTCTCACATTTGTACACGTATATAAGTCTACACATTTTCTTTTCTATCTTTTACACTAAATGTAATTATATTGTACACAAAGCTTGTAAACCGTAAAAGTTTAATTTCTTACTTTCTTAAGCAAATATGCCAACCTATAATGCGAGTAATATTGTAATATTCTCGCTCAGTAAATGATTGAAATTTTGTTTTTTTCCATTAAGCGAGAAAACTAAACCCTAATTGATACAAAGATAATGTTTTATAATCTACAACTACTTTTTTTTTTTTTTTTTTTTTTTTTTTCATATTTAAGCATATATTTACTTTCCCATTAAGAATAAATATTAAAATAAATCTTTGTAATGTGCAAGTGTTAATAGTCTAACTTCATTATTTGGATCTAGTAATAGAATAAAAGAAATTAGCGTAATTACCGGACTAAAAAACCACATAAACTTGATTATTAAATACTCTTGCCATGATCATGTAATTAAAACTATTATGTGACTAATTAATCACATTGACAGCTTGATCTCTTAGTTTAAAGAATACCATATTGTCATTCACATTACAAAGTGCAACTTGATTATATAAAATTAGGACCGGAACTGAGGTGGCAAAAAGGGCGGGCCGGATGACCACGGGCCACAGGTCAAACTCGCAACGGGCTAAACTGGCATGGGCTAAACGGGCATAGGCCAAACTAACGCATGTTAACGACGAAATAAATTTCTCAAATGTAACACCTCATGTATATTGAAAATATAAAATATATTATATTTATAAATTTTTCTTTAAAAATAAGTGTAATGTTCTCTAACTGAACGAAAATATGCGCCTGTTTGTGCCAATTTAACTTTTAAATAAGAAATATATGCTCATTTAAAAAAGAAGACTAAATATGTTCCAAATCTTCTATAAATTTACCTAAATTAATTATTTTTTTGAGTTTGAATACAAATTACCACCTCTAATATAAATAGCCCTTGTGTCACTTTCAAATTTTCAACTAGTTGATTTATATCTAACAATTTTTTATTTAATCCTTGTGTCCTTCTCAATCGAGCTAATGTGATTCTTTTATATTAATTCTTCATCGGATACGATCCTATAAAATAATATAGTCAACTTAGAAACTCATCATCTTCCAACTTTACACTTTTACACTTACAATATAATACTAACACGTTATCATTTTATATTTTATTTATACCATTGGGCCTCTTGAGAATATGTACTACACTACCAATTTCATAATGCAAATTCGCATAATCGGCTGACGCAAATTAAATGTGAACATGATAACAAATATGTTATTTGTACATAACCCTTTCTAATTATATTTAATTCAAAGATAATGTGTGGCATTTATAAATTTGTATGATATAATGATAAACCTTTGTGAAATGTTTATAATATTTTGGGTAAACTACAAAAAATGTCTTCATGATTTGTCATTTTTGCAAAAAATGCCTTTAAACAAACTTACCTACGATAATGTACTTGTGGTTTGCCATATCTTAAAAAAAATGTCTGTGGTTTTCACTTTGTTGCAATTCGTATATTTTGGCTAACGAGCATTTCAAATCCATGTTAGTCAAAGTTAAAGGCCATGTGAAATGACTAATTTACCCTCGTCTTTCATAATTAAATTTTTGAATTTACAATTATTATCCATCTACCACCACCACACGACCAACACCTCCACCCTCCATCACCACCACCCTTTACCACCACACAACTCTGATCAACTCCAGATTACTTAACCCCATTGACGGAGGATAATAGGGGCAGGAAGGGGTGCTGGCTCCCCTAAAATTTTGGTCACAATTAGCGATTTTCATGGATGTAGAGATTTAAGCAGTATATTTGGTGTTATGGTTTCCTAAAATTGTGGTAACAAGACGTGGGTAGTTATTTTTAAAACCAAAAAGAACTTGTAAAGATGTTATTTGTTGACTTACGAGTAGTATTTATTTCTTTTTTCTAGTAGAAGTTAATTTAATTCATAATAACTTTGGTGTATTAAGCTTTTATGTATTTAAGAAAATGGTTATCAATTGGTAACTCTAGGTAATCAGTTATGAATCTGTGATAGTTTACTATGGAGCGGTTTGAATATTTTATTCCTTATATTTGTTACATTCCTATCACATAAGATCAGTGAAAAAACCCTTTACTTACCCATTCAAAACTTACCACATATGCATACCATAAGGATAATCTTTAATGTTAGAATGTTGCATTATTATATCGAAAATTTTCGGCCTCCCCAATCAAGACGGTCAAGCTCCGTCACTGCTTAACCCTGTTTCACCAACAACTACCCACATCCCACATTAGTCATCTCGAATCATTTTAGCCAACATTGATCAATTAATAATATTTTAGTGTAAGTTACATATTTGAGCTTCATTTTTATGGAAACGCCATCGAAATGGTGACGACGACAAACATGTGGCCAAAACAAGAAACGTTAACTTTTGAATGCGAGCTCGTATTACCAGCGATGAGGCCATGATGAGAGATTTTGGTGCATGAGTTTATTTCATACCTCTTTGCTTGAATTTGTCTCTTTTAAGTTTATGTTGTTAGGAGCGGTAATATATACGTATCAACTTTGCCGACTCTATGTTAATTCATATCTATTATAGTTGAATAAATCAATCCAAAGCAAACTGTGTTAATTCATATAATACAGAGGTTTTGGTGATGGTGTATAAAGGACGTGTATAAAGGTATGCTTGCTCTTATGCACCTAATATGTTAGTTCAATTAACGGTTGTTCTTGAATGCACCAAAAGCTTACTTTCAACCACTCGTCGAACCTGATCCATGTCCACTTTTTCATGGTTTAGAAGCTTGGTATCGATGATTGCTTCCATATTTCCCTTGTCAAACTCTTTTTTACGCCCAAAAAAGAAAACTTTTTCGGCTGGTTCGTTCAGAAACTTCAAAGTTGCGCCTTGCAAGTTCCACATACTATCTCTAACAAAACCATCTCGTAACTATAAACATCTGATTTCGATGTGATAGGTAGGTTCGCAAGCCATTATGGAGCCAAGTACCCCCAAGTCGTCCTCACACTCGTTAACGTTCGGTACCGTTGGTCTTTTGGGTTTTCTAATTTTGCAAGCCCGAAATCCAAAACTTTGGCATTGTAATTCTCGTCTAGAAGGCGCAAAACGCCTAAACTTTGGCGTTGTAATTCTTGTAGTGACATCATGTGTTGATTACTGTTGATTTAGTTTTACAGCCAACCGTTTGACGCAGTTTTACAGTCAACCATTTGACGCCCACATTAGTGAAGCAGGATGCAAAGTTGAGCAACATTAGGAACTGGAATTCGAATAAACTAATACTGGTTTAGAAACGAGTAAAGATCGATTTAGTAACACTGCAACAAGCTAAACCAATATCACCAAAATATGCTCGTGATCAAAACTGAAAAGTAGAAAAACTAAAGAAACAAACTAAACCAATATCACCAGACAGAGTATGCTCGTGTTAATAGTCTAACTTCGTTACTCGGAGCTGGTAATAAAATAAAAGAGCTCAGCGTAATTACCAGAATAAGAAAACTAAATAAACTTGACAATTAAATACCCTGACAGCTTGTCCATGATCATATAATTAGGAAAATTATGTGACTAATTAATCACATTGACAGCTTGATCACCTATTTAAAAATACTACTAGTAATATTTTTTTCATTCACATTACAAAGTGCAACTTGATCATATAAAATTGAGACTGGAAACTGTGTACAAATAACCCCAAAACTACTTGGTACATATCCACATTCATTCACTTGAAAGCCAAATTGATTTTTACCTTCTCCATTTTTCCCAGAGAAATTCGAAACATGTCAACCTCAATCTCCCAGTTTAACCACTTTCAAATCCCACTTGAAGAAATACTAAAAGCCACCAACAATTTTTCTGAAAAGAATATAATTGGGAAAGGTGGATTCGGCAACGTTTACAAAGGGCAACTCCAGCACTCCGGGGAGTTGATAAATGTTTCCGCCCGGAGATTAGATCATAGTCAAGGGCAAGGAGACATGGAGTTCTGGACAGAAGTTTCTGTCCTTTCCAGTCTCAGACATCCAAATATAGTCTCTCTGATTGGGTTTTGCGACAAAGAGGGTGAGAAGATTATCGTAAACCGCCATGAGGCCAATGGAAGTCTTGGCATGTATCTTAGTGATCCGGCTCTCACTTGGATCCAACGAATGAAAATAGCTATTGGTGTTGCAGAAGCAATAAGTTACCTCCATTATGAAGAAGGATGCAGTTATTCTATCATACATCGCAACATCAATAGCTCCACAATTTTATTAGATGATAATTTTGAGGCCAAGTTATCGGGATTCGAATTTTCAATAAAAGAATCAGTGGATCGGTTGGAGCGCTATATATCTTCTGAAGTCATTGGCACTCAAGGTTATATGGCCCCGGAAACTCTAAAGAGTGGAGATGTGACACAAAAGTCGGATGTCTACTCTTTTGGGGTCGTTATATGTGAAATCTTGTGCGGAAGGAAAGCTTTTCTTCCAGACGAAAGCGAAGATAATAAGTTTCTAGCTCCATTGGTCACATCTTTTTATAGAAATAAACCATTTGATAAGCTCGATATCATCCTTCCTGATTTAAGGAATCAAATAAACTCGGATATATATGATGGATTTGCAAGTTTAGCGTGTAACTGCACAAAAGAGGATCGAGTAGAACGCCCAGATATGAGTCAAATTCTCATTCGTCTTAACTTCCAGTTGGACTACTCCGTGATTCCTGTAAGACCACCCTGTCTCCTTTTGTATTTATAATTTCATTCCATTATTCTGTATTAAAATTTTGACGACTAGTTTTAAAAGATCTCATACTTATACATAACCAGACAAAAGCATGTGACGTTTTAATTGAAGAATTACGGGTGCATTTGATTTGTAGGTAGGATTCACCGATTCACAATGAATTTAGATTTGGATAGGCTGAAAACAAAATTTTTGTAAAACATTTTTTTACAAAAAGATGTGTCATCATGTATTTATGGAAAGATGAGAGTTTAACAGAAAGAGAGAATTGAGTAATATGATTTTTATTAGTGCTATATCATTTTGTGAATACTTTTTTGTAAAGATTTTATGAATGTAGCTTTTTCATATAGAAAGACAAAAAATAATGTATATTACGTAGTATTTTATTAGTACACTAAAAACTACATTACTTGAAAATTTTATACGACATTTAACGGAGAGAATACCATCTCTCCTAAAAAATATTAAGATGTCATTAACATGTTTTATAAGCAATACAAGTTTAAATACACAATGGGTACATTACAAAAATTTTATTAATTTATCTTTCAGAACATTTTAATACTTCATTTATTATATTTTTAAATTAGTATAACTTTTGATGCAAAATACACATATGAATCAATGGAATTTCAAAATGCACGTTAAATTACATCGTTCAAAAATATATTATTAAATAGTAAAGTTGACTCACGAACTAATCTAGACTTCTTTTGGATTTTTTGATAAAATTCATCGAATAACACAAAACTATATTTTACAAGAATCGGGTGGATCTTTTTATAGACAATGAGTGTAAATATGTAAAATGTTAAGTGCTAATTCTCCTCTTCTATATCTATTGCAAATATTTATGTAATAATGATTACACTTTTCATAGTTAGCGTCACATGATTTCTTTAACATTTTTTTTTACAATTATAAATACTCTTTTACTTATATCTTCTACGCTTGTGCGGCAAGTATATAGACAATGTTTAAAATATAAACAATGTGAAAAGAGGTATAAAGCTTTTAATATTAACATTTCTGAGTTTATGTGCAACGTTTTTATCTCGGGTTTTCTGACTTGTGCCCCATTAGCACATGTTAAAGAGGGTCTTATAGCCTGGGTATCAACTTCTGAATAGACAACAGCCACTGATTAGTCCTTATTATCCTCTAGTATCAGACTCTACAATCATTTACTGACCATTTAAAAGATAGACAACAAAGCTATGGAACCCTCTGTAACACGTGCCCTTGTGAACAATTTTAAAAAAAAATCTTTTATCTTATTCATTTTATTAATAATTTAATGTTGGAATCCTTATTCAAGGACAAGAAGGATGAAAATGATACTTCAGAGGAAGAGTCAAAAGATACATATGAAAATGATGCTTTAGAGGGAGAGTCAAAAGATACGGATGAAAATACGTCGTCCCATGCGTGGAAGGTAAATTTTAATTGGGATTTATCCAAACTTGTTATAGCTTTTTGCCATAAGAGCAAAAGCTATTTTTGCTAATGACTTGAGGATTTTCCCACTCGCATCACCTTATGTTTGACTCCGAATTATTTAGAAATATTAAAAAAGGTATAAATGATTTTTCTTTTTCTTTTTTTTTAAAGTGCTTCTAGAAAATAACCATTTTATAAAAAAAATGATTTTGTAGTGGGTAGATACATTGTGGAGGCTCTTATAAATTATATATGTTGATACTTATGTCCTTATTTTTGATACTTTAAATATTTGATAGAAATATATTGATACTCTCTTTGCATTGAGGGAGCTAGGAATTCCTAGCAGGGTATGTATTATTTTGGTAGAGTTACTATTAGTTTGGTTTTCAGGATTGGATTTTTTCGGATTGTTTTTTTGAAATAGTTTAGACACATTTGCATCATTTTTGAGTTGGAGTTAATAAGGTTGATTTGATTGGTTTATTTAAGTCAGGTCATCCGAGGTTGGATTAGTTATTGTGCATCGAGTATTCTAAGGTCTCGTTTGGTTTGTAGATGAATTTAGAATTTGAATTTAAATTTGGATTCGAGTTTTGGTTAGAATTAAAATTTAAATTTGGATTTAAATTTTGGTTATAATTTGAATTTGGATTTAATGTATAATAAAGTATTGTTTTATAAAGAACAATATTAAACAAATTAAAACTTAACAAGAACTTTACATGAAAAAGACAAAATAAAATAATGGACCTTATTAGATGTAGTAGGAAAAAAAAGGTGAGGGAAGAGAAAATTTAAAAGGCGGAAAAATAAATGACAAATGAATAACGTAAACACTAGGTTTTTCACTGGGATTTCTGAAACCCCTAACAAAGGGGTGTAAGTCCGGACAATAAAACTCATGGATACAAAATATACATAAGTTTTATACTTGCCCAATCCCTTTAACCCAAAAACCCATACCAGACGCCCCCTAACCAAGATTGGTTATCAACTGAACCACGGCTCATCACAATTTCATTGATTATTACTAACTTTTAATCACTATTGAGTCAAACCTAAATAAATACTAACAACATAAGTATTTAAGGCTAATCTAAAGGCATTGTAATCTATTTTGATCTAAGGTGTCTCAATAGATGTGCAATAAGTGTCGTCGCACATAGCCTCCACTTAAATATGCCAATCATTTTTATTAGTTTTGAATATAAATACACATAGTATTAAATATATATGGGTCATATAATTCAAGTTTATATGCAATTTATTTTTAATTTACAAGTGTAATAAGATATCTTTATTGTTATTGCTTAAGGTCATCGAAAACCACAAGACTGATTATAATTATTTATAAAATGTCAAAAATTGATGAAAAACAATATATTTAACTTTAACTATAGTGGACCTTCATTTTATTTTTACGTGTCATGAAAAATTCCTAATTGTTAGCCTCTTTATAGTTTGAATACATTTACTACATGTCTTACATTATAGATTTTTTTGTAAAGTTTATACCATATTAAATGTAGCAGATAAATACTTGACAGCAAATGAAGATGGAGATGCATGTCGGTTACGAGCTGCGCAAAATTGGAGATTAAAAACATATACAAATTTCTAATAATTAACGAGTAAAGTTATTTTACATATCAAAATTTTCTCATATAACAAGGGACTCATTTTCACAATCAAATTAAAAAGAAATCAATGACTGAGATTAAAAACATTTTATTATTTCACATATTTTTTATAATTTAAATATCTCTTAAATCGTTAATTGTTAAGTGAAAACATTTACACCGTCGCGACGAGCATTTAATTATCTTTATATAGACGGGCACTTTGATATACTATCGAAAAAAGAAAAAAGAAAATCGTTTTTTCACGTTTTTTCGTCTTTTTTTTTTTCGTTTTTTTACGTTACTGAAATTGGCATGAAAAAATCATATATGATTAAACACTAAATTGAATATCAAATGTGATATTAGTGTTAAATCATATATGATATGTAATATCATATGTGATTTTACACTAATATCACATGTGATATTACATATCATATATGATTTAACACTAATATCACATCTTCTATTCAAATTAGTGTTTTATCATATATGATTTTTGAATCCAAATTTCAATAACGTAAAAAAAAATGAAAAAACTAAAAAAAAAAAAAAAAAAAAAAACATGAAAAATATGAAGAAAAAAAAATTGTCGAAAGTATATCAAGGTGCCTATCTATAGAAAAATAATTAAATGCTCCCCGCAATGATATATTACGATTAACTGTTTGAAAAATATTAATATTTGAGAAAAAATAATGAAAGTGATTTTTTTAAATTGTTGGAATTAATCTCATCTATTTGATCAAATAAAAATGGAATGTGAAGATTGATCCCTTATGTAAAGAATCTTTTGTCCTTAGGGTATATCAGATACAACGCATAAAATTGACTCAATTTTTGAATAAATGACAAGTGGACCAATCAAAATTCTAGACATCTACTTATTTGAGCATAACTATAAGTATTAACATGTTACGATAAGTATTTCATATAAAATTGAGGATCAAATGAAAAACATTTAACGTGAAAAATTGTAAAATTAAACGTGAGAAATGCACTTACTAGCGTTGATTCATAGTTTTTATACGCAAAAGAATCGTTTTTGTTGATTCAGTACAAACGAATGGATAGTCATTTTAGTGTAAATTCACTGAAATATGGCTGATTAAAAACCTTTTCATTTAAATGATATTTTGTAGATAATATGAATCAAACGTTGCATATTCAAAACTTTATAAAACGAATTTGTTTCTTATCAACTAGATAAACATTATGAATTTATGACTTCAAATTGCGTTGCTTATAATTTCTCAAATTTCTCAATTTATCACCTGAAGTCTCGCATATAAACATAGTTATGTCTATATTCTTATGGTAAGTTTTAGTTTTGTGTCGTGTGTGTAACGTTCTACTGATTTTTATAAAATTAACAAAATACCAACAATATATTTAGTTATATTCTACTCTTTCTTTAAGCAAGTATAAGCCTTTTTTCCCTCATCACAATAGTAATGTTGCAGGTAAACAAGTTTGAACACTTGAGAATTAGACTCATGGACATACTGTTGGCCACTGAAAATTTCTCAGAGGAATATGCGATCTTTTCACAATTTGATTATTGTAAATATTACGATGCCGAACTCGAGTGTTTTGATAGAGAATATAATTTCTCCTTGGAAAGGAAGAATAAAGGTGAACTACCTAAAAGAGAATATGATGTAAGAATAAAATGCATCAATAGAAATGATATGTTCTATACTGAAGATACGTTCTACAAAGAAATTGATATTCTCGGCACTTGTATGCATGAAAACATACTGCCTCTTCTTGGATTTTGTGACGAAGGCGGTCATATGATCATTGTATACGAGGACCCTTCTGATTGTGAGTATCTTTCACAAATTTTGAACTCGCTATTTCTTACATGGGAGATACGTTTAAAAATCTGTCTTGATATTGCACACGGATTAAATTACATTAACAATGAGATGGAGGACCAAAAGATGGTTATTCATGGTAAAATACACAGTGGTGCAATTTTGTGGGACGTTATTAGGTGTCGGGCGATAATTAAGGAATTTGAGCTATCGACATTCTTTCCTTCGGATCATGTTGAAGACGTTCACCGCCGTATTGACAATGCTGAATATATGAGTATATACATGGCTCCAGAATATAGGGATACAAAGAATCAGATATATACAGTTTTGGACTAGTTATGTTTGAGATCCTGTGTGGGACGAGATACTCAAAATTAACGCGAGAGAAAGGCAGGTATTTAGCGCAACGATGGTTAAAGGAAGGAATAATAAAGCAAAACATGGCTCGGGCAATAAGGGAAGAAAAATTTAATAACAAGAAATTTCTTAACAAAGGACCCAATGAAGAGTCGTTGGACACGTTTATAAAAATCATTGAACAATGTTTGGCTGTAAATCCGGAACAACGTCCAACTTTGCAAGTCATCATCCAGGAACTGGAGAAAGCGTTATTGTTTCATGTAAGTAAACATTTTATAAAGATAATTAGTCTTCGTATTGTGCTTATACTTTATCATAAAAATATAGATTTAAATGTAGAATTTGTTATATATTGTAAGTTTAAACATACAATTACACTTGTATACCATTCGGAATACAAAATATAGTCTGAGTATAGTTTAATTCCACAAACTAGGAGGAAAGCCAATTGCAGAGTTTATAATTTGAAAAATTATCAACTATCCGAATACTTGAAAACAATACAGTTCAGAAAAATACTTGAAAACATTACTATCCATAAATTATAATACTTTTGAAGGAGACTTATGAAGTGTTTCATAATTTACAGGAAAACCACAAGGACCTTTGAGGACATTAAATTGGCCACACAAAGCTTTAGTCGTGCCAATGACGTTGGAGGTGGTGGTTTTGGTAGGGTGTACAAAGGAGAACTTGCATCACAACATGGATCCTCTACAATTGTCGCAAAGCGTTTAGATACACGTCTTGGTCAAGGGGATCAACAGTTTTACAATGAGCTACATATTCTTTCTGAGTATAAGCATGAGAATGTCATCGGTCTTGTAGGCTATAACAATGACGAACAAGAAAGAATCATTGTATATGAATTTGCTTCCAAAGGAAGTCTTGATAACTATTTGAATGATGCTAGTCTTACATGGATTAATCGGCTTAACATTTGCGTTGATGTTGCAAGGGGATTAGCTTTCCTTCATGGAGGTGTTTAAGAACACGAGGCGGTGATACATAGGGACATAAAAACAGCTAACATTCTACTATTTGATGACTGGAAGGCAAAAGTTGCTGATTATGGGCTTTCGTTAATATGTACAATCAGTGATGAAACAGACTACGTCATCGATCATGTTTCTGGCACACGAGGATACTGCGACCCAGTATATCAAAAATCAGGTTTCTTAACCAAAGAATCATTCGCTAGGTGTGGTTTTATTTGAGATCTTGTATGGGAAATCAACGTATGAGATCAAGCAACGTGAGAATCAGTTTCTACACAGTTTAGTTCAACAACGCTTTGAGGAAGGAAGATTAGATGAGGTTGTGTTTAACGCTATTAAGAACCAAATCATGCCAGAAGCATTGGCCACATTTCAGGTGATTGCCTACCAGTGCTTACATGATGATAGGGAAAAACGACCAACAGCAGAAGATGTTCTAGTACAGCTTCAGAAGGCATTGGAATTGCAAGTAAGTACTCACTGTTTCAAAAAAGTTGGCTTCCTTAATATTATTTTTTTATGTTTAGACTAAACTTTGCTCTGCGACTTCACTTTGTCTTCGTTTAGCCTTGTTCAAAGTTTAGTGTACCAAAACCGTTATACATAAAAAATAAGTAAAAAATCAAACTATCTCACACTTTCAAAAAAAGGTGGCTTCCTTTGAAATGACTTGGTTTTGTGTTAAAAAATTTATAATTTGTGTTAGGTAAAGGATGTACCCGTTTCCAAGGAATCCTAGAGATGGCAAGAAATCCTGGAGATACCTTAAGCGTGCATACAGCTAAGTTGGCAAGATGAAAAACTTGGAGGGTAAAGTTGTTGAATAAGTGGCAAGATGATTATCAGCAAGAGTGCAAGTTTTAAGATTGGAATATATTTAAGGCTTATTAGGTTGTGTCTTAATCAAAATAAAAAACACATGTTGTTGATATGTTGTTGCTCCACCTGATCAGATGTTTGAGATCGTTTGTTGTTTTTAGTCGTGTGGATTGTCGAAACACTTTTGATATGTGCAAAAAACAAATAAACAGATATTATTCCCCTGAGAATCATTTGAATCTCAAAATTGCATAGCAAGTTTCAAAATTTGTGGTTTCTCTATCCAAATACTTAAAAATAATATTCAATTAATAAAGTACAGATAAAGGTATTTACTGAATATATGAATCTTAATAAGATAAAGGTATTTACTGAACTTTTAGTACATCATTTTCGTTCAAATATAACCGTTGCCTGGACATACAACTGAAAAAAACCATGGGTTCTTATTCAATTAATAAAGTACAGAAAATGATAAACTTAAGGATTATAAAGAAAAAGCTACCAGCATTTGCCAATGCAAGACAGTTTTCTCATTCATGATTTTTATAAAATGCTTATTTAAGTTATGTTCAAGTTTTTTTTTTCTTTTTTACTTCATAAGGTTTCCTCAGTTTCCTTGTGATAATCAGCTTGTAGCCTTCTTTTTTTCAGTATATATCTGTTATATTTGATTACATGTTACTTTTATTCTCTATACAACCGCTCTCTGGCGAGCTGAGTCAGAAAAACCGAGTTAACCCGTTTATTGACTCCGGTATTTTGCCTTGAAACCTATTTGAGCTCAAGTCAAGACTAATTGTCAAACCAGTACATGGCGGATCCACATCAGTAACCAGTACATCTCTTTAAGTAACCAATTCATTACATCAGTTACCAATCCATTCCACATCAGTAACCAATCGGAGATCTCTCAAATCCGTATTCGTCAGTCTCAGGTATATACGTATTCGTGGTTATATTGCTGAGTTGATTTAGTGAGTACATTACTGAGTTGATTTAGTTGTTAGTTATGTGAATTAGGTATTAGTTATGGCGATTTAAGTTGTGCACGAAAGGTGTTTGATGAAATGTCTGTTAGAGAAAGTATTGACTTTAGATGTGCTACTGTCTGTGTGATTGTGTTGATGTGTTTTTGATATTTTGAGATCGATTGTGTTAAATGTGTATGAGAAAGCCTGCAGATTAGATTGGCGTTGAGTTATTACGTCGCCCCATATTGTCATGATTGGTGTTGCATAGGGATAATCATTGGTTGATGGTTCTTTCTAGTTTTGGCGTGATCATTTAGGCAGGTTCTTTTGTGACCCTGACTAATAATCAAAATCGTCCGGGTCAGGTTCAGCAGACCAGAAAACACTTCTTTTGTTTGTTTTTTAAAACCTTTGTACTTTTGTAGTTGCTAACCCCATAGTTATCATATACATTATTGCTACAGTAAAGACTTTGGAAAACTTTCATCCTGTCTGACTGGTTCAACTGTGGTCCCCTTTGAGCTAATACAATGATTTGAACCGTTGGAGAGAAAATGCATCCCAAACTAACCCATTCAATGGGTCGAAATTGCCACCTCCAGTTGATAAAATACATATATGCATGCAGTTGCACACACACACTTTGAAAAGTTATAATTAGTAATTGTTGTAATCCTAGTCGTTAAATGTGTGATAGATTCCTTGCTGCAAGATTAGGCATTGTGTTTCGTTTCAACAACAAAGAAGTCATCTTTGACGATTTCCCATTCCTTCCCTGCCGAGCCGCCTCTCTTCGCCATTCGATGCCTCTGCCTTCCCTTTCCCCTTTTAAGCAACATGCATAAAGTGAAAGGTATCCTCATATGATGCAAATATAATTCTTGACAGAATCGGATAAGAGACGTTGATGGATCGAAATTTAGCTGATGATGAGATAGAAATCGAGTTGTCACTCGTAGTGTGTCTGATTGGCCTATGTACGATGGGTAACAAGCAACATTTAAAGTTTTATAAGAGTATGCTTTCAAATATAATTTCTTTGTGGGTTTGTTTTCTGAACACTCCACGAGTTTTGGATTATCAAGACTAGTACAAAATGATGTTGCTTGAATTTATAATTTGCTCGAAAAATTATTGTTCTTTGTTGTGCTTTGAACTAGAAGTGAAAGTTGGATAGTTTAAGCAATTTTCTGGATTTTTCTTATTTATGTTTGAAAGTGAAAACTTGTTCCAGAATTGTATGGCATATTTCACTTTATAATTTGATTTTTTGTTTCAGAATTGTATGCAGATTTTTTGTATTTCAGATTTTTTGTTTCTATTATTACAATATTCTAAGTTTTTTTTATGTGTTATGTCGAGTTTTGTATGTTGTCACTAATATAATTTGTGACGAAGTTGTAGCGACGACTAGCGATGAGCCTAACTTTTGTCACTAAGCATCATTAGTGATGACTTATATGTTAGTGACAAAAGCCTAGTCACTAAAGAGCCTAGTCACTAAAGTAAATTATTTTTCTAGTAATTGTTTCAAGTCCTCACACTTAAAATTGTGAAGAATTTAAAAGCTCACATTTAAAAGTGTGGATAATTGATTAAATCATCACACTTAAAAGTGTGAAGAATTAAAAGCTCACACTTAAAAGTGTGAAGAATTGTTTTAAAAATCATCACACTTGAAAGTGTGAAGAATTGTTTTAAAATTATCACACATGAAAGTGTGAACTTTTTATAAATCTTCACACTTAGAAGTGTGAAATTATTTGCTACACCCATATAGTTCACACACAAGTTAAGTGTGAACTTTTTAATTTAACACACTTTAAAGTGTAAAAATATGGTTTAATAAGTGTGAAAAATTAACTATTTTGTTGAAGTGATACAAATCAAGAAACACGAGGTTTGGCAATTGCCCGATCTCCCTAGGAATAGGACCCGAAAGTTGATTCTCACCAAGCCTTAATCTAACCAACGACTGACAATTTCCGACACTTTTAGACACTTTTCCAGACGGTGAATTCCCAAGTAGCTACAATTTGCTCAACTTCTTTAAACCAAATATTTCTTCCGGGATTTCCCCTAATAGCTTATTTTTCGACAAATCAAGCGAGTAAAGATCGGTACAGATACCAAAAGACGATGGTATCATACCAAAAACCATATTCCCACATGAAAAGAAACTTTGTAACTTCTTCAAGTTCCCAATTTCTCACGGAATCTGACCCGAAATCTTATTTTATCAAGCTCAATCGCTAAATAACCAAGGATATGTGAACATAAATTTACTCTCATTCTATTGTAAAATAAGCTTATGGAAGTTGTTTCTAGTTGAACTCACAATATAAGCTTCCAGCATAAATCTGTCTACATTGTGTAATAGTTAACGATACAAATAAGATTAAGAGAATCTGTGTTTGTATTACAATTTGCAATTGCATTCACTATAGATGGTTTGTATCTTTATCCAATGTCTGTTGACAATCTTGGCATCATGGAAACACAGTCATACTAAATTAAAAAAAATGCAAAATGTTAGGTCTAATACCTTAAGTGACGACATTAAATAATTTTCAATCATTTGAATATCCAACAAGGGGATATATTTTTCTATGCAAGTTTGAATCGTTCTCTCCATGGAATTTGCCTTTAGCATGTTACTTGTGGTTTTCTTAATGAAATTTGAAGATGCCCTCTTAATTAACTTATCATTTATATACCTGATATGTGCTTTTTCACATATCTTTCACTATCAAACTGACCCAAAACAACCAAGGAAAAGCCGTTTATTGCTTATATTTGTGGTTTCTTGAGGTTGTCTTGTGCAGTGACGGATGCAAAACACGCAAAAGGATCCAAATCGGATGTAAATCCGAGCACGAGAGATCAAGAGAGTTTTAGCTGAGCTGAAAGGTCAAGATTGTATATTTTGGAAGATTTTATTCTCAGAAGATGATTTTTGAAGAATCAGAAAAGTTTGAAGAAAAGACAAGTTTAGTCCCTCAAGTTTCAGTAAATGACAGAAATGATCCCTTGAAGATTCAGAAATTACAAGATTCACCCTTGGATTATTTGAGATTTACAAGAGTGGTCCTTGAGATAATTCCAGAAGTACACATTTGGTCCTTGGAAATTTGAATTGTACAAGTTTGGTCCCTATAAGTGATACTTGGGTTTATATTATATCCTAAGTCCAATCCAAATACACCTTCGGCCCAAAACAAGTATTACCCGAGCCCATCACAAAACAATATAACCCGCCTATTATCTCAAACCCAAAACCCGGTATACTTAAGACCCGAATCCCATTCTTACCCGAGTCAACAAAATCCACAACCGGTCAAATTAAGTTTGAATTATATTAAATAAACCCAAAAACAAGCGCGCCACTATTTTCCCCAAATCTGCTAATGCCATAAACCCTAAAATACCCTCTCAACAATTGAGCCAAATCAGTGTAATCAAAGGGTAAATTCGTCCTTTCCCTGACACCCTATGACACACCTGACACATGGGGGTGTCCAGGTCATCAATCCAAGTGAAATACTCTCTTCTCATTGGACGAAGTGACTCATGCACATGATCCAAGGGTGGAAATTAAGAGGTGTTGCGTGGGATTCAATCCAAGGGAGGTAAACGTCTCAGAGAAAGCACAAATTGGGATTTCCAGAAGCTTCCAAGACCCTTAGCTCTCCTATAAATAGACCTCTTCTATTTCACATCTGTATCTCTTCTTTCTTTTCAATTTCAGTAGTTAAGTGTAGTAGTTAATCATTTTAAATTACTTATTTGTATTTCTCTATTCATTTCAAGTATTGTATTAAGATTTTTAATATTAATGAAATTTCGTTTTTATGCTCAAAAATTATTTTATGATCTTAAACTGTTTTTAGTGCTTATTAGTATTACTTTAGTTAAAAAAATAGCTTAATCTCAAGTTTATTTAGTTTATTTCTCAAATCTCTCAAAATTACAAAAAAATAAGAAAAATCATTGAAAAATAAAAAATCATAGTAATTCTGTTATATGGAATGATTTACACTCAGCTACTGTTTGTTAAGGTTCATATAAGTTTTCTATAGCTTATTGTGAGCTTGATACTCTTTTCAAACTAAAAACTCAAAAAAATTAGTTCACTAGTGCAGCTGCTACAGTTTGAGATCAGTATCTCTGGTGTTGGATCAGGTATGAGATGGTACAGTAGCTGTTATGGGTTGATGCTGATATTAGTTTGGATGTGAGCAGGAATTGGATAGGATTAGAGGTTTTGTTAGGTTAGAGTTCAATTGTTTCATCATGTGCAAGCCACAGTGGCTATAGTATTTGTAAGTATCAATTCTGTTTAACTGTTGAATTTGTTGTTTAAACCTGCTATTTAGTGGTAATTTGTGGTTATTGATCTGAGTATGATATTTGTTTAGTTTGAAATATTGGTTATCTGTTAGTTGCTACTATAACAGTAGTTAGAAGAGTGTTTGGTTTATAACAGATAGTGTAGCTTAAGCTTGAACCAGTGGTCATTTGATATTGATATATGCTTAATATAGTCTAACTCATACAAATCAGTTTTGTTTTGCACTCAAACTTTCAAATAGTCAAAATTTACTTGCAACTGCTCTTGAGTTCATTATCGGCAGAATCAGTTGATATCAAACTTAAATCTAGGCTCATATTTAGTAGATCTAGCTTTCCTTCATCATCATTAGCCTTTTAACATCAAATTCAACAAATTACTTTGGATCAAAACTCAAGTTAGTCAAACATAGAAACTGATTTCAAAAGTCAATAGTCATGACTGCACCAGTTTTCTCAGATCTTGCAGTTTGAATATTGAGTTCATTTCAAGGAGTTAGAGGCTTATATTTGGGCTAATTGTAGCTGACCAGGTGCTATATAGGACTGCAATAGTGGTTTTTAGTTTGAGCTTCTCTATAAGCTGGTATATAAGCTCAAATCAGTAGGGGTCTTCACTGTTTTTGGCTCATTAAGCAGTTAGTATGGATCTTGGTTCTGAGCTTGTTACTTGTTAGGATTAGTTAGAAATAGTTGCTTATAGCTTATTTTGGTATTCTCTAGCTTCTGTATCTGTTTGGTTTCATTAGTAGCTTATTAGCTTATTCTTGTAGCTTATTTCCACTAGCTGTTTCACTGTAGCTTCAAAATTTCACACATAAGCTAGTAATTTCTTATTTTTCTCAGAATCTTAATATCATTTTAGAATTTTCCTGAAGTTTTCATAATTTTTGGTCTTCATTTGCTATTTTTCTCATTTTAAATAGATTTTAATCACTTTTTAATTAGCTTTTATTGAAAATAATTGAGAAAAAGTTCCAAAAAATAATTTTCCAATTTTATTAGTTTAAGAAAAATATAAAAAGCAATAAAAAGATTTTTCCTTATTTTTTCTCACTTTATTTGGTAATTTTTAGAATTTTAATTAGATTTAAATAGTTTAAATTAGTTTTTAATTTTTATAAATTCAAGAAAAATCAAAAAATAGTTTTAATTCTAAAATAGTTTTCTTATTACATTTTAGAGTAAAATAATTTTAGATTGTTTTAGGATCTAGATTAGACGTAGTTGCTTTTTATTCGCGTTTCGTTTAATTTCGTTTTGCGTTTTAGCGTAGAATTGCGTAGTTTGCCGTAGTTCTTAGGTTTTCCCATAGATTTTATGTTCCATTTACTTTCCTTATCCCGTAGTTTAGATAATATCATCTTATGCCCCTTTTCTTATTCGAATCCCGATATTTGAGACGTGAGTTGTTTACTCCATTCATCCCTCGTTGGGAGAACGACCCGGGAAATACATTCCTTTGTATTTCTTCGGAAAATATCTATACGAAAAATCGCGTTTAGGATTTCCCGTAGTTAGATTTCCATAATTACTTTCCCATCCCCGTAGTTTCTATAATCAAATCCCATATCCATTTAATCAAGCATAAAATCCAAACTTAAAACGACGTTGGCAATTCATGCCTCGTTGGGAAAACGATTCGGGTTGACTAATCTGTACTACACGATCACACACGGGATTGATTTACTATTCTTTTTCCTAAGAGAATTTGAATCATTCTTCGTGAGTATTTTTGATATTGATATTAAGGATTTATCCCCACAAATAAACCCCTTTACCCATCAATCAAAATCAAATTTTGGCGCCGCTGCCGGGGAGGTTGTGTCACGACAATATCGTTTGAAGTTTGTCGATTAGTGACTTGAGAACCTTCATTCGTGAAGTTATTTTTTTTATAAAATTATAAAAATACAAAAATATTTTCCTTTTTCTTTTATATCTATATCAGATTAAAAATACAAAAAGATTTTCTCTTTGTTTTTGATAATAAATAGAAGCCATCAATTATATAACATTCTCAACGGAGGTGTTATCATTATAAGTTCCCGAACAAAAGATCAAAAACTTGCCTTTGTGTCGCTTGTGGATTTATTTATCTCTATTTGATAAACAAACTGTGTGGTGGGTACAAGGACGGTCTGACATTAAATTGCGACTGAAAAGAAGCGGGTTTTTAATAAGCTTCGCGCTGACCTACTAAGCTTCTCCGCTCGCTTGTGCGTTTGTCTTGTAGAGGTGATTTATTCACTCGGGATTATTGGTTTAAGTTCACTGTGTTTTCGACTATCGGTTTCTTTTAATTGACTTGGTTTTTAAGTGCATGCGCACTCGCTCTCAATCAAGACGTAGACGTAATCAGAGAATAGACGTACCCGAGTTACGTACTATCGTTGAAGAACCCGTCATGGCGGACACTCGAGCGATGAACGAGTTACTTCAAGCTCCGTGAGCGGCTACGGTGATGCTATTGTACTTCCACCAATTAACACCGAAAATTTTGAACTAAAGCGAATCTAATACAATTGGTGTCTAATAAACCTTTACGTGGTTTAGATCATGAGGAGCCCCATGCACATCTCCGTTGGTTTAATCAAGTTGCTTCCACGATTAACTTTGGGCGTCGCTCATGAGTCGATTAAGTTGAGATTGTTTCCATTTTCCGCGAGGGGCAGCCCGGACTTGGCTCGAAAAAGAACCCCCTCAGTCAATTACAACATGGGAAGATCTTTCAAAGAAGTTTGTGAACCAATTCTTTCCTCCATCAAAAATAACAATGTTACGAAACCAAATCATAAATTTTCAACAGAAATTTGACGAGAGTTTTGGGGAAGCATGGGATAGATTCAAGGAACTTTTACGAAAATGCCCAAATCATGGTTTTACTGATCTTCATCAGATTGATACGTTCTATAATGCTCTAACTCCATCCGATCAAGATTCGCTTAACGCGGCCGCCGGTGGTAATATCTTGAGTCGAATGCCTACCGACATTAGAATGATTATCGAGAATAAGTCAAAAGTTTCCTTGTCTAGGAACCGTCCGGTTGTTTCTAAGATTGCTTCAAATGATAATTATGTTCAGAGGAGTGAGTTGACTGATCTTACTCATGCTATTACTTCTATGATGAGAGAATTTAAGAGTCAGAAATCCGAACCCGTCAAAGCCGTGACTGAAACATGTGTTATCTGCGGTGGTCCTCATCCGTATTATAATTGTCAAGCCACCGATGGCGATCTCCGAAATACTTCCGTAGCATCTGCTAATCCGGTTCAAAACCAGAACCAAGGATACCGTGCCAACCAAATGGGACCACCCGGTTTTGCACCCATCCCTCAACAAAACCAAAACCGTTATCAAAACCAATCTTACAATCAAAACCGAGGAGCCAATCTCAGTCATGGTAATCAAAACTACCAAGCTCCTCCACCTCAAGTTTATCAACCACCTCTTCCTCAACAACAATATCAAGCTGTTCCGAACAATGAATTTCTATCTTACATGAAGAGTTCTGATAGCACCATTCGAAATTTGCAAACTCAAATTAACAGCATGAGGACGGATTTCAAAAGAGACATGGAAGTTACGAATAACAAGACTATGAGAGAAATTAAGGATATGATGGCTAGTTTCTTTCAAGCCAATCAACCTTCTACATCTTATTCTCAACCCTCGGGTTCTCTTCCGAGTAATACTATTCCTAACCCGAGAGGTGACATGAAAGCTATCACTACCCGAAGTGGTGTTGCTTACGATGGACCCCGGTTCCTACCACTATTTCTTCTTCTCCGTCGGTGTGGTAAACCGTGAGGCGGGGTGACAAAGGACCCGGTGCTTCCCCTCGATAAGGGAGTATCGAGAATATCCAACCCACGGTTGTCCAAACTTCTGAGCCAAAGGATGCTCCGGTTAAAAAGACTAATTCAAAAACAACACTTCCGTACCCATCAAGGATGAATGATCAAAAGCAACGTGAACAAGCAAATCTTCAAATGGAAAAATTCTTTCAGATATTTCAAGATCTTCACTTTGAAATTAGTTTCGCGGATGCTCTTCTTCTCATGCCTAAGTTTGTTTCAACGCTAAAAGGAATGTTAAGTAACAAAGAGAAAATTGTTGATTTGGCAAAACGTCTTTGAATGAGAATTGTTCGTGGTTATTCTCAAGAAACTTCCGAAAAGTTAGGTGACCCGGCAAATTCCTCATTCCGTGTGATTTTCAAGGAATTATTCGATTACTCGCCTTGCCGATCTTGGCGCGAGTATCAATTTGATGCCAAAATCAATATACAAAAAGCTTTCATTACCCCCACTTACTCCGACATGTATGACCCTCGAGCTAGCCGACCGAACTACGACTACACCAATCGGTATAGCCGAGGATGTTTTTGTTAGAGTGGGGAAGTTCGATTTCCCCGCGGATTTTGTTGTTGTTGATTTCGATGCCGATCCTCGTGTACCCCTTATTCTCGGTAGATGCTTTTTAAGGACGGGACATGCGTTGATTGATGTTTATGGAGGAGAAATTACTCTAAGAGTTGGAAAAGAAGCCGTCACGTTTAACGTTAACAATACTTCGAAATCTTTTACCAAACAATATGATGTAGCCAAAATCAGTAACACCGAGGTGGCAAAGGACCCGGGAATTCCTACTAATAACGGAAGTACCACACACGTCCAACCTCCGGTAGTTCAAAAAGTTGGGCCTAAGATATCGAGATTTGATCTTTCACGTTTCACGGTTAAAAGTTTGTCTACGATACATGCTGAACGAAAGAAGAAACTAGAAAAGGAGTCTACTACGGTTGTGGTGGAAAATGCTAGCTCTAAGAGCACACCACTTGTCCCACCTCCGATTTCTGTGTATCGAATTGATCTTGTTTCTAAAAACACTGAGTTTTCTTTGAGTGGCAATCCCACTACTCCTTCTGATTCTAATATTCCTTCCCATACTCAATATGAGGAAGATGATTCTATCATAAAAGAAATTGAGGCTTATTTGCAAAGTGATTCAGTTTCACCGGAAATTGATAACGCCGACATTGATATCGAAGGAGATATTCGTTTGATTGAACAAATGCTTTACGGAGATTCTGAAAAAGTTATTCATGAAGTTAAGCCGTCTTTTAATCCTTCGGAGCCCGAGCTCAAGGATTCTTCCATTGATGTTCTTCTCGAGGAGTTCGCCGATGAACTCGCTCATATGGATCCTCTTCCACCGGGAAGTGAGGATGATATCTTTGATTTTCGAGCCGACTTACGCGAAATTGAATACTTGTTATATCAAGATCCGTCGATCTACTTTGAGAAGTTCACCGATGAACTTGCTCCCACTGATTCTATTCTATCTGATAATGAAGAGAACGAATATGATGATCCGTTTTATCAAAAGAAAGATAAGGAAGTTAAGATTCCGACTGATGAGCTTGTTGATTCAGAGATTCCACACTGTTTTTTATCCGAGAGTGATTCCTCTCCTCGTGAGGATTTTCACGTGGATGATACGTTGATTTCGTTCCTTTCTGAGGACAAGATTTTTAATCCTGGGATACTCTTTGGAGAGTACATTCTTATCACCAAAGTTATTCGGAAAAAGGATCCTATCTTGGATGCCTTCGTTGTTGAACCTTTGCAATACATCTCTTTGTACCATGGACTCCCTTCTTTGGAGTATTCTCATTTTGATCCGCCATCTTTTCGTCCGCCCGCAAAACCGCCGGATGATGGATCACTCTTTCTTGAAAAACCTTTTGTGAGTTCGGGAGGATTTATTCCTAATGTGCTGATGCCCGACACTTTCTTCACCACCCGACCCACCCAGTCTCATTCCTTTGGGAATGAGGACATAGTTTTTGACCCTGGTATCTCTACCACTTTCTTCCCCAAGGACAAATGAATTCGGGGACGAGTCAGGCTAGCGACTCGGTGATCAAAAACAGTAGCGCTTCGTGGGAGGCACCCCATGCTTATCTTCTATCCTTTCTATTTTCTAATAAGTGACGCGAAGGGGTCTGCCTCTTCGATTTCTCGTGTTTGGTTGTTTGTGATGTGTGTAGGATTGTCCCGATATGAAGACTCTCGTGCTCGAAGTTTATCATTTTCTCCACTCGAGTCTCATGATCGATGCTGATGGAAATCCGATATCCTAATCTTATCGACTAACGTTTATCTTCTAGCATACTTAATAAACGGCTATTAGATTTTCGTGATACCCTTGCTTTAAACATTGAGGACAATGTTTCGTTCTAGTCTGGGGTAGGGTAATCTTCGATTTGATTTGACCGCACTTGCTTATTTGTGTCGTGTTTCTCTCGTAACCCCGTTTTTCCTTAGAAATTGAAAAATTGTGCAAAAATGAGCAAAATTTAAAAATTTTTGTAAGCTTTTGTTAAGTCTTTTTGATTGAAAAGTTTTGCTAGTCTCTTAGATTAGAAGCTATAAAATGCGAATTCTAGCTCACAAGGCCAAGATTTTGCAAGTTTCCCTGAGTGACTTTAAATATGCATAACTTGATTTCATTTGACGAAGCATTTGCTAAGTTAATATATGTTTTGACACCTTGATTGACTTTCGCTGGTGAGAGTAGGAATAGAATTATGACTTGACCGGGCGTGTTGAGCCTAGCTTGTTCCTTAACCATAGATAATTTAAAAATTATCGGCTAAGCATCTGCGGATCTCATTATTTGGGATTTTAAATTTGCAGAGATCGAGAAATGATAGAGTTACTTATGAGTTTAGATGCTAAACGTGGAGTAGTTGGTCCTCTTTAGAGCTCATCGAAGGTACTTATGGCTTTTTGTTCCCACAAAATTGTTTCACCCCATATCTGTCTAAATAATTAGAGATGTCGAGTTTTTGGCGATAGTTAGTTCTTTATCTTCTTAAAAGAATCTTTGTTTGAAAAATTGGGTACACATCAAGGATCCTTAATAAATAATGAATAAGTGCTGAGTATCAAGTAATAAGTAATAAGTAAAGTTGTGAGCTGCGGTGTCGAGATCGGACCCTTGGATCTTTAGCCGGGATTGAATGAGGTCTTAGCCTAACCAATGGATTCTCATCTCATGAAGCCTATAGTCTTGGAATTACCCGTGAAGCTCCGTAGTTCATGACTCATTAAAGTAAAAGTAAAAAGTATAAGTGCAAAAAAAAAAAAAAAAAAAAAATGATGATGTTGAAAATTGAAAAAAAATCAAAAGTTAGTTAATAAAAATTCCTTGATGTGGACCTCATTTTTACGACAATGGTTCTTGAGAGAAGGCGGATAACTAATTATCGACTTAACTTTGTATCTTTATTGGAATAATTCTTATCGAAACGAGAACTTGAAGAAATTCATTTCTCACAAAAATAAAAAAATCTAGAGGAAATAGGAAAATGGGAACGAAAAGTAAGTACACAAGTAACTTCCATGGGTAGTGTTAGCATCTAGAGTCATATGTAACAATGATCTCGGTTTTACGCTTAGTTTGGGAGCTTGTGAAAAATCAGGGACGATGTATTCTATCCGTATGGTCACTTCACGCTGTGTTGTGTTTTCTACTCCGTGATCCTAACGTGTCGTTTGAAAAATGTTTGAGTTATTGATCGACATGAAAGTTCAACAAACCGTCATTCATAATCGGAATGTGCTTAATCGTAATATATATATGAGAAATTAAAAGGTAAACGGGGCGTTTTTAGAATTAAGGCTTTCTTAATCTCTTTTGAGGAATCTTTGCTACTTCTTCATAGGTTTAGTAGAAAGAGATTGAAATCCTTGGTTTTAGAAGCGTGAGTTGATTGCATTGCGTGAGGACACGGCAATGGTCTCGTCTGGGGTATTTTGATATGTGCTTTTCACATATCTTTTCACTATCAAACCGACCCAAAACAACCAAGGAAAAGCCGTTTATTGCTTATATTTGTGGTTTTCTTGAGGTTGTGCTTGTCAGAGTACGGATATGCAAAACACGCAAAAGGATCCAAATCGGATGTAAATCCGAGCACGAGAGATCAAGAGAGTTTTAGTGAAATGAAGGTCAAGATTGTATATTTTGGAAGATTTTATTCTCGAAGATGATTTTTGAAGAATCGAAAAGTTTGAAGAAAAGACAAGTTTAGTCCTCAAGTTTGATAAATGATGAAATGATCCTTGAAGATTCGAAATTACAAGATTCACCCTTGGATTATTTGAGATTTACAAGAGTGGTCCTTGAGATAATTCGAGTACACATTTGGTCCTTGGAAATTTGAATTGTACAAGTTTGGTCCCTATAAGTGATACTTGGGTTTATATTATATCCTAAGTCCAATCCAAATACACCTTGACCCAAAACAAGTATTACCCGAGCCCATCACAAAACAATATAACCGCCTATTATCTCAAACCCAAAACCGGTATACTTAAGACCGAATCCCATTCTTACCCGAGTCAACAAAATCCACAACCGGTCAAATTAAGTTTGAATTATATTAAATAAACCCAAAACAAGCGCCACTATTTTCCCCAAATCGCTAATGCCATAAACCTAAAATACCCTCTCAACAATTGAGCCAAATCGGTGTAATCAAAGGGTAAATTCGTCCTTTCCACGACACCCTATGACACACCGACACATGGGGTGTCCGGTCATCAATCAAGTGAAATACTCTCTTCTCATTGGACGAAGTGACTCATGCACATGATCCAAGGGTGGAAATTAAGAGGTGTTGCGTGGGATTCAATCCAAGGGAGGTAAGCGTCTCGAGAAAGCACAAATTGGGATTTCGAAGCTTCCAAGACCCTTAGCTCTCCTATAAATAGACCTCTTCTATTTCACATCGTATCTCTTCTTTCTTTTCAATTTCGGTAGTTAAGTGTAGTAGTTAATCATTTTAAATTACTTATTTGTATTTCTCTATTCATTTCAAGTATTGTATTAAGATTTTTAATATTAATGAAATTTCGTTTTATGCTCAAAATTATTTTATGATCTTAAACTGCTTTTAGTGCTTATTAGTATTACTTTAGTTAAAAAATAGCTTAATCTCAAGTTTATTTAGTTTATTTCTCAAATCTCTCAAAATTACAAAAAATAAGAAAAATCATTGAAAATAAAAATCATAGTAATTACATTATATGGAATGATTTACACTCACTCTTGTTTGTTAAGGTTCATATAAGTTTTCTATAGCTTATTGTGAGCTTGATACTCTTTTCAAACTAAAACTCAAAAAATTAGTTCACTAGTGCACTTTCTATGGTTTGAGATCGGTATCTCGGTGTTGGATCGGTATGAGATGGTGCGAGAGTTGTTATGGGTTGATCTTGATATTAGTTTGGATGTGGCGAGGAATTGGATAGGATTAGAGGTTTTGTTAGGTTAGAGTTCAATTGTTTCATCATGTGCAAGCCACGTGGCTATAGTATTTGTAAGTATCAATTACATTTAGCTGTTGAATTTGTTGTTTAAACCCGCTATTTAGTGGTAATTTGTGGTTATTGATCCGAGTATGATATTTGTTTAGTTTGAAATATTGGTTATCTCGTTAGTTGCTACTATAATGATAGTTAGAAGAGTGTTTGGTTTATAACGAGATAGTGTAGCTTAAGCTTGAACCAGTGGTCATTTGATATTGATATATGCTTAATATAGTCTAACTCATACAAATCGGTTTTGTTTTGCACTCAAACTTTCAAATAGTCAAAATTTACTTGCAATCGCTCTTGAGTTCATTATCGAGAATCGGTTGATATCAAACTTAAATCTAGGCTCATATTTAGTAGATCTAGCTTTCCTTCATCATCATTAGCCTTTTAACATCAAATTCAACAAATTACTTTGGATCAAAACTCAAGTTAGTCAAACATAGAAACCGATTTCAAAAGTCAATAGTCATGACTGCACAGTTTTCTCGGATCTTGCGGTTTGAATATTGAGTTCATTTCAAGGAGTTAGAGGCTTATATTTGGGCTAATTGTAGTGACCGGTGCTATATAGGACCTGCAATAGTGGTTTTAGTTTGAGCTTCTCTATAAGTCGGTATATAAGCTCAAATCGGTAGGGTCTTCACCTGTTTTGGCTCATTAAGCAGTTAGTATGGATCTTGGTTCGAGCTTGTTACTTGTTAGGATTAGTTAGAAATAGTTGCTTATAGCTTATTTTGGTATTCTCTAGCTTCGTATCTGTTTGGTTTCATTAGTAGCTTATTAGCTTATTCTTGTAGCTTATTTCCACTAGTTGTTTCTTTGTAGCTTCAAAATTTCACACATAAGCTAGTAATTTCTTATTTTCTCAGAATCTTAATATCATTTTAGAATTTTCCTGAAGTTTTCATAATTTTTGGTCTTCATTTGCTATTTTCTCATTTTAAATAGATTTTAATCACTTTTTAATTAGCTTTTATTGAAAATAATTGAGAAAAGTTCCAAAAATAATTTTCCAATTTTATTAGTTTAAGAAAAATATAAAAAGCAATAAAAAGATTTTTCCTTATTTTTTCTCACTTTATTTGGTAATTTTTAGAATTTTAATTAGATTTAAATAGTTTAAATTAGTTTTTAATTTTTATAAATTCAAGAAAAATCAAAAAAAATAGTTTTAATTCTAAAATAGTTTTCTTATTACATTTTTAGAGTAAAAATAATTTTAGATTGTTTTTAGGATCTAGATTAGACGTAGTTGCTTTTTATTCGCGTTTCGTTTAATTTCCGTTTTTGCGTTTTAGCGTAGAATTGCGTAGTTTGCCGTAGTTCTTAGGTTTTCCCCATAGATTTTATGTTCCATTTACTTTCCTTATCCCGTAGTTTAGATAATATCATCTTATGCCCCTTTTCTTATTCGAATCCCGATATTTGAGACGTGAGTTGTTTACTCCATTCATCCCTCGTTGGGAGAACGACCCGGGAAATACATTCCTTTGTATTTCTTCGGAAAATATCTATACGAAAATGAAATATCAATACCTTAATAAAATAAATAGCATTTGATATTACATTTTCATGCTAGACTTTGCTTAGAATAAAATGAGCATCCAATGATAAAATTTTCTTGGTTTCTAAAGCCTATTTCACTACTCTAAACAGTACACTCTACAAATATAGCAAACAAGATCGAGGTTAAGGAGGCGTAAATCAAAGTCTACTGAAGTTATTTGTATCCGAGTAATCGTTTTGATTATCGATAACATATACTTTGATGCAAATAATTTGTTGTAATTTATTAAACAAAATATCATCCAAGTTGAACATGTTTTCATTAATTTAATTCGTTGATTTATATCAAACAATTTATTTATTTCTTGTGTCCCTCACAATCCAATTAATGTGATTCTTTTAAATTAGTTAGACTTTCGTGTTAAATGATATAGTCAACTGTTAGTTAAAAAGTCCTCATCTCCAACTTTACACTTTTACATTTATAACGTAATACTAACACGATATCATTTTATATTTTATTTATACCATTTGCCCCTTGAGAACATGCACCACAGTACCAGTTTCATAATGCATATGCGCAAAATGGGATTAATCATATTAAATGCTTTTCTTTGTGAATAAAATTAAAAAAAATAAAAAAATAATAAAAAAACAATAAAAAAATGTAAAGATCCGAATAATGGAGTGACATTAACGTTATAACAAATATGTTATTTGTACATAACCCTTTCTAATTATATTTCATGATACCGTGTGGTATTTATAAATTTCTATGAATAATGATAAACCTTTTTGAAATGTTTATAATATTTCTATGTTACTCTATATTATTAATTTACCAGCTTATAGACTCGTGGATTCACAAGGTCTTTAAAGAAATTATGCATTAAGAAGTAAAGTGTGCGGATAAAGTAATAAACAACAACACGTAAACATGTTCCAATATAATAAACATCCATGAATCGTCACATATAAAATTGATGTTTAGTGTGCGGATAAGGTAATAAAAAACAACAAACGTATACATGTTCAAATATAATAAACGTCCATGAATCGTCGCCTGTAAAATTGATGTGCTTCACAAGCAAATGTATGTAGTGAGCGTCAATGAAGTGATAAGCCAATCACTACAACAAAAGTGGCTTTTTAGGACCTTTTGTGTGGGACGGTATGATAATGGAGTCCTAAAAAACTGTTTAATAGGACATATGAGCGTTTAGGGTCCTTTTTAAATATTTACTACTTAGGCGATGTCCTAAAAAGGTATATAATAGGATGGTCGATGATTTGGGGTCCTATTATCATATAACTTAATATGACACTTAAAATATGGATCCTAATAAATTACCTTTATCGACGTTTATTCATTATGGTTGTATTATAATAAACCATAATAGGACACTGAGTTTTGAGTCATAAGACATCGAGTTAGTTAAAACGCTTATTCACAAAAAGTTTTATTATAGCAAAATTTAATAGGACCTTTGACACGTGGGTATTATAACGTTAACCTTTATAGGACGCTTATGTACAATGGTTTTATAACATCATTTTTTAAACGATTATTTGCAAAAGTTTTATTATAACAAAACTTAATAGGACCCTTAAAGGATGCATATTAATTATGGTTTTTACAATACACCATAATAGGACACTTGATATATAAGTCATAAAACATTAATTATTTAAAGCGCTTATTCAAAGCGTATTATTAAAACATAACTTAATATGACAGTTGACACTTGGGTCCCATAGATTGATACACCATCATAAGACACTTGATATTTGAGTCATAAAACATCGGTTTTATGGAACACTTATTCGCAAACGTTTTTTATAAGAAAAGTGAATAGGACCCTTGACAATAGCGTCTTATAACGTTAACCTTTATAGAACGCTTATTCATAATGGTTTGTTTATGATACACCACAATATGGCACATCTTTTAGAGTCGTAAAACATCCGCTTTTATAACGCTTATTCGGTTTTATAGAGCGCTTAATTGCAAAAGTTTTATTTGAAAAAAATTAACAGGACCCTTGACAACTGTGTCTTTTAACATTAATCTTTATAGTACGCTTATTTGTTGTGGTTTTATTATCCTACGCCATAATAGAACACTCCTTTATTTAAGTCATAAAACATCGTTTTTAGAACGCTTATTTACAAAAGTTTTATTTAAACATTAGTTAGTATGACACTTGATACTTGGGTATCAAAACTTGATACACCATAATAGGACACTTGTTATCTGTCTTTGTATTGTTATATGTCTCAATCTTTTGGAAGTTATGTATGGGTTATCTGTCTTTGTATTGTCCTTATCTATCAATGATAATGGTTAATTTGGTGCATTATTCTTTGTACTATACTAAGCGTAATTGCACTCACAAAATAAACTAGGCTTGATTAAAAACAAAAATGAGTGAGTGCGGGGCATCTCGGTCCTAATGGGGTGATTAGCGGACCAAATTAAAGCAACAAGATAAGATCTAGAATCCCAATTAAGCTCGAATTATCTAGTCGATAGTACAAGCTACTAAAGGAAACAAAAAGCAGAAGAGAAACAACGGTGAATAAGCGAAATTAAGCTCTTAATATGGGCATTTGAGCCAAACGGTGATAAGCCATATTGACCCGTTTGACCCATTTGAGCCAAACACCCTTAAGCGAGGTTGTTTTGATCTCAAAGTGAAAATATAAAAACAAGAAGCTAAAAGTTAAAATTACCTAAATTTAAATAAGAAATGTATAAGAAAGAGTTATACAAACAGTAATGAGGATTGTCATTGATTCTTAACAACTAATTTTACATAAAAACATGGACTATTATTATTTAGCTAATTGAAATCATTAAGCTTTTTCAACTGGATCTTCTTCATCGGCAATAACTAAGTCATTGTTGTCCACAACGGTTCCATCGAAACCACCTCTAACCAATTCAATATCCATTGTTTCGTCATGTTGAGGACACATAAATGAGTCACCCTGCAAATGTGTTTCCACATCATCAAGACTTGTTTGTTCATCCATGTCATAAACATGTGCGGGCGTGTCTTGATCACAACTTGCCATCCTTTGTCAACACTATCTCGCAAGCGTAAAATACTTGATGTGCTTGAGAAGCTAGTATAAAAGGCTCGTTATGAGCCTTCAATCCTTCAAAATTCAATAGAGTAAACCCGTTGTTATCTTCTTTTTCCTTGAACCATTCGAAATCCAATCACAATCGAACAAAACTACTTTCTTGTCAATACCATACTCCAACTCAATTATATCATTCAAAACCCGTGGTAAGTTACATCTCCGCGATAGGATTGTTATCTGTAGCACTCGAGTAGCTGTTTGTCATGGCTCGAAGATTAACCCCACTATTATGTGTTTTCCTATTATGTTCTACATCTTTTGTGTGAAATCGAAACCATTTATGATAAATCCTTATATTTTTCACATACTCGGATGGACCACTTGCCAAGCACCTTAGACTTTACGTGATTACGTGATCCCTCTAGCATGTAGCTCCTCAACCGAAATAAGGCAAGATGTGTTAATTGTTTTGTTATTAGTAGGTCGAAAATGCTATGTCATTATAATTATTTTTCAAAAGTAATAAACACGTGTATATGCCTTACATGATCTTGAAACCACGACTCAAAAGTCTCACTATGTAAGCGTTGAATGTCACGCTTACGTTTTCTCCGATTTTGATGATGAACCAACGCCGGATGTTCACCTGCGGTGTTAACAGATGATAATGATGATAACAACGACAACTATTAATCGTATAATATAATTTATGAAACTTACAACTAATATAATTACTTACGTTCGAAATTCATCAACTTCACTACAATTGAACAACACATATGAATGTGCTTTAGCCAAAATGTCAAGTTCCATCATTTCTACCTTTGTAGCACCAATCGGTCGACCCGCCATAGAAAAGATAGGTAAAACATCCTCATAACCATCGTCATCATTATTTCGACTTGTCTTATTATGTACGGTCTCAACATCATTGGATAAGTACAATGAACAAAACGACACACACTCTTGACTAGATATCCTTCGCAATGGAACCCTCCGTGTTATTCTGTTTGCACGTAAGATTTTAATGTAGCTAAATACGAGATATCAAAACCAATAATTTTAGATTCAATAATATTTGTTAATAAAGGTATTTACTATAATAGTAATGTGCACCTCTCGATTGGATACATCCAACGGTAATGAACTGTCCCTCCTAATCGGCCTCGAAGCAAGATGAACCGAAAGATGAACCATGACATCAAAGAATGATGGCGGAAAAATCCTTTCTAAATCACAAAGTATTTTTCCAATCTCGGTTTCCATTTGAACCAAATCATTTGGATTAAGAACCTTTGCGCATAATTGTTTATAGTAACGACATAGCTTCATCACGGTATAGCGCACGTGCTTAGGCAACACATTTCGCAAGGCAATGGGAAGCAAGCTGCTGCATCAAAATATGGCAATCATGACTTTTAAGTCCAAATAGTTTTGGAGGTTTTAACTCTACGCATCTTGATATATTAGTGCATAACCATCGGAACTTTCACCTTCTTAAGTACACGACAAAAATATCTTTCTCTTTTTATCCATTGAGAAACAAGCGGTGGCAAATAAACTTTGTTGTTATCTTGAACTATAGGATGAAGTTCGGTCTAATGCCCATTTCTTGTAAATCTAGGCGTGCTTTTATATGATCCTTGGTCTTCCCATCTAGATTCATTAGCGTTCCAAGGACAACATCACAAACATTCTTCTCAATATGCATTACATCTAGATTATGGCGTAGCAAGTTATCTTTCCGAGACGGTAAAAAAAAAAATACTTTTCTTCTTCCAATTAAAAGGTAAATTTGGGTTGCTCTTCACAAGTTTTCCAAATTTAACTTCAAAACCATCTAACTCATCAAGTACTTCTTGTCCTCTTAAGCCACGGGGTTGCTGTCTAGTTCTTTCGTGCCATCAAAAGAGTTTGTATCTCTTCTAAAAGCATGATCGGTGAGGCAAATATCGACGATGTCCCATAAAACATTGTTTTTGCCATGACTCAAGCGTGTTGATTTTGTATGTTTATGGCGGTTAGGACATGCAAGTTTACCATTGGTGCTCCATCCGGATAAATTTGCATAAGCGGGAAAGTCACCGATCGTCCATAACAAACAAGCACACATCCGAAAGTTACTTTTGTTGATGCATCATAAGTGTCTACTCCTTTACGATCCCACAACTCCTTTAGCTCAAGAACTAACGGTTCCATATAGACATCTATATTATTCCCGAGGAGCGGATGGGCGGTATAAGTAACGTTAGAAAGAAATAAGGTTTCGCATGCACATCCAAGGAGGTAGATTATATGGCGTCAAAACAACAGGCCATGTACTATGAGAAACACTCATTGTTCCAAAAGGGTTAAACCCATCACTCGCTAAACCAAGCACGACATTACGAGATTCTTTGGAAAACTTATCATACTTAAAATCAAATGCTTTCCATGCCGGGAATCTGCGGGATGTCTCAAGTAACCATCTTTCGTGCGACTCTCTTCATGCCATCTCATGGGGCGGCTATTTTAGATGACATAAATAACATTTGCAATCGTGGTAAGAGCGGAAAATGACGCAACACCTTTGCTCCAATCTTCTTACGTGTATCGGCCGTGGTTGACTCATCTGCACAATCATCTTCACTTGCTTTATACCTTGACGTATGGCATATATCACATTCTGTTTTATTAATGTTTTCTTTCCGATCTGACATACAATCATTAGGACATGCATCAATTTTATCATAACTAAGTCCCAACTCTCGAATTATCTTCCTTAGTTCATACAATGACTTTGGTATAGAAGCATCGGGAAGGCTTCCTCATTGTATCTAGCATCTTCTTGAAACCATTATCACTACATTTCCCAACACACTTACCATGAAATAGTCTAATGATAAAAGAAAGAAGCGATAACTTACACCCGGGATATAGTGGTTTCTTTGCCTCTCCCAACACTTTATAAAATTTTTTCGCCTTTAGGTTTGGCATACTCATACTTTCGGTTTGTGTTCCCATGTCATCGGTTAGTGTGTCATCACCAAACCGATGGAAGGCATCATTCACCAACCCTTGCATGTCATCTTGACATCCAACATTGGAGCATCACTTGATTTGGGCGAAAGGTGGAATTGTATAACCTTTCATAAACCCGACACATAACGGATGTGTTGTAGCCTCCGTCCGATCTACCCATATCGATTACCACAATCAATACATGGACATGAAATCATCCATTTTACCCTCATTATAGAATATATGATCAAGAAAGTCGTCAAGACCTTTTTATATTCAATGGTAAATCTAGGTAAAGACATCCAACTCGTATCCATCTTAAACCTAATTCAATTAACCACGAAAACCACATATAATTTCAACAAAAGAAAGGAGCCTAATTCAATTAACCACATATGTTGTTTCATAAAAATTTAGCAAAAGCGATTAGGGTTTCATTTATGAGGTATTATCGGTCTTGATGATGGTGGTGATTCTGTTGGCAATTTTGGATGGTGGAATGATGTGGATTTGGATCTTAAAATTAGAAATACTTTTACAATTTATTTTAAGCTATTTCTTAATTAATTGCCTAATTATTACTTCAAAGCTAGATAAACTAATTTATATCTAAAATTAGAAATTAAAAGTCAAAATTGCAAAAGTAATTTTACATAAGCTTGCAAAAGTAATTATTACTTCAAAGCTAGATAAACTAATTTATACAAAATTTTGCTAAAAGGTGAAAACTTATAAAGGTAAAAATTATAAAATTGCAAAAGTAATTTTACATAAGCTTGAAAACATAAGCTTGAACAAGATTTTTGCTAAAATTTTGTATTCTTATTAAAGCGAAAAGAAAATTACAGGGCTTGGAATAAAAGCGAGACTTATATTAACTTTAAGAAAAAGCAGATTACAATGTTAAATTTAGAAAACTAACTAAGAACTACTTGCCATGAAGGCTTATAAGAGTTGCTATTTATACTAGAAAGATAACAAATTGGCTTCTCTTCAATTGTGCTTCTTACGTGAGGTATAGCAGTCCCAAATCAACTTGTGTGCTTCTTTAAACAAATCCCAGCCATTTAATTGCTCTATCATCATCTCAGCCCTTAAATTGCATTTTGGCGCCAAAAAGGTGAGGATTGCCAGCGTGGAATTGGCAATATGTGTGATGTGTGCTTGGTAAGGGCTGAGGTCTGGGGTTCGAATCCCAGCCTCAACTTTTTGTAATTTTTTTTTTTATTTTTCTTTTTGCAAACTTAATAAGCTAATAAAAATAAGAAACTTTTATAAAAGAAACTTTTTTGAAAACTAAGAATAAGCAAGTTATAAGCTGAATTTAAAAGCAGTTATGAATAAAAAACTAAGAAGGAAATTTTGAAAACTGAAAAAGCTATAATAATATGTTAATAAGCTACATATGGATGAAATAAGCTAAGGGAGCTAAGGAAACCTAAATAAGCAGTCTAATCTAGTAAGCAAACCTAAAATAAGCTAATAAGCAAAATTTAAAAGCCAAAAACACACAAGGGTCTGCTGATGCAACAACACCACGAACCCTAATAACTCGGTGTTGAGTATAAATATATTTTTGGTCGGGTTTGGGTCGACCCATCTAACCGCTTATTAATCGGGGTAGGTTCGGGTTGTGAATAAATTAATTGGGTCGACGACAACCCGTTTAAGCTTTTTTCTTAATGTGGCAACTTTTGTATCAAAAAGGGTTGTTGTGTCAACCCAAAACCCGTTAACCTTTTCAACCCGTGAATTTCAAAAAGATCACGCCCATCTTTATAAATGGTTATAATTTGAATATTATTTTTAAAATATTCATGATTTTTATTTTCAAATTGAATGAAACCAAACTAACCGAACAACCCGATAGTACACTTGGGTCTTATGAACCGGTGATATTGCCCTGTTGTCGACCTTGATGAACCTTAATGACGAATCTTCATATGATTCTTTTTACTATGAACCTTAATGACGAATCTTTGCTATGAAACTTTTATTATGAACCTTTGATATGCTTTTCTGAACCATTTGATATGACCCAGTTGTTATGACTCTAGTGTGTTTGAGTGACGTTCCACACCATCCCTTATATGTTACATGTTATGAGCTCAAGTATATGTTTGGCCACTATGTTATCTGCAGGGAGTATGGATGCATCCTATATCATTATCTCTGGTTAGTGGATTATCATTATATGATATGATATGTTATGTTTACGGGCTCGTGTTGGATTCTTGTCTATCTCGACTTCATGCGAAGCAATACATTCAATCATAATAGTCGGCACTTTATTATCACCTCGTGCGTATATTGGCCTCGCAAATGCCTAGGACAATTCCTCCGTTCAATATGTGTAGAATATAGGCTACAAAGCATCCCGAATGTGACGTCATGGGAAGTCGACTTACGTAAAAACTCTTGACGATATAAATGAACGACCGCATCCGTTGAGAGTTATTCATATTAGCTTTTTCAAAGTTATTATTTCATAAACTTTACGTTTTACCAAATCAATCCGAATCCAAAGCAACACCCACCAACCAAACGGGCCCTTATTTGATAACCCGAGCAACGACCGGGTAATTATACATCAAATTATACCCTATCACCGATTCATCCCGCCCGGACCGATTACAAGCTACAAGGTGGTCGACCGCCCGACTCTCGATTCGCGATTTTGCAACATTGGATATGAACCTTTTGATATGACACTGATTATGATATGATATCGACTCCCGGTTTCAAACCCGAGCCATTTCATTATTCATAGGGTTCCATGCATGTCCGTCTCATTGATGCACCAATGGCATATATGACTCTAGTGTGGTTTCTTGTCCTACATCTCACTTTATCTTTCGGGTCAACTAGATGCGGATACGCTTTAACAAACGTAGACCACGAGGATAAATCCGTCTGTAAGAAAATAGCAACATTTTAAATAACGCCGCGTAAAACAAATGAACTATCTAGAGCCGCTCCATTTCGGGCGAGAAGATACAACGAGATGATTACTACATCACATTGATATTGTTGTTTGACCGGGAAGTCGGAAAACGAATGCCAAATCTACTTCATTTTAGTTTCACATACAATAAAATACTTATATATTATATATATACAATAATATAATACATTTCATATACTATATACTACTATTAGTTAATTTAATTATAAATCTAATTATAATCTAAAATTAGGGAAAACTTACACACCACGTTCACATAAACCCGCTTAAAATTTTTGGGAAAAATTGATTCATAAATAACTTTTAGTACTGCGAAAATCAAGCATATCTTTTCGAAATCAAGTATTTGATTCGATTTTATTAATGGAAATCGTTTTTCACAGACGGTTAAAATCTCAATTTTGGTTTAGGGTTGTATGTGGGCGACAAAACAAGGATTGTGGGTTTTCACTTTTGAATGAAGATCGACTCAACATGTAATGCAAACCTCTCTTGTTATTATTATTATTATTATTATTATTATTATTATTATTATTATTATTATTATTATTATTATTATTATTATTATTATTATTATTATTATTATTATTATTATATTATTATTATTATTATTATTATTATTATTATTATTATTATTATTATTATTATTATTATTATTATTATTATTATTATCATTGTTATTATTATTGTTGGTATTATCATTGTTATACATTGTTATTGTTATACATTGTTAGTGTGGGAAATGGTGGGTTAGGGTATGTGTTTGGTTGACCTCTTGTGATGAGTCTCATATGTAATCATAAGTGCTGCTTATTTGTGATGTGGTACAAGTTGTATTTAAGTTGCTCTGTTTAATTTAAATGAATGTTGGTATACCTGTGTAAAGTTGGGTCAAAGGATTTGGGTAGTGATAGTGATAGTGATTTGATATCAATTTCTAGCTAATGTGTTTCATTCGTGACATGTAATGAAGGATTTGCGTCTATTTTTGTTTGTAGATAATGTATTTCATTCGTAACATGTAACGAGATAGTGATTTGATTTCGTTTTGTTGTTCTCAAATGACTATTGTTCTTTGCAATCTCATAATAATTTTATTTGTTTTGTGCACCGTTATGGAAAATAACAGGATGCAACGCCAAATCACCACGAAATACGAATGATTATGAAATGTCCGAAGGACAAGGATTCAAGAAAACCAACAGAGATTACAAGCTTTGGGAGTGAAAAATCTTGCTAAGTCTTTGACAAGTCTAGTAGAGAGTGACAAAACAAAGAAAAGAAAAAGAAACCAACGGATACCGGTGAGAAAGATGCAGATTATATGTCCGGTTCGGACTTCCATCTTAATCTTGAGGAAGATAACCCGGAAGAAGCGGCTACACAAACAAATAAAAAGGTACGAATAATAAATTTGGCTACTATATTTTCTTTATGTTTGTTTTCTAACAATTCTACTTGCATGAAACAGAATCGAAAATACATTGCTCCACGGTCCATGACTAGATATAAAATTTAGCACAAAAGCGAATGAGTGCTCGAATGTCTCCGGTGGGCTAACATCTTGAATCTCAATCGCAAAGGGACAACAGATTGATACAGGGAGGGCAATACGTAGTAGGGTGCAGAGTCCGACCAAGTCCAAACGAAATGATCAACCAAATTACATCAGCAGAGGAGATTAACTGGCGAGAGAAACTTAGTTGCAATTGACAACGATCATGACCACGGGAGCGTGACTTGAGATCGATGGTAACTATACATAAATTTCAAATACTATATATATGATATTAAATTACTATTAAGTGTATATTCAGTTAACTGTTTTCGGTGCTTACTTGTTTTTTTTTTTTTTTTTTTTTTTTTTTTAATATAGATAACAATGAAGACCTTTATGATGTTGAAAATGATGATATCAAAGACATACCTATGAATGAAGATATTGAACAACAAGCTACTTCAGAAGATGATGTAGATAAAGACATGGATGATTTGGAGAATGAGGATGATTTGGAGAATGTGAACGATTTAACAAATGACGGCGATGATCTACTCGGAGAAGAGATTCAAGCTGAGCATTCTGAAAATGAAGAAAACCATGTAGTTACACAAGCTCGAAATGAAACAGTTAACATGGTCTACTTGATTGCATCGTTTTAAAATCATATATCATATATTGTGTCATATAAGAAGAATATATAATAAAGTTAAATTAAAACAAGACAAAATACAACGCTAAGATATTGCCTCCATTTGAATTATTTAGTATTTTAAATGTATACGTATCTATTGTAAATCATGTTCACTTTTGTAGTTCGGATTGTAAGCAAAAGAAAGAGAGGACCAACACGTATGGCAAAAGTTTGGGCCCAAGAAAAGGGATAGAATTCTATTTTAGTTAATGAACACGGACAACCTATTAACGACAAAAGTAGTCATCGACTCATTTCATGGGAACACTTTCAAGGAGTGGAAAGTATTGTCCGATTTATAAACCATGGAATAAAGTTGGCGCATAAAAAAAAAAAAAAAGCTTTGCTTGAACTCTTAAAGGTACACAATGTTAAATTTGTATGTTAATGAATAAAGTATTTGTTTTCTAATGTGAGCTATTACATTTTTAGACAAAATTTGATATTCGGAAGTCGGAGAAAATGGATATTGCAATCATTTGGGCGGAAGGTGAAGAACTGGAGGCAAGAGTTAAGGAACACTACCATGATCCGTCTTTGTCGGTTAAGCAACAAATAAGATCTAGGCCAAAGCAAGTGCAAAAAAACAATGGAAGAAGCTTGTGAAGTATTGGAATAAAGAAAACACTAAGGTGTGAAATACTCTTCCACTTTAAATAACATTACTTAATTTCCCATTATGATATTTTACTTTCTGCTGCAGAGTTTAAGTGAAAAAACAAGGCGAATCGGGCAAAAAGAAGATGATCCAAAGAACCGGTAAAAAAGTTATGCTCGCAAAGGGAAGAGTTAAAGGTAAGTGTATGGAGAAAGTGGGATTGTTAATGTATCCTGTGGATATCCACTGTTAATATTCATTTTCTTTTTATTCATACGAGACATATTTGGGACGAGATCCAACTCGATTGGATCTTTTAGTGCATGCTTCTCCAAAGATGGAAATACCAAAATGATGACACCGCAAAAGCGATTGTAAGTAATATGCTTTTGTGTTTGCAAAAGTGTATTAATAGCATAAGTTAAACACAATATGTTTTTTTTGTAATACATGCTTTTACTATATGTTGTTCATGTTTATATAAAATGCGAGGATGATATGAAACGACTTAGTGATAATCGACCGAGGGTTCGATTGATAATCTGGACGGATGATATTTTTCTGATTATGGGTAAAGATCGAAATGGTGATGCAGGCATGTATGGTCTAGGTGTTCGTGCTTACCTTTGTTTGGGGTGTAATACCAAGTCGTTTAGCATGTCATAGAAAACAACGAATTGAAGTCTAGATGTGGAGAACTTACTAGTGAAAATGAAAAGTTACGAGCCCGGTTATCGAGAGAAGAATGGGTCGACGGATAGTTCCATTGTTCCACCTCTTACATCACAAGATTCTCTGTTGTAACCAATGAACCTCCACGCTTACGGGTATGTTTCTATTATAAATCGTTCCTTTCTAGTTGTTATAGCTTATTTTATCTTTGATAGCTAATGAACCTAGGCTACAAGCTTATGTATCGAGATTATGATTTAGATTGCTCATTTGCCTTTTAAATTTGTTAACTCGGTTATTAAGGGTGTTTGGTTCGTGTTGTTTCAACTGTGGTAGTTGCCTTTTCACTTGTTTATCGCACACTATGACCTCTAGGTGATATTAGAACTAGTAAAACTATAAAACCAATGTTTGAACTAGAAAGTCAAAATCAAATTACCTTCACTCTCACGGTCCTTTGTTGGGACATGTGAGGATCAAATCTCACCCACTTGGTCTAAATCTTGTTCATGTATCTTAAATTAGTGTTATCATAGCTTAAATAATCATAATTAGTGCATACGGATCAAACAAGTTTCATTAAAGTCAAAGTTTAAGTTCAAAATCAAAAAGTCAAAATGGTATGTTAGTGAAACTCGGATCTTGGGAGAATTTTGTGAATTTTGTGTTGAGATTCAAGTCTTGAGATTTTTACATGTTGAAATTCCCCATCTAAGCTTTTGAACCCCACAGTTAGCTTATTTTTATGATTTTTTCTCGGCTTAGGTGATAGTTCAAAATGGCTGCGAGGCTAACCATTGCCCTGCACTGGGCATCACTCAAAACCCCAACTTTCCATGTGCCTTAGCTTCTTCATTAGTGGGCCACATAGTGAGCTTATTGGTTTTGAAAGCCAATAAGCTCATCTATAAAGTTCAGGGCTTATTTCAAACTTTTGAGCTTATTAGATAGGTGCGAGATAGCTTTTGTTTGTCCGATTCCACCCATACACCGAGTGATCGGTGTTGACCACCAAGTTCAATCCTCATCAAGTGCTTATCTGTGGGACCCAAACCTTTAGTCCTAGCTTTTAGAAACCTCAATAAGTCACCTTTTCATATCAAGTCTCACTTTGGATCCTGTCAACCCTAGTGGGACCCACAAGGGTGCAAGGTTGTTGGTTTTGGCTGTTTGGCTGTGATATTTGATCAAGTGATTATTACGGTCTATAGCTTATTCCTTTAGCTTATCGGTAGTTTTTAGCTTAATCTAGTTACAACTCATGTAGTTCTGACTTATTTAGCTTATTGTAGCTTATTTGTAACTTATTTAGTATACACCACCTCCACACTGCTGATATTACACCGATCAATTTTGACCTCCTTTGTATACCCCACCTCCATACCGCAGATTACATCTGTTTAACCTAATACATGTGTCTTGACTATAAATTGATAAATGTTTGTTGGCGAAATCTAGGTCGGGGATGAAGTTGTCCTTAAAAGCATTCTAAACTCAACCGAGGCGTAGCAAAAGGATGGGTGAGGAGCTTGAACCCAAATGATATAGTTGGTGGTATAGAGATTGGACGAGGATGGTGTGAGGTAAGCGTTCAAGTACCAACAAAAGAGATGAAGTGTTGGTGAGACCCTATGGGTTATTTGCCACAATTGAAGACTGTGTTGGTGCAACCATAGCATGGCCTTGTCCCTTTATCTCGGTATGTCTTTGTTAATCTTGTGATACCAATAATTTTACTAACATGGAGCTTAATGCTTATACATGGGTGTTTATTTGTAGGTGGTCCGTGAGGATTGAGAGAGATGATGCATGATGACCACGGACTAAGCTTCTTGTTGCGTTAATGTATTGTTTAATGTTATGAGACTTTATGTTAGATTCATCTACCTTATTTATGTTTAGTGATTTTGTTATGACAATTGCTAATTTGAAATACAATTTCGTTTTATTCATTTAATATTTAGTTGATGTTTTATTCATATCGTAATAATAGAGTGTGCATGGTGAAAATAGCGTCCTATCATATGACTTGTCCGGACTTTGAAATTGTCCTATTAAACTTATTAACCGTCCTAACAATTAACTTAACATTGTAAAAGTGTCCTAATATGTTGTTATTAGGACGTTATTTAGGTTGTTAATAGACATTTTATACGACCAAAAAATTGGTTTCATAATCTTCTTTGAGATATTAGAACCCTTTTCTTGGTGCTAAAATAGCTATAATGTTATATGATAAGCGTCCTAACAATTATCTTTTAAATACGCTTGTATGTGTATCAAAAGATTAAAATTAGGTAACAACGTTTTACAACATTGTAAAAGTGTCCTAATATGTTGTTATTAGGACGTTATTTGGTTGTTCATAGACATATTATGCGACCATAAATTTGGTTTCATAATCGTATTTGGGATATTAGGACCCTTTTCTTGGTGTTAAAGTAACTATAATGGTATATGATAACCGTCCTAAGAATTAACATTAAAGGACGCTTGTATGTGTATCAAAAGATTAAAAGTAGGTTACCACATGTTAGAACATTGGAAAAGTGTCCTAATATGTTTTTATTAGGGCGTTATTTGTGTTGTTTATAGACCTAAAATGCGACCATAAAATTGGTATCATAATCTTATTTGAGTTATTAGTACCCTTTTCTTGGTTGCTAAAATAGCTATGATGTTACATCATAAGCGTCCTAACAATACTTTTAAGGACGTTTTATGTGTCTCAAAAGATTAAAAGTAGGTAATCACATGTTAAAACATTGTAAAAGTGTCCTAATATGGTTTTATTAGGACGCTATTTGTGTTGTTCATAGACATATAATACGACCATAAAATTGGTTTCATAAGGGTTAGGGCGCTTTGGACCTATTACAACCGCCTTACATGAAACGCTTTCATCCTTGGTCCTATTAAATGAAAGGTCCTAAAAGTACCATTTATGACGCTTATGGGGTCCTAAAAACCACTTTTCTTGTAGTGAATGTCCATTCCGTGTGTGTAGTAACTTGAAGTCTTTTCCCGTTATATAATCAATTTGATTGATCTATATTTCTCAACAACATTACTGGGACACCTACTTTCAACACAGGCCTGTGCTTTGGAACACCTGAGAATTTCAATCCGTTGAATAATTATGGTGAGAAAACATTCATCTATGGCTGAGCCATGATCAGATTTGTCAATGTTGTCGCAACTTAGATAAACCATTTGTTCACCGTGAAATGTCTGTAGCAAATGATCGTTTATAGTGTCCACGACCTCATTTGTCAGAGCAATAATTCCTTTTTCTTGAAAGTGTGATGGATCAGCTATGTTACTCAAAAGGTTTGGATAAGTAAAATCAATAATAGATGTTACCGGGTCATCAGCCGCATCTATGAGAATATATTCAGGAATATTTATCGAAACCTCTCCATCGTTTGCTTCTCCAATTTGTCTGTCTCCTACTTTCAACATCCATTCTACAAATTCCCGTATCTCAGTTACATCTTCAGGGCGTGATCCAACGGTCAGCCTCATGTTGGCGGTTAAATTGAGAACTTTGCAATGATCCCATAGGTACGATTTCTTTAAAGATGCACTGACAATGTCTTGTCTTGAACCTTTTGGAATAACAGGGAGCACTTGCCTAAAATCACCACCAAAGACCACTATCATGCCACCAAAAGGCGTTTCACAATTGTCAAGCCTGCTCTTACGTAGTACGTTTCTCAAAGAGCGATCTAAAGCCTCAAAACAATGCTTATTTGTCATGGGCGCTTCGTCCCAAATAATAAGCTTACATTTCTTTAACAAAGCTACGAGATCACTCTGCGGACATATATATATGGAGCAAGTAGAAGTCTCATCAATATTGGTAGGAATATGGAATCTCGAATGAGCAGTCCAGCTTCCTGACATCAATAAAGATGCAATACCACTGGATGCAACGTTTATGACAACATCACCCTTTCGGTTAATACCTACAGCAAGCGTTTTTCATAAGAAGGTCTTCCTAGTACCACCATATCTGTATAAAAAATAAACATCTCCTTTTCCTGTTTCAACGGATGTCATGATGGTGTCATAGACTCATAGACACTTTTCTGTTCAGTGGTTAAAGCGGTGTATAGACGCTCGTATTCAAACTGTAGCTCGGCTGGGTTATAAAACTCATCGTATATAAGAAGATTCCCAAACTCCGATATGTATCTATCATCTGGATAAGGCATCTTAAGAAAACGTCTCAAAGTGGTGCCTCCAGATCGCATAAGTTGTTCAATCCAAAATAAATAACATTTTTTTCATCGTCACTAATTCTCAAACCTGCATGAAATAAATTATTTAATAATTGGATAAGCGTTGAGTAGGAAAATATTGATGTTTTGTAGTAATGTATATATACACGTATATCACAAAAAGGAAAAAGCAGTGGTTTTTGCTATGATTTGCGCAAAAAAAAGTTTATTAAAATTTTAGTCTAAAAAAAATCACTTGAAATGATTTTTTGTCAAAGAAAAAGGCATAATTGGGTTTTTATAAATTTGTGTCTTTTTTATACCCGGTTCAGTACCATTTATTTATTTTTTGGATTATTTAGCATTAACATTCTTAGTGGGAACATAACAACATAATATATTAAGAAAATTATAATTTTGGGCGTACCTCGATGCCCTTAAATATGTCTTCTTTTGTATTCGATATCTTCTGCAAGCAAATGCCAAGTTTGTAACCAAACAATCAAAGGCATGCCAAGTTCTTTCTGCGAAACCAATGTAACGAAAAGGTGACGGATATGTTTAGCGCACTACAAAAAATATACCATCTAGTGACACACAATTTTAGTGGCAAAAAATATATATGCCACTGTAGTATGTTTCTAATGGCAAATCATTATGTGTCACTAAAGTTATCAAATATTTAGTGGCACTTTGCGGTTTATGCCAATAATGTACATCGTTAATAGTGGCACAAACTCGGTCTCTCATATTAGCTTACTAGAATTAGTGTCACTTATTTATTTTATGCCACCAAATATCTTTTCGATATGTATGCTTTTCCTAATTCTGCCACTATGATATAATTTCGATATTGTTGGCGGGCCTTCTTTAAAAAATAAAATATGATGAACGGGCTTTTTAAGCCTACAAGTTTTCATATGTCAATATGTAATTTAAAACCCTACATCCCATCTCTCATGTCATAGCCGCTAAGCCGTATAGTTATATGAATCATCGCCACCATTCTTTAGCCACTATCAACATCAAGGTCATGTAAGGGTCCCAAACTACAATTATTATAATCTCAACCCCCTTGTTTATTTTGTGATATGCTTCTAATTATTACAATTATTCATTGTATTACAGGGTAATTCATAATTCTTATGATCCAGATCCCGTAAAGTGTCCAACAAAAAATAAGGAGATCTTGTAAGTTAATGTGTGTTACATGCTTAGTTATGAATTTTTTTTGCTCTTTAAAATGTTTCCTCTTTCTTTTATAATACTTTTTTTGCAACATTTTCTTATTATAGTTTTCAATCATGGAGCAGCAAGGAACAAAGTTGTTGTGTCAAAAGTTGAAACATCACACCAGGTGCCTTTGCTAAAAAATTTCAATGCGTTGAAAATTTATTAAATTCTCTAATCTTAGTTTAATATGTGTAATACTCATTTATAATATATATATTTTTTTTGTCTACAGATTTATGCTTTTGAAAGACATCCGGAGGTTCATTACAAAAATGAAGTTGTATTTCTTTTGATAGTATTAGGCAATATTGTATATAAATTTCTTGTATATTAATGTGTATTTAGTTCTTTAATTTGGATATTTAGACTTGTGTTATTCTCTTATATTTAAATTTCTATGTATATTATTAAGTTGTTTGTATCATGTTTTATGTTTGAATGATAATTGTATACTATGTTTGAATGAGAATTGGATTTCTGATCAAATCTTTTTGATATAGAAATGTGTTATGGAGACACAAATGACTATCATAAGCAATATATATGCCATTAGGACAATTAGAGTATTCAAACATGCTACGTATTTAATTTAATGGCACAACTTATATGCCATAAGATCGTATTTAGTTTACCGTGACAGAATATTAAGTGACACTATATCCTTAAAGTATGCAACAACACAATAAAAAAATGCCACTAAATCTCTTTAGTGGCAGCGTCGTTAGTGACACATTTTTTTCTGCCACTGAATGTCTAACAGGCCTATAGTGAAACTTATTAGACAATTTTTGACACTTTTTGTATGTCACTAGATGGAAATTTTTTTGTAGTGGCGGGTGCCAAACGTGCTACCTCTTTAATACTGTCAATATACTCCTTGTCGTCTTCTAAAAGGCCCGTTGCGTAGCACGCTTCTTTGTAAATAGCATAAACTACACCGTTAATCTTCTTTATTTCATCATGTGATTTACGGCCATTTTTACTCTTAAGAAGAAACCGACAATAGTAGGCGTCACCAGTTGAAATAGGAACATTATGAATTCTGCCAATTGCATATCGTTACTTCCTAAGAGTCCATATTTTTTTAGGACATTCCAAACATATTTTGTAGGAAACTGAGCATATGTCAGCTTCCTTGCTGCTGGAAACCGTCTATTCATTTCCATCCAATCTTCGAACATATTTCATGATAATGTGTGGTATTTATAAATTTGTATGATATAATGATAGACCTTTTTGAAATGTTTATAATATTCCTATGTTACTCTATAATATTAATTTATAAAGTTTACATCTATATCTATACTATATAAAATGGAAAAATGATCAAAGTGAAAAAAGTGAAAAATGTTGAAAGTTGAATGTTGAAAACATGGTCAATGGAGAGAGAAATAAATAATATAATTAATACTCTTATTAAAACACCTCATTACTTAAAAGTACAATAATTTATTCACATTGTACACCCAATTAAAAGCACATCTACCAAATTAAAAACAATCAATTGAAACCGATACCGGTTGACCCGTTGAAACCGATACCGGTTTGACCCGGACGCTTCAAACCGTGGTGACCGGTTTAATTTGACATTTTTTTGACCCAACCTATCGGTTTGAATCGACATGTTTTTTTATCGGAACGGTTCAACCAGTTGAACCACCCGGGTGAAATCGGGTTTCAAATTTGACAAAATTATATGAGAAATGATGAAGTAGTTGTGGAACCCGTGACAATTTTTTTTAAAGGAGAGACCAAGTAATTGTAGTTTTTGGTTTATTTTGCTTTGACACATGTAATTTAATTTAAAAAATGTTGCTCGTGCACCATTTAAGGGACTAGCATATATGAATCGTCGTTTAAAAGTTAATATATATTGTATAGCCCTTTGTCCAGTGTATCAATAATGTTATGTAAGTTTATTAAAATCACAAAAAATAAATAGTATTGTTATCTTTAGCGATAATTATTTGTACCTCAAACAAATAGCTTTGAACAATGCATAAATATCTATACAAATTGATAGTACAAATAATCTTATATGGTGATATCGAATTTGCAAAGTTACAATTTTAAGAGCCACACACCAAATGATAAACGCTACACATGTAAAAAAAATAGTTATCAATGCCTAAATTACTGACAAAACAAGAAAAAGCGGTCACACATGTTGGCTATACCTCTAAACTATAATATAATATTGTCAACTACATAATACCGTTGCTTTTTGTAATACTTGAATCTATTATTACTAAAAATCTTAATAACTTAAAACAATCCTATTAGAAAATATACTCACACACTTGGATCGACTCCACATAATTTTTTAAAACTATATATTTATCTTGCTATGCAACCATGCATCGAATTGTAGTTATTCGAAAACGATTCTCTAATGCTACAAATACAGTTTGTTGAAAGAAACTTATGGGTCGTCGGAACTTTGCAGAAAACTAGACATCGCTGCCGCTAGGCGCGGGTACTCGTCTATTATACAAATTGTTGCACTGGCTGTTTCAATTCATACATTTTGTTGCAATAGGAAGATTTATAGAATTAAATTCATGTCATTATAAAGCTATTATCATTATAATCTAAACCATTTCATACTCTATAAGCCTCTCATCTTTGATGCATGTCGTTATATGCGCGCATGCAAAAGAAAGTATGCACTCAATTTGTCATAGTTAATTTCTCAATTTGGTACACGTATATACGTCTACACATTTCTTTTCTATCTTCTATATTAAATGTAAATATATTGTACCCAAAACTTGTAAACCGTAAAAGTTTAATTTCTTACTTCCTTAGGCAGATATGCGAGTAATATTATACTAGTCTCGCTCATCAAATGATTGAAATTTCGTTCTCTCTATTAAGCGGGAAAACTAAAGTGTACCTTAATTTGATACTTTGATAACGTTTTATTATCTACTATTATATATTCACATTCCCATTCAAAGTAACTATAAAAATAATTTTAATGTGCGAGTGTTAATAGTCTAAGGTAGTGTTTGATAACAACTTAATGTGTCTTAATTAAAAAATAGGCAAGTTAATTAAGCCATCAAATGGTTGTTTGTTTAGTGCTTAAAACTAACATGTGACTTTCTAGAAAAAGCCAAGAAGATGAGGGTCTACAAATTAAGTCATCAATTTTTTCCTAATTTTACATGTTTAACCTCCCACTTAACTTTATTTCAAATAAAAGGTATATATGATAATTTTACTAATTGAATAACTTTATTCAAGACACAAAACAAACAACCATTTATTATATACAAACAGACATCATATATCTAGACAGACACTTTAATTTAACAGGACTTAATAAAAAAACTAAACAAACAGGCCCTAAGGGATTGTTTGTTAAATTTTTTTATTAAGTCATGTTTAATTAAGTGATTACTTAATGCAGACCCTTAGTTTTATTACTTAATATTTTCAGTCATATTTCACATTTAAGTCACAAACAAACAGTTTTCATATGACTTAATTTATTTAATTTTTTTCATGTTAAGTCAATTAAGTCACAAACAAACACCGCCTAACTTCATTATTTGGATAAAAGAACTTAGCGTAATTACTAGAATAAAAAAACTACATAAACTTGAGTATTAAATACCCTTACAGCTTGACCATGATCATATATTTAGAAAAATTATGTGACTAATTAATCACATTGACAGCTTGATCACTTAATTTAAAAAAATAAAATAGCATATTATCATTCACATTACAAAGTGCAACTTGATCTTATAAAATTAAGACTGGAAACTGTGCTCTTGTGTCCTTTTCAATTTTTAACTAGTTGATTTATATCTAACAATTTTTTTATTTAACCCTTGTTTCCCTCTCAATCCATCTAATGTGATTCTTTTATATTAGTTCTTCATTGGAGACTTTTGTGAAAAAATAATGTGGTCAACTGTTAGTTAGAAACTCATCATCTCGAGATCTACACTTTTAAATTAGGTTGTGTTTGTTTTTTTTTTTTGCTTTTAACGTGTCGAGCAGGCAAAATGTCGAATCGGTCGACATTTTGCCGTTCGTTTCGTTCATTTTTCGTTCGGGACGTCGAACGACGCCCGAACGGAAAAATGTCGAATCTGTCAAGACACGAGAGGGTGTCTTAACGCGTCGAATGCTTCTTGTAGACACAAAATAACCAAAATAATGAAGAAAAAAAAAAAATCTCGTTCAAACATGCGTTTTTTTTCTTCGTTCGGATGCGTTGATTCGAGACATTTACGCATCGATTGATTCGACGTGCGATTCGATTGATTCGACCTCTTAAAAACAAACACCACCTTAGCAATATAATACTAACACGTTATCATTTTACATTTTATTTATACCATTTGGCCGCTTGAAAACATGTACTACATACCAATTTCATAATGCAAATGCGCATAATCAGCTGAGGCAAATTAAATGTTATTCTTTGTAAAAGACAAAGAAAACCACACGTAAAGATCCGGATAATGGAGTGACATCAACATTATAACAAATGTGTTTTTTGTACATAACCCTTTCTAACTATTTAATGGCGGCGGTTAAGTGGTTTTGGGAGAGAGCAGAGATATCAATAGGGTGTAACGCATTGTTCGTGACTATTATTCCAAAGGTTGCGGATCCGATCGGACTTGGGAATTTTCGACCTATTAGTCTCATTGGTTGCTATTACAAGATAGTGGCAAAGCTATTAGCCTTAAGAATTAAGAAAGTTGTAGGGTCGGCGGTGGGAGAGGTTCAAAACGCGTTTATAGAAGATAGATTCATTCTTGATGGAATTTTAATTGCAAATGAGGTGATTGATGATTTGAAGAAAAGAAAACAGAAAGGTTTAACTTTTAAGGTGGACTTTGAGAAAGTATATGATAGTATAAATTGAATTTTTTTACTAGATATAATGAAAAGAATGGGTTTTGGGTTAAAATGGTGCAAATGGATTGAGAGTTGTCTACATTTGGCGACAATTTCTATTTTAGTCAACGGGTCGCCAACGGAAGAAATTAGTTTCAAAAGGGGTGTTAGACAAGGAGATCCGTTATCACATTTTCTTTTTATTTTAACGGCTGAAGGTATGAATGTTATTGTCAAGGAGGCGGTCAATAAGGGCATTTTTGTAGGAGTTAGGATTGGGTCGAATAGGGTAGTTGTGTCTCATCTTCAATATGCAGACGACACAATATTCTTTGGTGAGTGGAGTACAGAAAATGCAAGGTCGTTAATGTGCATTCTTAAATGTTACAAAGAAGTGTCATGTTACGGGTTAATTATAATAAAAGTAAGCTCTATGGGGTGGGGGTAAATGATAGGGAGATTGGAGAAATGGCGAGATGGATGAGATGTGGCATTGGGGAATTTCCTTTTACTTATTTGGGTTTGCCGATCGGAGAGAATATTAGACGAGTCGGTGCATGGAATCCTGTGATAGATAAATTCAAGAAGCGTCTAACCGAGTGGAAAGCAAAATCGATGTTCTTTAGGGGTCGTTTAATGTTGGTTAAATCGGTGCTTGGTATCTTACCATTATATTACTTTTCAATGTTCCATGTGCCTTCGAGTGTGATAAAACAACTTGAGTATATTCGTAAAAACTTTTTTTGGGGAGGGTCGGGGGAGTGGAAAATTTTTTGTGGGTCAAATGGGATGTGTTGCTAGCCTCATATGGGGTGCGTGGGTTAAACATTAAGTCACTTCAGGCAAAAAATTGGGAACTTTTACGAAAATGGTGGTGGAGGTTTAAAAAAGAAGATGAGGTGTTGTGGGTTATGGTTATTAAAAGTATCCATGGTGTTAGTGGTGGTTTAGGAGGCATTAGAGGGGTAGGAGGGGAGGTGAAGGGTTGGGGGAGGGTGGCGTGAAATTATTAGAAATGGTGAGGAGTTGTAGGGGATTGGAATAGAGTTCCCTTCGTCGTTGAAAGGTGTAGTGGGGAAGGGAAGGGAAGTAGGGTTTTGGTCGGATAGATGGATCGGTGGGGAGAGATTGTGTGATAGATTTTCTAGGCTATATCATCTAGATAGTAGAAAGGAGGGTAGGGTGGTAGATAAAGCGAAATGGGTAAATGGCGAATGGTAATGGGAATGGGAGTGGGTTAGAGAGCTTAGAGAGAGGGTGTGTAGGGATTTTTATGAACTAACAAATTTATTGCAAAATTTTGTGATTTATATGGATTGTACGGATCGATGGAAATGGACGCTCCAAGAAAATCATGGATTCACGGTTAAGGAGTTAACAAAAATGGTGGAGGAAAAAACGTTAAGGATCGAGAGTGTTGGTCAAGAAACGTTATGGAACAAGTGGGTGCCTAAGAAGGTGAACATCTTCGTGTGGATTACGTTGAAAGGTAGAATTTCGGTTCGAGAGGAGCTAGATAAAAGAGGCTTTGAATTGGATTCAAAATTGTGTCCTTGTTATGATAGTGCGGTGGAAACATGTGCCCACAGCTTGGTATTGTGTAACTTTGCTATGAACGTGTGGGAAAAGATTTTTAATTGTTGGAAGGTTGGGAATGTTAATGCATTCTCTATTAGCGAAATATTTTCGTCTAATGGAAATGCTAATGTTCCTAGCTATTCATCTCATCTGTGGCAAGCGGTTTTATGGACTTCTGGATACTATATTTGGAAAATGAGGAATGAACATGTGTTTAAGAATAAAGTATCAAGCACAAACAAGATTGTTCAAGATGTTCAACTTAAAAGTTTTGAGTGGATTACAAGAAGGTCAAGAAAGAAAAGCGGGATAGATTGGCAACAATGGGTTAGTGGTCTTATCAAGTGCAGAATGCAAGAGTAAAATATTGAAGTCTGCAAGTCTCCAGCAATTCGTGATAGATCGTGTTCTCAAATCAGTTTTTGATGACAGAAAGAATTTTGAGGGTTGCAAGTCTCTAAATACTCAGCTCAGTTTTTGTGATATGTGATGAAAGAAAGAATTTTGATGTCAGCGAGTATATGAATCTGCAATTCGTGTGATCTGCAAGTTAGGTGCATTTAGATTGGTCTGCAAGTGTGTGGTATAGTCTGTGGCAAATATCATGTTTGGTACTTGCCATTTTATGAGGTCTGGTCTTTTAATGTGTGTATTGGTGGGCCTAGCCTCTTCCATTTTTGGTTGTTTTTGGCTAGAAATAGTGGGGTTTGGGTACACTTAGTTTTATCCATCTTTACGTGGTATAAGGTGCATGTACTAATGTTTGGTTCATATTGTCCTATGGTCTTTTTTGTCTTGTATTCATGCATTTTGTAAGGACTTAGTTAGTGCATGTGTGTTGTCTTGTTTTGGGTCTCCTTTCCTTAATCAACTTGTTTGAGGAATGGTGATGCCATTTAGTTTGTATTGTTTGTTTTGCTTTGGTGGTTATATATATTTTTGCCTTAAAAAAATGTGTGATATCTGTAAATTTTGTATGATATAATGATAAACCTTTTTGAAATGTTTAATATTTTGGGTAAACTGCAAAAATTGTCTTTGTGATTTGTCATTTTTGCCAAAAATGTCTTGAACAAACTTAATTGCGAAAAATATTTATGTGGTTTGCAATTTTAGAAAAAAATGCCCCTATGGTTTCGACTTTGTTGCAATTCGTATATTTTGGTTAACGAACGTTACAAATTTCTGTTAGTCAATGTTAAAGGCCATGTGAAATGATTACGTTACTCTTATCTTCATCCTATAATTACTTTTTTTGAATTTTCAATCTTTATCCCTCTATCATTGCCACACTCTACCACCACACGACAGCAGCACCACCCTTTACTACCACACAACTCTGTTCAACTCTAGATTACTCAACACTGTTTCACTTAAAAAAAGGCACCTAATCTAAGTTCCTTTTTTATTATTTTATGAACATATCTAAATCTATATCCTAAGACCTAAATAAACAAAAGCAATAAAGTTGGAACTTGAATAAAAGAACTACAAGCAGGGTACCCGCGCGATGCGGCGGCGGGTACCCTGTAATAAAATTTGCGGCGATGAATATATTTTAATTTTATGTTTTTCGTTACAACAACTCTATAAAATGTAAGAATTTTATATTTGAGTAATTTTAACAATGCTGGTCATTTAAGTTGCGTACGTTGTGTTTTTATGCTCGTGTTTTAAGTGCTTGGGTTATTGGATTTTAATAATAGATTGTTAGTAGCTTGATTAGATTGTACCATGTGATAAAATGGTTGTGCTTTTGAGTAAAACACCAATATCCCCAACCTAAAACCCATCATAAATTTTAAGATTCAGCCACCCAACCCAATATCCGAACCTAAATTTACACATACCAAACCAACATACAAGCCTAAAAATTTCAAACCAACAAAACCATTTCATCTCTTATTTCCCCAGATTTTCCTCACCTTAAAAGTACACAATAAAACAAACTCTTTCATCTCTTACAACACACACACCACACAAAAATCACTCTCACATCTAACAAAATCTCCACGACCATCTCCTCCACCACCGAACCCCACCATCACCGAACCACCATCCCCACCGAACTCTACCACTACCGACACACCCACCACCATCGTAACCTTCCACCAACGATTATGGCAACCCCACGATCACAACAGGACCACTACAACCGAGTGGCACAGCCAAGAGCCACCACAACGGGTTTTGCAATTTTTTAGGTATATTTTAAATAGACCTATATATGTTAATCAAGTTTTGAAGGTTTTTTTTTATAAATCTATAGTTTTCACATGCCATATGAGCCCACTGTACCAAATTAATTTTGTAAAACACACCAAACCTATAAAATACCAAAAAGTACATTGTATATTTTATACATGTTGCTCGTAAAAAAAAGTTATGTTAGTTCTTAATTATTTTCATTGCACGCTACTATTTTCTATACATATTTTTACTAACAATTCTTTTTTGGTTAGTGGGCTTTAAATTGATACACACAACCTACTTTCTTCTTGGGCTTGAATTAACAAAAGGTATGTGAAGTTAATATTAGGGTTTTATTATATTCTAATCTTTTCTACAATCCCTGTCACCTTTAGCCGCTTTTCGTCTTCTTCATTAGCGTCTCTGGTTTCACAGTAGCACAAATGTTCACTATCCCTCTTTTAAAACCCTAAATTTACCTCAGCCGCCTTCCCGTCCCCGCCGGCATCTCCTACGCCACCGTAGCCACACTCGAATAAACACCACCACACACTCGAACAAACGCCCTCATCACCAACAAAATCCGAACCATTGACACCCACCACCACCAACGCAAACCACCACAGAAAGCTCCATCCCCCAAATCCCAACGAAAGGTATTTTTCATATCTATAGGGTCGTTTTTATTTTTTTATTTTTCTTTATTTTATAGATGTATCTTTATTTCCTCATAGATTTACAGTTTTGAAGGTTATAACATATTTTTCTTAAATTTTTAGCCGCCTCCACCGCTATTGACGGAATATTTCCCTGCCATCGCCGGAATCTGGGTAGCTGCTGTTGTAATCTGTTGTTATCACCGCTGCCGCCACCGGAAACTGCATTTATGGTCAGAAAAAGTTTCAAGGCTTTTATTATTAGATCTATTTACAAATATGAACTAATATTACATTTTTACAATTTTTTTAAGGTATACTGATACCATCGCCACCATCGTTCATCTCAACTTTCTCCGAAATCTGCACTACAGACGCCGTTGCTGTCACCGGAACCTGCTAATGCCACCGGTAAATGTGTATATTTTTAGGAGTTCGATGGTAAATTTGGTTATAAGTTTGAACAGTTAGAGTGATTTGATATGTAACGATAATTTTTTTGGTTCTTTTGTGGAATGCATTAATTAGGTCGAGGGGCCATTGGTTTGTGATTTTTGACTTTATTTTGTGGTAATTGTGGTTGTGGTGATGAATTGTAAAGTGAATGGTTTGTACAATAGGTTTAACAATTTGTATTTTTCACTTGAGGGGTGTTGTAAGAACTACATTAATGACATTGGTTGACTACTCAATTTGTGTATTTAGTTGTGCAAAAGTTAATTGTACATAATGCTTTGATAGGTGTATTTGCTTAAAATTCTATATATGAAAATCTTAAAATAATTAATAGGAGGGAAGTTCATCCCTCTATTATAAGATAGTTAGATATTGATGGTACAATAAACAAATGAAAACTGGATCAAAGCATGCAACTAATTGGAACAAAGCGATCAAAAACAAAGATCGTATGCACATTAGAAAAAACCTTGTCGAACATTGAAATGACAAAAAACTTGAACATTTGATGCCAGTATTATCCATACCAGGTTGTAGCCTTCATCAACAACCACCCACATCCCACGTTAGTCATCTCGAATCATTTTATCCACCTAGTGTAAGTTACATATTACCGGCGAAATGGGTGACGACGACATGGGTGACGACGACAAACAGGTGGCCAAAACAAGAAAAGTTAACTTTTGAATGCGAGCTCATATTACCGGCGATGAGGCCATGATGAGAGGTTTTGGTGTATGAGTTTATTTGCATACCTCTTTGCTTGGATTTTGTCTCTTTTAAGTTTATGTTGTTAGGAGCGGTAATATATACGTATCAACTTTGCCTAGTTTATGAATTTCAGGTCTTAAGCTTATGATTTCGAACATTGAAGATTATGATGACGTAGGTTTTATTTTCAGCTTTGGACATGTTCTGAGCTTCTGAGAACACCCTTACTCAAGTTATGCAATTTTCTTAGTTTCTTCTATCTTGTATATATTGAAGAACATTGGTCTATCATAAATGTAGTTCTATTTGAATTAATAAAATTGGTGTAATCATTTCCTACTGTGAGTTGTTATCTGATACACTATATGCATTTTGTTATGCTATTACAAACCAAAAAAATGAGCTCACAAAGTATCCGAGTGCAGCAGCGACGAAGACACCCTCTCCACATTGATAGCCGAAGCAAATGATGAACCTTTTGGAGTTTGAACTTTGAAGTGACGAGGACGATAAAGGTGGTTGCATCGATGGTGAAAATGTAGACATACTGTTGCTCATGTTGGTACCAGCGAATGACGACCCTTCTATGGCGGTCCCAACCTTTTGAGCTAGTGGTTTATCGATCTTGATGACACCTTCCAACATCTGAACAACTTTCGCCATGATCGGTCTCTGTGAACGTTGTTCTTGAATGCACCAAAAGCTTACTTCAACCACTCGTTGAACCTCATCCATTGCTCCTGCATATTATGTAACATATGAAAACATAAGGGCTAAACTCGCTAGATAGATAGTTTATAACCGCTATTCGGTTATTGGTAGTTATGGTAGGTAAGTTAGTTATTTCGGTTGTGTCTTTTACCGAATAGACACGATGGTTCGCAAGAATCATTATATAAACAATGTACATGTATACATTTGAAGGTTAGACGATATATACAATCTTATTCAGTACACTTGCAACTTGTATCGACTAATACTAGGAACAACAATTGGCATCACAGCACACGTTAATTCGTACGCTCGTTTGATCCCAAAACAGTGAACGAGAAGAAGAAGGAAACACGCTGGGAACAAGAGCAAAAAACTCTCGGTGGAAACGTGTTGTTTAAAACAAAAACAACAACTAAATAATTTTGGAAATGTTGGGAAGATAGTGCACGATCTGAACCGTCGAAAGTTGCAAACACAGAACAACACCAAACGAATTGGTGGAAGTGATTTTGTTGGGGACTGCATACGCGACAACAAAGAAAAAAAAAAACAACGTTGAAGAAACTTTGTGGGGACTGCTCTTAACAACGTTGAAAAAACAACGTTGAAGAAACTTTGTGGGGACTGCCCTTTGGGTATGTTTGTCAAAAGTAGCAGTAGCCGTGAGCAGTAGCTGTTTTTTGAAATAAAAACATTTGGTAACATAGATGTAGTTGTTTTTATATAAATGTAAAATTACATAAAAGGACATATACATATTTCAATAGAAATTCTCTAAATAAATAACAAAGTTACTTTTACTTGCTGGACATTTCATACTATTGTTATATACTACTAATGTATTACCGACGACGTGCATTCCATATTGAAGTAGCAATATCATTGTGAATCTGTTTCATCTCGATAGATGTTGCACTAGAAATATCAGCATTATTTGTATCCGAGCCACGTACGTCACGAAGTTCATCACCTCCCATGTAATCTGGATGTTGTTCAAATGTTGTGAACACCATGTCTTCTTTGTCATTATTACGAATGTAATTGTGCAAGGCGAATGCAGCCGTAATTATATCGAGTTGAGTTTTCACACTGTATTTAGGCATTTTACCGAGTATCTTCCATCGTTTTTTCAATATTCCAAATGATCTCTCAATGGCACTTCATAGAGACGAATGGGAACGATTAAAACTTTCTTGCATGTTATTAGGCGGCTCATTCTCAAATTGTGACTTATGGTATCTGGTCTTTGGATATGGAACCAAATATCCTTTTTTATCCGGATATCCTTTATCCACTAAATAATACTTACCTACTTATAACATAAAAATTAGTGCATTTGAAAATGTGTAAGACAATATAATAGCCAATTAAATTTACCTTCGGGTGGTTTGGGAAAGTTCATTGATGGATTATTAATGGCACTGAGAAATACACGTGTGTCGTGTGCAGAACCCTCCCATCCAACTGATATAAAGGTAAAGCATAAATCAAAGTCACACACTGCCATCACATTGAAAGTAGGTACCCCTTTTCTACCTATGTAAGGCATTTGTTCGCTCTCTGGGATGCATGCCCCTGTGTGCGTGCCATCAATACAACCGATGCAATCCTACAAAAATATAAGATGATCATGACATGGGATGAAAATCGTATAAATTAGAAAGCAAAAAAAAAAAAAGGAAAAAAAATAAAAAAATAATCCGAATACCTTAAAGTATGGCATATATATGTTATCATTCATTATTTTAAGAGGTGTTTCTTGAAAGGTTGGATCCTTTGGCTTAATCATCTCACGGGCTAGACCATGATAACCTTTGGATCTAGCGATTATCGCTCTAGAACTTCATGAAACGCCTCTCGATAGTCTCTCCGAGCGTTGAAAACGCCACTAACATCCCTGTTTGACACCCCTAACGCAAGTGTGTATACAAATATTCCCACCTTCTCAACAACCGTCATTCTATCACTCGACTTTAATCCGTAACTTGATTCTAGTTTCCCACATAGTTTTAAAAACACATTTGAATGCATTCTAAAAGCATTCACAGAACGGATAGGATTACCATTTAATACCTCATTAATCCAAGCTTCTCCTTTTTGAGATGACGTCATGCATGGTTCCTTGAACATATACTTATAGTAGTATGCAGCCGCAATATTAGACGAGGACCATGACTTCATAAGTGAGCGTACACAATCATATTTTCTTTTTTTCTCTATTCTCTCGGTATCCATATTGATTGTGTTCACCTATACAAGACAAAGAATATGCACAAAATTAACAAATAACATCTCGTGGTTTGTTCATATATCAAGTCATAAAATAACATAAAAAAGATAAAATCAACAAATTCAATTACATTGAAAATTAACAATAAAACAATTTTATTTATTCAAATACTTCATTAACCATGCAAAATAACATAAACTATCCGAATAAAACAAAACATAACAAAATAAAAACAGACGGTCCATATCATGAATCATTGGCCACATAGAAAAGAAAAGTTTATTCGCATCGATCTTGCTTATGTTGCAACCATTTTAGCCTAGAATCATCACTTCGCATAGTAAAAAATAATTCCCGTATGATCGCATCTTTAAACAAATTCATTGCAAGATAACAAAGAGGACTATCATCTGACATCATTCCACCATCTATCATGCCATTTAGGACACTCATACACCTACTAGCACTATACGGATCTTCTTTGGTAACAGCAGAAGCATCAGACTCTAAAATTTCTATAAGACGATCTTGTTTCTCGTTTTGTTTAACCATGAACTCTTTAAACATTCTTGATCCTGTCGATTCCCTCCCTTTCCGCTTCATTTCAACATTTTTTGGTTTCATTGTTAATTTAGTAGACTTGTTTACTTGTTTAGAAACTCCAATTTGGCTTGATGTTGGGACATCTTGACCCACATCTTTCATTAAATCTGTATAAAATCCTTCTTCTTGAGCATCTAGAGAATTATAGTATTGATTCCATACTTCATATGTGTCTGCATTATCATCAAATTCTACACCCAAGTGTTCAAGGTTAGCAATAGGTGCCTTACTTGATGTACCTATATCCATACCGGGCGCCATTTCGTTCACCCCACTAGCAACGGCATCCCCAAAGAGTTGATACCATGCCTCTTGCAATTCTTTAGATGGGGGGTTTTGTTCTAAATGGTTAAAAATTTTCATTTTCCTACACAATAAATAATACACGGTTCAATTTAAAATAATTAGAATGTGATGCTGAAATCTTCCAATTTAAACGAATAAAAGAAATTTTACCTCAATTTTTTGGTCCCACCAAGCATCGGAACAACTGAGTTTCCCGGTACTTTCATCCCAACCTAGACCAGTTTCTCCATTTTTCAAGGTCTTCCAAAGGGTATATTGTCTTTTCATCCCATCAAACTTGCTCTTTAATGATTTTTTGCTATTGAATTTGATGTTATGCATTTTCTCAAACTCAGGCTGAAGTTGTATCCATTTAAAATCACAATTTCGGTCCTTCTTATTTTGATATGCGATTAAGAAATCACACAATTTCAAGACAGATTTTTCCGTCCAGTTATAAGATTTTGCGGTTTCATTAGTTGGGGCCATCTAGAAAGAAGAAACACATGTAGCTCTTTAGTACGTTACCTCTTTGCGACTAATATTTTGTGTTTCATCCTATAAACTATTCATACGATGCAAACTAATGCATCTAAGTATAAGCACTAATGTATTACAAAACCAATCGGTAACCAACATAGCAACATCATCTTATAAACTATAAGTACAAAGATAAGACGTTAACCTACTGAATTAACAAGTCATTCTAGAATGAGTACAAAGACAAGACATTAAAACAATGATTATTGATAACAAGTCATTCTAGAATGAATACAAAGACAAGACATTAACATGATGAATTAACATATTAACCTACTGAATCACTTGTTCAAAAAAAAAAAAAAAAAAAAAAAAACTACTGAATCACATGCATGTCATATTTGCATTAAAGAAAACAAGTTATTGGATCATACACGTGTTGGAAAAAGGAATAAAACAAGTTATTTGCATTAACATGTGATCACAATATTGTGTTGGAAAAAGGAATAAAAAAGGTTGGTGAACTTACTGCAAAACTTGTTACAGCAACTGAGATAGAAAAATTTGACACAAGATTAATAACGTGGTATTTAGGGTTTTTATTAGGGATGGGGAAGGGGTATTTTAGTCATTGAATATATCCACAGCTCTTGTAAAATAGCCACAGCTTCTCATAGAAGCATTGGGAAAATAGCATTCCTAAAAAATTGGTACAACTCATTGCTCTTTTGCCAAACAACAACAAAAAATCAAAAAGCTCATTGCTCACCGCTCATCGCTCCAAAATGCTTCAAAAAGCTCCGCGCCAAACATAGCCAAAGAAAGAAAATTACAATGCTTCACTTGATAAGAGGCGTGATACCGAAGGAAAAAGGCTACTGAAACTTCTGTGGGGACTGCTGCTAAAACGCAACATAGAAGGAAAAGGGTAAACACTTGGATTAGAAGCAAGTGAAAGAACTTTTGTTGGGTAACGTTTGTTGAAGAACGACACAAAAAGAAAGGAACAAGAAACTTAGAACGCTTGGATTAAGAGCGTGACACCGTGAAAGTTTGTGGGACACGACTTAGAATTCGACACAAACAACAACAACGAAAACCATTCGTTCGTTTGGAAAGATACCGAGAAGAACAAGAGAAAAGTTCTAGGGTTTGCTTGTGGGAAAAGACTTCAAGTCGACACAAAAACCACCAACATCAAGAACAAGTTAGTAACACCGAAAGAAAATAACGAATTTGTTTGCTATGTGGGCAGAAAGTTAATTCGACACAAAAGGGAAGAAGCCGAGTAGTTTTTGTGGGTTGCGAATCACTTTGGACACAAACAAAACAACGACGAGACAACAACAACAAATTTTGGCAAACACCGAAAAGAAAACAGCAATAGTGTTGGGTTGGTGATACTAACGCAAAGAAAAAAAGGGACGGAAAGTCATTGTGGGTATAATCGTATACATACCGACACACAAAGGGAATACGGTTGTGTTTATAACACAACGTTAAGGTTAGAAATCTAAATTTCTGGAATTTTATCATACGTTAGTATACATATTTATATTCCCATACTATTAGGAATTCCCGAAAACTATTTATGTTCCCGTACTATTAGGAGTCCCATACTAGTAGGAAAATCCCATACGTTAGAAAGTGAAGATAATACGCACAAGTAGGATGTCAACCGAAGATCTTAATAGTGCTTTAATTACACAAAAACCCGTAACACCTATGGCACACTATCAATGCCCAAAGTTGAAATTAACAAACTACACCGTTTGGGCTATCCAAATTAAAGTTATACTTGAAGCACAAGGTTTATGGGAAATGATAGAACCTAAGTAAGATACGCAAGCATATGATAAAAAGGATAAGGCAACGACTGCCTTCCTTTACTATTCACGCATGGCGAACACTCGAAAAGAGGAAGGCGATTCGGTTATCGCGGAGGTAGATCAAACTTTTCACGAGGAAACTGGAAACGTAATAAGAATAAGTATGACTCAAAGGAGGAAGGCTCAGCTCACAAAGGAAGATCAAAAACAAAGTGGAATAGACGTGAGTGGGACATGAGCAAAAAAAAATGTCACAAGTGTAGGAAACTTGGAAATTTTAGAAAGGACTGCAAAGAACCATCAACAACTTAGGAACAATCAAACCTTATCTTAGAAGACAAAGAACCATCACTATTAATGACTACACATGAAACAGAACACGAACAAGTACTATTGAATGAAGGACAGATTCAATACGGAAAATATGCTACGAAAGATGCAAGCATATGGAACTTAGATAACGGTGCAAGTAACCATATGACGGGGACTATAAGTCATTTTAGAGACATTGACGAATGCATAACAGGACGTGTTCATTTTCGAGATGGATCGTATGTAGAGATAAAAGGAAGAAGCTCTATGTTATTAGGATGTAGGAACCACGAACAAAAGATAATATCCGATGTATACTACATTCCAAACCTCAAAAGCAACATACTAAATTTAGGACAACTCACAGAGATAGGTTGTAAAATCATCATGGATGGAAACCAACTGACTTTGTATGATAAGAATAACAAGTTGTTGATGAAGATTGAAAGATCTAAGAATAGACTTTACAACATCAAACTGCAAATAGTAACACCCATATGCCTCTTAGCAAATGTAGATAACCAAGCATGGTTGTGGCACACTAAATTAGGTCATCTAAACTTTGACGACATCAATAAGATGACAAGGAATGGTCTAGTGGAAGGAATACCAAGAATAAATCATGCATGACAGATTTGTGATGCGTGTTTATTAGGAAAACACATTAGGGCACCATTTCCAAATCAAGCTAAGTTAAGATCAAAGAACCCTTTGGATTTAGTATATGGAGACCTCTGTGGCCATATAAGTCCAGCCACACACTCCGGAAAGAAACTCATTTTCTTGTTAGTGGACGACTGTACACGTTTCATGTGGGCCTACTTTCTGACATAGAAAGATCAGGCATTTAATAATTTCAAGGAATTTAGACAAAAAATTGAAATGGAAATGAGAACAAAATTGAGGATGCTAAGAAGAGATAGGGGAGGTGAGTTCACATCAAATGAATTCACCAAGTATTATAAAGAAAATGGAATATCATGACAATTGACAGCACCATACTCACCTCAACAAAATGGGGTCGTGGAGAGGAGAAATAGAACAGTGCTATCTACTACGAGAAGTATGATGAAAGCAATGAAGTTACCATTAAAATTTTGGGCGGAAGCAGTCAGACACGCCATTTATATACTAAACATGGTACCTACAAGAGCCCTGGTAGATAAAACTCCATATGAGGCACTTTACAACAGAAAACCAAATCTGGAAAACCTAAGGATATTCGGATGCACAGCTTATGCCAAGGTAACAATACCTCACTTGCAAAAGCTAGATGACAGAAGCATGCCCATGATTTACTTAGGAGTAGAGGAAGAATCGAAAGCATGTAGGCTATATGATCCAAAAGGAAAAAGGAAACATGTTAGCACGGATGTAAATTTATGGAAACAAAACCGTGGGATTGGGATAAAAACATAGAGGAAACAAGTACACAAGGCTCTTTTCGGGCAAGTTTTGTGCTAGAGGGAGTCGACAATGGAAACACTACATCAGTCAACTCATAAAACATTAACAATACCTATCAGGAACTGGAACCAATTACTCCTCCAAATTCTCCAATCACCCCACCAACATACACTTACAACCCACACTCAGAAGAGGAAGAAGATGCTACTATTAGTTCACTTAAGAGCTCAGAAAAGGGATTTGATGATACACCAATACAAGGTCTCAAGGACTTGACGGAAATATATAAGTATGCATGTAGAGTTGAAACCGAAAGTCTTCTATTTACGGAAGAAGAACCATGTAACTACAAGGAGGAATCAACATATAAGAAATGGATCGAAGCCATAGAAATTGAAATGGATTTAATAAACAAGAATAACACATCAACTCTTACTACTTTGCCTACAAATCAGAAGGCAATAGGACTTAAATGGGTTTTCAAGACCAAGAGAGATGTAAAAGGAGAAATCATCAAACACAAGGCACGTTTAGTAGCAAAAGGATATGTACAAGAACACTTCGACGATGTATTTGCACCAGTTTCACGTATCGAGACAGTTCGTTTGATTTTAGCACTAGCAGCATATCATGGATGGCAAGTACATCACTTAGATGTCAAATCAGCATTTTTACATGGAGATTTGAAAGAAGAAGTCTACATCACACAACTTGAAGGTTTCATACAACAAGAAAATTCATGAAAAGTCTACAAGCTCACTAAAGCATTATATGGCTTAAGGCAAGCACCACGAGCTTGGAATGTGAAACTTGATCAAACCTTAAAGTCATTAGACTTTAAGAAAGGTAATCTCGAACAAGCAGTTTACACAAAGAGAAGCAAGAATTCCACACTAATAGTTGGAGTTTATGTTGATGATTTGATAATCTCGGGCTCTCCAAAGAAGGAAATCAACTTGTTCAAATCTCAGATGGAAGACAAATTTGAAATGAGCGACTTAGGATTGTTGGCTTATTACCTCGGGATAGAAGTTACTCAGACAGGATGAGAGATTACAATCAAGCAAACAAGTTACATCAACAAGATCTTAAAGGATGTAAGTATGATGGAAAGTAATGACACGAAGGTACCTATGGATCCGGGTACTAAGTTGGTAAAGGCGGAAGATGGAAACTCAGTTGACGCAACTTATTACAGAAGCTTAATTGGAAGTCTCAGGTATCTACTACATACAAGACCAGATCTTAGTTACTTAGTTGGACTACTCAGCAGATTTATGCAAGACCCAAAGGATCATCACCTGAAGGCAATAAAGCGAGTAATCCGATACATAAAAGAAACAAAGGAGCATGGTATTTGTGACAATCCGTATTTTCAGGTCATTTCTCGGCACCTTTCATGTCTCATTATTTCAACATTTTAGTAAACTTGGTTTACTTGTTTCGAATTCGCGTAACCTTGGAGGTTTAGCGGCGAATTCATGATCATGACATCACGTACATTTCATATGGACTATGATTAGTCTACATTTCATTGACATCATGTGCATTTCGTTAGTTCATTCACGACATTTCATTTCACCCTTCAACGCGTAATTTTATGTTTAATAATTTTTATCGCGTGAGTTTTTATTTTGATTATTTAACCGTTACATTCAAAATGATCCGAGGTATTTTTAAACTCACATTTAGTTCATAAAAACTATATTTTTAGTTTTCCTAGTGTTTCACATTTAATTGGTATTTTAATCGTTAACGTTTAATTATTACGTCGTTTTCTTAAAAATCTTACGATAAATATTTTAGCACTCAATTTTCACAAGGAAAGTATTTTTACAATTTTTATCACCTCAATACAATCTATTTTGATTTACTAAAAACTTACTTGTACCACAAATTACCATTTACCTTTACATTTGTTTAACTTACATTATACTTACACATTTATTCAAAAGTCTTACAAATTATACAACAAATCATACAAGTAACATTTAAAAAAAAAAAAAAAAAAAAAAAAAAAAAAAGTATTTTTAAATGACGAGTAATATTTTCAAAAACCGTAAATGGTATAAATAACATACGGAGTGCATGCATAACATCACATTGCAACTCATGACATATCATATCATTGATAATAGGTCCCGGTTGACGCATTACATTATAAACCTCGGTGTACTCACTTTTGCCGTTATATCCGGTTTATCCAAGTGAGTTTTCATAGCCCGTTTACATGCTTTCGATTATTTTCAAACCACGGGAGAATACATTGCACTACATTTTTTTGTACGATACCAAGTATGTTAAATTCATTACATTGCTTAAGTTACCACATATGCCAATTTGAAAGTCCCATTACTTGAACATGAACCGTTAATCTTTGAAGCGAGGATGAGTGGATAGATCTATCGAGGTGGCGCCTCCATCCGGGTTGGTGAATCCCAACCGGTGAACGGATGCATTTCATTTGATTACATTACGGAGTTGTCGGCAAACACTCTGCAGGGCATACATTATTGAGCAGTCTAGTTTCGGGGTCATGGGCTTAGAGCAATTGTAACATTATTTTTACGTGACTTGATTGTCATGCATGGTCTATACTTGTGTAGTCGTATAAAACATTAACATAAACCTATGATTTCTCACCAACATTATTGTTGACGTTTTAGCAATGTATTTTCGTGGCGAGGCACGTTCATCATGACATGGTTTAGGGACCTATATTTTGAGTCGCGGCGTCGACTTACATTATGTACATTATGGTTCTTTATTTCAAAACATCGTTTGGATTTGTAACATATTTGTATTTTGGCAAACTTGTTAAACCTTTTGGGACCGATGTTGTACTCGATTTTGTTTTATGATATATCCAACGATGTGTTTTAAACGACACTTTAGGTCGTTCAATATAACTGTGATGTGGTGCTATGACGATCAATGCCCTGTGAATTCCATTCACGCAAAAGCAGTAAATTGGGGTGTGATGATTGGTACGAGCTACGATTATAGAGAACTAGGTTGCATCTTTGACCCTAGACTATAACTACATTATCATAGCATCTCATCATTTCATCATAAGTGCGTGTTCACTTTGCATGCGATTTATATGTACATTTTTGAGTTATTCACTTTCATTTCACAGCGGTTGTCACATAAATGCCTTCAAATACCCATCCCATTATTTTTCCTCATATTCTAACGTGGAGAATTCCTTGTCATTCCCTATCACGATTTTCACATCAATTGACTCCTCACCGATAACGTTGAATACCGAGATAAACCCTTTTGGGAGGACGAAGTTACACCTACACCATCACGATCACTATCGATTCACTATAGAATCGGGGCAAATTTTATCACTCAGTTGGGACAGATCATACTATTGGGTAGAACTTATAGACTTAATTCTAATGAACCTATTTTCTTAACTCACCACAAGGATTCCATTATCATCATCGTCATTATTTTCATCATCATTATCATTTCGAGCACCATCCATACCATCACATCTCATACACGATACTCATACACCTGACTTGCGGCTTGGGAAGCGTGCATGATTGACACACCATTACCATCTACCACTAAGACTATAGACACTACATCATTTCATAGGTTTGAGGACTGTGAGAGTTCTAGGGCTATTGTTGCTAGACCGCCTACTACTCCTACACTTGAAACACGATTAGACCACCAACAGGAACAGATAATAAGTACCTTCCTAGCTAATGTGATCTTTATCATTTATTATCTCTACGATAATCACCATCTGGTTTATTTCATTCCTTACTCCAATCGCCCAATCTTCCATCATTTCACGACGATACATCACTATCTTATTAGGGGTTAGGTCAACTTTATTCCCGACCAATTAGTAGACTATTACTGCTCGATAAGATTCTCCTATGTATCCTACAAACCATCCAACAAATTTTATTCCAAATTACCCTGCTACTATTTCCTGAAAATATTTCACTTGATTTTTATTTCGAACTATTTTATCACCATCTTAGAAATGTTGTTTCATAAAGCTTTAACGCAAACTGCTTTCAACTATTTTACCGACCATTTCGTCTTACTCCTGTACCATTAAACCAAAAATTTACGATTTTAAAAATACTTTATAAACAATGACCTTACTGATACTTTGCAAACTATTTTCTCATAGTATGATAAACCGATTAGTTGCTATTATTTTATAAAACAACAAACAATTGCAATAGCAAGTTATAAACTATTTTACCCTTTTGGTGAGCTATATTAGCCACTGTCTGATTTAAAATCATAAAACTTGGTACGCTTACCTCACAGACTATTCGCCTTTACTCTCTCGACTATTATATTAACAACCTCTAAACCATCTTGATATTAATTAAACTACGAAATCTTCTATTATTTGACAAACGATAAATTGTTTTATTGTAAGCTATTTTACAAATCATTTCACGAGTTATGTTATAATCTGAATTGTGTCTTACCCAAAATATCTCACTACCATTGTTAAGCCATTTTCTATCACTATATAGCTGTTTTAAAATCACCTTAACAAGTTGTTGCTTTAACGCCATTTATCTCTCACTTAACCGATAAGTTAGGATTGGACGGGTGACCTTTTTAGGAAAGACTTCCTATACCATCTGTGAGGAGGATTCCTCGATACAAGAAAACAATGAAAGGATTTTGGAATTACCAACAAGTACTAGAACTAGGAGGTAGGATGATTCAAAACTCAACAAAAATCTTAGGACATCACGAGACATTCCGAACCACTATTTTGAATTAGAATCCAAACTCTATCATTCCATAAGTGCTAGCTAGACCGAGTTACGAGATTAAATACGAAGCGAATACCCATGAAACAACACTATAGGGATGTACCAAGTCTTGTATTTGAGGCTACAGAACATTTCACTAAACATAGCTTCATCAATATGTGAACTTCCCTACAATGAGTATCCCTTAAAGGAAAATTTGGTTAAATTAAGGCTATCGATATAAACTTCCCCTAAGGCATTGTGTTCTCTAGAAATTCCAAGTAACCTCACTTTCATATCAAGAGATGCCACAGGTTTGAACATGTCGGACAATCAATGACTCCCACCTACTAGTGAAACCGAACAAACATTCTTGACATAATTTGAGATGATATCTAGCTTCTTGCTAACATGATAACAATATTAGGGATGAACTATATTTGAAGCACTTACAACACCTCATAACCCATCCTTTCGAAACCGTCGATCATTTTGAAAAAATACCTCAAACTTACCACCTTCTATCACTTCTCTTTAGCGCCCATTCTTAACATAGGATTTGACTACGTCTCACATTTCCTCTTGTTTTGAAGAAGATATGGCATCAAGAAAACTACACCGAAATGACTCAAGCGGCTATTCAAAAGTTGGTAAGGGATAGTGTAGCAGAGGCATTAAGGATTGAAGAAGAACGAGCGACGATGGTCGCTATTATCGAGGCCATAGCTGCTGCTGAAGCTGCGAGACTTGCTTACATCAAAAGGTTTCAAGAGTTGACCGCTACGTGTCCGACTATGGTTTGAGATAATGAGAAACTATTGAAAAATTTCATTGAGTACTTTCACAAAATATCCAAGGAAATGTAACTTCTTCGATCCACAAACAATCGAAGAATCTACCCGTATTACTCAAATACTCATGGCTCAAGTTGTGAAAAGGGAAAACATTATCAACAATAACCACCACAACAATAACAACAATCATACCATCACCAATAATAATAACCGCATCAACGACAACAATCAAACCAACAACAACAAAAGGAAATGGGAAAATGACCAGGGAGGTTATAACAACAACAACCAAAGCTGTAACACTAACCATCACCAACAACAGAATAGGAGACAAGAAGCCGCCAGGGTTCATATTGCTGCACCAACAAAGGAAAGAACTTATACTGGAAACTTACCACGATGTCATCAATGCACGCTACATCATGAGGGTCCATGTGGTATATGCTTTATCTGTCAAAAAGTGGGACACCTTGCTAAGGACTGCAAAGGAAAAGGATATGCTGGAACACACCCACTATGTGCTAGATGTAAGCTTCATCACTCAGGTCTTTGCCCTGTCAAGTGCCGCCAGTGCCAAAAATTAGGACACCTCGCCAGGGATTGTAGAGGAAAAACTATAATGACATGTTTCGGATGTGGGGAGCAAGGACACTATCGGAGTCAATGTCCCCAAAACCAAGGTCAACAAGTTGAATGTGCTCATGGGAATGCATACATGTTAGGAGGAGGAGAAGCTTGTCAAGGTATCAATGACGTGGAAGACTGAAGAAGCTCGGAAATTAACAGTCTTGTTTTTCTTTATGTATCATGTGGTACTAAGTTTATGTTTTCATCGTATCCGAATCCTTATAACCTAAGATGTACTACTTTTGATAAACCACTGGTTGTAAGATATTCTCATCTATCGTACTTTATTTTCTTTCCGATTTGTTATCATTTTCGAGGATTTTAATTCTTTTTACTTTAGCTATCATTTTAACGGCACTTCTCCATGTCTTCTCTCCTCGATGTTCATCACAATTTTAACATCAATTTACTCAACACCAAACAACATATGAGTCGATTAGTTCAAGCATTGCATAGTTACTCTAAATTATACATAGCACGATCACCTATGTCTAATTCGGGAAGAATCATGCGATGAGGGAGTAGTAGACTTATATGTGTAACAATCCGTGTCGAGCCAAATTTTCAAAGTCCTCCTTCAAACCAATTTAGCCTAATCTCATGACAGTTCTTGTTTGATGAGTTGTGAGATTAAGTGAAAATTGGTTGGTAAAAAGTCTTTTGAGGGTTTTGCTCGGGAATGGGAAAGTTTACCACATCAAACTCTAAACCCGATAGACTAACAACGATCGAATTCAGGGACTGAATTCCTTTTTGGATGGGCGAATGTGACAATCCGTATTTTCAGGTCATTTCTCGGCACCTTTCATGTCTCATTATTTCAACATTTTAGTAAACTTGGTTTACTTGTTTCGAATTCGCGTAACCTTGGAGGTTTAGCGGCGAATTCATGATCATGACATCACGTACATTTCATATGGACTATGATTAGTCTACATTTCATTGACATCATGTGCATTTCGTTAGTTCATTCACGACATTTCATTTCACCCTTCAACGCGTAATTTTTATGTTTAATAATTTTTATCGCGTGAGTTTTTATTTTGATTATTTAACCCGTTACATTCAAAAATGATCCCGAGGTATTTTTAAACTCACATTTAGTTCATAAAAACTATATTTTTAGTTTTCCTAGTGTTTCACATTTAATTGGTATTTTAATCGTTAACGTTTAATTATTACGTCGTTTTCTTAAAAATCTTACGATAAATATTTTAGCACTCAATTTTCACAAGTAAAGTATTTTTACAATTTTATCACCTCAATACAATCTATTTTGATTTACTAAAACTTACTTGTACCACAAATTACCATTTACCTTTACATTTGTTTAACTTACATTATACTTACACATTTATTCAAAAGTCTTACAAATTATACAACAAATCATACAAGTAACATTTAAAAAAAAAAAAAAAAAAAAAAAAAAGTATTTTTCGACGACGAGTAATATTTTCAAAACCCGTAAATGGTATAAATAACATACTGAGTGCATGCATAACATCACATTGCAACTCATGACATATCATATCATTGATAATAGGTCCCGGTTGACGATTACATTATAAACCTCAATGTACTCACTTTTGCCGTTATATCCGGTTTATCCAAGTGAGTTTTCATAGCCCGTTTACATGCTTTCGATTATTTTCAAACCCACGGGAGAATACATTGCACTACATTTTTTTGTACGATACCAAGTATGTTAAATTCATTACATTGCTTAAGTTACCACATATGCCAATTTGAAAGTCCCATTACTTGAACATGAACCGTTAATCTTTGAGCGAGGATGAGTGGATAGATCTATCGAGGTGCGCCTCCATCCGGGTTGGTGAATCCCAACCAGGTGAACGGATGCATTTCATTTGATTACATTACGGAGTTGTCATGCAACACACTGCGGGGCATACATTATTGAGCAGTCTAGTTTCGGGGTCATGGGCTTAGAGCAATTGTAACATTATTTTACGTGACTTGATTGTCATGCATGGTCTATACTTGTGTAGTCGTATAAAACATTAACATAAACCTATGATTTCTCACCAACATTATTGTTGACGTTTTTAGCAATGTATTTTCGTGTGGCGAGGCACGTTCATCATGACATGGTTTAGGGACCTATATTTTGAGTCGCGGCGTCGACTTACATTATGTACATTATGGCTCTTTATTTCAAAACATCGTTTGGATTTGTAACATATTTGTATTTTGGCAAACTTGTTAAACCTTTTGGGACCGATGTTGTACTCTGATTTTGTTTTATGATATATCCAACGATGTGTTTTTAAAACGACACTTTAGGTCGTTCAATATAACTGTGATGTGGTGCTATGACAGTCAATGCCCCCAGGAATTTCATTCCGCTGCAAAACAGGTAAATTGGGGGTGTGACAGTATTATATACAAGAAAGAAGGCGGCCGCAAGATTACAGGTTATAGCGACAGTAATTATAGAATCAATACTGATCAAGGAAAAAGAACTACTGGAATAGTATTTTACTTTGGAGAATCACCTATTACATGGTGCACACAGAAGCAACCAACGGTAGCACTCTCATCATGTGAATTAGAATTCATGGAAGTTACTGGAGCAGCATGTCAAGCTTTATGGTTAAAATCATGGTTGTAAAAATCGCTAGGCGCTAGTGAGGCAGTTGGGTAGGGCCTAGCGATTAATCGGTTAGGCGGGGATTAATCGGGGATTAATCGGATTGGAATTTTTATATCCAAAAATGTAATATTAGATATTATATTATATTATATGTATCAGATAAGCATATGGGCATCAAAGTTCAAATATTTTAAGTGTTCAAATATAAACATAATACATAATTATTCAATGTTTAAAGTCAAGCATAGATATTATTCGGTTTGTTGACCATTTTTAAGAGATCTTTGACTGATTTTGTCCGATTAATCGGTTTGTTGACCCATTTTTAAGCAACTTTGTCTGATTTTTAAGCAATTTTGTTGTCCGATTTTTAAGTGATTTTGTCCGATTAGACCGATTTTGTTCGATTAATCGGTTTATTGACTCATTTTTAAGCGATCTTTGACCAAACCGATTAAATAGACTGATTGTGATAAATCAAGGCGGTTAGTGAGCGATCAGCGATTATGCGGGGATTAATCGGCCGCCTGGACCGATTTTTATAACAGAGGTTAAAACGGCTACCAAGTGAATTAATGGGTTGGGAGGAGAAAAGATTAACACTGAAGGTTGATAACATCTCAGCAATAGCACTCGTCAAGAACCTAGTTTTTCATGGAAGAAGTAAGCTTATCGACATTCGCTATCATTTCATTCATGAATGTGTAGAGAATGGACACCTCAATATGGAACACATCAGTGGAGAATTACAAAGAGCATATATTTTAATTAAAGCTTTACCAAGAATAAAGTTTGTCACTATGCGACAAATGCTCGGAGTTCAAGATCTAGGACGAAGCAACGATCAAGATTAAGAAGGAGAATGTGGACATAATCTCGACATTGCTCCTGCATATTATGTAACATATGAAAGCCTAAGGGCTAAACTCGTTAGATAGATAGTTTATAACCGCTATTCGGTTTCGGTTGTGTCTTTTACCGAATAGACACGATTGTTCGCAGGAATCATTATATAAACAATGTACATGTATACGTTTGAAGGTTAGACGATATATATAATCTTATTCAGTAAACTTGCAACTTTGTATCGACTAATACTAAGGACAACAATGATTGCTTCCTTATATTCTTTGTCAAACTCTTTTATACGCCCAAAAAGAAAACTTTTTTCGGTTGCTTCATTCAGAAACTTCAAAGTTGCGTCTTCCACATACTATCTCTACCAAAACCATCCCGTAACTATAAACATCTGATTTGGATGTGATCGGTAGGTTTGCAAGCCATTCTGGAGCCAAGTACCCTCGAGTCTTGACACTAGTTGACGTTCGGTACCGATGGACTTATGGGTTTACTAATTTTGCAAGCCTGAAATCTGAAACTTTGCCGTTGTAATTCTCGTCTAGAAGGTGCACAATGGCCTAAACTTTGGCGTTGTAATTCTTGTAGTGACATTTGATTACTGTTGCTTTAGTTTTACAGTCAATCATTTGACGCCAAAGCAAGAACTGAAGTTTCTGGTTCAGTTAAGCTAAAAGAACCAAGAATCAGGATGTCACTATAAACATATGCCAAGGCAAGATGCAAAGATGAGCAACATTAGGAACTTGAATTCGAATAAACTAATACTGGTTTAGAAACGGTAAAGATCAATTTAGTAACACAGAAACAAGGTAAACCAATATCACCAAAATATGCTTGTGATCAAAACTGAAAAGTAGAAAAACTAAAGAAACAAACTAAACCAATATCACTAAAACAGAGTATGCTCATGTTAATAGTCTAACCTCGTTATTGGGATCTGATAATAAAATAAAAGAACTCAGCGTAATTACCGGAATAAAAAAACTAAGTAAAATTGATCATTAAATACCTTACAGCTTGACCATGATCATATAATTAGGAAAATTATGTGACTAATTAATCACATTGACAGCTTGATCACCTAATTAAAAAATACTACTAGTAACATTTTTTCATTCACATTACAAAGTGCAACTTGATCATATAAAACTGAGACTGGAAACTGTGTGTACAAATAGCCCCAACTACTTGGTACATCTACACATTCATTCATTTGAAACCCAAATTGATTTTCAGCTTCTCCGTTTTTTCCAGAGATATTTGAAACATGTCAACCTCAATCACCCAGTTTAATCACTTACGAATCCCACTTGATGAAATACAAAAAGCCACCAACAATTTTTCTGAAAAAAATGTAATAGGGAAAGGTGGATTCGGCAACGTTTACAGAGGGAAACTCTGGCGCTCGACGACCGGGAGAAGCAAAACGAAATCAAGATCTGGCCGAAAAAGAAGCAACAGGAAGTGTAATATTTCTGTGAGGAGGTTAGATCGTAGTCAAGGGCAAGGAGACATGGAGTTTTGGACAGAAATTTCTGTTCTTTCCCGTCTCAAACATCCAAATATAGTTTCTCTGATCGGGTTTTGTGACGAAAAAGGTGAGAAGATAATCATACACCGTTATGAGGCCAAGAGAAGTCTTGGCATGTATCTTGATGATCCAGCCCTCACTTGGGAGCATCGATTAAGAATAAGTATTGGTGTTGCGAGTGCAATAAGTTACCTCCACTATGAAGAAGGACGCAATTATTCTATAATACATCGTAACATCAATAGCTCCACAATTTTATTAGATAGTAAGTTTGAGCCTAAGTTATCTGGATTCGAATTTTCCATAATTGATTCTTTGGATCGAACGGAACGATTTCTTTTTTCTGAAGTCATTGGTACGCAAGGTTATATGGACCCGGAAGCTCTAAAGCGTGGAAATGTAACACTCAAGTCGGATATCTACTCACTTGGGGTTGTTTTACTTGAAATCTTTTGTGGGAGGAAAGCATTTCTCCCAAACGAAAGAGAAGATAATAAGTTTCTAGCTCCATTGGCCAGATTACATTATGAAAATGAAACATATCAGGATATAATGCATCCTGATCTATGGAATCAAACGCACCCGGAGGTATCTTATAGCTTTGCAGAATTAGCGTGTGATTGCATAGAAGAGGATCCAGTAGAACGCCCAGATATGAGTAAAATTCTCTTTAAACTTAACAGAGCATTGGAAGATCAGTTGAAGTCAGTGATTCCTGTAAGACTACCCTTTCGTTTTTTGCATTTATAAATTTCTTTCTTTATTCTATCATAACATGTTGACGTCTACTTTTAAAAGATCTCATACTTATATTCATATACATAATATGAAAAAAGCATGTGACGTTTCAATTGAAGAATTACGGGTGCATTTGATTTGTGGGATTCACTATAAATTTAGATTTGTATAGGTTGAAAAAAAAAGGGAAATAATAAAAATGATTATTTTATTAGTAAGCTGAAATAAAATACATTACTTGTAAAATGTATACTATATAACGGAGGGACGACTCTCTGTATGGACGGACGCACATCTATGTCGGGTGTGGCACGGGCTACATTCAATTTTAGATCATGAAATGCAAAAAGATTTCAAAACTGTCATTTTTGTGATTTGTGTAACCCCCAAACTTTTTTTGCTACTTTCGTTTCTTATGGTATAACTTTAGTTAACCCAACATTTTTTTGTGCAACACCCTCTTAAAAATTTTAGGTCCGTCCCTGACTGTCTCTTCTAAAAATAATAATATATCATTAACATGTTTTATAAGCTACTAGACGAGTATCCGATATAACAACATGATTTATAGCGGCAGATAGTTATAGTGATATTTTAATTAAGTGTTTTGTGTAACTATAGTTGTTTATCGCTAGAAAATCGCGTTACTATGCATGGGTACTCATCTAGTATATATATAAATGACAAACCAAAGTATCAAATATGTTTTTTATATAACTGAAAAACCAAAGTATCAAATATGTCCTTAAATATCATTTAAGTTAACAAATTAAAGTATCAAATATGTTTTTATATAGTTGACAAACTAATTGACAAACCAAATATTCAAACGTGTATGTGTTAAGTTACATTTTGTGTTTTCTAGTTTTTAAATGAATAGAGTTGAGAAACGTGTGTATTAAGCTCTATTTAAGTTTCTATTTTAGAGTTTGCATGTAAACAATGTTGGAAAGTATTTAACCATTTTTTTTTTAAAGTTTTCAATGGAAGAATAGATATAGAACAAAATTAAAAGATTAAGAGTTTTTTTTATCCATACTTTATAACTAGTTAAGATTAAGATATGTTTTATAAGCAATTGTAAATACCTAATGTACACATTACCAAGATTTTACTAATTTATCTTCCACAACATTTAGACACTTCATTTATTATATATTTTTAATTAGTATAACTTTAAATGCAAAAATACATATGTAAATCAATAGAATTTTAAAATCGATATAAAATTTGCGTTGTTCAAAAAATATTATTAAATAGTAAGAGTGCTCCAAGAACTAATCTAGACAACTTTTGGAAATATCGATAAAAAAAAAAGAAAAAAAAAACTGTGTTTTACAAAACCGCGTGGACATTTTTGAAGGCATTACATGCATATGTGTAAAGTGTTAAGTGTTAATTCGTCGATTTTATATCTATTGCAAATATTTATATAATAATAAATATACTTTTCATAGTTAGCGTCACATGATTTCTTGAACATTTGAATTTTTTTACATTTGTAAGTACTATTTTACTTATATTTTCTACATATGTGAGACAAGTATATAAACATTGTTAAAAATAAAAACAATTGCCCAAAAATAAACTTTAAAATGTGTATATTTGTAATAATAATTTTTCTAAACATGATACAAGTGATTTTTAAAGTTCGACATGATATTTTTTTATATAATAAAACGCTGTATTTTGCTATAATGATGTGTAGATTATTATACCCCATATATGTAATGAAATCAATGTCTTCTACCTATTTGTAACTATGGGTCATTGTTAACTACTGTGACCTGATGCCTCCATAACATTATTGACTACCCTCTAATTGCCGCAACATCGCGCCATATATATATATATATATATATATATATATATATATATATATATATATATATATATATATATATATATATATATATATATATATATATATATAGAGGACTTTATTTTCGAACCATTCTTAACCATGAGAGCTGCGAGAACTCCTCTAAACCAATGAGATTTTTTAAATATTAAGAATTATTATTAATCCATAAGGGTATTATAGTAAAATACAATTTTATATTCTTTTGAGTTTTTTTAATTAAATACCGATTTTGTAAATTATTTACCCTTTTTTTTTTTTTTTTTTTTTTTTTTTTTGAGAATATTACATGTGCATACATGTTTTTAAAAGACGAGGTGCATGTATGTTTCATGGTTTCGGAATGTTAGAGGTGCATACGTGTTTTTTTTTTTTTTTTTTTTTAAGATGAGGTGCATGTATGTTTCTATTGTACAATTCTTTTAATATTTATACAACCAAACAAATATTTTTCGGCGTACAACTAGCCACTATTCTTTTTTAAGTTTGATACAAAAATTAAAGAATATAAACCTATATAAAAAACAAGATTTATATACATATACGTTACACTTCATTTGATTTGATTACAAGTACAAAAAATACATATGCAATAATTGTTTCTTCTCAAAGCTACAAATTGTCTTCAAGCATCTATTGTGCATCCACTTGTTAGTCTCCAATGCTATTATCATCTTCATGAACCTGAAACAAGCACACACAAATATAACTAAACAACACACAAATATTATACTTGAAACACATGTGCACGTTTCACTAAGTGCACATGTATGCACCATTCCTTAAAACATGTATGTACCATTCTTAAAACATGTATGCACACCATTTTATATCATCTTTGATTTTATATGAACAATAAAACACATATGCACATTATTTTTATTGATTTTTTTCTACATAAACATATATGCACCATTCCTTAAAACATGTATGTACCATTTCTTAACACACTCAAATCGATTATCATTAGAAAAAAAAACATATACAGATAATCGATATCCACAAATAGATAACACCTAAAACATACAAAACAATCGACATTTAACAATCATAAATCATAAATAATTATGATTACTAATAACAATCGGAAAGTATTATTGTTACCTTTGTATACATTATCGTTACCAATAACTCGATTTCAATCCAAGCAAGTAGCTTCAGGAGCAAAAGGGATCTCCTCATTATACATGTACTTTATTGCATATGGATCTAACAAAAAGAATCCAAAATCATGAACCTAAAAATTGCAAAAGCAAAGTACTGTTATCATGCAAAAAAGACTCTCAACGACTTCGCAAGAATGCATAAGTACGTCAACATGTACAAAAGGATCTAATATTTTTCACAAAAAATGATTTTTCATGTTAATAGATAATATGATCATGCAATCAAGAGTAAATAAAACAAAAAAAAACACTAATAAAGTAACTTGGAGTAATCAGCAAGCATATTATTGTTATGAAATCATTTGCATCAACCGGAAAGCATGTGTGGTTTGGCCTTGTTATAAAATATTCATAGTAAAACTGCAGATATATTTTGGTAAACAACGATTAACATATAATCGATCATGTCACTTTCATATAAAAATATAACGATTAACATAATCGATCTTCCGATCACGCGGTAAACAATGATTAACATATAAACAAACAAAAACAAGTTTGTAAACTACACAAAAATAATCGAAAACATTTTCTTACCTTTTAATGAAATCGGACCTTGGATCAGATATGAAAGGGATCAAACATGATTATTGCGGTCGTTTGGATCGAATATGATTATTATGGTTTACATAACTTGAGTGAAGGAGATGGCGGTTGTTAACAGATGAGAGAAAGGGGCGGACAAAAAAATGGAGAGGTGGGTTAATTTGACCTAGTTAAATTCTTAATTAATGGGCAGTTTTAAAATATAATGAGATGACATTCCAAAAGTACCCTTTAATCTATTATAAGAAAATGAATGATCTTTTACAATATTACAATCATGCCACAAGTCATCTTATCCGTTGATCAATTAATCCAATGGCTAAAAAGTAGTTCTCGCAGTTTTCGCATTTAAAGTGGGTTACGAAAATAAAGTTTCACTTTTATATATATATATATATATATATATATATATATATATATATATATATATATTAATTTGATAGTGTCAATAACTTTACTTAAATGTAATCCAACATAATATCGCTATTTTCAAAGTCATTCTAAAGGAAAACACAAAATAGATGAACATTCCTTACCGAAATATTTATTATAAGTACCATTATTGCAACGCGCAAGTACTCTACTAACATAAAATAAAAAACAAAGAGAAAAAATTGACATAAGGTGCGATTAAAAAATTAGTAAAGTTAAAAAGGATACTTGATAGGTGTGATTCCGCAAATCATAGTTGTCAGGATCCCGATCCTGATCTTAGGATCTTACGATTTTACGATACTGCAAAGCAAAAACGATCCGGATCCTACATAGAATCTTTGCAAGCTTAAGATCTTATAGGATCCCGATCTTGACCATACGATCTTACGATCTAATCCGATCCGATCTTACTTTTCTCGGATTACAAACTAAAAAACTACAAATTTATGGGTTGTTTGTTTGTAGAATTCAAAAAATAACATGTTAATCTTTTTAAATATTTTATAATCATAATTTTAGACAACATTTATATGAAACATTAATAGTATTTTATGGTTATAATGTATTATAATTTGTAAATTTGTATAAAATTACATAAACTATTAAGAAATAACATTAGAGTAGGATCTTAAGATCCCGATCCGATCTTACGATCACGATCTTGCAAAGACGAAAACGATCCTGGGTAGGATCCCGATCTTGACAACCTTGCCGCAAATGACAAAACCTAGTGTAATTGGGGTTTACATTTTTGAATAAAACTCATGTGTTATTTCAAAGAAAGAAAGAAAAAAAATGATTTGCAATATCAATCATTCCATACTCATTGACACCCACGTACTAAATGAGTCTTAATATTCATCAATCAAACTATTCAGTTTTGACTAGTCACTAGTATGAAAAAATCCATTTGTTCAATAGAAATTATCTAACTTGAAGAATTTTCTAAAGGTAAGAGAAAAATTTTATTATTTAAAATTCACTTTCACCTCTTAAAAAATGTTTAAAAAAAACTATAAAATGAGAAGCAAAACAAGTTCAACCTTTGTGTTTATTAAAGTAACAATTCGATATAATCTCACGATTTTTTTTCGTATTGTGTTTGTTAAAACTTTTACTATAAACCTTTGTGATTTATATTTTGAATTTAAAATTTATATCTTTATTGGGAGTGTAGGGCTTTAATGTGATTTTGGGTTTTAGGGTCGTGGAACTTTGAAATTCTGTGACATCATTTTTTGAAAGAAAAATTCTTTCTAGTGATTTTGCTTTAAATGATATCGTGTTATTGTTTCTTCGGCGGGTTGTATATATTTTTTTTCATTTTAGCTTTTATGTTGGGTTTGTTTTGTATTTACAATCGAGTCCGCCAAACTAGTAAGTCACAAGCATATCGATGTTTAAGTTTTACGATATTTTCTTTTTATTTATTGTGGTCTATGTATTTGTTAATTAGTATAGTGTGTTAATATTTTCATATTACTCTTTCCATTTCAAAAAAAATAAATAAATAAAAAATAAAAAGAATAATGTTCATCTCACTATTTATGTTTTTTTTTAAGAAGTGCGTAGTTAAAAATGATTTTTTTTAACAATAAAAAACTTGCATTATTTATATCATCGCTTTTTTTCTTCTTTTTGTTTGTGGACATCATTTTTTACACGGAAGGAGAAGTAGAGAACACGTTATAGAAGAGAGAACAAATTAGAAAGCATGTTGCCTTTATTGTTTTATAGTTAATGTCGTGTGTCTTAGCTATAATTTTTTTTTTAAAAAAAAAATATTTTTAATTTTTTCTACAAATGATGTGTTATATGTTAGTCGTATGATTTAGTATAGCCCGAGAGGGCTTTGTGTGAGTTAAGGCCTGAGTGATATTTGTTAGGGCTTACATACTATATATGACAATCCCTACAATTATTAGAATCAAGAACATGTTGCAAAACGCCCAAAAAAAATCCTCATATTCCTTACTAACTCTACCCCTAATAGCCTTTACCCAACCCCATTCCCAAACCCAACTATTATCAACCAAATCCCTCTTTCCAACACACTAACCACCTTCCCCCTTTCTAAATGATATAGGCTAGGAAATCTATCGCAAAGCCTACCAATCTACCAAAAACTAATATCCCTGCCATCCCTCAAAATCCCAATACAAGAAGACGAGAACTCTATCCCAACCCGTTAATCCCCTCTCCAATCTTCACAATATTACCCCAAACCCACCCCTCGATACAGGGCCGTCCCGTGGATTTCAGGGGCCCTGTGCGATAATAAGAAAACGTACCATTGACAAAGTTGTTATGTAGATATTGATGCCCTTGTTCTATAACACTAAAGAAAGATCAGCACTTGAACATGAAAGATTCTAAAATGTATAGAAAATAGATTTCTATAACTATTAAATTATAAGTATCCAAAAATATCAAAACAAATGTGTTAAACATGTCCAGACTTGTCACAAACCATCTTTGATTCTTTATTAAACAATATGCGAGGACTTCATCATATTCAAATTTAAAAGTGCAGTATTTAATCATCCGTATAAATAAGGGCTGATATTGTCAATTCTTTATAAGTTATTTTCCTTTTATTAAGATCAATGCAACTAATAACAAGACAAAAATGTAAACACTATAGACTTTGGGGTGAAAAGTGACATTGGTCAAAACTCATCATCTTCTTCCTTCCCGTCACTTACCCAGTTCCTGTTTTCACACTTTTTGAAAAAATCATTTAAAACTCAATAATATGACAGGAATCAATTCCTCTTTACGTTTCAGAACACTCGATCATTAATTCTAAGCTTAAAGGTTATTAAATCAGTTGTCGTGCTCAAATTTTTGGGGCCCCTCAAAAAACGGAGGCCCTGTGCGGTCGAGCACTCTGCACATGCTCAAATCCGGCCCTGCCTCGATACCCCCCACCCACCTATTGCCCGAACGTCCCCTAAACCCCCACAAGCACCATGAATACTCTTGACCACCCTATCCCATAAATACCCCCTCCTTCCTAAACCTCCACCACCATTTACCTACCAATGCCAAATTTTTTGCCCGTGTGACCCAATGTTAAGAAGACACTTAAGGACACACGGAACATCAAAATTTAATATAATGGCAAGCTACCAAGAACCGATTTAACCAAAGTTAGACGACCCCCGAACAACATCGTTTTAGCTTTCCAATCGGCCAACCTCTTTTTTAATTTTTCCACCACGGGAGCCCAAGCCTTTACCCACCTCATGTTCTCCCCAATTGGTTAAGTAAACGGAAACTCCTCGATATCACACCCCATCCACCTCGCCATATCTGTCATTTCGCCCTCATTAACTACTATGCCATATATCTTACTTTTGTTAGAATTAACCCTTAACCAGGAAACTTCTTTAAAACATTTGAGGATACACATAAGAGATTTAGCGTTCTCTTTACTACACTCTCCGAAGAAAATGGTATCATCCGTGTATTGCATATGAGACACCGTGTCATTGTTTGCACCAAACGCCACCCCTCTAAATATGCCTTTTTCTACCGCTTCATTAACTATTGCATTAAGCCCCTCCTATTGCATTAAGCCCCTCCCTAACCCAAACTCTTTCGATGGTGAACCATTTACAAGAATGTACATAGCAAGGATCTAAGGCAAGAGTCCACCCATTTGCACCATTTAACCCCGAACCACATTTACTTCATGATATTTATTAAAAATATCCAATTGAGGTTATCATACGCTTTCTGAAAATCAACCTTTTAAACCAAGCTTTTTTTTCCTTAAGTATTTGATAGTCTCGTTTGCTATTAAAACCCCATCAAGAATAATCTCTCATTTATAAACCCTATTTGAGCTTCCCCCACCACAATCTCCACCACTCGTTTAACTCTCTCCACTAAAATTTTATCAACAATTTTGTAGTAGCATCCGATAAGGCTAATAGGGCGAAAATCGCCAAGCTCAATGGAATCCACCACCTTAGGAATAATGGTGACAAAAGAGGCATTACATCCCCTCGATATCACCATATTATCCCAAAACCATCCGATCGTCCCAAGTAAATCCAGTTTAATAATCTCCCAAACTTTTCGAATGCACTTAAAATTAAAGTCGTCAGGCCCCGATGCTTTATCCCATCCACATCCCCGAATAGCCTCCCCAAACCTCAATCTTATAAAAAGATTTCTCTAACATTCAATCATCTTCCATTGAAATTTTCTCAATTCTATTGCTACAAAAAATTGGGCGAGTGACCGCTCCTTTGGAGAACAATTTTTTATAATGTCTAGCCATTTATGCTTTAATTACTTTAGGGTCTTCACACCATACCCCGTCAACCATAAGCCCTCTTGAGTTAAATATTTGATCCTCCTTTTCTTGAAAGCGTGCAAAAATTTTGAGTTTTCATCTCCTTCCGTATCCCACTTAATTCTACTTTTTTGTTAAAGCATATTGCAATATTCCTTCTCCTTTTTCTCATATCTTTTCCTTGCCTCTAACAATGCCCCCTCTCACTATCACTAAGAGATCTCTTTTCCGCTTCTAGTTCCCATCTAATTGTTTCATTTTTTAATGATTAGATTTTCTCTTTATTCCCGCTAAACCCCTCCTTACTCGATGCTCTAAGACCTACTTTGATGTTTATCAACCTATTTCAAAAAATACAATCTGGCCGAAAACTCCTCAACTCTTTCTTCCAAGCCTCCTCAACAACGTGATATAATCCGGTTCATCCAACCAAACGTTGAAAACGCGAAATGGTTTTAGACCGAAATCTAAGCTCACGTCTTTTAACACGATCGGGTAGTGATCCGATAATTTCTTATCCAAAGCGACCACCGATAGGCTACCCCAAACATTATTAAACTCGTCATTCAACAAAAACCGGTATATGTTACTAAACTTCACCCTGTCTTTTTTTTTTTGGGTAAAGGGAAGTAATCCTGCACCCTGGCAAATATATTAACCAAATAAATGTTTAAGTACAATGGATATGAGTGAAATCCCATATCTCAGCCCGTTACATAGGCATAGAGCTTACATAACAAGATACTTCCTGTTTTCTAACCAAGAAAACAAACCACTACTCAAATGATAACATATGACACAAAGAAATAAAATTACTTCCTAGGACCTTGAAACGTTGTGCCATACATGGCATTAAAGGCATCCAAATTCCCCGGAAGATTACGAACCTGTTTCGCATAGTCATCGAAATCATAGTCATCATACTCATCTTCAAACTCTTGGCCACCACCAAATATATTAGCAGACTCATCAAATGGGTTAGCAACAACCTCATCTTCAGAATCGGACACTACAATCTCTCCCACTTTAGAAAAAGGGTTAACTCTCTTAGTAGAAGAGGCAGGCGGTATACAAGAATCACTAGTTTGAGGAGCCACTTCCGACTCCATCTCTTTCAAATCACTCACAAGAGGCTCTTGTGATGCAGTACCTGTCTTAGTAGACTTATCATCATTAACTTCCATTGTACAACCAGAATCCACATCCTTGATAGTGTCATTAGAAGGAATACGGGCGCATCCGTATGTTCCATATTAAGAGCATCAAACCGGTTAGATGTAGCGATCTTGGTTCCACTCGAACTAGCCACATCGAAGCATTCTTCTTAGTGACTACCACTTTCTTAGGTTCGGAGGATTCTTCTTGGGTTGGTATTGAAGCTGTTTACCACAACAGGTTTGAAAACCCTCCTTGACCGGAATAGAAGACCCACCTTGCTTTCCTTCTTCCTATTATTAACCGTCTTGAAACCATCATTAGCACGCTTAGAAGGTGAGTGGGAGGTTTAACAACTTTAGGACAATCAATAGGAGTATGACCAAAATCTTACATTTATCACAATGCGGTGGTTTCCACTCATATTCAACCCGTATCGTCTCGATAGTCGACCCGACCCATCAAGTAACGGAATCTCGGCAAGAAGGCTGTCCCTAAGAACCCCATCTGACTTCACATCAATCATGCATCTAGCAAAACTACTACGGCCCCACGAGTCCTTGCACATTTGGCTAGTGAAGGCATCTAACCTTTTAGGCGTGCCTATCAATGTGGCAAGGAGACTAAGGCCATCATCAGAAAACATAGCAAGAGGAACGTCATGGAATTTAACCCACACCGGAATATTGGTCAAATCCTCTTTAAGTAAGTTGGTGTTCACTGTCCATGGTTTAAGAATAATAGGTACATTATTAATCAACCAAGGACCGTTTTCAATAACATCATCAACACCTTTCTTCGAATTAAACTTAAAAAAGAAGAACCCCTTTGCATTCATCATTACCTTTTGTATACCAAACTTAGCCCACACATTGCGTACAAAGTAATCAACAAAAGGAAAAGCAAGGCGTTTACCAAGGAAATACCCATACAAAGTATTCTCAAACCTAGTGTTTACCTCTTCAACCACTTTCATCGGGACAGAAAGATCCACACCAGTAGCTTTGTTACTACATTCCAACCTACGAAAGTTAGACATGTGTTTCATTGGTTCAATAGAAGTAACACCAGCATACGATGCAGCAGGTTGTTTCAAAGCATGCACACCATCCTTCTCAATACCAACAACCCCATGTACATTAACATTAGAAGCCATAGGACCACTTGTATCTTGAGGAGGTTTCGAATAACCGATAGCAGAAAGCATCTCCTCAAGCTCCTTCTGTGATTGCGGCACCTTAAGATGCTCAAACGGATTAGCCCCAGTAGAAGTAGTAGCATCCATTTGTTCGGTTGGTTTTAATGGTTGCCCATCGTCACCCACAAGAACAAGTTTTCCTCTAAGATTTGTTTTCAATAGCACGAATTTTCGATAAAGTATCATAACCCTCGGACGTGTCATGATGGGGCTTGAAACAAGTGAAACCGGCTTCACTTGTCCATCAGAACGAGAACCAGAACTACCAGACAGGAAATCGGTAGCATGAAACCTAGTCGCATTATCATCAGATTCCAACTCATTAGCTTTACGTGGCTGCTGAACACCGGCGTTTACAGCCTCATGACCCTTCAATTCAGCAACATTAACCACAAGCCGTGGCATACCAAGAATCTCCTCTCCCGAATTCGACATCACAACAATCAGAAACCCACAAACAAGAAGAAAAGAAAGTCTGGTCTTCAAACAAAACAATTAAAACCCTAGTTAACAACTAGGGTTTATAAGCCATGAAGCACAATCACAATTACATGATATAATAATGATGACCGGAATCAGTTTAATGATAAAATCAAACCGACTGATTAAACCCTTAAGTAGCGATTAAGAATTATACCCTAAAACAAAAAATCGATCACAAAGCAGACTTAAGACAAGATATGGTTTAAACCTAGATCATACACGAGATATAATCAAAAGATTTGAAGATCGATTAATATGAAGGAGGGATTAGGGTTTCGAAATTCTCCATATTCGCCAAAGGGGTGGGAGAGAAAAAAATCGCTAACTGTAGTGTATTTCCTCCCCCTCTCCATTAGAATCTCGACTAGCCTCCTATCATTAATAAAATCATTGAATTCAACCATTTATTTAATATTCATATGAGATTTGAGCCTATCGTCATTACTCCTATCCACATTTAAATCCCCGGAAATACACCACGCACCATTCCATCTATTTATCAACCCTGTTAATCTTTCCCAAATTGACATTTTTTGTCTACTCACATGTAGTCCATAGATACACATAAGGAACACATGCTCGTCCTTCCCTTTCCAAGATCCCATAACCGCTATAAACCTCTCGTCTCCAATCACCTCCTTACATGTAAAGACTCTCGAATCTCACATTACTATTATACCGCCAGAATTCTCGAATGCAGGCAGTTTGGGAAATCCAAATCTTCTACCACCCCATATATCCTCAATCCAGTAATCATCAACCATATCGCTTTTTGTTTCTTGCAACCCAATCACATCCGGTTGTTCTTCTCTAATAATCGATCTAATCCAACTTTTATTCTCACTTTCCTCCATACCCCTCACATTTATAGAAATCATCTTTATAAATAAAATATATCTAAAACAAAACGATGAAAAGAAACATACCAATCATTGTGTCTGATGGACCTCATTCCCATACCTGTGCACCCCCTTTATCTTTTCCTTCTCAGCAAGTGCCCACGATACCCCAATCATTTCTCCTATATTCTTCACTTGTTCGATATTCACGTTACATTTACGATTAACCGCTTCTTCTCCATTATCACACCCAAACCGGAAAATCCCATTGCTTTCACTCCCTGCATCGTGATGCTCCTTGTAAACATCCAAAATTCCTTTTTTGTTTTTACCTAGACCTTCCACCCATGTTTTCCTCGCTACTTCTATTTTATTTGTAACGCTCCTTCTACCTATCTTCTTTTTTATCTCTGATTTTTCCCCACTTGTTTTCCCTTCATTAAAAACCATCCCCACTTCGGCTCCATCAAAATTCGTTTCCTCATTCGCCTTTACCTTTTTCTTCGATCTAGACCCACCACTCCCCACTGAACTAGATGGCGATAAATCCTTTTTTTCGCTACTGATCTTCGAACTTACATATTCATGTTTCTCCTTATCCTTACTCTCGTCAATATCACATATATTACCTTCAGTTGTGTTATGTAACCTATTATTATTTCTTACAAATTTTCCACACGACCCACATCTTCCAGTGTTATCTTTTCTACTCATTAGTTTATCCGGGCCCGATATATTTTTACCATTCATAACATCATTTTCCACCCCATTTGTTTGGTCCACGTCAAAACCCAAATCAATTCCAATATTCTTATCCAACTCCACTACTTGCCCTTCATCCAAATCCTTAATACACACGTTCCATCTTTTTTTCATTATCTAGGTTCTCAACACGTTTTTTTAACTCCATATTTAATAACACACCATCATTATTTGTATCTTCTATGTCACTCCTATTATATTCTTTCCATCTTTTTTTCATTATCTAGGTTCTCAACACGTTTTTTTAACTCCATATTTAATAACACACCATCATTATTTGTATCTTCTATGTCACTCCTATTATATTTCCCATGCAACGCTTCCTTTTCTTTAGCCGACACCCTCTTGGAGTTTTGACAGTCTCCCTCAAAAGTATCACTTACCTTCGTTTCTCCCGAGCATCTTGAACCTTCGTCTTCTCCAACACTTCGGTGACCAGAAACCGTGACAGGTCCACCATTCCTGCCATCATCACCATCATTCCCACCCTCTGCCTCTTCGTCACTATCAACCCCTTCGTCACTATCTGATTCTGCGTCTACGTCTCCATCCTCCTCGTCGATTTGCATATCATTTTCTCTCATCCCATACCTCTCATCATCCCCTTTAATATTGTCGCCTTGTATGTCTAACGTGATAATGTCTCTTATTTCTTCCACCACACATACTTCATATGTTTTACCTTTAACGACAACCCTAAACTCTTTTTTTTAATCATACCTTTATTGACCGTGTGGATATGCACCCTACCGTATCTCAAGTTTTGGTTACCCTCGAGTCTACAATTATGTAATCCAAGAATAATGGTTCCATGCCACGCCGCTATTTTCTTCAACATCCATTCGCCCCAACACGGAAAAGGTAATCCCATTATGTTCATCCATGTTAACCTTCTGGCCATCCTTCAAAAACTGTCGCCGCTCCTTAGTTTGTGTAACCATCTCCTTAGAACATGCTCATTATCTTGTAGAATGTTCGTTGTTGTCTTAACGTTTTCCATAACTAACATAACTTCTAAACTTCCCAGTAGCTTCACTTCAAGCTTTCCAATGCCTTTCTTGGATTACATAATTGTTTTTCCGGCCCTCCCATGTTGTTTTTCCTGTTGTATCGGCTATTGTCCCCATCACCCACCTCCGTATCCAGTCATCTTCCTGTCATACGCCTTATAAACTCTGAATAACTCTTCACCAAACTTTATCTTCCGTAACTGGCTCAACAATCCACCACATCACTAACGGCTTTGTACCGAACGAAACCATACCTCATACCATTACGGAGTCTCCTTTGAGCCATAAGCATGTCGAACACCATACCATAGTTCTTAAAGATCATCCATAGTTTCCCATCCCCCAATCATCTGGAAAATTGAAAAACATGAACTAAATCATCAAGTTACGTTTTCCACCGGTTTAGTTAGTCCCTAGATGCTTGCCATTGTATTGTCCTCTATTCCCGTCGTGCCTCGACCTCACACTCTCATGAAAATTACTAAACCTAGTTTTCTCTTTCAGAAAGTTCATTTTATCGGAAACAAATTATACCAATTCTTTTACCGACAGAAATAATATTTCAATGGATACACCGCTATTTATATTATTACTTCAATTTTTATGTTTTGATTTTTTTTTTTTTTGGCTAAAAGGTTACCCGATAAAATTTGTTAATAAAATAAAATTAAGTACAAAATAAACGTGGTTGAAGTACTACATTAAGCTCAAACAAAAGCTTGATGAACATGAGAGTGTTTATGACATGCCATAAACACTAGCAACTCTAGTTACATACTACATAACCAATAACCGAAAGCTAGAGAAAGATAAAACCCACGGCACACCATCTAGGAAACATCATGCATCAATCCAAGAAACCTCCAAACCATACCAGTCGCAACAATAAGGGAGCACAAGATTACCAAGTGAGACTGCTTCCTTAAAAAACATTTCCAGGTAAAACCAAGTGGGAAAAACCTTGGTGAAAGAAAAAGAGTACGACTCTCAAATGAAACTCTAATAAACATAATAATCCACCATGTCGCTAACAACTTGTAATGATCACCGATCCTGTTAGCTTCCATGGGTTAACAATCCTCCTTACAAGTAAGAGTTCATCTTGAAACAAAAATAAAGAATCTTCAACCAAACATTGGTGACAATATCATCAAAAACCTGCATAAATGACTTTAATTTCTTCTTGAAAAGTCTCTAATTTCTTTCATGCCAAATAGAGTAACATGTAGCTGCAAGGAGATGCCGAGAAATAATGATACGAGCTGAAAGACTTGTGGACAACGGGATAAGATACGCAATAGCATCCTCCAACCGAGGAGGGGCATTTTCCATCCCTCTTAATGCACAAACTCTTGACCAAACCTGTAAAGAAAATAGACACTCAAAAAATAAACGAGCATGATAATCGGGTTGAGCATCACAAAAAGGACATCAAAGCAGGTTTAAGTCACTCTCCGGATCGACATCTCATTACCTCAGCCTATCTTTGTCAGAGGATATTGACTATTGAGACCTTTGAATTGTGTGTCATTCTCATTGATTTGTAAGTAATATATACACGTACATAGGGCGTTACACAAAAAATGGGCCGAGCCCTAATACATACAATATGGGCCTATGAATACAATAGTAATATAATCTACTAATACTTCCCCGCAGTTGGAGCGGGAGATGGTCGAACACTCAAACTGCAATGAAAATCAGCATAAAAGGTGGAAGGTAGCCCTTTAGTGAATATGTGAGCATATTGATAACGAGAAGGTAAGTGGAGAACACGAACATGACTGGTAGCAACCATGTCCCTGACAAAATGAATATCGATCTCTATATGCTTCGTACGTTGGTGTTGCACCGGGTTGGAAGACATGTAGATAGCACTCACGTTATCACAATAGACAAGTGTGGCAGACTGAAGTGGCACGTGGAGTTGCCTAAGAAGATTCCGAATCCAAGCTGTTTCAGCGACTGCATTAGCGACACCACGGTATTCGACCTCAGCACTAGATCGAGAGAAAACGTGTTGTCGTTTGGATGACCATGATATGAGATTATTACCGAGAAACGCGCAGTAGCCAGATGTGGATCGTCGTGTGGAGGGACAACCAGCCCAGTCAGCATCGGAGTATGCGATAAGCTAGGAGGTCGGGGAAGCATATAGCTGAAGACCATGATCTAAAGTCCCTCGAACATATCGCAGTATCCACTTCAAAGCGAATAAGTGTGGCTCACGGGGGTCAGGCATAAACAAACAAACCTGCTGAACTGCGTACGATAGGTCTGGCCGAGTAACAGTGAGATACTGGAGAGCACCAGCTAGACTACGATATAAGGTAGGATCAGATACCGGGTCCCCATCGGGACCAAGTTTGGACTCGGTATCAACAGGTGTCTTGCTAGAGTTGCAGTTTAGCATTCCGACTCGTTCAAGAATTTCACGAGCATAGGTGGTTTGAGACAAAAATAATCCAGATGAGGTACGGTGAGCCGAGATGCCAAGGAAATAGTTGAGTGGCCCAAGATCGGTCATGGAGAACTCATTATGAAGAAAAGAGATAACCCGCTGAAGTCAAGTGGTGGAGGATGCTGTCAATATGATGTCATCAACATAAATAAGCAAGTAAGCAATCTCAGTCCCCTGATGATATATAAAGAGAGATGAGTCTGTACGACTATTCTGAAAGCCAACACGAACAGCATAACTGGCGAATTGTTGAAACCATGCTCGTGGGGCCTGTTTGAGGCCATATAGAGACTTCTGCAGGAGGCATACATGATGGGGATGTGCAAGGTCAACAAAACCAGGTGGTTGATGCATGTACACGGTCTCTGTCAAGTGTCCGTGAAGAAAGGTATTCTTCACATCAAGCTGGTGAATGGGCCATTGGCGAGAGATGGCCAAGCTTAGGACAATACGAATAGTAGCCGGTTTAACAACCAGACTGAAAGTCTCATCACAATCGATCCCTTGTTGCTGACTTCGTCCGTTAGCAACTAGTTGTGCTTTGTAGCGACCGAGAGAACCATCTGCATGAAATTTGTGTTTAAACAACCACATAGACGGAACTACATTAACATTTTGCGGTCGGGGAACAAGAACCCACGTACCATTAGTAATAAGAGCATTATATTCGTCTAGCATAACATGCTGCCAATTTGGATCACGAAGGGCGTGAAGGTGAGACCGGGGAATGGAAGAGGTGCAGAAATGTGGCTTGCGTATTTTGGGTTATTTTTTACGATACCAGCTTTGGAACGAGTGACCATGGGATGATTTTGGGTCGGTGGGTGTTAATGGCGGTTGGTGGTGGGTCATTGGAGGCGTGTGGTGATGGACTGGGAGAAATGGGCTCAACAGGTGGTGAACTGGATTCGGTAGCGTTGGGGGATGTGGTGTCGGATGTGTGTATGATGGGAGTGTGTAGTATGTTGTTCGGTGTAGTAAGTAGTCGTAGGGAAATAGGTGAAGGGTCATTGTCGGTGTCTAGGAATTGATAGGAGCTTTGTGGTGTAGGGGTGGTAGAGGCGTAAGGGAAAACATTTTCATCGAATGTTACATGTCGACAAATGATTACCTTATTAGTGGTGAGGTCGAGACACCGAAATCCGTGGTGGTGAGAGGGATATCCAAGAAAGATGCAATGGGTAGATCGAGGTTCGAGTTTGTGAGATGTGTGAAGGTGTGGATAACATAGACACCCAAAAATGCGTAGATGGTTGTAAGAGGTTGGTTTGTTGAAAATTTTAGTAAATGGGATTTCATTGTTTATTGAGGTTGAGGGTAGAATATTGAGTAAATGTGTAGCCATGTGTAATGCCTCGACCAAATAGTTTGGAGGGAGGTTTGCCTAGAATAAAAGGGTTCTGATGATGTTGTTGATTGTTCGTATCATGCGTTCTGACTTACTATTTTGTTGAGATGTTTTTGGGCAAGAAAATCTAAATTGAATGCCATGTGTGTCAAAATATTTGTGGAATTGGTGGTTATCAAATTCACCCCCATGGTCACATTGGAAGGATTTAATTTCTGTTTTAAATTGAGTTTGGACATACATACGAAAGTGTAGGAATTTGTCAAATACTTCATATTTCCTACGCAACGGGTAAACCCAAAGAAAATGAGAGAAGTGATCTAAGAAAAGTACGTAATATTTAAAACCACAAGCACTCGGAATAGGTGAAGTCCAAATATCCGAGTGCACAATATCAAACAAGTTCTCAACACGAGAATTGGAAAGCGAAAAAGGCAGTCTAACATGCCTGCCAATTTGACAAGCATGGCACAAGGTAGTAGACTTTGTTTTATTACAATCAATCAAATTATTAGATACTAGAAAACGAAGCACTTCATTCCCCGGATGACCGAGTCATTGGTGCCATGTTGATTGATTGGTAGACACAAGAGCAGTAGGTGGTGATGTAGATGGCGAAACGGGGTATAGATCCCTGGTGCTATTACATCGGAGGAGCAGGTGGCGGGTCCAAAGGTCCTTCACAGAAAAACCAAAAGGATCAAATTCAATGGAGCAAGCGTTATCACGAGTAAATTGTCTAACAGATATGAGATTTTTAATAATATTTGGTGTAACAAGGACATTATGAAGGTGTAGGGTCTATTAAATGTAGGCAACATGCTATGTCGAATTGGTTACGGAATAGAATAACCATTACCAACTAATATAGACGATATAGGGCTTTTATTAGTAATGGAAGTGAGTTTACACGAGTCCGATGCAAGATGAGATGTAGCGCTTTGTGTCCATGTACCGACTGAGTCCCCAAGATCTTGAGCAGTCATAGCATTAAAGGCTTGAGGAAGACTAGTCGCTTGATCAACATACGGTACATAACCAAACCGAGGTCCCCAAGTTCTGGTATAGGGCCGGTGTTGTAACCAGTCGAACTGTTGGGCCAAACGCACATCTTGAGAAGATTGACCAGTGTTGTTGGCACGACCGGTGTTGGACCAAGTACTCCTTTGGACCCTAGCTGTGCAACAGGAGCGAGCATAGGTTGAACATACGTAGGAGCAGGCATAGGTCGACACGAGGCTGGTTCAAGTCCACAGCATAACCCATGTTAGTGGGTCTAGTAGTAGTGACAACATGAACCTGGTCCCATTTCTATACACATACCCTCCAGTAACATTATTCCATTGTTGAGCAGACCCACGATTGCTATTACCATTTCCATGCATACCATTTCCATTAACGTGAGTAAATTTGCACGTATCACCAAAGCGACACGACCCACGCTAAAAATTACGGCAAGCCTGTGTAGATGAGGGGTTACTGTTGCGGGTGTTGTTGGTATTCGTGGTTATCAAAACCACTGGAGAAGAGGAGGAAGAGTCACGAGCAGTGTGTCGGTTATTCTTGTGTTCCATTCGGCTTTCTTCTAACAAGAGCATTGATTGGGTCTGAGCAAAAGTGGGTGGTGGGTCACGATGGCGAATGATGCCTGCCACTCCCTCATACTTGTCGCCTAGACCATTGATGGCATAGGTGACCAAGTTCTTCTCATCCACAGGAGAGTCGATGTTGGCGAGGAGATCGGCGATGCGGTTAATCTTGTGAAAGTACTCGGTGATGGTGAGGTTACCGAGTTCGATGGTTCGAAGATCGTTATCAAGTTGCATAGCACGAGTAGACTTGTTGTCATGGAAAATGTCTTTAAGACTTTTCCATACGGTTTCAGCAGTGGTGTTCTTTTTAAGAACGCGTTGAAGGAGTGGCTTACTGATGGTTCCAAAGATCCACAGTTTCACGAGGCTATCAAGTTTGTCCCATTCTTCTGTGAGTTTATCAGTGGTAGAGGAGGCGCCGTCAAGAAAGTGGAGGACGCCAAAGCTTTTGCAGTGTAGGGTGAAAAGTTCGCTCCACGAGTCGTAGTTCAACTCATTGAGATCAAGGAACAGGGGGATGTAGGTTTTGATGTTTGTGATGCCAAAAGGCTTTTCATTGGTGGTGTTGGATTTGGGTGCAGTGTTATCATTGTTAGCAGCAGAAATGGGAGTAGTCTCCAGTGACAGGTGGCAGTCAACTCTTGGTCAAACGGCTAACTAACTTTCCCTCCAAAATCTATCCCTTTAAATATCTGTTATCTTCTCACATTTAATTTCAGTTGTTAATTGTTTCTCTCTCAAATTCTCTCTCAATTCCATTGTATCATTCCATTCAATCATTGTAACATTTCACCACATAATTCCAATAACAATCATTTGCTTTACAATTTCGAATCAAGTTCTTAAGCTTGTTGATTCCAGGTTGTTAGTGAAGGTTTGTTATGCACTCTATGATAATCGGTGTGTAACAAGTGGTATCAGAGCTCGCTCCTGGCAATTGACTCATCTTCTCCGGCGAGTTTTTGATTTTCCGGCAAAGTTTACGGCGGAGTTCTTGATTTTCCGGCGACGGTTATTTTTCCGGTGACGGTTATTAATTTGTGTCAATGGCGGGAACTAGATCAGTTGTGAATGCTGGCGGTTCCAATTCTGGTAACAATGGAGCATCTGCTATCGATACAGCAGGTTTAATGGCTCAAATTCAACAAATGCTGGATGCGGTTGCAACTGAATTTACAACAAAATTAGATGCATTACGTCACGACATGGATCCGAAATATGAGTTTGTAAATAGCGAAATGGTGCTGGTGGAGCAGCGTCGGTTGCAATATGGAAGAATGACCAAATTAGACTTTCCAAGATTTAATGGTGCGATGTCAAAAGTTGGTTGTACAAGTGCCAGCAGTTCTTTAGTGTGGAAGATGTTGATGATGGGGATAAGGTCAAATTAGCTTCAATACACATGGTGATAGTGCTTTGGTATGGCATCAACAAGATGAAAACTTCATGATGGAGTTGTGGATTGGCTTGCGTATAAAGGCGCTATACTAGCAAGGTTTGATCTTGAGTTTGAAGATCCACTTTACGAACTTAAAAATTTGAAGTATGACTCATACGTGCAAAAGTATCATGAAAAGTTTGAACTCTTGCTTAACAAGGTAGACATGCACGAAGCTCATGCCATTAGTCTGTTTTGGGAGGATTGCCTCAAAGTATTGCTTTGCTGTGAGGATGTTCAAGCCTAAATCCTTATCGATCTTGCTAGTTTGTGTAAGTTGCAAGAAGCTACCTTAGTTGCACAAAGGTTAGGCAAACTCCTATTCTTCCTTTACCAAAAGTCTGTAGTTTCAAACAATTATGGTAATAGGGGAAGGTATGTACCTGCTAGAAATCCAGTTAATACTTTAGCCTTGCCTGCTAAGCAAAGTACTGTCACTACAAATCCTACAAGGAAGTATTTGTCACAGAAAGACTTTGATGAAAAGAGAGCTAAGGGATTATGTTTTCATTGTGATCAAAAATTTGTGCCTGGCCATAAGTGTAGTGGACAAGCCTTTGCTCTGGAATTGATTATTGATCCTGATCCAGAAATGGAAGTGTGTTTGCTAGAGGGAGGTAATGAGGAGTATGTTTTACCAGAGTTAATAGATGGTAATGAAGAACCTCGGATCACCTTGAATGCATTGGTGGTGTGGTTGGCTATAAAACTATGAGAGTCATTGGACACTTTGGCAAACAGAAAATACATATCCTCATTGATACTGGTAGCACACACAATTTTGTGGATCTGCATAAGGCTAAGAGGTTGGGATGCAAAATCAGTACAGTTGAACCATTGCAAGTATCTGTGGCTGATGGTAATAAGTTGACTAGTAATAGCTTGTGCAGAGGGTTCACTTGGTCTTTTAATGGGGAGACATTCACTTCTGATGTGATGTTATTGCCACTTGGGGGTTGTGATATGGTGTTGGGGGTACAATGGTTGGCAACCTTGGAAAGCATATTGTGGAATTTCAGTACTCTAAGAATGCAATTTGTCTATGGAGGAAGAGCTGTGTCTTTGAGAGGTTCTTCCAAGAATCCAGTGCAGTGGCAAACTGGTAAACAACTGTCTAAACATGTGTCAAAACAACACCGCCAACTTGAGTGTTATGAATGTTTGTGTACCAAGTAACCCGGTGATGTCACTCGGTACTACTACTGAGTCATTTTGAATCACAAAAACAGAGCAGATTGGATGACCTTTTGAAAGAATTTGAAGATGTTTTGCCATACCTACTACTTTACCTCCTTCAAGACAACATGACCACCGATTCCTTTAAGAGATGATGCGATACCGGTAAACATCGGACCATACAAACATCCACCGCACGAAGGATGCAATTGAATCAATGGTGCGGGAGTTATTGGAAGCTAAGGTGATTAGACCAAGCAATAGTCCTTTTCATCTCCAATAGTGATGGTTAAGAAGAAGGATGGAACATGGAGAATGTGTATTGATTACGTGCGGTTGAATAAGGCCACAATTAAAGACAAATTTCCTATTCCATTGGTGGAAGAACTCATTGATGAGTTGCATGGGTCATGGTGTTTTCAAAATTGGATTTAAGGTCGAGGATACCATCGGATCAGAATGGATGAAAAAGATATACCAAAGGCGACTTTTAGAACCCATGAGGGGCATTATGAGTTCATGGTGATGCCCTTTGGTTTAACAAATGCTCCTTCAACCTTCCAATCCTTGATGAATCAGGTCTTTAAGCCCTTTCTGAGAAAATTCACTTTGGTATTCTTTGATGATATATTAGTTTATAGTGCTAATGTGGAAGACCATTTGATACACTTAAGAACTATTCTGACTACTATGAGGGAACACAAACTTTATGCCAAGGAAAGTAAATGTGTGTTTGGATCTCCTAAAGTTGAATACTTGGGACATGTCATTTCGGCCAAGGTGTTTCAACAGATCCTTGAAAATAGTCTGCTATGAGTAGTTGGCGGTTCAAGAACTATCAAGCAAGCGAGGGGATTTATGGGTTTAACTGGTTATTATAGGAGGTTTATCAAGAATTATGCTCTTATTGCTCAACCTTTAACTGCATTACTCAAGAAAAATGCATTTGGATGGAATGGGCAAGCTGAAAAAGCTTTTCAAGCCTTGAAAGAAGCTATGACTAAGGCTCCAGTCCTCAAGTTACCAGATTTCAATGCCTTGTTTGTGGTAGAGACAGATGCTTCTGGAGTGGGCATAGGTGCTGTACTACAGCAAGGAGGTCATCCAGTGGCTTATCTCAGTAAAACCTTAGCTCCTAAACACCATTCTTTGTCTACCTATGAAAAAGAGTTGTTAGCTGTAATCATGGCTTTGGACAGATGGAGGGGATACTTGTTGGATAGACACTTTCAAATTAAAACTGATCATTTCAGCCTTAAGTATTTCCTAGATCAAAGAATCACTACACCATTTCAGTCTAAGTGGTTACCAAAACTGTTGGGGTTTGATTATGAGATAGTGTACAAGAAGGGAAAAGAGAATCAAGCTGCTGATGCTCTTTCAAGGTCAGTACATGGAGGAGAGCTATCCACTATGGTGGTCTCAACAGTTTTCACAGGATTGGTTGAGGAAGTGCAGAAGAGTTGGGACAATGATATTCAGTTGCAGGGTTTGATAAAGAAGATACAGGATGGGACTTCTTCTTCTTCAAAGTATACTTGGGCAACTGGACAGTTAAGAAGGAAAGGGAAGTTGATGGTTGGCAATGATGAAGATTTGAGGAAGAAATTAGTGAACCACTTTCATAGTGCAGCTGATGGAGGCCATTCAGGGGTGGAAGCTACTACCAAAAGACTTGGAAGTTGGTTTTACTGGAAGGGTATAAGAAAGTCAGTGAGACAAGTGGTCAAGCAGTGTGATACATGTCAAAGGAATAAGGCAGACTTGGCAGCTTATCCTGGACTATTGCAGCCTTTACCAATTCCACAAAAGGTATGGATGGATGTGTCCATGGATTTCATTGATGGCCTACCCATGTCCCATGGTAAAACTGTAATCATGGTTGTGGTAGATAGGCTCAGTAAGTATGCTCATTTTATGGCCATGTCTCATCCTTACACTGCAGTACATGTGGCTCAAGTATTTTTGGACAATGTTTATAAGTTACATGGGTTGCCAAGGACAATCATAAGTGACAGGGATAAAGTGTTTACCAGCCTTTTTTGGAAATCTCTGTTTGGGGTGTTAAAAGTGGAGTTAAAGATGTCTAGTGCTTACCACCCTCAAACTGATGGGCAAACAGAGGCTGTCAATAAGTGTTTGGAGTGTTACTTGAGGTGTATGACAGGTGAAAAACCAAAGGAGTGGACAAAATGGCTCTCTCTAGCTGAATTTTGGTACAACACCAAATTTCACAGTTCTACTAAAACAACACCCTTTGAAATTCTTTATGGTCAAACACCACCTCAGTATGTGACTTATGAGGCAGGAGAGTGTAGAGTGGAAGAGGTGGATAGAACTTTAACAGCCAGAGATCAAGCAATCAAGCTTCTCCAGTTCCATTTGAAGAGAGCACAAAACAGAATGAAGACAATGGCAGATAGACACAGGTCTGAAAGGGAGTTTAAGGAAGGTGATTGGGTGTACTTGAAGCTCCAACCATATAGGCAGATTACACTCAGATACACAATGTGTTTCATGTCTCCCAAATGAAGAAATGCAAGAAGGATGAAGCTATTATGGGCAGTTTCCCTGAGTGCAGAGATGATGGTTTGCTAGCTGTTACTCCAGTTGCAGTGCTGGATAGGAAGCTTATGAAGAAGCAAAACAGGGCAGTGGTTTATCTACTCATCCAGTGGTCTAATTGTTCAGTAGAGGATGCTACTTGGGAGTCCTATACAGACATCCAGAAGCGCTTTCCTGATTTTGTCATTGATCCTTGAGGACAAGGATATTGTGAAGGGAAGGGTAATGTTAGCAGCAGAAATGGGAGTAGTCTCCAGTGACAGGTGGCAGTCAACTCTTGGTCAAACGGCTAACTAACTTTCCCTCCAAAATCTATCCCTTTAAATATCTGTTATCTTCTCACATTTAATTTCAGTTGTTAATTGTTTCTCTCTCAATTCCATTGTATCATTCCATTCAATCATTGTAACATTTCACCACATAATTCCAATAACAATCATTTGCTTTACAATTTCGAATCAAGTTCTTAAGCTTGTTGATTCCAGGTTGTTAGTGAAGGTTTGTTATGCACTCTATGATAATCGGTGTGTAACAATCATCTCCTGGCATGGTTATTTGTTAATGGACAGTTGGGAGGAAGGAGAAGGAGGAGCGTACGAGATTAAAGGGAGAGATTTTAGGGATTGTTTAGGCGTGATGGGGAGAGATTATAGGGATTTGCTTTGATACCTTGTCAGAGGATATTGACTATTGAGACCTTTGAATTGTGTGTCATTCTCCTTGATTTGTAAGTAATATATACACGTACATAGGGCGTTACACAAGAAATGGGCCGAGCCCTAATACATACAATATGGGCCTATGAATACAATAGTAAAATAATCTACTAATAATCTTGTGTTTTTAGTTTAGAGTTTCCCACAAGCCAAAAGTGAAACGCATGTTTCGGTATACGCTGGGAAACCATACGACATGAAACCATACCATTTGATTGCAATGGATTAAGAACAAAATTGCAAATGACATAAATAAACCGAATAAAGTATTTAAAGCAACAATAAAACTTCAGTCTGTAATTGTTACTAGTAAATAAGTAACTTAATTACAAGTATCAAATTTGTGCCACAACTATATACATGTTAAGTATCAATAAACATAGCACGCCATCTTTTATTTTTAATGTTAATACATTTCGGGAATAATTACTATTCAGTGAACGGTCTCTCTTTATTAGGGATGACAAAAAAATTTGTATTCGATGGGGACTCGATCCCCAAACCCGATTTTGACTGGGGAATCCCGAGTTGACCGGGGATGGGGACGGGGATGGGGAATCCCCAAAATATGAAACCGGGGATGGGGATAACATAAATCCCCGAACCCGACCCCGACCCCGACTTTGACCTTTCTAGTGTATCAGTATTTAGAATTTATATGTTATATCCATACTCGATTAACTTGTATATGTATATGTATATATGTTTATGAGTATCGACATGTATATTTTTATGTGTATGTGATATTAGAATCAAGTACATTTAGAATTAGAAGCATAAACACCAACTACATTTTACTTATTATTTTATCCGAATAGACACATATGATACATATTGTTTTTATATTATATGTGATGTACAGTGTTAAGGATTCTATAAAGTTGAATTGAAATTGTAATAAATCTAACTATGTGCGATGTACGCACATCTCTTGAAACACTTTATGAGTTAAAATTCTTTATATTTTCGATAAGTTGATGGAAACTTTATGTTAGTTCATAAAATCCCCGAATCCTCACGGGGATCCCCGATCTCTATTGGGGATGGGGATATAAACCAATTCCCCGATAGGGATGGGGACGGGGATGGGGATGAAGAGTGAAAACGGGAATGGGGATGGTAAATACAATCCCCGACATTCCCCGCCCCGTTGTCATCCCTACTCTTTAATCGGAGGAAAAAAATGATCCATTCCGACCCGGTTCATCCGTTTTACCGGTTCCGAATAGTCCTCTCCCGTCTCATTTTTTAATGGTTTTTATTGGCCAGCCGATCCGATAGTGACTCCGGGTTCGGTTGGACCCATTGGTCCGGTGCGGTTTTCAAAATCATATGTACTATTAACTTGTTAGCATATAATTATATAACGCTTTGTGTGTTTTATTTATTTATACAATGTGTATAATAATATGTATTTTTCATTATAGATGTGCTTTAAAAATAACATAAATTAGTGTTTTTAATGTCGTATTCTTAATTTTAAGATTTTGAGATATGTGTTTAATTAATTTGTATCAAAAGCGACCCCGAATGACCTGAATTTAATGAAGCGATCGAATCAACTTTAATAACTCGAGCTAAAAAATGAGGCAAACGTGGCTAGTCTGAATCCCGAAAACCCGATGTGATGTACAGTGTTAAGGATTCTATAAAGTTGAATTGAAATTGTAATAAATCTAACTATGTGCGATGTACGCACATCTCTTGAAACACTTTATGAGTTAAAATTCTTTATATTTTCGATAAGTTGATGGAAACTTTATGTTAGTTCATAAAATCCCCGAATCCTCACGGGGATCCCCGATCTCCATTGGGGATGGGGATATAAACCAATTCCCCGATAGGGATGGGGACGGGGATGGGGATGAAGAGTGAAAACGGGAATGGGGATGGTAAATACAATCCCCGACATTCCCCGCCCCGTTGTCATCCCTACTCTTTAGGTTAACTATAATTTCTCACACTAAGAAAAATGTGATGTTACCGTGATCTCAAAAGTTTTTCGAAAGTTTTTAAAAATTCTTTTTTCTTTTTCTAAACTGAGGCATTTTATTGATTAATTAGAAAAAGTTAAAGAGTTTTAATTGATCAGTAAAATTAAAGTCTTCTTACATCGGATATTAATAATGAGAAAAGAGATATAACGATTTTAATTCTAACCGTTCAAAGTTTGTGTGCAACGTTTTTAACTTATTCATTTTATTGACGATTTAATGTTGGTATCCTTATTCAAGGCCAAGAAGGATGAAAATGATGCACTGCAGCTGTCCTCAGAGGGAGAGTTGAAAGATACGATTGAAAGTACGTCGTCCAATGCGTGGAAGGTAAATTGTAATCGGGTTTATCCAAACTTTATAGAGCATTTCTAATATGAGGTATATATGAAAGGATTTTTTTCCTGAAGATAATCTTTTAATAGCTTTTCGCCATAAGAGCAAAAGCTTTGTTCCAAAATGACTTGAAAATCTACCCACTCGCATCATCTTACATTCTAATAATTAGAAGGATCAAAAAAGCTATAGAATGATTTTTTTTTCTTTTGCATTTGAGTCGTTTCTAAAAAATCGAGTTTTTTTAGGACAAAAGATTTTGTAGTGGGTAAATGGATTGTCGAAGCTTTTATAAATCATATATGTTGGTACTTATATGTTACTACAAAAATATTAACCTCTCTTATTTTTGAATCCTAAAGCATTCACAAATATATTGACATCCTCTTTGAGTGATGGAGCTAGGTATTCATAGCAGTAGTGTATGTTTGGTAGAGTTATTATTAGTTCGGTTTTCCGAATTAGGTTTTTCCGGGTCGGGTTTTCGGGATTCAGACTAGCCACGTTTGCCTCATTTTTTAGCTCGAGTTATTAAAGTTGATTCGATCGCTTCATTAAATTCAGGTCATTCGGGGTCGCTTTTGATACAAATTAATTAAACACATATCTCAAAATCTTAAAATTAAGAATACGACATTAAAAACACTAATTTATGTTATTTTTAAAGCACATCTATAATGAAAAATACATATTATTATACACATTGTATAAATAAATAAAACACACAAAGCGTTATATAATTATATGCTAACAAGTTAATAGTACATATGATTTTGAAAACCGCACCGGACCAATGGGTCCAACCGAACCCGGAGTCACTATCGGATCGGCTGGCCAATAAAAACCATTAAAAAATGAGACGGGAGAGGACTATTCGGAACCGGTAAAACGGATGAACCGGGTCGGAATGGATCATTTTTTTCCTCCGATTAATTAGTTTATCATTGTTATTTTGTTGGCGCCTAAACTTTAATCACAGAGTAGTCGCTGCTGCAATGGACAAGTACGCTGCTAGTATTTTTATATATACCATTACTAGTATTTTTAAATAGAAATAAAAATACGTTTGTGTTTTTCCTTTTTGAATTTGTTTTTGAAATATTCTTTTCTTTTGAAATACAAATTCAACAACATACAAAAAATGCATCATCTCCATCCCCATCTTCATCTTCATTTGCATCTTTGTCTTTATGTTCATCCTAAAATCCGTATTTTTTATTTTCATTATTCAAACACGAATTCTTAAAACTCGAATTCAAACTTTGTAAACACGCTTTTATTATCTACTAAAATTATACCCACAATGGCACAAACTAAAATTGACAGGAAAACTAGCCAAAGAAAGCTTTTCATCACTTTTAGACTATATAAAAACCCATAAGAACCCATTAACAAAACCAAAGTTATACCCACAATGGCAGAAACTAAAATTGATAGGAAAACCTGCCAAACAAAGCTTTCAACAAAATTTGAATAGATGGGAATATATCTACCGAACGGCCATGCATGAACAATAATGTATACTAGTTCTCCATGTTCAAATGTATTTTATATGTCAATGGTCGTTTGCCGGAAAACCTTTACAATAGAGATAAATCAATGTATTTTCAATGAGGTAGAATTCCTAAAGAGTAACCATGATCCAACAAATTTGGATCACATAACGAACCAAACGCCATAAACTGACAAAGAAGTGCAACGAATGGAGAGGATACTAACCGGCGTACCAATAAAACCTTCAAATAACCTCGCATACTTATGTCTTCTTGGTATCTGCCCCTTCTGCATTCTTTTATTATAGATACCCTTGTTTCATTCTTGATGTAAAAATGAGAAGGACTAGTTTGTAAATAGTTTTATACTTCAAGGCCGTAATTGTAAAATAGTTAGTTAGATTTCTCTTCAACCTCCATTAAAGTTCGCATAGTATTAGAGCTCTGTTAATGGAGTTTTGACTGTTAAAATATGTTAAATAGTTTGTTAATCGTTGCCCAAGTGTGCTAGAGCGTGTCTAGTGTGTTCGATTACCCTGTTTTCACGTTTTCACTCAATTTCATTTCATTTCTCGTGATTCTGATCAATTAAGATGACTGAACCTAGAATCTTTCAAAATCCATTGTATCTTCATCCTTGTGATGAACCTTGTTCTTTGGCAATCCAAGGAAAGCTAATTGGTGCTCAAAACTATTAGGCATGACGAAAGGAATTGAAATAGGGCTTTCTACAAAGAGAAAATTAGGTTTCATCAAAGGTAATGCAATTCGTTCAGCTACTGATGCTAATCTTGCTGAGTTGTGAGATACTAGTAATAATATGGTGATTTGTTGGATTATGGACTGTGTTAGTGAATCCATTGTTAGGTCTATTATGTTTGTTGGAACGACAAGTGAAATTTGGCAACAGTTAGAAAGAAGGTTTTCTTTGAGTGATGGATCTAGAAAATACAAGTTGAGTAAGGTTACTTATGAGATTAAACAGTCTGGTAGTTTTGTTGGTGAATATTACACTAAGGGCCCGCTTGGTTCAAAGTGGGAAAGGGAAAGAGAAAAGAAAAGGGAAAGGGAATGCAAAGGAATGAGTGAGGTGGCTAATCAATCCCTTACCCCTCAATTTATTATATAATGGTTCATTACCTATTACGGGGTAATCAATCCCTTTGCACTCCCTAACCAAGCACTAAATAATGAGTGAGGTGGACCTTTTTGAATACCTTACCCATTCCCCACCCCCTTAACCCCCCAAACCAAGCACGCCCTAAGATGAAGTGTGTTTGGGAAGAGTTGGATAATATGAATGTGTTAACAGTGATAAGTGTTGTCGCTCCTAATATTTCTATGTTCTTGGCTGCATTGAAATAAGCAAAAGGAAGAGCAAACATTGTTTCAAATTTTTAATGGATTTGGTAATTATTACAGTCATCAAAGCAGCCAAATCTCTATGATTGTACCTTTGCCAAATGTGGAAAATGCTTGTTCTCTGTTGCAACAAAAAGTCACAAAGAATGTTTTTTAGATCATCTTGGGTCTACAACTTCATATGGTAAAGCGAGTTTTTTTTTTTTTTTTTTTTTTTTTTTAAAGTGTACTATTTGTGGTTTAAATGGCATCTGCCAGAGAAATGTTGGGAGAAGGTTGGTTATCCTTTTTGGCATGCAAAGTACAAAGGGTCATAGTCAAAGTTAAGGTAGGAATCAATTTGTGGTAAAGACTATAGTACATGTGAAAAGTGGAAGTATCAGTTATATTCCTAAACAGTTTGACCAGTTGTTAAGAAGTGTTTATCAATTGAACTCCTTCAACAGTGCAGATAAGGAAGTTGATCATCAATTTGTAGCAGGTATTGCATGTCTTAGTAGTCATTTCTCTATGCTAGAACTATTGGAGGATTGGATTTATGACACTGGTGCATCTGACCATATGACACCAGTGCATACAAGTATTTTTTAACCATAATTGTTACAAATTAAACTTCCAGTGGTGACACTTCTGTAATTCCTCATGTAGGAAAAGTTAAACTGAATAATGGAATTTTACATAAAGATGTGTTGGTAGTACCATCATTTAAGTTTAGTCTGTTATTAATTCCTGGATTAACAGAAGATAGTCAATGTGTAGTGTCACTTTACCCGCAGTTTTGTGTTGTTCATGACTTGACAACAGGGAGGGTAACATGACTGGTTAAGAAAAAAGATGGTTAATATCATATAGTTAATGTTCCATCTTCTAAGGTTGACAATGTGTTTTATGTATGGTTTTATTACTAATTTTAGGTTACACGTAATTAGATTATATTAACTGATTAATGTGCGGAAACAATTTAACTACAAATCCTAGCCACGGATCCATGTATATATTATAGTCTTAATTTAACTGCAGAGATAGTTAGAACGTGTGTACCTTTGTATTGCTCGGCATGATCACTTGAATACTTGTACAAGGATGCTGCATGTATCCACCGATACTCGTCACGTTTGGAAACTGATAGATGGTTGTAACTCGCTGCTCGCAGGTGATCTCGAATCACCACCACGACCGATCGATCAACTAAGGGTTTTGGGAAACCATTGGTCGAAGTAGACATAAGTCGTCAACCCTCTTGGGGTTTGGGCGGTCAACGCACGAGAGAGGGGTGAGAGGGTTTAGGGTTGTGTGTTGGTTTTATGAATCACGAGTAACATTATGGAGGTGCCTTCTTTATATAGGCAAGTTTCCTTCTTTACCAAGGAAACCTCCCATGTTACACTTTCCACCTCAATTTCCCTACATGTTTACACTTTCAAGTTATATACTTTATAATTTATTTAATTAATGCAGTTAATTTAATTCTCTCGACCCTCAATATTTATTACCTCTTTAATAAATATCACTTTCAATTGTAATGCACCAGTGTGACCTTTTAGAATTTGATTACCATACGTGATTCACTTATATAAAATTAAATATATAACCGTATATATTATTTCTACACATTATTCCTCAGACTCCAACTTGCGCAAGATAAGTATATACATGTGTAATCACTACTTTACAGAGGTCTCTAGCACGACAGATTTAAGGTTACTGGGTCATAAGAACTCTCAAACCTTGCAATTGTACTCCTAGATTACCATCAGTTGCCACAACAACCGGATAAGGTTTGTAAAAAAGAGTAGAGACTATCCTTTTGTAAGTAATATTCGAGAAAGTAACTTAGCATATAAAAAGAGTAGAGACTATTAGAAAATTAAGATCACAGTAATCTGAGAGTCGTGTAAAAACTTTCAGATTAAAGTATTTCAATGGTTTTATTGAAATCTTAAATCGGATAAAACTCAGATTTAGAAACGAGAATATGTTTTTGTTATTATGAACCGAACCAGAAAGGATAACCAATATATGACCAACAAAACTGAAAGTCGGTTATAACGGCCCCAGACCCCCGTCATTCGGGGCTTCGCCCCCGAATGATAATCATAATAACGTCATACAAGTGTGCACTCCGTATAACCCTGACTTGTTGAACATTTATCACGATTACACATTGGTCACCTAAGTCAATCCATTACACTTAAATTACATTGGTGATGCAAAATCACCAACAGAGACTATCCTAGATCTCCATGACAATCGCAAGCAAGTACGGTGACAGAGGATCACCCTATGAAGTCCTCTATTTCCTTTGAAGAAACCGTGGTGTACATTATTGGCATTGATCGAATATGACAGTTGATACACATGTCATTATCCATCTCACCATTTTATCATAAAAAATCAAACTTTTAAATACGTAGAAAATCCTAATCCACCGAGTTATAAGCCTTTTAGATATCCACTTTCAAGACACATCTCCACTACCAATTTGTCTATGATATGCCTTAAAGAAGTAATTCTTCTAACGTAGAAGTTGCCATATGATGATGTACCCTCCGAACATCTCGACGGACACCCCTTCGAGATGTGTCGAAGCCCTTCTGAACGAAGGCCCAAGTTAGCTCTCTTGGATGTTCATTGGCGTCAAACCATTGGTACATACGAAGGTTACCTACGGGGAATTCGCCACTCTAATGCCTAAGCCCTTCGGGGTACGGTTGACGAGGGAACAAGGGACACAGGACCATCCTGACTTGGTCAAACCCACGATCTCCCTCTCTTTCCTGGCTTTCCCGCCAAGTTTGAGAACGTGGATCACTAAGCCCTAGCGGTTACCCAAAAACATGGGACGCCCCCATGTTCTCCGATATTTGCGCAAAGGTGCCCTCAAGCCTATTTCCTCCACTATAAATAGGTAGGACGGAGAAGATTATGGTAAGCTCACTGAACACTCCATTTTTTACTTACACACACTTACATAACCATAACACATACTTACTCTCACGCCGGAGGTGGTTCGCAGGGTCCAACCCCTGTGTAATCACTTAACGTAGTGTCTTCATATTTCTTATTCTCATGTGAAAGACAATCTTGGCTTGAACATACACCCCTCTTACCTTCGATCACAATTAAAGTCTGGTAGTGCAATTTATTGTACAATCACCATCTAAATACAATACTTATTTTCTAAACAAGAGAAGTAACTTAGGAATTTAGTTTCGTTAATTTCTTAAATGCTTAGTCACAATGAATTACAAGTAAAAATATAATAATATATATAATTTACATATACGGTTAGCAAAATCTCAAATCACTTTACGTTTTTCTTTTAAACTATGTATTTTTCATATGGAAAACGTTATATTCGCTATTATGAACCCCAAATCTTAATCCACTAGATATATTATTATTTTTATTTATTTCTTATACTTTTTTTAAAGCTGAAAATTTTGACAACCTACATCACATATCTCACATGTCTCTAACGCAACTTGAACCCACAACTTCTACGTTAGTAGGCCACTCATATACCGCGGGAACAAAAGACCTTTGGTACAACGTGCACCACCTAGTACATGGAATATATTACGGCGTATGTCTTTATAAGATCTCTAGAAACATCAAATATTAACATGTAACAATAAGTATCGTTATTGCAAGTAATAACATAGATATGTATATCTAACTATCTTATAAAGCATGAACTATTTTTTATGCATTAAATGCTTAAGAAATTTCTAAAATTAAGCAACATATTTAATAAGGCATAATGTACAACAATATTAAACACAATTTTGAATCATTAAATATCTTTAAACTTAATTTTCCAACATTAATGGAAAATTGAACAAATAAAGAAACATATTGTATAAAATTTTAATTCACTAAGACATTAAATTTACACATAATTAATATTTCTATTAAAACATTTATTACTAAAAGGTACAATGATGTATTCACATTATACATTTTTTTTTTGAAAGGAGAACTTCATTCAAAAACCACAAGTGGTCCTCAAAGAGAGGACCCCCGGGCCAAAAACACACGACATTACATCAAGTCCAAAGGATAATTACACCAATCCTGCCACACTATATTCTTCCATCTAGATCTATTACGACACCAAAAAAACGACGTAGACTTGACAATCTCAACTAGCTCGAGAGGTCTGCGCTTCTTGTTTGTGAAAATCCAGGCATTACGCTCATTCCATATGACCCACAAGGAAGTATAAACAATACCCCTTAAGATATGTCGCTTATCCTTCGAGAAAGAAGAGTTCTCCGCCAAAAGAATCAAATCCTACACGTCAAAAAAGAAAGATGGAGGGAGCCGGCACCAGTTTTCCACCCTGTTCCACACCTCAATAGAGAACAAACATCCTGTAAAGAGATGAGTGTTCGTTTCTGTTGTAGAGAGACAAAAAACACAATCCAATTGCTGCAAAATGACGCCTCTATTAATAAGTTCAGCCGTAGTCGGTAAACGATTTCTAGCAGCCCTCCACGACATTATCTTACATTTAAGCGGCACCCAGCATTTCCAATTGATCTTCGTGCTGCTGTCTGCTGGAACGTGATCAGACAAGAGCTTTCTAGCCGAGAAAACCGAGAAAATACCATCAGTGCTAGCCTTCCACTTCCACACATCACTATCCCCTTGTCTATTAACATCATAAATCTCACCAAGAAGACTAAATAGTTCTGTTAACTCCTGATAAGATGAAGGCTCTCGTTTCCAGTTCCACATCAAAGTGTTAACATTGTATTCGAAATGAACTCTTCCAGAAATTTTGACCCATTTATCTCGGTCAAGATTAAAAAGGTTCGGATAACGAACCCGAAGAGGAGTATCACCAAGCCATAAATCTCCCTAAAAATTCAAGGAGGAACCGTCACCAAGGGAAGCAACAAAATAAGAGTTCAAAAGCTCACCGTTGGAAAGTTTTTGTTCTCCAACTTTGACAATTTGTTTCCAACAACCACTCGCCGAGGTGCTACATGGGAGCATCGCCCAAGGTCTACTCGAGCCGTGACAACTCACAATAAAGTTTTTCCACAAGCTATTACCTTCTTTTTTGAATCTCCACGACCACTTTAGAAGAAGCGCATCATTCATTTCTTTTAATTTGGTCAAACCCAAACCGCCTTTCTCCTTTGGTTTAGAAATAATATCCCAAGCTACCCAAGGGATTTTTTTCTCATCACTAGAACCCGCCCACAAAAACCGCCTCATGATAGCTTCCATGTTATCTAAAACCGACTTTGGAGCTCTATAAAGCGAAAGGTAATAAATCGGTAAGCTAGAAAGAACCGATTTAATGAGAATTAACCGGCCGCCAATCGAGAGATTTCTCCCCTTCCATGAGGCAAGACGATTTCTAATAACATCCACCTCCGGGTTCCAATTACTAACACGAGTCATCTTGGTACCAACTTGAATACCAAGGTAGACAAATGGCGTAGCACCCCTCTTGCACCCCAAAACTTCCATCATGTCATCAATTTCAGCGTCATCAACTCCAATCCCGAATAAATTCGACTTATGAAGGTTGATTCTGAGGCCCGAACAAAGGTAGAAAATCCGCAACACTCTGGCTATACTTTGAATGTTCTCCCGCGACCATTCACCCAAAATAAGAGCGTCATCCGTGTAGAAGAGATGAGAAATAATAATATTAGACTCCGACATATTAATACCTTTGAAAACCCCAATGTCTTTAGCTTTCTCCAATAGCCACGAAAGCGCTTCCATAACCAAGAGGAAAAGAAAAGGCGAGATAGGATCACCTTGGCGGAGACCTTTTTCACACTTAAAATCAAACGTAGGGGAGCCGTTGACGAGCACTGCAGCTCTAGACGACTCGAGGAGCCCTTTAATCCAAACACACCACAACGACGGAAAACCCATTTGAGACATAATAGATAATAAGAAGTTCCAGTTTACATTGTCGTAGGCCTTCTCAAAATCTATTTTTAACATAAAAGCTTTCCTTCTTCTACGTTTCAACCATTCCAACACTTCACTAACCACAAGCGGACCATCAAGAATATAGCGGTATGAAAGAAACGCCGATTGTGAATCGGAGATAACTTGACCCATAACTTTTTTGAGACGAATAGCAAGAACTTTAGAGACAACTTTACTAATCATCCCGATAAGAGTAATAGGCCGATAATCCTTGAGACCCAAAGGAGTTTTAACTTTGGGAATCAAGGTGATAAAAGACGACCCACAACCATTGTTAATGACACGCGACCTGTGGAAATCAAACATAATATTATAAAAATCCTCCTCGAGTAAGTTCCAAAACCTCTTGACAAATTTAAAATTAAAACCATCGGGCGCAGGAACTTTATTCGAACCACACCCAAACACCGCGTCTTGATCTCTTGCTTAGAAAAAGGAGAAATCAAAAACTCCCTATCATTAATATCAACCTGCTTCAAACCTGCGCACTCCATATTTAGCCGGGACTGGAGCGATTCTTTGAAATGATTCCTAAAAAATTTCATAATCTCCCTTTTAATCAAATTAGGTTTATCAATCCACGCACCATCGACCGTAATGCCCGGAATAAAGTTTCTAGCTTTCCTCCCGTTGACCATATTATGAAAAAACGAAGAATTTTCGTCTCCAAGCGAGGCCCATTTGACCCGGGATTTTTGTCTAATATCCCGAGCCTTATGAAGCTCAATCTCTGCTAAAGCTTTCTTGCACTCTATCCAAACCCACAGATCAGAGTCTTCCAAATCAGAAGACTCCATTTGAACCTCCAAATCATCTTTTTCTTTGCGGAGACGCGAAACCTCTTCCACTTCTTTCACACTATATCTTTTGAACCAATCCCTTAAAACTCCACGAAGCCTTTTCAATTTATTCAGGAGATTAATGTCATAGGGGCCATTATTAACCCAGCCTTGAAGAATCAAATGAACAACCTCAACACATCCGGGGCGGTCTAACCAAGAATCAAAGAATCTAAAAGGTTTTGGTCCGAAATTAGTGTCAACTATCGATAAAACGATCGGGGAGTGATCCGATAAATTTCTATTAAGAGCCCTAACACAAGCATTCGGCCACTTATTGAAAACGTTATCACAAACCAAAACTCTGTCGATTCTGCTCCACTTGCAAAACCCTCTTCTATTAACCATATACGTATATTTCATACCTTTCAAACCATATTCTCTTAACCCAGCTTCATCAATGAAATCATTAAAATCCCGAGCACTCCCCGGGTCAAAAGAGGAATTTTTTCTTTCCTCCCTATCCCTGACAGAGTTGAAATCTCCAAAAATAATCCACCACCCGTGGTCTGACTGAATAGTATGAATAATTCTACTCCATAGATTACGCTTCTCGACATTATTTTGAGGAGCATAAACATTGATGATATTCAACCGGATAGAACCGTCTAAAATCAAACCCGACACAAGGAGAAAATTGTTGTCTTTAAACACCGAATCCTTAGAAAAAACCTTCGGATCCCAAATGTTAACCAAACCACCCGAATTTCCTGCGACATCAACACTTTCAAAATCGAAACCCAAACCTCCCCAATAGTTTGAAACCGTACTAGCTTGTATATCCTTAACCATAGTTTCCTGAATCCCCAAGAAAGAAATACCAAATTCGTTTTTAAGACTCTTAATCCAACCCGATTTACCACAAACCCCTATGCCACCAATGTTAATAGAAAGGCAATTCATCGCTCACCCCTTTGTAATCCTTCATGGTTAATCGACTCTAGGATGAGATTGTTGCAATTTGATAAATCAGTCCCCAACTTCTCACCCAAGACAATAGTAGCAAGGACCTCCTCAGCTTGAACTCGAAACTCGGCTTCAACAGTAGGCTGTGATTCCTCTTCAGATTCTATCGTAACACCCCCTTCAACTAGACCAGGCTTTCTGTTGAGGTCCAATGAACCACTATCCACTGAATTAGAAACCTGGGCATCTGAATTAAGAATGGAATACTTATTGTTAAGGCCCAACATCTCATCCAATCCAAACGGATCATCATTTTTGGGCTTCTTTCCATTTTCAAACTCTCCTGTTTGCTCACATAACCATAACTGGGCCGGCCCACTTCCTGCTTTTTAAATTTTTTTCTTTTGTTCACTTTCGAGTCAATAAACGGCACCTCACCTTCAGGACTATCCTCAAAAGGAAAGTCAACTCCTGGCATAAATGTGTCTTCAATATTCTCCTCGTTTTCATCCCCCTCATCATTGTGCATTGATTGTATATCATTAATAACCTCATTAACTCCAATGTCAGTTACTAAAATAGGCTGGTCTTCTATATCGTTGACTTCTCCTACCGCCGGACCGTTATCTCCTGGTACATCTTCCGGTGACTGATCCTCCAATGATTCATCAGAATCCGATTCCACAGTTTCGTCCACTTTTTTATTATCAACCTCGACAAAATCTGGAATCCATTCGCCGAATTCCGCTGCTACCCATACTCGGAATTTTTGACCATTCCAAATAAGAACAACCTATTCATCGATACGCTTTCCGTCCCCTATTAAAACGCAAATGATTTCATACGATAGATCTTGATCGGATTCCACTTTACTCGCATTGTGAACCACCTTCCCGAATAACTTACCCACATCATCAACGACGTCGTTTGTGAGTAAGTGTAACGGGATCCCCTTAACCTTTAACCAAGCGATTCTCTCAAAGCCTAGCGATTGTCCAGACCACATAGTCACATACGCGAATTTATCCACAGACAACTTAGCGGTCTCAAGAACCGCCTCTGCCACCTCCGAGTCTTCAAATGACAAGAGCACATCCAAGCCTCCCAAGTAGTGTACATTACCGGTCCCTGGACCTAAGTCACTAAGAACTACTTTAATATTCTTAAGCCCTTGTAAGTCAACCATCTTAGCAACCAATGCTCTACCATGCAACGATGAAAAAGCATGAACTCGAGTATCCACATCTATTTTCTTCCCCATCAGAGAATCTTTAAACGACCTTTCTTCAGCAACAAACGGGTAAATCCTTGGATCCGTTCGAAATCCATCCGCCCGGCTAATGTTTACATCAGAAGACTTATGATTGCGCATTGTCTCTTGACGAGTATTTATCTCCCCGTCTTCAAGAACAAACTTCGCAATGCTGAACCATAACTTGTATTCGCCCATTCGAATATTACGTAAGCTTTTGAGTAGATCTCCTTTGTCTTTCACATCGAGCATGGAAATGAAACCAAACCTATTTCCTCCTTTGTCCCTCTTTCTAGCGATATACAAACCGAAAATCTTGCCAAACGGATGAACTTGTTCAGCCAAAACAGACCCGCTACATCCCTCTGAGAGATTTGTGACAAACGATTTCGTAATCCGACGTTGTATGGTCACCGGAATAGGGTTCCGGTGACGCCTCTCCATATGCCTCTCCATATTGCAAAAAGTTTGATGTCACATTATACAACCAATTAAAATCATATATACCAAATTAAATACAACCAATTAAACACACCCTTACTAAAAAGTACAATAATATTTCAGAATGTATAGTCTAAACAAGCTACAACATTATTCAAAGTATAAACTAATTAGACACTTTAATTAATGTTATTTTTAAAGCATCTCTAAAATGAAATGCACATGTTATTATACATATTGTACAAACTAATAAGACATACAAAGCTTCATAGAAGCTAACAAGTTAATGGTACATATAGTTTTGAAAACCGGACCAACAGGTACATCCGGAAACTAAAGTCGCCACCGGTTCGGCTAACCAATAAAAGCCATCCGAAAATGAACCGGAGAAGACCCATTAAAACAGATACAAACAGGTGAGCCAGGCATCATCAGGATCTATTCTCCGGTTAATCGTCACAAGGTACCCGCTGTTTCAACGCGCGGATACCCTTCTATTTATACGTGCTACATATAAAAAATGAAAAACTATCTTTCTTAATTTCGCCAACAAAGTACTTTAATTTTTTTCACAATTAGCTTTGGACATATGTTCTTTCGATTTACATAGAAGTGCAAGGAAAACAAGCAACAAGCTGCGCCGCTAGCCTTTTTTGAATTACAAAGCCAATTCTTTTAAAATCTGCGTTTGTAGATCTAGGTGTAATAACATTGCTATGCATAACTCGTTGGACTCTGTTGAGGAGCTCCACAACTTCAGGTAAAAGAAAACCAAATGTATCAAATGCGAAAGGAATAAAAACATGTTGATTTTCAATGCACGCTTTCTCGTGTTTAGCCATTTTGTACGAGGCGGCTTTCAAAGCAGCTTGTCCTACTATAAAACCCCGGCTACTCAAACCCACGAGAGGAGAAAACCCTGTTAGATCCACACATGCATGTTTCCCTCCAACCCATCCAAACACCAAAACGTCTGCCTCTGAGTGTGGATCTTCCATCCAACGGGTCAGTCAAAAAGTCACAGATGCTTCTTTTTTTACGGAGATCCCAACATGCCTACAAACGTAAAAAAAGACATCCCTAACCATATCGTGTATGTACTTAAAGCCAAGGAGCTCTTTGCAATGAACTGCGTGTTCCCAAAAGGAATCCAAACACGCCTTGCGACAAATTGGGCATATCTCATCAACCGGAAATAAAGGAATCATAAGGCGATACTTAAGGATAGTACGATATTCCACCGGTGACATATGTTGACCTAGCCCGTCGATGGGGATAGCTAATAGAAAATCTTAGGCATGTGGGGCCTGTAAACACTCAAAAACTGCTTTCTGTTTTACAGTCATGTTGAAGTGAACTTCTATATCCTTGACCATTTCACTAAAAAGTGCATTCGCCAATGTTTGTTGGGGTTTAGAGGGGGCGGTGTCCTTATTAGTGAAACCACTAAAATCAAAGCTTGGAATCGTATCATGAAGACAATCTAGAGCACAAACATAATCATCATCCATACCACATATGCCACTCTCTCGTAAGATATGTTCTTGTAACACCCAAGATTGGGCCCTCGGGGCCACAAAAGCATAAGAGGAAGCTACTTTTGCTGAGTACAAACCCAAACCACCAAATCGAATGAGTAGAGAAGTGAGTCGCCACTGTAAGTCTCCAAAGAAAGGCCTTCCACAAACCACCATGTGTTCGATTGACCCACACAACCCTTTATCAAAGAGCAAGGCCACTTCCTCCATGTGTACAGGTTGGCAATACTTTACAACTCTAAAATCTTATTGTACAATACTCTACAACACTAAAACTATACAAACACTCTCTTTTTTAATTTTAAGTGAGCAATTAATTTAGTAAATAAATGCAATTGATGAAGTTATTAAAATACCCCATGCATAAGAAATAACACAAATAATAAAGCATATAATACAAACTATTCAAAAACACAAACTACAATTTAAGAAATACAAATAATAAAGCTAAAATTATAAAATATATTTCTCTATATTTTATCCCACTGCACATAATTCCAAGCCAGCCTCAATTTTTTTAAAACTACATGTATATAAAACACAGCTCGATTTGGGTGATCACTGATATTTAAAAATAAAACCAAAATCGAATTGCAATTAGTGGGTTTATTGATTTCTGGTTTTTTCGGATTCGATTTCTTAGTTATCGTTTTTTGCGGTATCGAATTGAGCGGGTCGGCTCAGTTTGTCGGTTTCACAAATTTTTTTAACAACCGTATCAATAAAAGTTAGCTTTACATAAATCAAATAGATATTTTGAACGACGAAAAAACATTGCTCAATAAAATATTGATTATCATAATCGCATAATGAAAAACATTGTCATTAGTTAAAGAGTTGAAATACGTCAAATGTAATTCTTGATATCCGTAATTTATTGTCAAAAAGAAAATAATAAATTAGAACATATGATTCACCGGAAAAATTTTATTTCAGGATACCCACCGTCGCAACACGAGAGTACCAAGTTTTAGTCTTATGTTGGGTGTAACGTTCTTCTGATTCTTCATGAATTGACAAAATACCAACAATAGGGATACCTATATATTTAGTTATATTCTACTCTCTCTTTGAGCAAGTATAAGCCTTTTTTCGCCTTATCCCAAAAATAATCTTGCAGGTAAACAAGTTTGCACACTTGAGAATTGGACTCGTAGACATTCAGTTGGCCACTGATAATTTCTCAGAGAAATACGCGGTCAGGTCATCATCTGCTTACTGTAAAAAATATGTAGTCATACTCGAATGTTTTGATAAAGAACATAATTTCTCCTTGGAAGGGATGGATAAAGGTGAACTACCTAAAAGAGACTACAATGTAATGATAAAATGCATCAATAGAAATGATATGTTCTATACTGAAGATACGTTCTATAACGAAATTGAAATTCTCTGCACTTGTATGCATGAAAACATAGAGTCACTTCTTGGATTTTGTGACGAAGGTGGTCATATGATCCTTGTATTTGAGATTATTGATAGTGAGATTCTTTCACTATGTTTGAACTCACGACTTCTTACATGGGAGATACGTTTAAAGATCTGTCTTGATATTGCACACGGATTGAATTACATACACAATGAGATGGAGGACCAAAAGATGGTCATTCATCGTAAAATAGATAGTGCTATAATTTTGTTGGACTTTATTAAGCACCGAGCGATAATTACTGGATTTTACCTATCGACATTCCTTCCTTCGGATCATGTTGAAGACGTTGAGCTCCGTATCGGCAACAGTGAAAGTGTGAGTTACATGTGCATGGCTCCAGAATATAGTGATACTGGTAAGGCAACAAAAGAATCAGATATATACAGTTTTGGAGTAGTTATGTTTGAGATCCTGTGTGGGACGAGTTACCCAATTTTAATGCTAGAGAAAGGCAATTATGTGGCGCAGCGATGGTTAAAGGAAGGAATAATAAAGCAAAAGATGGCTCGGGCAATAAGGGAAGAAAATTTTGATAACAAGAAATTTCTTAAGAAAGGACCCAATGAAGAGTCGTTGGACACATTTATAAAAATCACTGAACAATGTTTGGCGGTAAATCCAGAGCAACGTCCAATGTTGCAAGTCATCATCCAGGAACTGGAGAAAGCGTTATTGTTTCAGGTAATAAGTTAGCATCTTATAAAGATAATTAGTCTTCGTATTGTGCTTATACTTTATCATAAGTTTAAACATAAAATTACACTTATATACCATTTGGAATACAAAAGATAGTCTATTCTTTTATCCAAAAGTTTTGTAAGAGTGTCATTTTCAAGTCGTAAATTAAATAAGTATAGCTTAATTCCACAAACTAGGAGGAAAGCCATAATTGCAGAGTTTATAATTTGAAAGATTATCAACTATACGAATACTTGAAACATTACTATCCATAAATTAAAATATATACTTTGAAGAAGACTTATTAAGTGTTTGATAATTTACAGAAAACCCACAAGGACCCCTTGAGAATGTCATTTGAGGACATTAAATTGGCCACACAAAGCTTTAGTCGTGCCAATGACATTGGAGGAGGTGGTTTTGGTAGGGTGTACAAAGGAGAACTAGCACATGAACATGGATCCTATACAATTGTCGCAAAGCGGTTAGATACACGTCTTGGTCAAGGGGATCAACAGTTTTACAATGAGCTACATATTCTTTGTGAGTATAAGCATGAGAATGTCATCGGCCTTGTAGGATATAACAACGACGAACAAGAAAGAATCATTATATATGAATATGCATCCAAAGGAAGTCTTGATAACTATTTGAATGATGCTAGTCTTACTTGGATTAATCGGCTTAACATATGCATTGATATTGCAAGGGGATTAGTTTTCCTTCATGCAGGTGTTCGAGAACACGAGGCAGTGATACACAGGGACATGAAAACTGCTAATATTCTACTATTTGATGACTGGAAGGCAAAAGTGGCTGATTTTGGGCTTTCGCTAATATGTGATGAAACAGACTATGTCCTCGATTATGTTTCCGGCACACGAGGATACTGCGACCCAGTATATCAAAAATCAGGTTTCTTGACCAAAGAATCTGATATTTATTCGCTAGGTGTGGTTTTATTTGAGATCTTGTATGGGAAATCAACGGATAAGGTCAAGAAACGTGAGAATCAGTTCCTACACGGTTTAGTTAAACAATGCTTTGAGAAAGAAAGATTAGACGAGGTTGTGTTTAACGCTATAAAGAACCAAATCGTGCCGGAAGCATTGGCCACATTTCAGTCGATTGCCTACCTGTGCTTACATGATGATAGGGAAAAACGACCAACAGCACAACATGTTCTAGTACAGCTTCAGAAGGCATTGGAATTGCAAGTAAGTACTCACTGTTTCAAAAAGCCTGGCTTCCTTCAAATATATTTATTAGGTTTAGAATAAACTTTGCTCTTCGACTTCACTTTGTCTTCGTTTAGTCCAGTTCAAATTTTAGTGTCCAAAACCGTTTATACATAAAAAAAAATAAGCAAAAAATAAACTATATCACACTTTCAGAAAAAGCTGGCTTCCTTTTAAATGCTTCGTTTTGTGTTAATAAATTTATAATTTGTGTTAGGTAAAGGATGTACCCGTTTCAAAGGAATCCTAGAGATGACAAGAAATCCTTGACATATGTTAATTAAGTGTGCATACAGCTAAGTTGTCAAGATGAAAAACATGGAGGCTAAAGTTGTTGAAGAACTGGCGAGATGATTATCTGCAAGAGTGCAAGTTTTAAGTTTGGTATATAGTTAAGGCTTATTAGTTTGTGTCTTAACCAAAATACAGTAAAAAACACATGTTCTTGATATTTTGTTGCTCCACCTATGATGTTTAAGATCGTTTATTGTTTTTAGTCGTGTGAGTTGTCGAAACACTTTTGATATGCCAAAAAACAAATTAAATATACATATATAACTTCACTGAGTCATTTGAATTAGCACCTCTCAAAATTGCTTAGCAAGTTTCAAAATATGTGGTTTGTTTCTATCTAAACACTTAAAACTAATATTCATTGTATGATCACCAATCATACTACAGGATTATCAAATGAACCTATTGTATCAATACTTAACTATAATTATACCAATTTACAAGACACGCATTTAACCTAGTATTTGAATCTTAATAAGGCATATATTGATTATATTCCAAGACATACGACTCATCTGTCGCTTGTGATGAGGAAACGGCTGTTTACCCAAGATGATGAGGCAATGGTACGTTGTGAATGATATAGATTTAGCTTTACTTCGTTGCCCGTTATGTAAAACTCAACCGGATTCATATGAGCACCTTTTCTTTGAGTGTCCGTTTTCAGTGCAAGTGTGGAACATCGTGGTGGACGCGGCTGGTATGAGGGGTGTATCTTCGAATGGAGTGACATTGTTGCATGGTTAGTTCCCATTTCCATACAAAATAAGGTAACTATAATTGTTGTTCGATTACTTGTGGCTGCTTCTTCCTATTTCGTGTGGCAAGAATGTAATAACCGAATCCATGGGAAGGGTGGAAGTAACCTGATGCAGTTACACAAGTTATACTTTATATGGTTCGGTTAAAGTTGGCTTCTATTCGGTTCAAGAAGAGCATTCGAGTGGAGCAAATGAAGAGAACGTGGAAGATTGCAAATGTTCAAGTCGACATAGGCTAGTCATGCTTCGGTGTAGAGGCTGTGTATTCATTGTTCAAAACATATTGTTTTTGCTTTAGGGTGGCTCATTACCACCTCGTATGTGCCGAACCACTTATTCTTTTTAATATATTCACCGGATATAAACTCTTTACCAAAAAATATATTCCCTCCGTCCCATTTTATAAGTCGATGTTTGAAAAGTCAAAGTCACCGGCCTGAATAGCTTCTTTCAAAATGGCTTCTGCGTTCTAGTTTCTGACTTGCTCCTACGGAACCAAGATCGAAAAGATTGAAAAAATCAGTCATTCACAACCACTGATGAAGGATTCCTCGAAAAGGATCGAACTCTCCATGAGATTAATAGTTGCATTACTTCAAATTCTTTTTCCTCAGAGTTTGACTGTAATTATTTTTTTCATGTTATATAATACTTGATGAAAAGTATACCAATGGAAATACATTTAAAACACAAATCAATTCATATATTTTGTATCAATTATTATATAACACAAGAAAAAATAATTACGGTCAAACTCTGAAGAAAAAGACTTTGACTTTTCAAATATGGACTTATAAAATGGGACGGAGGGAGTATAAGGCATAAATTGGTTTTCATTTGACCATAGCTCACATAGGGTACAATTGCAGTTTAAGGTGTAAATAGTCATTAATTATAGATAAATCATTGCCTAGACAAACAACTGAAAAAAACCATGGATTATCCAATTTGAGTTTTGAAAAGGGATGAAGATGGAGACTCCATAGAAATTCAAAAAGGGTGCAATATGCAGGAAGGGACTTATGAATAGTGTTGAATACACTATTATAATACTTGAATTTAAACAAAAGATTGAAACATGACATCATATTCGTTGCCCAATAGAAATGTTAACGTAGATTACATAAGCACAATCCCTCTTTTAACAATCGTCTACATTTATTAATCAAAAAAAGGCAAATAAATCTCTAAATTTTCATATTTGTATACGGCTGTCTAACCAGAGGGCTTAGGTTGGTTCAGGTGCTAATACTTTGAGACTACGCATCCATTCACAAAAGCTTGGTTCATCAAAGTCAATAAAACTGCTTTTCAACTTTGTTCTTTGTTCTGTACTAAATGTCCGAAGCTGCGGAAATCTTGTTTCCTGTCAATATATGTTTCCACTTACCGATTAGTTTATATCATGCATAGTAAAACACGCACGCTACACATCTTGGCTAATGGTTCAGGTTCTAATAGAAATTGTTTTTTTTTTACATATGGTACTAATAATACAAGGCCAACACATATTTTATAGAACAAATTGGGAGGTTGTAAAATCACTAATACACTACAGATGATGTTTAGCCTGCTCAATAGTTTTAACTTCTTTCCCTTCTAACTCTAAATTTCTATCCACTTGACCCCTTGGCAATAAAATATAACACATTGCTAGAACGACAATCTAACTTTTGAAATACAACAATTTTAGAGGTGTTATTCAGTGTAAGCACACTTATGTGATTCCTGACCCGTTTCAGCTGTTCAACCGGTTTTCATCTTGTCCTTTTTTACAGATTCTACCCAGTTTATGCATTAGAGGAAAAGCATAACCTAAATTGTCACGGCTATCAACATATAGGTTGAGAATGCCACCTCATTTGCAATAATTCAGCAAAAGAATCTAGAAGTCATGCAAATTCAGCACAACAACGTATAGTGATGAAACTTAATTACTTATAAGGAGGGTCCTTGTGTACATGAATTAGCTGAGACACAAAATAACTTGCCTGAGAGTTGCCCTCCTATTATGAACCAACGCAAATCACATAAAAGAGTCAATCTCTTATACTTAATACTTTTTACACATTCATTAATTAAAAAATAATCAAAATATTTCTAGAATGTGAAAATTCAATGAGTTAGGTACCTTATCTCCGTCAGTTCTTCCGCCAACGTTCTGCAGGCTGCTAATGCTTTTACACTTCTTCCTTCTTGAGTTGCAAGTTCAGCACTCTGAGTCCAACTCAACAGTATTTATTAAGTGATTTAAAGGGAGTGTTTATATGTTCGTACTCAAAGTGCTTCGCTGATATTATTCAAATAATAAAAAATGGGCAGATATTAACCTAACCTTAGCTAATTTTAGTAGCTATAATTTACAAAGATTTACCCTTTTGAGTGTTGAGTTTATGATATATAAAATACAATAAAACATAAAGACATCAAGAGTACAGTGGAAGACTTAAGATCATAACAAATAAATTAATTAGCGAAAGTATGCGTAACGTACCTCTTGCGAATATCAAATCCCTCGAGCAAAGCAAAACCACCCTCGAGCAAAGCAAACCAAAGAAGTACTTATTGGTGTAAGAATAATGTCTTACAACCACGTTCTTGTACACACGTACTATTAGCGATTCGATCACGAATGCTAGTTCTTGATCACAATAGAATAACCAAACACCTTGTTATGCTCAAGGTCACTCGTAAATCCCTTACAATGGGGATTCACTCGTCGACCAAGAATAAGAGGGAAGAAAAGAAGAAGTTTGGCCTTCTAATGAAATCAAGTGTACCAAAGGATGAATACATGGGGATGTATTTATAGCCTTATGGTAGATGTCATGTTTACTATGGTTTCGATGTGGGATTCCATAGTTTCGGCAAAAACAAGCCCAAAAGAAGGTTCCTAAAACCGTCTCTTGGCTTGTTTACTTTTCTTCATATCCGTTGACATTTAACGACCAATAGTCACTTTCGATAAGTGCTTATCGCTCGTTTAGTCGTTTATTGTGAATTTAATAATTAAACATAATATTTTATATTAATTATTTAAACATCGAGTCTCATACGTAAAGTGTGCAATCCGTGGTCACGAGTTCGAATCCGGACATTTACGTGCTTGTAAATATATACATTTTCCAACGACTCCCACTTGGATATGTTTACAAAGCGTGAAATGACATTGGTTAGCGTCTAGCAACACGCCAATGCCCGGTACAACTCGTGTATGGTTTCTGGAGAAAAACCAAGTTTGATGATTCATCATCATATTCATCCTTTGTTTCTAATACCATGTTAATAAGAATATGGATCTCACTCATTTCTTAATTAACTATTACATTTCTCGCTTTATGTGATTGATTAAGATTACCAATTCTTACGAACATATTCCGAAGACCTTGGGCATGGCCATGCAAACATCTTAACAACCCTACGAGGGCCCAGTAGTATTGTACTTCAAAATAAATTTGAAGGAAACAAATCCCATTTTGACTACAAGCGGGATTCATAAATTTCGCAACACTTACGAAAACAACCCTTATAACTACCGATTCGTATAGCGTTAAATTGCTTCACAAAATGCACTACATCCATGACATATCTCTTGTATCTCAAGTCGGAGGATAAATATCCATGATATACTTAATGACAAAGATCCATAAAGTATCATCATGTGGGTGGGATAAGTCCTATACTCGATTCATTGAATATCATCGAAATTAGTCATGCTACGCATCAATATACTTTCAAGTATATTCTAACTAATACTCATTTGTCTTAATTCAATATCATTCCCATGTTATTGATTGACAACGGACTATTTAGAATAACTTAAGTTATTCATGGATTTAAACATGCAAACATAGGACACAATATTATAAATGAAATTAAGCGTATACCGTACTTTAATTCATTATAAATAATAATTGTTTAACATCCTTTATCCAAATACTAAATAGATCAATGCATGATAATACTAGTTAATGAATTTTGCCACAAGTCATGAGAATCATACTTGTTGACAAGGCATAATTTCAATTAACTTTGATCTATAGGAATTTTGAGAATACTTATTTCAAAAATTCAATAAGTGAATTTCTTGTATATGTTTACACATATCTTGATATTGTCATATCATTCCATAAGGTGCGTGATAACCTGAACTACCCTTTTATGACAATCATCTTTCAAAACTTTAAAGTTTTAAAGTATTTTTTTCTTTAATGTATAATGCAACTATGCTCCTAGTTGAGCATAACTAGTCAACATGGTCATCATCAGGGATACCATGACTAGAATTGAGTGTCATCTCAATTATACCGGCATCATTGTGTACAACAATATGCTCTTTAAACGTCCGTAAACTTGAGCGGTTATAGTGTAATGTTGGTGCCTACCAAACTCAAGTTTGTTGGCAATGACAATTATGAAATAATTGCCATATTTCCATCCATAGAATCTAGGAGCATCTCCGGCTGTGGAATGTGATTCTAAATCCAAACATATTCCTTTTAAAATATTTATTACACTAACAACTTTCAATGTTGTCAAATCATCTTGTAATCAAGCATGACACAACAATCTTATACACAACATGATGTTCATGATGAATCTTCAAGTTAAACTTTAAGATCTCATCTATCTTGTCAAAGATATGTATTCATCATGTTCTATTAGACTCATTTATTTACCGCATATGTTTATAAACATATTTTTCAAGGTTATATATCTTATTTCCAAATCTTACAAACGAAGTTCATTCCCAACTAAAACTTAATTTAGGTGGAATGTAGTTGCCCATACAACATATAAGATTTAAAATAATACTCCCACTAGCTTTTAGGAATACTTATGAGCTATCTTATTTTAATTATTAAATCAAACATGGATTTAATATTAAACATAAGAAACATCTCTTAGATGCTTGCATATATCCATTCATGGATTCTTGCAGTTTGTACATATCCAAGGATTATTTGAATTCATAAAACTTCTTTGTATTACTCATCGTCCTCGCAAAAGTAATTCCACAACAAAGAGTTATGACATTCATTGTCAAAATTTCATATCAATGAAACTAAGTATGACAATTATAATCTTTATATTTCTATTTAATGTATCTAGTAAAGAATATTCAATCATAGTTAATTGCTTAAATATGATTAATATTATTATCACTAGACATGCATTAAATATGTGTACAATATTGTCCATATGATTTCTACATAAAGATTTAAACCACTAGGGTTTCCATCCTTTGAAGAAACTCATATTCATTATTAAGATAAACCAAGTATCTAAAGTTGATTATCTTTATGGATGACATCTCAACATTCATAGTATGATTGATTTACCACAATTCAACATTTGATAAATTCATCATTATGATTAACGAGCTTACCATGATCACGTAACTCATATTCCTCGACATATTAAATATCCGAGATATCCTTACGAATCTATGAATGACAATTCCATCATATTAAGGTCTATCATTTTCATGTTTAGCCTCATTATGATATTTGCTAGTGCATTTTAGAAGATTATGTATTTTGTAATTCAATCTTTCAAGATCTAAACAAAACTCCCACTTGCCTTTTAAAAATTTAAAGATTACCTTTAAATAGTTTATCAAGTAGAGCAACAATACATTGTTCTCTTTTGGGATACTACAAAAACATTGTGAGTTCCTAACATTAGTTTGTTACAACTCACTCTATAAGTAGTTTAACAAATTGAACTTCATTTATAAGACTTAATGTGATTCATCACATTCCATAAACAAATGGTGTCTTATCAATCTTCTAGGTTGGAGTCTTATTGAGTATATTCAATCTATACTCAATCTTCTAACCTTGATAACATGTGGAAGAAACTATAGTTATCTTGAATCAAACATGCCAATAGATTTTGATTCTTCTAGCGAACATACCATAAAACTATGGTATTTCATTAGAATTAATATTGTAAGAAAATCTAACAATATTATAGATAACCATCTACTCTATGGCTTACCTATTTACCAACAAAGTAAAACTTAATGGTACAATAGAATTACCAAATCAATTGCATGCATTATAACACAAGTATTTTGACCAAGTCAAAAGACATATCGATTATAATCCCACTATCGTTATAAGTCATTGATCAACTCATTGACTTCATGCAAATGTCTTAAAACATAGCAAGTTAACGTCTTACTTTATATTGTAAGTCTTTAAAAGACTTTATGTTTGTGACTTTACAAAATCATAAACATTTATAATTAAAGTAATTATGAACACCACCTCAGGTTTCAATTAATATTTCAAGTTAATAATTACTACATATATTTAAGTCATTCAACGAATACTTAAATTCAAAGTAGTATTAGATTACTTCATTTAATTATGTCATTCCATGAAATGTTCCATGTAAGCTGCAGAATCATCCATGCTCGTTCTCACGACACGTGGATATTTTACCTTGGGCTACAATCTAGTTCACGTTCTCACGTAACATAAATTGTAACTACAAGTGTTTCTTAAATATTGAATGACATAAATATTTAAAATAAAGTAGTCTTTGTTATCATCTTGACACATGTTCTTAATAGGGCAATCATACATATTTAAATGTATACTTCCAATTAGAACGTTATTCTCTTACTTTTCAGTCAAGAGAATTCACTTAAATCATATTAATATGTATTGTACCTTGCACACAATAAAGATTTCTCCCACTTGTGCATGGAACAACATCATGTAACATATAAACAACACGATACACGTTCGTTTATTTGATTAATATGATTTGTGTCATAGATATAACTAGTAGATTTAGGACTATATTGATTTGTAAGGAAGCGCGCATGACAATCCTTAAAAAACATAAGTGCCTACAATTGGAAAGTAATTATCTTTTGAAGATAATGCGGGTTACTACACGGAAATAAGGCTTGTAGCTCCTTTGAATTAGAAATTATTAAAACAACTTCTTATTCAGTAATGCAACACAAATACTCCCACTGAATCTGACAACATTGTAAGTGTTGCATAACCAGTGAAAACAACTTGCTTGCTTTTTACTTTCTTACACCTTTAAAGAACCATACGTAATCATTACTAAGGTACTAAAAAGTGTATTCTACTCTTTGAATGATGGGTTATCCATCAATGTTATTAACTTGAAAAATTGGGTATGCAATTTCTTCCTTATGAGTCTACCATCCCATCTTGGTATGTAGCACCTTTAAAGGTTAAAGTAAACCAACTAGATAAATTAAGCTAGTTTTCCTTTTACCAATTTTCGCGGTAATTAGTCTAGCTTCTAATTTAGTAACTCATATACATGTTTTCCGGTTAACCAACATTCATGTTTGTTACAAAAGGATTCATTCACCTAATGAAGGTAATGAAATCTTTATGGAAAATATGACGTGCAATTCATTGCTATGAGTTACATTAGAATTTAGACAATTCAAAACGTTCCTATTATACCTTTCTCATTCATGAAAAAGAATAGGATTGAGTCTAATGCTTCTCCCATGGAAAAGAGACTTCGTTTGTCTTTTCGGTAAATTATTCTCGATCAAACATTTGTTTGAAAGCAGAATGGAACAATTTATTGATCAAAGACTAAACTTCGTTTACGGTTAAATGTTGCAATTATACATTCAAAAGAATTACAAAATTCAATTTTAGTATTTTCGATAATTAACCTTTTCAAGAAAATTAAACACCCATGGTTCATAAACATATAACCATTTAATTTTCTTTGAAAACTAGGATCCAAATTGTCATAATCTCATCACGTCGGTTGATGCGCTAGTAATGAACCTTATACAAAGTGGTAGAGCTTGTGCTCAATTGCCAATTTCAATTGCAATTCCTAGATTTATGGGATTTACATATAGCCAATTTCAATTGCCATGTAAACATGTTTTATCCCATCTTATGCCTTGAGTTGCCGTTCTCACTACAAAACTCAATTAAGTTGTCCAACTTAAGCGCAAAATCGTCCATGCCCGTTCTCACGACACGTGGACATTTTACCCTTTGATTACGATCTAAGTCACGGTCTCACGCAAATAAAAAATAATCTTAGGTGTTTCCGTTTCGTTGGATGGCATATAACTTAAATTAAAGGGTAATAGTTTTGATGTAAAATCAAATATGTACAAAGATGTCATGCATTCATCTTCGTAACATAGGTTTTATTAAAACATTTATATCTTGTTTTAATGTTTAAGTTTTCATCATCAAACTTTAATTGAGGTATTGGTTTCACCAATCAAGGAATTTAGTGTTAATTATCATCCATTATACCGTACTTTTGCATAAGTGTAAACACTTAGTGTTTGGATAATTACCACCGAAGTGGCGCATGGAATCAACACGAATTCGCCCTTAAGATGAGCTTGCACATTTAATGACTTACTAAGTAGCTCCACTCGAACTTACGAGGCGAGAGGACCGGTGCAGCGCTAAAGCACAACCTTAGACATCCATTCGGTGTGTGCATGCGCACTTCTTTAAACCCCTTTTATTAGTTCATTCTCATGGGTGAGCCGTTCGGTCATTTGTACCAAAGTCATCAATCAATTAAGCGATTATGATTACTATTCTTAAAAATACATGTTTCACCATTGTTTAGGTCGGTTTATTTTTCTTTTAAAAATACCCTTGTTACTAAAACACAAACAAGCAAGTATTTATAAAATAAACAAATAAACAATGAATACATAACAAATAAAAGTCATGCATATCAAATAGCCACATGCAAACGGTTTTGATAAATCTTATTAATAACCAATTCTAGATCATCAATATGCATATATTTAATTAAGACTTCCACCGTTTTCATCTATGTACAAGGTGAACCACATGCATCGATTCATCGATTGCGTAAGTCAAAACTAAATATATACCACATAGCACATAATTGATTAAATTAATAATTATTGAGGTCTTCCCAATTTAAGATCTATCATAATTTAATGTATATCACTTAAAACATGAAAGACATACAATAAAAGCGGATCCATGATAAAACATGCGAGATAATTATCATGGATATAAATTACATAACAATTAATGCAATTAAGCGAGTTACGCATATACACATAAAGTTGCATGCATCTTAGGGTTTCTAATCCAATTAAAACAATAGTTTACAAAACCCTAATTAGGGCACCAAACGCGCCCCCTCAAAATTAGGGTTTAGGTTTTGCAAACCCTAGATCTAAGCATACAAATAATAACACATTCATGTTTATTTTAATTATGTGTTTGATAATTAATTACTTGTTATACAAGGCTCGTGATGCCCTTTGTTGAGTTTATGATATATAAAATACAATAAAACATAAAGACATCAAGAGTACACAGTGGAAGACTTAAGATCATAACAAATAAATTAATTAGCGAAAGTATGCGTAACGTACCTCTTGCGAATATCAAATCCCTCGAGCAAAGCAAAACCACCCTCGAGCAAAGCAAACCAAAAAGTACTTATTGGTGTAAGAATAATGTCTTACAACCACGTTCTTGTACACACGTACTATTAGCGATTCGATCACGAATGCTAGTTCTTGATCACAATAGAATAACCAAACACCTTGTTATGCTCAAGGTCACTCGTAAATCCCTTACAATGGGGATTCACTCGTCGACCAAGAATAAGAGGAAGAAAAGAAGAAGTTTGGCCTTCTAATGAAATCAAGTGTACCAAAGGATGAATACATGGGGATGTATTTATAGCCTTATGGTAGATGTCATGTTTACTATGGTTTCGATGTGGGATTCCATAGTTTGGCCAAAAACAAGCCCAAAAGAAGGTTCCTAAAACCGTCTCTTGGCTTGTTTACTTTTCTTCATATCCGTTGACATTTAACGACCAATAGTCACTTTCGATAAGTGCTTATCGCTCGTTTAGTCGTTTATTGTGAATTTAATAATTAAACATAATATTTTATATTAATTATTTAAACATCGAGTCTCATCGTAAAGTGTGCAATCCCGTGGTCACGAGTTCGAATCCGGACATTTACGTGCTTGTAAATATATACATTTTCCAACTGCATGTATATTACATCGTCTTGGATCACAAAATGTAGGAATGACCAATAACACGCGCCTTATTGAGAAATGACATAATTACTGATATTTTTTACTTGTATATATTTTTGTAAATGTATATTACATTAGGTTCAGAATATAATGAATAGACCCCAAAAAAGTGGTACCTAATAAATGGCTTCAAGAGATGACTAATTTAAGTGACTCATTTCGATTGCAAACAAACTTCTCAAGTATCATCTTAATATACCAACACATTGTGGAATACCAAAATAATAATCAAGGTTCATGTTTACATACTAAAGGTCTTCTTTAAAAATCTATAACCAACACAAGTAGATACTTTGTAATGATGATGCGTCATACATTGGGATATCACAAGCTTATAACATAACCAACTTTTCTCGTTTAGCATGTTTATATAAAAACAACTTATAGCATCGAAGGAAGGGGGGGGGCTAAGACTTCGGTACTTCGTATCTAGGACTCTAGGACATAGTAAAAGAAGATCACTATTTATAATTGAGGGAAGTGAAGCTACATAAACACAAATCGTCTAGAAGTTTCCAGAAGAGTTCCATCAATATCGCACATCCTTATTATTTTAAGCAAACTTATTATATGGTCACTAACTCCACAATTCTTGAAAAGGGAGGGCTTTACATGGTTTGAGTCTCTGTGGCGATGGGTTCAAAGCCCTTTGATTATTCGCCTAAAAATGTCTGAATTATGGCTACCAAAAAAAAACAAAAAAAGAGTAGTAAATAAAACTCCCTATTTTGTCTACTTGCCTTAATTTGAGATATGCTAGATAACAAAACCAACAACTTTCGTCTTAAAAATCAGACTATCAAATCAACAATCTGTTGGAATTATATAACATGACATTCAAATAAATAACCACAAAACATCAAAGTATTCAAGCGGAAGAGTATAGGATTTATTAACGAACAATTAATTAACATAAAAGAATATGCGTACCTTTTCTTGATTCTAGCCGAACAAGAATCAAATCCAAAACTAGCAATTAGGATGAACCCTAATTAGGGTTTATAGGATTATAAAATTACCCTCACCGCTTTGTAATTCAATCCAAGATAATAACAAAAGTATGTTATTACTATGTTCTTGTACACACGTACTAAACCGAATTAAAGTAATGCTAGTTTTATCAAACAAAATAACTTGGTTTGTGGAAAAGTAATGGATCGACACCCACAAGAGTTGTACGATCGTTTTGGACAAGAAAAACACACAAAACAATTTTTAGGGTTTAGCAATGAGCACAAGAGATATAAAAATAAAACCTCTAGCCTTGTTTATATACCCAAGCAAACTTGGTGAACAAGTTAGGTTTGTTTCCTTCTTTCTCTCCTTGGCCGATCGGTTTGGATATCCCATAGGGATTCCGGAACCTTCCCAACTTTTGCAATTAAGTCCTTTTCCAAATACCTTTAACGCCCGTTAGTCCATTAAATTAATTACTTAACGTCTGTTAGTTATTTCGTTTAATAAATAAATAAATACAACATTTATATTTAATTATTTAACTTTAAATTCTCATACGTAAAGTGTGCAATCCCATAGTCTCGATTCGATCCTAACTCACGTCTACTAATTTATATCCATAAAACCAACAATCTATATCTTATGAACACCAAAAAATGACATAAATACAACTGAACCAGATAATGTATGGATAAATGTACGTAAGAAACATACCAACGCTTTCGCCTAGATGCATTCATATTGAATTCAAATAAGCTTTATTTTCATGCAGGCGATTCACAGTTTAAACTTTTAGTACAAAACTATGAAAAATGACTATCAAGTCCATGTGTTTTCTTTCATTTTTATATACATATGAGTTTAAAAATGATTTTTTTTAAAAGCTGGCCAAATAAAGAAATATTTTGTTTTTTAATTTTAAATTATATACAATAAAATAATAAATAATTCAATTATTTATAAATAATGAAACATTCTTATTTTTCGATATACAAAAGTCCCGACTTGGGTTTCACTTTATTATAGTATATAAGATGTTCAAGAATCTTTTGCTTTTTTTACTTCCTTATGTTCCCTCAATTTCCTTGTGATAATCAGCTTGCAGCCTTCTTTTTTTCAGTATATACCTGATTACATGTTACTTTTGTTCTCTATACAACTCCTCTCTAGTGAGCTGAGTCAGAAAAACCGGAGATGCAAAAAAGAAAAAAAAATGACTGTAGAAACTCGGGAGGCCCGCATTTATAACCTGCACGACCCATCATTTCTAGTTACTGTATATTTTTACTTGTATTTTCCTTGCTTTGATGTTTTAATGTTTCTCTTTATATTATCTGTAACCAAACCTAATTCTCCTGAAGTGGTCTTGGCCCTTTGTCTAACCGGTCCTGGGTCTTAACTGCTTAATTAGTCTGAGACATCAAACCAGTTCATGATCCTACACAATTGTAGTGGTCCTTAAACAAGAAAAATAGGCCTTTGGCATAAATCCCAGTCCTAACAACCAGTTGAGCTTAACTAGCTACAGATGGCAAGAATGGGTAGGTCCGTAGCTTGGGCAGCAGGGTTCAAAACTAGACTGATCGGGGTGACTTGCAAACGCCCACTTGTCATTTTTATGCAAAATATTAACACGTTAGATATGATTACGACTACTGAAGTATTACAATAATAATAATAATAATAATAAAATGATTTAGGAAATTGTTTGTAATTAAAATACACTTTTGCTGATCACATGACTTTTGACCCATTTAACCCTCTTTTATTTTAGCTAAAAGATTTTACTTAACCCATTTGAGATAAAACGTCACCTATATCGACGAATTCCTAATTATATGAAGCTGGTTTGCTGAGGTTTGAAGGTTTGTGTTTTCAAACGATTGTCCAAAACATACAGAATCTGGGACTGCGGGAGTCAAAGGTGTCTCTAAGGTTATCAGATGCCTCATGTATTAGTACCTTTGACTTTGTATGATCCTAAAATTGTTGTACAGATTGAGGCATGTTAGCCTCGCTTTTTCTAAAGATAACGTCATTTACGTGAATTGGACTAGATGCGTAGTATAAGGATGAAGATCTTCATCTTCTTCCACCAACCCCGACCTCCAAACCACATAAATCATTATAGTATTCGGTCCTGACAAGGCATTTTATCAGGAGACTACTCAAGAGTGTTTTATTGATCTAAAAACTTAGGAGTTGGGATCCCTAGGGACTAGGAAGCCTCTTGCTTAGTCAACCTAGGACTTTAAGGTTGACAACTGATGAGTCAAATTAAGTTGTTGACATCTCCAAGTTTCTTGGAGTTTGACATCCTTTGACCCTTTACAACTCAGTTTCTGAATCATTAGTTGACATGGTTTAACCTTTTACAAAGATTATAACCTTGTTATTTGTAGTCTTCTAGATACAGGAGACTAATCATTAATTTAATTAGAATTTTATTCATCAAGAAACTTGGTTTCTTTGGACCACATTGTTGGATATGGAATATGACTAAGAGAGTACACATGCAAAATTTTATAGTTCCTAACACTCAGGTATATCTGAACTAGAAGATACGTGAGTTTGCGAAATTTACAAATTAGTTACGATTCTTATTTCGAGTGAGGTGACCAAAACTCATTAGTTTACGCCTTATACATTTTTATATACTTGTGTTAACAATAAATTTCAACTTTTTGCTTCAATTATTTTGGTTAGGACTTTTTTCATATAAATGGTCTTAACCTTCTTTATAGGTACTAATTCGAATTATTTATGTTACAAATAATTGTTGAGTCATGAAAAAAGATGGTGATATATCTTGTCCTTCTATTACTAAACTAGAATACAATTGCAGATCTTATGGCAGAAGTGTTGGTCAATGTACCCTTACTTTGTCTTCTTTGATGTGTGTAATGAATAGGAGACACTCCATGGGCATTGTTTGCTGAGTTATTGCATCTTTAAGTGCTTTACTTTTCTTTTTGACCAGATAACATGCTTCTTTCCATTAGCAACAAAACAAGGAGATATGGACCAATTGTAAGACAGCTATCTTGGACACTTGATGGCCTCACTTTTGTCTTTTGTGCATATTTGTATACATACTTTTTCGTAATGTGAACTATAAGAAAAGGCACCATAAACAAACTACACTAAAATAAGACCATTTATCCAAATCTTTCTTCTCATACTCAAATGACAGTTCTATTCTTACACATTTGAGAACCAAAACAAACTGAATGACTAATACCTCAAATCTAAAAAGAAAATCCTACTTTATGATTGTGGAAACATTTAACTATGAGTAGATGATTGTTTCATTAAAGGTTGTGAAGTTTTCCCCCATTCTTCAGGTGAACATTTAACTTCCATCAACAGCGCAACCACTTCTTTCATTGTTGGCCTTTCTGCGGGTGAAGAGTTGACACAAAACATTGCAATGCCGAGTGTTTGTAGCATTTCTTGGACCATTTGATCAGGTAGTCCTTGGAGCTTGGCAGTGACGGACCCAGAAAAAAAGGATGGGGGGGGCAAAAAAATTTTTTTTCTACGATAGCAACAAAATGCGAAAGAAAAAACTAGAAACGTAATGATAAATCGAGTATTTAGACTTAGACATGAAAGATTTATAAGGCTTTAAAGAGTTAAATGTTGGATTTTAGTATGTGAGTGGGGGGCAATTTGAGTTTTTGGTGGGGGTCACTTTCGAAAAAAGGTTAAAATTAAATAAAAATTACACTAAAATATCAACTTTTTCGGCTAGCCATGGGGGGCGCCTGCCCCCCACTGTTACATGCTAGATCCGTCTCTGGAGCTTGGTGTCGAGAATAGTGATTGCTGGCTCAAAACTTCCCATTTTCTTTTTCATCCACTCGACTATATGTGAACCTTCTCTTAGCCGATTCTCAACTGCACTGCGTCCACTTAAGATCTCTAACAAAACCACCCCATAACTATAGACGTCACTCTTTTCTGTTATGTTCATCGTGTAACCATATTCTGCAAAGCATAAACATAAAGTATATTCAAAGATCAGATAAGAACTAGCTATTAGAAAATAGATAGTTGATGCCAATTTATGAAGGAAAAATCAAAGAATCCAATGATAATATCTCATGATCTGACAATTATAAGGGAACGAAAACTTGCCTGGAGCAATGTATCCGTATGATCCAGCTACTCGCGACATAGCATGTTGATAATTTGTAGAGCTCATAAGCTTAGTGAGCCCAAAATCTGCTAAATAAGCCTCATATTTACAATCAAGAAGTATGTTATTACACTTCACATCTCTATGAAGAATTGCGGGCACACAATCATGATGAAGATACGCGAGCCCTTGTGCAGACCCCACTGCAATCTTATACCTTGTTTCCCAATCCAAATTCCTATTAGTTTGCAACAACTGCTGTAAGTTCCCGTTAGCTATATGATTGTACAATAAAAGCTTCACACTTCTATTAGAACAATAGCCCAAAAGCTTCACAATGTTTCGGTGTCGAATATGACCAAGAATTTGTATCTCTGCTGCAAAGGAATCAATCGCGGGTTCTTCATCTTTTTTTGTTTTCCATAGTTTTTTTACCGCAATAACTTCACCATTTGGCATTTCAGCTTTGTAAATGACCCCCGCGCACCCTTTCCCTATCACGTTCTCGTCTTTTAAACATTCCAAAATGTTATCAATAGTAAACCCGAGCTTAGTGAAGGGTATAAATGTCCACGGGTATGAGAAATCGTCACCACGCGTATCAGGATTTGAGTCGTTTAACGAATTCTTGATCATGTACTTATGGTTTCTTGACATAAACACCCAAGTGGCCCCAGCCGCGAGGGTAACAAATGCAATGATTAGTATCGCTAAACCTATCGTTTTAACTGATTTCAACCCGTTTCTTGTTGGTGTTCGTGAAGAGCACGAACATCCGTCTGCTGATTCACAAAGACCCTCATTTTGGATGAAGGATTCAGGTGTCAGTGTTCGAAAAAAGGGCGTTGATGGAATTGGACCGGTGAAATTATTGTAGGAAACATTTAGGGATGTGAGGCTAGTGAGTGAACTCAAGATTAGTATTTTCCCATGAAACGAATTGTGTGAAAGATCGAGTGATTGTAATTGAGTCAACCCGTTTATTGACTCAGGAATTTCGCCTTGAAACCTGTTTGAGCTCAAGTCAAGGCTGATAGTCAAACTCGTAATTGACCCAATCTCAGGCGGGATTTGACCCGAAAGGCCATTTGAACTCAAATCAAGCAGTGTTAACTTTTGCAAGTTTTTTATCGATGATGGGATCGAACCTGTTAACAGATTATTGTTGAGTATGAGTTTATTCAACTAAGGGGGTGTTTCTTTTTCTATTAATGAGTCTTAATGGGAAGATAGTGGTGGGGCCACACATATAATATGTTTCTTTTTCTGTTAAATGGTCTATATGGAGAGAGAAAGCAAATGGTGCTCCTCCCCATTAAGACTCATTAACAGAAAAGGGTCCACCCACTTAATCCAGAAATAAAAAGAAACAAGCCCTAACTAAAGTTACCAAAACTCAACGGTATTTGACCCGTGAACCCATTTTGACTCAAATCAAGCTGCTCAAGATTCACTAACTCACCCAACTCACGTGGGGACTTTGTTAGAATTTTACAAATGGTAATACGAATCGTATATTGCAGATATCGAAAGATTACAACAACGTAATTTAGGCCTGCGATTAGCAGTATCCAAAAACAGAATTTTGCCCGAATTAATGCGATTGTTTTGAGGATACAACAATGAATTCAAGAATATATACTTGAATCTGACGAATCTGAATGATGCTTCATGATGGATTATGATGTATATATAGTTCATGAAGGTGTGTCTCCAACAGTTGCATGTCTTCAAAATACCGTTATGGTATAACTGACAAAAAAAAAATGAACGGGCACAATGAAAAACCTAAACTTTGTTAATAAAAATTAATTTTCTCTATTATAAAGACCAGTTTAGCATAATTAAGCCTAAAACCAACCATTAAGCCCAATGCTATAGAGTTCAATTATTTGATATGCTTTGGTGGGAAGTCGTTATAAAGAGATACTGGTTTCATTGTAACTCCTATGTGGGATTAGTTTTCCATGTTCCAACAGATTTCACTTGTTTATATGAATTATGATTATTATGAACATCTAAAAGCTCTAAAACTGTTGTATTTCCTAGCTCACGAGGCAATACACCCGAAAAATGATTAGCATACAAATCAGGAAACACGAAGTTTTGTAACTGCCTAATCTCCCTAGGAATAGGACCCGCAGCTGATTTTCACCAAACCTTAAGCTAACCAACGACTGACAATTTCCGACAGTTTATGCACTTTTCTCGACAGTGAATTGCCAAGTAGCAACAATTTGCTCAGCTTCTTTAAACTGAATATTTCTTCTGGGATTTTCCCCTGTTAGCTTATTTTTCGAAAAATGAAGCAGATAAAGCTCGGTACAGTTTACCAAAAGACGACATTATCATACCAGAAACTAAATTCCCCCATAAACTAAATTCCTATCAAGCTGAGGAACTAAATCAGAAAATATGTGAACATAAATTTACTCCCATTCTTTTTTATATTAGAAATAAGTTTCTACTTGAACTCACAATATAAGCTTCGCTCTTAAATCTGGTTTTTGTATCATTTGTTTATTAGGTCAATTGCTTACCTTTTTTTTTTTTTTTGAACAAAATTGCATAAAAATGCATCATACTTGCCATTTTTTGTCATTGTGTGTAACGAACTATTTTTTTTTATCATTGTGACACCAACCTTTTCAAATCGTGCTATTGTATGTATTTTGTGATCATTTTACCCTTATTTTTTTCAAAATTTGAAAGGTAAAATGGTCATTTTACACGAAAAAATAGTCACAAAATACATACAATAGCACGATTTGAAAAGGTTGGTGTCACAATGATAAAAAAATAATTCGCTACATACAATGACAAAAGTGAAAAGTATGATATATTTTTATGCAATTAACCCAAAAAAACACTCTAGCAAGGAGCTATAAAAACGACATTAGATAGAAATTATACAAGCTTTTATTGGATCAAAAATCCAATCGATCCAATTGGGATTGATCTTCCTATTCCTATGAAGAAACCACGAGTGAGAAAGAATTTTAATTTCCTCAATGAGAGTATATTTTCTAGGGGGTTTCACATCAAAACAAACCCGGTTGCGATAGCGCCATATAATCCAAAATGTGGTTTGGACTACCCCGGCAAAAGCAGTCTTGGAGGGAAAGTTAAGGTTTGCCGAGTCCTCCCAAGACATTAGGTCGTGCAAAATATTCGGGAAATTGGGTAAACGCCACCGGGTCTTCACCATGGACCAAAGATTCGAAGCTAAAGTGCAATCCACGAAAAGATGTCATGCGTCTTCTGGCCCATGTTCACAAATCGAACAACGAGTCGAATCAAGATCATTACCACATACATGCGTCAAGGTTGCATCTAGTAGGAAGGCGATTGTTGGCTAAGTGCCACGAGTGGATGTTAACTTTGATTGGAATTGAATTATTCCATCTAATCACATCATTTTCCGAAACTTGAAGGAAGTTTTCGATTGATTTTCTCATGTAGCGAACCTGGTAAATGTTGGAGGGATCTAATGAGCAATTTCAAGTATCAGGGGTTGTCGAAGGGGTGAAATCACGAATGAGGTCCACCAAAGAATTAAATTGCACCATTTCTGGACCGTTTCTTGGTTGACGCCTCCAAGCCCATATTTTTGATGAAGGCTCAATGCATATAGCCTTGGGTAAATTAATTTAAATTCAATCTGGTAATACATGCTAATATTGTTTTCTCAACATTTTGTAATAGCTAGTTAACGCTACAAATAAAATTAAAGAGAATATGTGTTTGTATTACAACTTGCAATTGCATTCATTAAATGTTCGTATTTTTATTCAATGTCTGTTGACAATCCTGGAAGCTTGAATTAATGCAAATTCACAAACTTCCTTTAAGAGCAAAAAGACTATACCTACATTATGGCGGCATTGAAAGACAATCATCCTAAATTTTCAAAAAATGCAAAATGTTAGGTATACCTTAAGCGTAAAAATTGCAAAATATTCTTTTAAGTGAGTGATGTATAATTTTTTACAAAAATTAACACTGCAAGACAAAACTGTTGTGACACGACGAGCCACCCATTATAATAAGGGTGTGCACGGTTCGGTTTGGGTCGGTTTTTGGCTAAAACCGAAACCGAACCACAATGTTCGGTTTTTGTAGAACCCAAAACCGAAACCGTTCGGTTTTTTCGGTTTGTTTTCGGTTTCGGTTCGGTTTTTTCGGTTTCTAACCGTTAATATTTGGGTAAGGCCAAATTATACCAACAAACTTGTTTTACGTACAAAATTAGTTATTCTTCTTTATTTATTTTTTTCAATCTAAGCATAATAATGTTTATTGCATAATTCTACAATTACAAACATATAAATGAGACATACACATACAAGTGAACATACACATAATATAATCATTATCGAATACTTATTGATATATTCACACAAAACACGCGACACGACAAACACACATGTAAATATAAATGTTAAGATAAATATATTATAAATCCACTCACAAAATAAATATGAATTTATGAATTTGATTTATTTAGTTATTTAATCATAATATATTAATTAGATATTATTGTATAACAAAACTGGTTCGGTTCGGTTTTTGCGGTTTGGTTTTTGGACGAAAACCGAAACCGAACCGCATTTTTCGGTTACTGAAAAAGTAAAAACCGAACCATCGGTTTTTAGTTTCGGTCGGTTTTTTCGGTTTGGTGTTTTCGGTTTTCGGTTCGGTTTCGGTTTTTTCGGTTTGTTTTGCTCACCCCTACCTTATAATGTACGTGTCATGATGACTCGCACATCATTTTGTTAAATTAAAAGTTATAAATTTTTTGTAACCCTGACATTGCTCTTTATATATTGAGTTATACTATTTAAACCTAAGTTGTAAACGTAAAAACAAGCCTAACACCAATAAAGTGACACCTGCCCTTATTTTTCGAAATTCAACCTACATTTTGCTTTCTTCCAGATATACCCATCGTAAATAAATCCTTAAATTATAGAATATTTTCCCTCTTATTATCAATAGAATAATGCTATTTAGGCCTACAATTCATGCCTAAATGCAAGCCTAATGCATAAATTACATGTACAATTATATTGTACATTTTATCTCTCCAAATTTTCACCAATCACTTTTTCAAATCTACCAATCAAATCATTAGGCTGAGGCAACTTAATTGCAATTCCTGAAAGTGCGTAATTTTTTATTAGTTTACTCGCAGGTGTATCACGCAGTATCATTACCAGAAATAAAAAAGAATATGTAGTTGCATGCCAAGGCCGTCCCATGAATCGGCGAAATTTTTGAGGGCCCTGTACGAAATTATATAATGAGGCATTTCGTTAAGCAATATTATATATAAAGTGTCACCGTTTATAAGATTAATGCAAATAGTTGTCTAAACGTTCTAACATATTACTAATTTAAGATATTTTCCCATCTAAATACTTTTTTTTAGTGAAAAATATGTCTACACATGCATATAATTATTAACGGGATAAATTTTGGGCCCTAAAAATTCTGAGGCCCTAAGCGGTCGCTCACCTTGCAAACCCTCAAAGACGGCCCTGTTGCATGCACGTTCAAATTTGTATGTGAACTTTATTTGTCAAATTCAGTATCTTACATGTTTATAAATTTTTACGTTAAATCTGTAGATACTACACGAATTTATGTGTAAGACATAGTGACCCGCGCTTTTATGTATTGCTAAAAGCTTTTAAAACAAAGTGTACGTGTACAAAATACATATTTGTTGTATATATGTACTACACACTCTTGTACATAGTGAAGATTTACTTTATACTTATTTTTAGTTGCCACAGAGTATATATTAGAAATAGTAGACAGATATGTATCTTGTCACTGTACGGTATGAGTAATAAGCGAGAAAACTAGGTGTAGCCTAATAAATTAATTTGGTATTTTAACTACGTTCTTATTATATACAATTTTCTCATTTTTAAGCATGTATTCACTTTTCCAACAGAATAATATAATCATAATTCTAAACTCTTGTCGTGTGCAATTGTGAAATGATGTTTGATATGTGGTTGTTTAGTTATGTTATTGTTTGATGTTTTAAATGTATGTTGTTGTTTTGGATTTTAATGTGTAGTTGTTATTTTGCGGAAATTGAAGGTTAACGAATAGAGTTTAATTTGAAGTATATATTTCTGTTATAATGATATTGTATTTTAAATGAGCTTATTAATTATGTTTTGTTGTGATTAATTTCACAATTTACTGTCAAATAAAAACATGTAGTTATTGATGTTGTGGTGACTATTTGGTTAATTTGTGTATTTGTGCTTGTATAATGTCTCTCTGTTACTTGTCACAGACAGTAGATTGATTGAATTTTATTGAAGTGGTATAGCCCAAATGAAAACTAATAAGCATTGGTAACGAACATATGCGTTATTTACAACTTTTAAAGCTAGTTTTGTAAGGCAAAATGTGAACAGTAAGTAGTAAAACTGTTAGATCTGTGTGACTGCTTGAGTAATTGCTAGTTGATGCCGCTTCATCATAGTAAGTACTTGTTTGTCACACCGAATTAGAGTTTCGTTCACGGAAACTACTGGCCCTTGACATGGACCAGCAAACTTGACCTTAATATTGTGACCATATATATACTTCGAGGCGCTGTCAGCCAAAACGGCATTTGCTTATGTAAATAACACATCTGTTTTTCACCAATTTTATTGAAGCGGCATGATCATATTAATCTAAATGGTGAAGAACATTTGTGGGTTTATAGTCTTGGTTACATTGACGTTCAAAATAAATTAATTGTATTCTTAGTGAACTAGATTAGTTTAAGTGAAGATAATATTTGATTATTAGATGGTAAAACAATCAGATTAATGGGACCGTGTAAGCTTGAAGGTTAGATTAATGGGGTGGTTGAGTAAGTTTAACATTATAGTTTATGCATTTGTCGGCTCGTTTTTCTGGATCTATAATCACGATATACCAAAATACAAGAAACAATTGAATCGTAAAGGTTTTTCTATATATCAGTCATAAAATCTGTTTGAATACATGTTCCTATCTATTTATACTTTTCGAAAGGGTACAATGAAGAGTCATGTTTGTTCATGTGAACCAACAGATATGTCGGTTAGGGCATAACTGCCATATAACCGTTTTTCTTGTAACTGCTTGTAACTACCAGTGTTTGACTTTCTTCTTTGACTTTTGGGTTGATCGGGTCGTTTGGGTGTTGACTTGGGTCGATTGGGATTAACCCAATATTCTCCCCCTTAATCACAATCGCTGCGACGTAGGTCTTTAAGTCTTCTTAATTCAGCTTCTGGTTAAATCCACCATCTGAGCTTTTAATTCCTTGTAGTACTTGTGATCATCCTTATATCCAGGTAAATCAATTTTCCTTCGGTTACTTCCACCTTTTCTGCTGTGATCTTCATTATGTCCAGGTTGATCATATTTTTCTGGCTATTTCCACCTTTATCGTTGTGATCTTCTTTAAGTCCAGGTTGATCATCTTTTTCTGGTTATTTCCACCTTCATTGTTGTGATCTTCCTTAATTCCGTGCTGATCATATTTTTCTGGTGCTTCTTCAACAGTTGTCATAAGTATGTTGGTTCCAAGTCTTCTTCAATGAGATTGGATTGTTCTTCTTTCTTTGATGGACATTTGTTTGCAAAATGCCCATACTCCTTGCATCTAAAACACATCACCTTACTCTTGTCATGAGTAAATTTATTTGAGTTGTTGTTTGATTCTTTCTTGAAATTATTTTCTTGGCCTCTCAACAAATCTTGTCCACATTTTTCACAGTGTCTTCCATGAGTAATATTATTGTTATGATGTGTAAACAATAACTTATCTTGATCGTTATTGTCCTTATTCTTCTTAAACTTTATTCTTTCCTCGTACGTCTTGAGTCTCCCAATTGCTTCTTCCATCGTCATTTCACTTAGGTCGGAGTATTGCTCTATTGATGCAACTATTTCCAGATACCTATCGGGTACAGCATTTAATAGTTTCCGTACTAAGGTTTGATCTTCAAAAGTGTGTCCTAGACTAGCGGCTTTGTTTACGAGTGTTGTTAGATTTGTAGCGAAGGTGTTGATTGTCTCGTCTTCCTTCATTTGTAACATCTTAAAATCAGGTTTGAGTGTTTTTAGTTTTGCTTGTTGAACTTTGTCTTCGCCAGCATGTCTAGTTTTCAAAGCATTCCAAATGTCCTTCGAGGTTTTGTGCTTTGTTATTTGAAGTAATTGTTCTTCGGGTAAGGCTTGATAAAGGAAAGCAATAGCGGTTTTGTCCTTTTTCTTATCGGGTTGAGTCGATTCAGTCGGCTCTATTGTTTCCCATAAAGCATTTGCTTCGAAAATGATTTGTATTCGAATTGCCCATAATGAGTAATTCGCTGGCTTTAGGATTGGGCATTGAAATTGTGGTGTACTAGTTCTAATATTAGTACTAGATTCCTTAGATCCACCTCCTTTCGTCATATCTTAATGATATTGACAATGAAATCTCCAAAAGAATTTTAACACGAAGTGTGTTTAAAATGTTTTATTTTTCCTTATAGGTGATAAAACTTTATAGGACTAGTTTTTAATCCAAAACTATCCTCGGAGATTATATATTTTAAAAACGAATAACCTAAGGTTAATTATTCCTTAAAATTATTTCTAAACAATATAATAAGCGATTATTATTATTATTATTATTATATATATATATATATATATATATATATATATATATATATATATATATATATATATATATATATATATATATATATATATATATTAAATTTGACAAGATACTAATTTAAAATAAAAAGGTAACTTATCTAAAAATAAAACTATATAATATATATCACAAATTAATATATATTATATAAAAGTAAGGTTGAAAAGGTGGCTTTTGTAAAGTTTGGAACTTGAAGGGGTTGATGGTATAACCCGATGCCCTATTTTATCTTTTATATGCCCTAGTAAAAGATGGTGCGCCTCCTTTTTATTTTCTATATCTTTTCTGTGATAGAATATATAAAAACGTTTCTTTGGTTTTTGAGACTAAAATATATGGTCTCTCTTTCTTCTAGGATAAGTTCCGCTTCTTCTTCTTCTCCTCTCTTTGGTTGACCCTCCTAATTCTTCTTCGGTTTGCTGTGTTCTTCGCGAGCACAAATGATCCCACAAAATGAAACCTAGGGTTTCGTTGAATTGGGGGTTTCTTGACCGTGATAGAATTGGATAATTGAATATTGAAATTGAGTCGATTGGTGAATCAATTGATGTTCTGGCTTGATTCCTTAATGAATAGGTGTGTTTGTTCTATGTTGTGAATCGTTTATTTTCTGCCCTTTTGATGATGACTTATATGTTATCCGCTCGATGTGTTTTTTTTTCGAATCTTGGTTTCAGATTTTTTGATTCAAAATCAGGAACACAAAAGTTTAATCTTAGTATATGATGATTTCGGCTCTGATACCAATTATTGGCCCGTTTTTCTGGATCTATAATCAAGATATACCAAAATACAAGTAACAATTGAATCGTAAAGGTTTTTCTATATATCAGTCATAAAATCTGTATGAATACATGTTCCTATCTATTTATACTTTTCGAAAGGGTACAATGAAGAGTCATGTTTGTTCATGTGAACCAACAGATATGTCGGTTAGGGCATAACTGCCATATAACCATTTTTCTTGTAACTGCCAGTGTTTGACTTTCTTCTTTGACTTTTGGGTTGACCGGGTCGTTTGGGTGTTGACTTGGGTCGATTGGGATTAACCCAATAACATTCTCATAAGTTCAAAAACATAAAAAGGAGTTTTATCCCTTGACTCGGACCAGCAACTAAACCTTGATTTATTATGACCCCTTGAACATCTTGTGGTGGACCAATTTTTGGATTTGGAGGCATCGTCTATCAAACCGACATTCGGTTGAGGTGGTGGTTGCAGATTGGCAAAATTCGGATCTTGAACCATGTTTTCAGCAGTAGTGACCTACTTGTTTATGGGTTATCTGTTCTTATCGGTCCATATTACTTGAAGATGCTGGCCGTGGACCACTGGTCTAACCATAATTTGAAACTTGAAGATTTGACTATCAAGCGATTAAACCATTTGTGAAGAACTTTTTCTGCACGGGTTTTATGGCTACCAGCAAACGACTGAAGTCCTTTGTTGCATTTAGGCAAATGTGCCATACAAAAAGGACCTTGAGTTTAACTAGTTGGTTATTTACTTATTTGTAACTGCACATTCTCTCTATTTTCAATTTTTGAGTATCAATATGATGTAGCTTATTAGGTGGTTTTGACAATTTATCTACTGAATGTGTATATTTGCTTTTATCTGAATATATTTGTTACTTTGAAACTAAGGTGCTATTTGTTTATTCAGAGGCTTTGAATCTGAATCTGAATCGCACATCTGAATCTGAATCTGAGGCGTAAATATGTGAATTTGAATCGAAAATCTTGTTAAAGTAAGGTGTTGTGTCATTTGCTTGCTCGCACTAATTTTTTTTTTTTTTTTTTGGTTATTTTGTGTCAACAAGAGGCATTAAGACACCCCTCTCAAGTCTAGACCATCAAGATGTAACTGCCTCTGACCGCGTCTAAACGGGAAAAAAAAACGGTTTAAACGCCCAAAACGTCTGACCAATTAAGAGGTTTGGCTCGTTAAGAGGCATTAAGAGGCTGTTAAGACATTCTTAAAAATAACAAACACCGCCTAAGATTGTATAATCTATAATGCTTCTGGTAGATCTTATCAATTTGAAGTATAACATGGTTTTGTTCAAATAATTCGTAAGGAAAGCTGATTTATTACCAAAGAGAAGCGTAATTATTGTTGGTTCAGGATCATAATAGTGACCATGGATTACAGACTGTTCGTCATGGCTGCAATTGTATTGTTGTTTTCGAATTTAACATGTTCTTCCTTGGTAAAGGGAAGCTGCCAGGAATACTCATTACTGTAGTTAACAAGAATTTTAATGATTCTTCAAATATACCATACCAGAATTAGCTAATGAGCATATTGTTTTAGGTTTTAACATTTGGTTTTATAGACATTGTGTCCTGTGAGTGGTAAATTTCAGGACATTTGGCAGTGGTGACAGAGATGGTGTCGGTGGGTGACACTGGTGAGGTAGAAGAAGGGGTGTTTGGGTCAAATATTGTTTGTTGAGTGTTAAAAAAGATTTAATGAGGTGTTTGGACAAGAAAAGACGAAGTGACAAAAAGCCCTTACATAAAAACCAAATAAAATTAATAAAAACAAAAAAAAAAAAAAAAAAAAAAAAAAAAAATCGCTCATTTGGCGCAAGCCAGCGCCTTGGCGCCTGAGGGCTCCGGTATGGTGGCTCGGGCTTGGCATCGTACAACGTGGGTTTGGCGTGGATTTCTCGTAATGACACCCAAGCCTCTTAAAACATATGAAAAGACAAAGAAGCATGGTTAGATTCGTAATACATGACAAACCACAAAAATGATTATAATACCAACTTTAAAATCATATAATCAACTTTTAGTGCATGTCTGATAAATTTGGTATTCAAAGACCTCATGTGTACAAAAGCTCTACGAAAGATTTTTGCGCACTCTTTATTATACTGTATTATAAAGTGTGAAAAAATCATTTGCTTAAGTCAATATTCAAAAATAACTCTTACTTTAATACTCCATCCGTCCTATTTTAAATGTCCAGGTTTGAATTTTCAAGTCTTTCTTTTACAAATTTGAACTTAAATATTTTTGCTTGTGTTATATAATATTAGATAAAAATAATACGTAGTGGAAATATATTTAAAACTCAATCTATTCATATATTTTGCATCAAATATTATATAACATAATCAAAAATATTAATTGTCAAAGTTAAGAAAGAATGACTTAGAAAATTAAAACTGGACATTTAATATGGGACGGAGGGAGTATAAAGATTTTGCTACGACTAATTTATGAGAAAAGTCATCACGGTAATTTGCGTGGTATATGCTACTACCTCCGTCTCAAAATTATTGTCCACTATTGACTTTCTTAGTCTTTCTTCTTCAACTTTGCCATAATTATTTTTGTTTGTGTTATACAATACTTGATGAAAAATATATGAATGTATTGTGTTTTAAATATATTTTTCATTGGTATAATTTTCATCAAGTATTATATAACATAAATAAATTTATTAATGGTCAAAGTTGAATAAGAAATACTGGTCAAAGTCAAACTGAACAATAAAAATGAGACGGAGGGAGTATTAGCTAGAGAGTCATTATATCCATCTCTGCATTACGTGACGAAACTAGAAATAAAAAAGAGTGGATGCGCAATTTTTTTAAAAGTCTAGTACGGAGAAAAATAAACAAAACGAAGATTTCTTCGAAACATTTGTGCTAACAAATGACTTTACTTCTCACATATTAGTGGACTAATTATTTATACTACAAAACACAATTTTATTAGGGTGGTAGCAGTCATGATTTGATGTCTCTCCCATGCCTCACCACTCACCAATAATATTTTGTCATCTCACCTTATGCCTCTCTCATGCCTCATCATACTTTTTTAGTGGCAACCATTATTTAATGCCTCACATAATTTTATTTTTTATTTTTTATATTCATAATTATATTCAATAATTTAATAAAAATATAATATTTCATTAATAATTAAAAGAAAGTAACATCCTAAAAATCGCATAAGTAAGTAAGTAAAAAAAAAAAAAAAAATTACATCTAAAATCGCAATTCCATCCATATTTCTCCGCGAGCTCACGTTTTTTGGCAAGAGTGAAGGCTAGCATATTTGGATCGGTTATGTGATCGTGCGGTTGGTTATAGAACTTCATCGTCTGAAACAAAGCCTTTTCTTCAACATACGGATTTGTGCCGCCAACAACTTTTCGGCCAGTTCATCATTTGCAAGTTTTTTCTCCACCACCGTCTCCAATAGTTGTATTTTCTTTGCCGTGTAGCTGTCGAAGCTCGCAGCAACACTACCCTTTGTCGACGACTCGCTTTCGGTCTTTTTGCCTTTTCTTTTCCGTGTAGGAGTTGTGTCGTCATTCAGATCCGGAATAACAGTGTTGTCATTGCTTCCCGACTCATAGTTGCCGGATTCCGACGACTTTATTCGTTTGTCGGAATGAGACGAAGATGCTTGAACCACATCTTGCCAGTTTCCTTATTGTAATCGACCAGGGCATTTTTCATGATGTTAACATCGCTACACCCACTCTCATAAAGACGCTTCTACTATTATAAAAGTAAAAAGTATAAATTAATAAAAGTATACAATTAAAAAGTAAAAAATATAAATTAATACATATAAAGTATAAAAAAGTATAGAGTTTAAAAATTACTTGTTGGATGAATAGCCCATTAAAGACACTCATGGCGGCATTTATATTTTGCCACTTTGTGTTCAACCCATGATAAGTTCAAGTAGTATCTTTCACGGTTTGCTTGAAATGCTCTAAAATTCTTTTCCAAAAACTATCTCTAGTTTGTTCATTCCCGACGATTTTACACGTCGAGATATGAACCCACGCTTTTGCCAAAGCCGTCTCTTCGACCGACGTCCAAGCTTTTTTTCCCGCTTTATTTGGTTGTCTTCTTTTTCGAACTTCTTGAACTTCTTGAATATCTTCATCATTTTGTTGTTGCCTCCTACATAGTATAACAAATCATATTATAACAAATAAAATTATACTCCCTCCGTCCCAAAATTATTGTCCCCTATTAACTTTTTTGGTCTTTACTTTTAAATTTTGACCTTAAGTATTTTTGTTAATATTACATAATATTTGATGCAAAATATATGAATTGATTGAGTTTTAAATGTATTTTCTATTGGTATAATTTTCATTAAGTATTGTATAACACAAACAAAAATATTTATAGTCAAAGTTGAGAAAGAAATACCGAAAAAGTCAATAGCGGACACTAATTTTGGGACGAAGGGAGTAACAAATAAAATGATAACAAACAAAATTATAACAAATCATATTATAACAAATCTTATTTTAACAAATAAAATTATAACAAATAAAATTATAATAAATCATATTATAACAAAAAAAATTATGCCGATTGGATTTTGTGGTTGCGTTTCGGCAACAAAATCAACTTCATCATCCTCGTCATCATATAGCGGTAGTTCTCATTTGACACTTGGTTCACGCCGCGAAGGACCGTCACGGAAGTCATTGAACGGGCCGAAGTCACTTGTAAAGGACATCGTGTATTGGCAATACATGTCTTGGTCACCAAGACTGAATATCTTCCAGAAAATAAATTGATATGCATATCTGTTATTTCTATAACACGATTTGCATATATCTGTTAAGACTTAGCCACATAGTCTAAATCTATTCCTAAAAATACAAAATATTATCAAATAAGGAAATGAAATTCTCAACAAAAAGATAACCGCGTATGCGAGATTTCGGAGCTGCATTCGTGTCCGCAGGTCGCGCATGAGTTCAGAAGCTTCGAACTCATTTTAGCCTGAAAATCCCATTTTCTGCACCCCCACTGCGCGTGCGCACGTAGGGGTGGGAGCATAGCCAACATAAAGGAATTTGATAGTCAATATTATGATTTCCTTATAAACTAGTCTCCACTTCCTTTTCTAGGAGATGTGGGATAGTTTATTTTCTAGATTTTGTGCCTCACTTTGAGACACGATATCTCATTCATTTCTACTCCATTTTGGACATACTTTAGCTCGTTGCGAAGCTCTCTTCGAAGAGAACAAAATGCCCCCCAATCAACACAAATATATGTAACATATACATACATTAAATAATGTCCAAAATTTGCAAAAACCATTTTGCAAAACTCATTTTTCCAACAGTTCCATGCTTCAGCGGGATAAGATGCCGAAGTTACTCATGCCTCGTTCATGCCGAGCTAGTGGCGGCGGTGTTCCAATTCCGCATGGAGCATGCCGTGTCCATTGCCACCACTCTTAGAGTGTGTTGACACGGCTAGACACCCCTAGTTCCGGAACTGTCTGCACCACACGTCAGTGGCGGATCCAGGATGAAATCCAAGGTGGTTCCCTTGGTTTCGCCAAAGTAACAAATTAAATGGGTAAACAAGTCTACAAAACGAGTCGGATCGGGTCTACAAAACGAGTCAGGTTGGGTCGAATACGTGTTATAAAATTTAATTTAAATGAAATATGCCATATCTTATTTCATTTTGTGACAAAATTGATATAAAAAATAATAATAAATACTTGTGTCTTTGTACCATTCGACATTCGACAGTAAAAGAGGACACTCATTATATTATATGCCATACCGTTCGTCCTTGTGGTTTGCGTTGACCGCAGGGTTTCGTCCTTTGACCAAAAAAGTTGCACCGTCCGTCCTTAAATGGGAGACGTTATGCACCGTTCGTCCCTCCATCCAACTGGGCCCACCAAATCCCACTAACGTCAGTTAACTCACTTAACCCATGAGGGTATATCCGTCTTTTCTTCCACATCCACCCACAAAATACTTTTTAACCTACACCTAAAATATGCCGCCCCCCTCCCACTTTATTTTTCTCATAACCAATTTAGTATTTATTCTTCATCTGGTAAAACGCAACATCATCTTCCCAACCCTCAAAAATAACGCCTCACCTTTTATCATCAAGATGATGATCCATCACTCCCAAACTCTTTTTCTCTTCTTCAAACATACCCCCTAAGACACTAATGCTAAACTAACCACACTAATTACGACCTAAAGAATCTTGAAGAAACAGAAGTGAAATCTGATAAGCACTAATTAGGAGCATGCTAACCTCTGATCTGCTGATGTGCAGACATGTAACAGCCCCACAGTAAGCTGTTTGGAGCTTATTTTGAGCCACAAAAAGTTCTTCCAAAGCCAATACAAGCTACACAAATTAGAGTTAGCATAACCAAGATTCCAAATAAACTAATTGGGGCTGAAAAGAGGGGCTGAACAGCTGATAAATAAGTTGTCAACAGCGAGATGTGGGACTGATCTCAGAACACAGTAAAGGACACAAGAAAAAAAAATGGTACTTAAATAAAAGCTACTCTAAACTAATTGTAACCACTACAAACCAATTGCAACATCAAATGTATTAACTTAATCACTAAACTAAAACTATTTGAACACCAAAACGGGTCAAAACCATGGATATTAAAAACAACCTCTTAACAATCTTGATCAATGATGCACTTCAATTAAAATAGCAGATTCGTAAAATAAATTGCAAAAACTGAAATTTAAGTTAACTTGAAATTAAATTGCATTGAAAATTAAAAATTGACAATGAAAGTAAATGACAATAAACATAAGTTGGAACTAGAACAAAAAATTCTAGACAACTTTTACATTTTCACCAATTTCCTATTTATACTAAAAAGTGCTTCTCTTTTCTGTCTTCTGTGTTTCTTGCTAATGTGCTTCTTGTGTGAGATGAAACAGCCAAAATCTCACCCTTGTGCTTCTTTAAATTGATCCCAACCATCAATTAATTAGGTACACATATTGAGAGCCAATCTGAGCCGTGTGTGTTGTTGGCGCGCGGGGTAAAAGAAACGAGGGTGGGGTGCTATAGGGTAAAAGAACCGGTGGTGGTGCTATGGTGGGGTTAGGGTGGCGCGCGGGGTAAAAGAAATGAGGGTAGGGGAGGGTTTTTAGGCGCGTGACCTAGTGGATCGGAAAGAGGGGAGAGTGGGGAGTGTTTTGAGGTGGGTGGTGTAGTGTGGTAGGCGGCGGTGTGGCGGTGGTGGTGGTTTAAGGTGGTCGGCGGCTAGGTTAAAGAGAGAGAGAGAAATGGTGATGATGATGATGTGTATTTTATGTTTGTGTGTGTGTGGTAAGTGGTGATATACCACTTTGGACGATTTATGTGATATACCACATTGCTAGGGAAATGACGGATATACCCTTTTAAAAACTTTAGTTAACGGACGTTAGTGGGAGTTGGTGGGCCCAGTTGGATGGAGGGACGAACGGTGCATAACGTTTCCCACTTAAGGACGGACGGTGCAACTTTTTTGGTTAAAGGACGAAACCCTGCGATCAACGCAAACTACAAGGACGAACTGTGTAATTTACTCTATTATATATTTTACTTTGAAAACTTTTGTTTAAAGACAAAAATTAAAGAGTCAAAGTCACAGTAAAGTACAATTCTATCATAAATGAAGTTCACCTACTTCATCTTTTTCATTTAGCTGGCGGTCTCCGACGATATATCTAGAAATATTTTTTTTTCTTAGTTGTTTTCTTTCATTCTTCTTCTAAAATTCGAACCAAAGGTGGTTCCCGACTAATTTCTAAGGCAGGTCCTAAAAGAAATCCTATATCGTTACTAAAGGATTTTTTAGTCCAAGGTGGTTCCCGGGCACCACCTTACCATGCTTAGGTCCGCCTCAGCCACACGTTGTGAATTTATATATTGTACTACCTGCTCCATGAGAACATGTACCATGATGTGTGCGCAAAACTGGCTGAGGCAAATTAAATGCAATTCCTGAAAGTGCGCACGTAATGTTTGATTAATTTACTCGAAGGTGTATCACGCAGTATCATTACCAGAAATAAAAAAGAATATGTAGTTGCATGCACGTTCAAATTTGTATGTGATTTATTTGTCAAATTCAATATCTCCAACAACTTTATTTTGTACATGTTTATAAGGGTGTACAGTTCTTTCATCATCCATATTTTTACTAATAAATATGTGAGACATAGTAACCCTCTTTTACGTATTGCTAAAAGCTTGTAAAAACAAAGTGTACGTGTACAAAATACATGTTTGTTGTATATATGTAGTACACACGCTTGTAGATAGTGAAGATTTATTTTATATTTCTTTTTTTAATTGGGAAATAGTAGACAGAGCTTTTTTTTTAGGGAGGTGATATATCTACGGCACAATTTACTTCACTCACAGAAAAATAATGTCTTTTGACATTTATGCCCTTACACCCTTTTCATGTCTCTGTATCATTTGGCAGCCATTATGGGCATTAGCACCAATGTCTTCCTTCTTTTATTTCTCATCATCTGTGGTATTGTATGTCACCATAATCACCATCGCATGTCATCTCAATAAAAATGGGGAAACAAATATTTCGCATAATTGAAAACAAGTGCTTCGAAATGTGAAAATAGTCAACACGCTAGAAGAAAACCAGGAATAGATCTAAACACAAACATGGAAGTATGGAACATGAAATTCAGAATGATAAACAATAAAAATAAGTGGTTGTAATTTTAACAAATTTTACTCCCTCCATAAATTGATCATATAATCCGAATACATTAATAGTATTTTGTCATCAAATTCAAAGAGTCAAATCGCTAAAAGCAATGATATTCAGTATGCTACAAATTGCAAACACCATAAAAACCAATTTAAATGCATATCATGTATTTTAGAAACATACTCGAAAGCCAATATCACATTTTTTTTTTTTTTTTTTTTTTTAATAATGTAACCATTGATTTTAAATCATTGTCTTATTTGTTAGTTTTACAATTTGTGTTGAGAAAATTCTAGGGTGATAATGATGATGACCGAGAGACCAACAAAATATGCAAGAAGATGGAGTTTGGTGAATTGGAACATTGTCAAGTAGAAGAGATGATCGAGTGAAACGTGGAAAAAGTCAAACAAGATGATGGGTTGTAATTAGAAATTGCTAAGCTAGCAGGGCAAAAGGGTAAAACCGCTTAAATTTTCTGTGTACAAAGTAATTTCTTCCGTGAGTTTATCACCTTTCTTTTTTTAACTTGTGTCATAATAGTATTTGTTAAACAAAATTAATAAACTTAAATTACCATGTTCAAATGTTAGTGTGTGTTAATAATCTCTTAAAACTCCTCTAATTACCAATTACCATGATTAACTTGGTTTTATTTAGAAATAATTTTATTATAAGAAATAATTTAGTCTATTTAATGTTTGGGTTTTGTTAACCACAAGTCATGAGCTTGTGTTTAATGTTTGGGTTTTGTTAACCACAAGTCATGAGCTTGTGCTTAGACATACCTTAATTAAAAATTTTGTATGAATTGAATTAGTATATTCCAAAATTATATATATTTATTCATTTTAAACATAGAATGTGATGTTATAGTGTTCATTTAATGCAAAAAAATTAATTAACGTACGTTTAAACACAACCCTAAAAGTTGTAATCAACAAAACCCTTAATGTTTTTAAGCAAGTGCCATGGTGGCACATATTAGAAATAGTAGAGACATATGAAACTTGTCACCCTACGGTATGAGTAATAAGCAAGAAAACTAGGTGTACCCTAATAAGTTTGATATTTTTACTACGTTCTTATATCTATAATTTTCTCATTTTTAAGCATGTATTCACTTTTCCAACAAAAATAATATCATCATAATTCTATATTTCTGTCGTGTGCAATTGTGATAGTCAAACTTCATTAGTCGGATTTTGAAATAAAAGCACCCAGCATAATTTCCGGCATCAGCAACTCAAAAACTCAATCATTAACTACCCTCACAACTTGACCATGATCATATAATTAATTAATAAAATTATGTGACTAACCACATTGACAACTAGATCATATAATTAAGAGTATAATTTATGTTTGTTCACATTAACAACTTGATCATATAATTAAGAGTATAATTTATGTTTGTTCACATTGACAACTAGATCATATAATTAAGAGTATAATTTATGTTTGTTCACATTAACAACTTGATCGTATAATTAAGAGTATAATTTATGTTTGTTCACATTGACAACTAGATCATATAATTAAGAGTATAAGTTATGTTTGTTCGCATTAACAACTTCATTCATTTGTAACCGATATTGTTTTTTAGCTTCTTGTTTTTACTTGATAAAACAGAAATATGTCAACCTCAATCACCCAGTTTAATCACTTACGAATCCCACTTGATGAAATACAAAAAGCCACCAACAATTTTTCTGAAAATAATATAATTGGGAAAGGTGGATTCGGCAACGTTTACAAAGGGCAGCTCTGGCACTCCGGGGAGTTGATAAATATTTCTGCGAGGAGGTTAGATCGTAGTCAAGGGCAAGGAGATGTTGAGTTCTGGACAGAAATATCTGTGCTTTCTAGCCTCAAACATAGGAATATAGTCTCTCTCATTGGGTTTTGTGATGAAAAAGGTGAGAAGATTATCATAAACAGCTTTGAAGCCAAGGGAAGTCTTTGCATGTATCTAAGTGATCCAACCCTCACTTGGGAGCAACGATTAAGAATAAGTGTTGGTGTTGCGCGTGCAATAAGTTACATCCACAATGAAGGAGGACGCAATTATTATTGTTGGAATTATATAACATGACTAATCATAAATATAAACAATAAACATCAAAGTAAGTGCGGAAGCGTATAGGAACATATAATGAATAATTAATTACCTAAAGAATAATACCTTTCTTGATTCTAGCCGAACAAGAATCAAATCCACAAAACTAGCAATTGGATGAACCCTAATTAGGGTTTATAGGATTATAAGAATTACCCCTTACCGTTTTGTAATTCAATCCAAGATACAATCAATAGTGTGATTGTACCACGTTCTTGTACACACGTACTATAACAAATTAAAGTAATGCTAGTTTTAATTAAATAAAATAACTTTGTTTTGGAAAAACTATGATCGACTACCCTAAAGGGTTGTACGATCGATTGAAGCAAAAAAACACACACAAACAATTTAGGTTTTTAGCTTATGAGTACAAGAGATGAAAAAATAAAACCCCTAGCCTTGTTTATATACCCAACTAAACTTGGTGAACAAGTTGGCTATGGATTGGTTTATGGAAACCATATGGACGATCGGTTTAGGAAACCCACAAGGGATTCTAGAACCTTCTCGATCTCTAATTTCATCTTTAGTCCTTCCCAAATATATTTAACGACCGTTAGTCCATTACAACTAATTACTTAACGTCCGTTATAGTTATTTCGCTTAATTAATAAATAAATATAACTATTACATTTAATTATTAACTTTAATTCTCATACGTAAAAGTGTGCAATCCCGTGGTCTCGAGTTCGATCCTAACACACGCCTATTAATTTATTGTCCATAAAACCAACAGCCCCACTGGACATATCTTAATAGAGTGATCACATTCGGTTAGCGCCTAGCAACACTTCGATGCCTCTAGTACAACTCGAGTAAGGCTCCCGGAAAACCTTTTAATGATTTCTCATTATTATTATCCTTTTGTTTCTAATACCATGTTAAATAAAGATATGGAATTAAGTCATTCTTTATTCAACCATTCTGCTTCTCGTTATTAGTGATTAAACAAGATTACCAAATCTTTCGAACATATTCTGGGAGAACTTTGGGCATGGCCATGCAAACATCTTGTCAACCCTACGAGGGCCCAAGAAGATTAAACTCCAAAATAAATTTGAAGGAACAAATTCTATCTTGACTACAAGAATAACCCACAAACTTTGCAACACTTCAGAAACAACCCTTATGACTACCGCCACGATAGCGTTAAGTTGTTCCACGTAGTGCACTACATTCATGACACTTATCCGGTATCTCAAGTCCGAGGATAACTATTCATAATTTACTTAACAACAATATCCATAAAGTAATTATGTAGTTGGGATAAGTCCTATATTCAATTCATTGAATATCATCTGAAAATGGTATGCATTCTCATCAATATACTTTCAAGTATATTCTACCATATCTCTCAGATTTGTCTTAGTTTAATGATACTCCCATATCATTAATCGACAACGGACGATTTAGAATAAATAAATTTATTCACGGATTAAACATGCAAATATAGGATACAATATATTATAAAATCAATCATACCACGTATTTGATTTATTATAATAATTGTTTAACATCCCTTATCCAAATACCAAATAGATCAATGCATGAAAATTCCAGTTTGATGAATTATGCCTCAAGTAATGACAATCATACTTGTTGACAAGGCATAAATCAACCAACTTGATCTATCGTAATTTTGAGAATACTTATTTCAAGAATTCAATTAATGAAGTCCTTGTATGTGTGCATTCAACAATCCACATAATAATTCATGAAATGTGTGACATCCTCTATCACAAATTTATGACAATTTAAACTTCAAACATTTCAAAGTTTAAAGTATTCTTATTCATTTAATGTATAATGCAACTGTGCTCTTAGATAGCACAACCAGTTCACATGTCCATTAACAAGGATGAAATCCTACCACGACTAGTATTGAGTGTCATCTCAATTAAACCAGCATCATTGTATACAAACAACAATATGCTTATTAAAACTCCGTAAACTTTAATATCTTATTGTGTAATGTTTGATGTCTTCCAAACTTTCAAGTTTGAAGCTGATGACAATTTGCACAACAATTGACATATTGTTCATCCATAGAATCTAGGAGCAATTCCAGGTTTTAAGGATGTAATTCTATTAGAATATTCATTACACAAGTTATCTAATAACTTTTAGTTAGATATCAATGTTGTCAAATCACTTCTTATTCAAGAATGATACAACAATTTTAATACACAACATGATGTACATGATGAATCTACAGGTCAAACTTAGAATTCATTCACGTTCTATCTTGTCAAAAGATATTTATCAATTTCCCAAATGATATATCATGTTTTATTAGAATCATTTATTTTACTGCACATGTTTATTAATAATAAACATATATTCCAAGGTTATATGTTTTAATTCTTAAATCTTACAAGTGAAGTTTCATTCCAATCTAAGACTTAACATTTAGCTTTCAAGGAATGTTACTTACTATATGTTATACAACATATAAGATTTAAGAAACTTAACATAATACTCCCACTAGCTTTCAGGAATACTTAAAATTTATCTTACTTTAATTATAAATCGAAAATGGGATTTAATAATTAAACATAAGAATAATTTCATAGATGCATGCATTTATCCATTCATGAATTATTTGCACTTCGTACACTTCCAAAGATTATATGAATTCAAAAACCTTTCAATTACTTACCATCCTCGCTCAAGTAATTTCTCAAGAAAGAGTTTTGATATTCCATTGTCATATTTCATATTAATGAAATCTTGTATGACAATTATCATCTTTATATATTTAATGTGTCTTGAAAAGAATATTCAATCATAATTAATTGCTTAAGTATGATTAATAATCTTGTCATGCATTAAATATGTGTACAATATTTTGTCCATATGATTTCTACATAGAAATTCAAACCACTAGGGTTTTTCATCTCTTTGAAGAAGCTCATTTCCATTCTCTAGTCTAACTATTAAGATAAACCAAATTTCAAAAATTGATTATCTTTATGGACAGCATCTTTAACATTCATAGTATGAGTAATTTTCCCAATTCAATATTTGGTAATCCATCATAATGATTATCAGTTTACTATAATCCCAGAACTCATATTTCTCAAAGATATAAGTCAAATATCCGAGATATCCTTGCAGATCTATGAATGAAAATTCCATCATCTTGAGGTTTATCATTTACATGTCTAACCTCATCATGATATTTACTAGTGTGTTAAGAAGATTATGTATCTTGTAATTTTATCTTTCAAGATAAAAAAACTCCCACTTGCCTTTTGTAATATATAGACTATCTATATATACTTAGCAATTAGAGCAAAACTACATTGTTCTCTTTTTGGGATATTACAAATACACATTGATAATTCTTGACATTAGTTTGTTAATAACCTATTCATAAGTAGTTTAACAAATTCGTAATCTTCAACTTTAAAACTTAATGTGATTCATCACATTCCATAATGAAATGGTGTTTTATTAATCTTCTAGATTGGAGTCATATTGAGTATATTCAATCCATACTCAATTTTCTAACCTTGTTACTTTTTAAGAAAGAAGTTATGGTTATCATGAATCAAACAAATCAAATAGAGTTTGATTCTCCTAACTGAACATACCATCAACTTGTGGTATTCATTAGAATTTAATATTGTAAGACAATCTAACAATATATAAGATAAACATATTCCTTTTGGCTTACTTATTTACCAACTAAGTCAACTTAATGGTATAATAGACTTTCCAAGCCAATTTCATGCTTTATAACACAAGTACTCTTTAACCAAGTTACTTCATATCCATGTCTCAACAAGAAACATAAACTGTTATAATCCCATTATACGTTATAAATCATTGATCAACTCAATGACTTCTTGTATATGTCTTAATTAAAAAACATAACAAGTTAACGTCTTACTTTATTATAAGTCTTAAAAGACTTTATGTTTATGTCTTTACAATGAATCATAAACATGTTTAACTAAAGTAATTATGAACACAACTCTTGGTTTCAATAGTAATTTCAAGTTAATTTATTTTACTTCACAATAATGTAGGACTACATTATTTTTCATTTATGTCATTCTAAAATACATAAATAAATAAATTGAAGTAGGATTAGATTACTTTATTTAATTTTATGTCATTCTAATAATACATAAATATTTAATTTGAAGTAGTCTTATATATCATTTTGACACATGTTCTAAATACTTGTCTAATTTAGAAACTGTAAACATGTCCATGCAAGGTCTGACTTTACATAGAGATTTACTTTGTTGTTGCAATCTCGCCAAGTTCTCACATGACGTAAATTGCAACACCAAGTGTTTCTTGAATTAGATATGTTCAAGTTATTTAGAACGTTAGTCTCTTTCCTTGCAGTCAAGAGAATCCGTTAAATCATATACTTATATGTTGTACCTTGCACACAATATAGATTTCTCCCACTTGTGCATGGAACAACATCATGTAGCAGATAAACAACACGACATATGTTTGTTTATGTGACTAATATGATTGTGTCATTGATATTAGCATAACTAGTAGATGTAGAACCACTTCATTGTCTAATAAGGAAACGTACATGACTATCCTTGAAAACATAAGTGTCTACAAGTGGAAAGTAATTATCTTAAGACATTCTAGAGATAATCGGGTTACTACCAAGATGACAAAGCTTGTAACTCCTAATTGAATAAGAGATTTTACATTAATTCCTTATTCAAGAATAAGAACACAACACTCCCAATCGGATTTGACAACATTATAAGTGTTTCATTAACCAAGAAAGAAAATAGTGTTCGATAAGGTTTTAAAAGGTACCTTTTGAGGGGTCATTTAAGCCCTTATTCGATCACTTTTGTATCCGTTATTGCTTAATATCGCTCCTTTTCACTTTTAGGTCTCTTGAAGGCAAAATGTCGGAATGATGCTTATTTGGACGAAAAGGCGCGAATATCTGAAGGAAATGGCCAAAGTCGAATCGAGACACTCAAAGTCGCTGAAACATAAGGCGACGGCGTCATCAGATATCCGCGACGCCGTCGGAAGGAATTTTGCGACGGGTCGGGCGAAATTGCATGTTTTCGCGGACGACGTCGGGTTCTAAAGGAGTAGGCCGTCGTTACTCGGGACGGCCTAGATGCGCCAAGACGGCGTCAGAGTGAAGGGACGGCGCCACGGTCATAAGGTGACGCCGTCGAAAGGTTTACGTGGCCAAGACGAAACCCTAATGACGGCGACACGGCGTCACGAAACATAAGGTGACGCCGTCGCAGATGTAATCTTATATATAGAATCCGAATTTTTCGCTTTTGATGTGTAGTCTTTTGGAGTAAAACCTAAAACCGAACCAAGGCTTTCTTGTGCAAGATTTTAGGTTCTAAACCCTATTATACATCAAGATAAGTATTTACTTCATTAATTTAATTATGTCTTTGATTATTTGTGTGTATGCTTGCATGTTCTCCATGTCCCGCTAATTTATTTGTGTGTTTGCTTAGGAATATGAAACTTAATTATTGAATATTGATTGGTTGATACTTATCTTAGTTGACTAATGATCTAGAGTGCGCTAGATTATTCGTTGTGTACTTAATGCTTGACATTTCTTTGTGAACTTTAGAATATAATTATCTAGGTAATTGTAGGATAAAGTATTCAAGGACAACCGTAGAGTAGGCGCCTATAAATCACTAGAGGATTTGTAAACAAGACCCTTTGGTAATTTCAAAGAGTTAGGAAATAAGCACGCCCTATAGCCTTAGAATCACAACGCAACTAGGAATAAGGACGTGACAAATCAACCATCAATAGGAGATAATTAAGGAGTAGTAAAACCTAAGTAAACACATCTTTAAACTATCATACGAGTACACATCAATTAGACATAGACTATCACAACCTTAGCTTAGATAATTAGATAATAGTAGAGTAATCGGTAGCAATACCAACCCCCAAATCCAATACCCGAGATTCGACCTTTTCATTTTCTAAAAACATAAAAGATAAAAATAATCTTCCTCAACCTCAACCTTAGCGTAGTAACTTCTCACTAGCATTCCTATTCCCCAGACCATTGAATACTACCTTAAGCACGAAATCAATAAGAAAACCATTGCAAACCAAGTAAACAACTTTAGGTACAATGAAGTTCTCAAGAAGCCCTTGATGAAAAATGATCAAGAAGAGTATGACGCCTACCTATGGGACCCCAGATGAGTTAGTTATAAAAACCTCTAACAAGGAAACGTAACACCACTGTGGAATTTCGTAATACCGCTTAGCATAGGTGACATTGATAATATTAATGCCTTGGCCGATCGGGGACCTGATGTGAACATAATGCCATTATCAATCTATAATAATTTAACTAAGGAGAAACCACCAAGACCGACCTTAGACTCTCCTTAGCTAATCACACTTATGTTCACCCCGTAGGAGTCGCAATAGATGTTCTAATTGAGGTGGCTAACATTGTTTACCCGGTAGATTTCGTGATCGTTGATTTTGAAGAAGACAAAAACATACCCTCATTCTTGGAACACCGTTTCTAGCTACCGCCAAGGCAACCATCAAATGCGGAGAGGCGCCATGATACTCAGCGGAAAGGGGTATGCTAGGATACCCATCATCCCAAGGTATCCTCTCAAAATCATGGAAATGATTACGAAAGGAATCGGAAAACCCTAGCCATAATGTTAAGAAAAGATGAATGACTGGGAAAAAGGGCTTAGAGACTTCATGGTCCAAGGATTGTATGCAACATTGTGGAAACCCGATAATAAGTTAGGAAGCAACCCTACCTCGGTACCTAAGGCACGAAAGGACCCTAAGAAATTTCTAAAAGGAGAAAAAGTACTTCAGACAAATCAAGGAAAAGGGCAATGCAAGGAAAAACAACCCAAGATGGTTTGGGCTTTTCACAATTAAGGAGACCAACTTAAACGAAACCGTCACCATAATTGACAAAGAATGGCCCGGAATCCACGGTGAACATACAACGTCACGCCGCTCGATGAAGAGAAATGAATGACGAAGAGGCGGTGATGCAAAACGTAGGAGTAGGACTACGAGTCTAGCTACAAGACTCTTAAATAAAGAAAAGCGCTTCGTGGGAGGCAACCCATGCTTAATTGTTTGCTTGTTAGTGTCATATATCTTTTATTAATTGTTTGTCCTCATGTTTAAATTTGTAAAATGCTTTATTTTGTTTTTAACCTCGCCTTAATTACATATAAAGGTATTTTACATAAAGGATAAGTGTAGGGAGGATTACACACGTTTTCATAAGAAACGTAAACATGAGAATAACAATTAACTAAAAGATATATATGTTTGTTCGAGTCAAATGCTTGTATCGAGTCATAATGGATGTTTTTGCGAAGTTTTCCAGATTCTAAAGATGCAAATTTTCCGAATTTTTCCGTAAAATCGCACCGCTTTTGTCAGATAACCGACGGCCAGATTGCAACCGACGGCGTCGAGAAGGAATAAAACTTCACTTACTTTTTCTCGTTTTCGAGCTACTTGTAAAATTTTGGAATTTTCCGATCTTAACTTTCAAAACAAATTGTAAACATCCATTCCACAAGCATTATATCCTAGTTTAAATCGAGTCTTATGTATATTATTACCGATTTTACGAAGGTTTCGTTTGTTTTCTTCTAGTGTGCGTGTTTAGTTTGTCAAGAAGAAGTTACACAAGTTTGGAAGGAGCCTTTCACGCAAAAACTCTTCTTGGAAAAGATTTAACCACCACTTTTACGGATCCTACCGAGCTAATCGGGGAGTATTAGTTTCTTTCGTTTTAATTACCTTCTATTATCATAACTTTGATACTTTCGGGAACATTGGGGACAATGTTCGGTTTAAGTGTAGGAGGAAAATAAACGGAACTTTGAAACTATGCTTATCCTTGACCTGCTTGCTTTGTCCAAGTGTATTTGTGTAATAAACCATGAGAAAATGTAGGTTAGGGTAATTTTAGCCAAATTTAAAATTTTTTCATGACGTATAAGAGTGGGCCATTAGTCTTAACAAAAGCGCCTCATGGATAGGAAGTTGCATGACTAGCACAAAACCCTTACCACCTAAATTCCACCCAAAATGTGAGGATCGCCTTAGATTAGTAGGAATTAAAGCATTCATCTTTAATGCTTAGAGTGTGAACCGGTAGTATATTAGATTCTAGAACTTGTTTTGTGATGCATTCCGAGATCGCAAGTGAGGCTACACTTGTGTAGTTAGGAATAACTAAATGATAAGAGGCATTAGGATAAACCCTTGTTTAATACCGTAATATAATTACTTCTTCCATATCGGTTGAGTAATTCCCCACACCCTTTGCGTTGTACTCATCTTTAGTACACGATTCCCTAGTTAACCCCTCGAGCCTATCCTTTTCGCGGTTCTCGTGATGTTTCGGTTTTTCCGAATATCAATGAAGAGCATTGTTTACACCCCACCCCAAATATACACCCAAATCGCCTTAGCCTACCCTTTATTGCACTCACTTTTAGTGCAATTTATGTTATCACCCAAAACCCTTAGTTCAATTATCCGTTGCTTGCATGAGTTGCTAAGTCGAGTCATATCCCTTGTATACGCTTTGGGATGATTGGGATTCATGGGAAAAGTTAAAGTTTATGAAACATAGGAAAGAGAACGTTAAACTCAAATTCCTTTGTTTGCATAATAATGTACTCCAAGTGTTTGATCTTTTCAATTCGGGTCAAATTAGTGTTAGAGTAATAAAACTCAAGTGTAGGGATGTGTCTATAAATCCCTATCATTTTGATGTACCGTAGAGGATGGTAGAGTAAAAGTGTATGCACAAAAAAAAAAAAAAAAAAAAAAAAAAAAAAAAAAAAAAAAAAAAAACATACGGGCTACCATCCTACCTCTATCTTTGAAATTATGTTTGTTTATTTTCGTTGCCTAGAGTTTTAGAGTGTCGAGTCTTGGCTTAGCAACGCCATTCTTCGTATACTTGCAACATAGAGATTTTTGACTATCCACCACTATATAGCCTATCCCACCAAACCCTTATTTCCCTACCGTAAGCCTAACGTTACAACCCTTTAAAGACCTCTTTGATAGTCTTTCCTAGGTGCTTACACCAAAGCGACGGAGGTTTGATCTATTCTCAAGCCTATGGTAATCTATGTACTAGGACCGGTTAATGAGTGTTTATCTTCCATTTCCGATTTGTTATATTTCATATATACACCGAGAGAGATGTGAGTATCCAAACACCCCATGTGAGGTGCTAGTATGTAATTCGTGCTTGTTATGACTTTTATGGGCTTATATGTGTTGTGGACCGCTTTGAATGGATTCTTCATGACCCCTAACTTATAAATTAATTGGCTAAAAGCACATTTGCTTGAGGACAAGCAAATACCAAGTGTAGGGATATTTGATAAGGTTTTAAAAGGTACCTTTTGAGGGGTCATTTAAGCCCTTATTCGATCACTTTTGTATCCGTTATTGCTTAATATCGCTCCTTTTCACTTTTAGGTCTCTTGAAGGCAAAATGTCGGAATGATGCTTATTTGGACGAAAAGCGCGAATATACTGAAGGAAATGGCCAAAGTCGAATCGAGACACTCAAAGTCGCTGAAACATAAGGCGACGGCGTCATCAGATATCTCGCGACGCCGTCGGAAGGAATTTTATGACGGGTCGAGCGAAATTGCATGTTTTCAAGGGACGACGCCGAGTTCTAAAGGAGTAGGCCGTCGTTACTCGGACGGCCTAGATGCGCCAAGACGGCGTCGAGGCGAAGGGACGGCGTCAATATAAGGTGACGCCGTCAAAAGGTTTACGTGGCCAAGACGAAACCCTAATGACGGACACACGGCGCCACGAAACATAAGGTGACGCGTCGCAGATGTAATCTTATATATAGAATCCGAATTTTTCGCTTTGATGTGTAGTCTTTTGGAGTAAAACCTAAAACCGAACCAAGGCTTTCTTGTGCAGTATTTTAGGGTTCTAAACCCTATTATACATCAAGATAAGTATTTACTTCATTAATTTAATTATGTCTTTGATTATTTGTGTATGCTTGCATGTTCTCCATGTCCCGCTAATTTATTTGTGTGTTTGCTTAGGAATATGAAACTTAATTATTGAATATTGATTGGTTGATACTTATCTTAGTTGACTAATGATCTAGAGTGCGCTAGATTATTCGTTGTGTACTTAATGCTTGACATTTCTTTGTGAACTTTAGAATATAATTATCTAGGTAATTGTAGGATAAAGTATTCAAGGACAACCGTAGAGTAGGCGCCTATAAATCACTAGAGGATTTGTAAACAAGACCCTTTGGTAATTTCAAAGAGTTAGGAAATAAGCACGCCCTATAGCCTTAGAATCACAACGCAACTAGGAATAAGGACGTGACAAATCAACCATCAATAGGAGATAATTAAGGAGTAGTAAAACCTAAGTAAACACATCTTTAAACTATCATACGAGTACACATCAATTAGACATAGACTATCACAACCTTAGCTTAGATAATTAGATAATAGTAGAGTAATCGGTAGCAATACCAACCCCCAAATCCAATACCGAGATTCGTACCTTTTCATTTTCTAAAAACATAAAAGATAAAAATAATCTTCCTCAACCTCAACCTTAGCGTAGTAACTTCTCACTAGCATTCCTATTCCCCTAGAGAACGATATCAATATCCGTGGCTTACCCTAATTACTACACTACAACGATTAGGTTCACTGCCTAGGGTGTTATAAAACTTGCTCGAAGAAAAGGAAGTTTCCTTGACCCCGAACGACGCGTGTAGCTTTATCATGTTCTATTTACTTCCCTACACCTTTGAGAAAGTCCATACATAACAATTACTTATGTACTAAAAGAGTGTATTCTACTATGTAGATGATGAATTTATCCATCAATGCTATTAACTTGAAAAATTGGGCATGCAATTTCTTTCTTAATAGTTCTACTATTCCAACAATTGTAAGTAGTACTTTTAAATGGTCAAAGCACAACAACTAGATAAAATATGCTAGTTTGTCTTTACCAATTATACAAGAATTAGTCTAGCTTCTAATTTTAATAACTCGTAAATATGCAATTTTCTTAACTATTAAAATTTGCTTACGAGTTATGTATTTAGAATTTAGACAATTCTAATTGTCCTATCATACCTTTCTTCATTAATGAAAAGGGATAGGGTTGAATCTCACTCTTTCACGTGAAAAGAGGACTAGGTTTATTCTTTTAGTAACGTTGACTCTACTAAAACCCTTACAGGTGTAGATCAATTTTACCAATACAGGAATAACCTACGTTTACAGTTTAATGTTGCATTAATACATTTAAAGAATTAGCAAAATTCAATTTTAGTATTTTCGATAATTAAACTTTTCAAGAAAATAAAATACCCAATGTAATATTCATATAACCATAGAATTTTCTCAAAAACTAGGATCCAAATTATCGTAGTTCCATTACATCGCTTGATCCGCTAGTAACGAAAGCACATAATAGGGTAATCGTCGAACAATAATTGGCAAACAATTTCCAATTCCTAGATCATTATGGGATTTATATTTTCCAACGCTATTGCAAATATAAACATGTTTCATCCCATCTTATGCCATTGAGTCCAGGTCTCACTTCCTACTCAACTTAAGTGTCTAACTTAAAGAAATGTAAATATGTCCATGTAAGGTCTGACTTTACATAGAGATTTACCTCTCCATCACAATCTAGCCAAGTACTCTCATGACTTAAATTGCAACTTCAAGTGTTCCTTTTAATTAGATGGCATATAACTTAATTTAAAAGGGTAGTAGTTTTGATTTTATGTGGTCAAATCAAAGGTGTACAAAGATGTCATGCATTCATCTTGTAGCATAATTTTAATAAAAAACTTTTTATTACCAATTCATAAAGATCAAATTATCAAAGTTTTGATTGAGGTATTGGGTTCACCAATCAAGGAATTTAGTGTTAATTATCATCCATTATACCGTACTTTTGCATAAGTGTAAACACTTAGTGTTTCGGATAATTACCACCAAGTGGCGCATGGAATTAAAACTAATTCGCCTTAAGATGAGCTTGTACTTTTATGGCTTACTAAGTAGCTCCATTCGAACTTACAGAGGGCGAGGACCGTAAGCACAAACGCATAACCTTAGACATCCATTCGGTGTGATGCGCACTTCTTAAATAACCCTTTATAGTTCATTCGAATGGGTGAGCCGCTCACCATTGTACCAAAGTCACCAATCAATTAAACTATAGAAAACTTAACTCTTCCAAAACAATCAAATTTCGCCATTGTTTAGTCCGTATTATTTTTCTATTCAAAATTACCCTTTGCTTAAAACTGTCTAACATAATAAACAAACAGGTAACAAAATAAAAAATAAACTACTAAAAAACAATGCGCACATAATAAACAATTTATACGTGTAAACAAGTAGCCACATGCAACTTATTCGATAAAACCCTATTAATAATCAATGTCTAGGTTAAATTAACATATATATTAATTAGGGCTTTCACTCTCTCAATTGAAAGTGAGCCACATACATCGACGAATCGATTGCGTAAACCCATAATTAATGATATACCAAATTGCACATAATTGATTCATTAATGTATATAATTGGAGTTTTCCCCAATTCAAGATTTATCATAAATATACATGTGTATAAAACTTAACAATTAATCCAATCTTAACAATTAAATAATAATACAAGCAACTATCCATGACAAACATGCATGTATCATCATGGATATAACATAACAATTATTCAATTAAGTCACAAGATCGCATACAATTCCATGTCACATAACACTTTATTCATGAATATATTACGTAACAAATATATTAAATCTAGGTTTCGATATTAATAACATAACAATTAATATAAACCCTAAAAAAAATTTTAGGAAATCGACTAAAAAAATTTTAGGGTTTCCACCCAAAAAAAATTTTCGATCCATAATAGATTTTTAAAACCAAATTAGGGCAAAATCCTTAACCCTAAAATTAGGGTTTATATAATCATAACCAAAACCCTAGAATAAATCATATCAAACACAATACAATATCCGTTTTTTACGTGTTTAGTAATTAATTACTCATTAAAACCAATGACTCGTGATGCCACTGTTGGAATTATATAACATGACTAATCATAAATATAAACAATAAACATCAAAGTAAGTGCGAAGCGTATAGGAACATATAATGAATAATTAATTAACTAAAGAATAAAGTATGCGTACCTTTCTTGATTCTAGTCGAACAAGAATCAAATCCACAAAACTAGCAATTGGATGAACCCTAATTAGGGTTTATAGGATTATAAGAATTACCCTCACCGCTTTGTAATTCAATCCAAGATACAATCAATAGTGTGATTGTACCACGTTCTTGTACACACGCACTATAACAAATTAAAGTAATGCTAGTTTTAATTAAACAAAATAACTTTGTTTTGAAAACTATGATCGACTACCCTAAAGGGTTGTACGATCGATTGAAGCAAAAACACACACAAACAATTTAGGTTTTAGCTTATGAGTACAAGAGATGAAAAAATAAAACCCTAGCCTTGTTTATATACCCAACTAAACTTGGTGAACAAGTTGGCTATGGATTGGTTTATGGAAACCATATGGACGATCGGTTTAGGAAACCCACAAGGGATTCTAGAACCTTCGGATCTCTAATTTCATCTTTAGTCCTTCCCAAATATATTTAACGACCGTTAGTCCATTACAACTAATTACTTAACGTCCGTTATAGTTATTTCGTTTAATTAATAAATAAATATAACTATTACATTTAATTATTAACTTTAATTCTCATACGTAAAGTGTGCAATCCCGTGGTCTCGAGTTCGATCCTAACACACGTCTATTAATTTATTGTCCATAAAACCAACAATTATATCATACATCGTAACATCAATAGCTCCACAATTTTGTTAGATGATAATTTTGAGGCTAAGTTATCCGGATTTGAATTTTCCATAAAATGTTCTGTGGATCGGATGGAGCGCTATATTTCTTCTGAAGTCATTGGCACACAAGGTTATATGGCCCCGGAAACTCTAGAGAGTGGAGACGTGACACAAAAGTCGGATGTCTACTCATATGGGGTCGTTTTATGTGAAATCTTGTGTGGGAGGAAAGCATTTCTTCCAGACGAAAGCGAAGATAATAAGTTTCTAGCTCCATTGGTCAGATTTCATTATGAAAATAGAACACTTGGTAAGGTCGGTATTATCCATCCTGATCTATGGAATCACATAAAGTCGTATAGATGTTATATATTTGAAAAAATAGCGTGTGACTGCACAAAAGAGGATCGAGTAGAACGCCCAGATATGAGTCGAATTCTTGCTGAACTCGACGTCCAGTTGGACTCCGTGATTCGTGTAAGACCACCCTTTCGTCTTTTGTATTTATAATTTCCTTCCATTTTCTGTTTTAATATTTTGACGAGTATACTTTCAAAAGATCTCATACTTATACATAACAAGACAAAAGCATGTGACGTTTTAATTGAAGAATTACGGGTGCATTTGATTTGTAGGTAGGATTCACAATGAATTTAGATTTGTATAGGCTGAAAACAAAATTTTTATAAAACATTTTTTTCACAAAAAGATGCGTAATGCATGAATATATAGAAAGATGATAGTTTAAAAGAAAGGAAGATAATTGATTAATATGAGTTTTACTAGTGACAAGTCATTTTAAGAATAAATCTTTGTAAAATTTTTATAAATGTAGCATTTTATTTTAAAGGAAGAAAAAAGAATTTTTATTACGTAGAATTTTATTTGTAAACTATAAACTACAGTACTTGAAAATTATATACGACATTTAACGGAGAGAATACAGTCTCTCCTTAACAAAGTATTAAGATGTGATTAACATGTTTTAGGGGGCAGGGAGTCGTTGAGAGGCAGGATTCCATCTTTCACTTCTTCTCCCCTCCACATCACCATTTTTTCACCTATCTTTCAAACCCATCTTTAGAGGGAATTGGCATCTTTCAAACCCTCTCCATCTTTCAGTTTCTCTCTCCTCCACATCACCATTTAATTTTTTTTCTAATTCACTTCAATATTTCATTAAAAACATAAATATTTTAAAAACATAAACATTTCATTTCAAATAAATAAACTTAAAATTACAACGACAATAAAAAAAAAATATAACTAAAAATAAAAATAAAACTACACCGACAATTAAAAAAAGATACAACTAAAAATAAAAATAAAGCTACAACGACAAATAAATTTATGACACCCATCCCCAACGTGCGACGATTCCTTTTTTTCGACTCACCACCATTGTCGACAAAGGTTTGGTGTAGTGGTCATGCGACTTAATGAAGAACTACAAATCGCTTTATTTTTGTTGTTCTTTCATTTGTTTTTGTTGTTGAAGAGCCAAAGTTTGGACTTTTTGATCATGAGCAATCCTAGCTTGTATTTTCGCTTGCTTTATGCGAAGCTTCTCCGCTCGAATACGTCTTTTGTCCTCAATTTCCTCTTTGTTGTACGCATTAAACTAGGAGACCAACTTCATGAGTTTTTCGCTACCGGTAGAAGTCGATTCAACCGATTTCTTACGGTTGCGCCTTGGTGGCTCCGTTGTTCTTGCGGGTTGTTCCGGCACATCTTCATCAACTTCTTCGTTGTTTAAATCATTAGGCATAAACTCAGCTTCAAACGACCTTGCGTGTGACTCGCTTGAGCCGCCTTTAACACATCTTCATCGTTCATGCCGCTACTCATGTTAGACTTTTTCTTGTTGTAAAATCCGGCAAAACTAGTAACCTTGTTATTCATATCCTTTCATTTGAGTTCACTTGGTGATGGGTACGATCCGTTTCTTCACACATATGCTGATTAAAAGTTTGCAAGACATTTTTCTAAAATGATCTACTTTTTTGGTAGTTGCCTCTTTTTGGGTCTTGAGAAGCGTTTACGAGCGCTTTTGCTAAAGCAATTTCTTCCGCTTCTGTCCACATCTTCGACTTCTTCTTTGTTGGAGCGGGAACGACCTCGACATCTTCTTCATATTCTTCTTCTTCTTCGTCGTCAACATATTCTTCTTGTTGTTGTGTCTCCGGTACTTCTTCGTCTTCATCGTCAACATCATTACGGTACTCGAAATTTCCTTGTGGAGGTGGATTCGGGTTCAAGTGAAACTCGTTATAACCGGTTTGAATCGGCATGCTACTTTCGGCTTGGTTTGCTAATTGTGAAAAATTCACGCCTTGGCTTGCAAATTGTGAAAAATCAAATTGTTGGCTTAATAATTGTTGCATGCCGAGTTGGTTTGGTTGTGTGGGTACGTTGGGTTGGCCGAATTGTGAATTCGGTTGAGTGGGTTGCCGAAATTGAGAATTTGGTTGGACACGGTTCGGGGTTTGGGTTGGGTTTGGTTGGGACGAAGATGAGCCGGGGGCGCGGTTTTTGCCACGGATTGGCTTAGGTTGGGATAAGTTTTTCCTTTGATCCATATAGATTTTTTGGGGATGTATTTGTTTTTTGAATGTGTATATATAGGTGAGAAATAGGTATTTTTTTTCTTTCTTCCTACTAGCCGTTACATTTTTTTATCTAGCCGTTGCAACTAGTCGTTAGTTTTTTTCCCCTTCACTTTTGACCGTTGAAACACGGGGTGGGAAGCCCGACTCGGGGTGAAAGTTTGCCAAGTTTTGAGGTACCACAAGGGAGGGGGCGGTGCTCTCGAGCGGCACCGCAATTTTCACTCGGCCCCGAACCAATCTTGCATCGACTCCCCCTTGTAAGCAACACAATTGTTAATACACAATGGGTACATCACAAAAAATTTACTAATTGATCTTGTACAACATTTTAATGCCTTATTTATTATATTTTTTGAATAAGTATAACTTTTAATGCAAAATACGCATATGAATCAATAGAATTTCAAAATATATATTAAATAACATCGTTCAAAAATATATTATTAAATAGTAAAGGTGACTCAAGAACCAATCTAAACTTCTTTTGGAATTTTCGATAAAATTCATCGCGAAAACACAAAACTGTGTTTTACAAAAATCATATATTGATGTAATAATGATTACAATTTTCATAGTTAGCGTCACTTGATTTCTTTAACATGTTGGTTTTCTTTACAGTTATAAATACTCTTTTACTTATATCTTCTACATATGTGCGGCAAGTATGTAGACATTGTTTAAAATATAAACAATTGCCCGTAATAAACATTACAAGGTGTATACTTCTAAAAGTAAGTTTTTACAGCATGATGCAAATGATTTTTAAAATTTGACATGATTTTTCATATAAATAATGTGAAAAGAGATATAAAGATTTTAATTCAAACATTTCTGAGTTTGTGTGCAACGTTTTTATTTCGGGTTTTTCTAACTTGTGCTCTAGTGGCATATGTTAAAGAGAGTCTCACAACCTAGGTATCACTCTCTGAATGGTCAGCAACCACTGATTGGTCCTTATTATCTTCTAACATCAGACTCTACAATCATTTACTGACTATTTAGAGGATGACAACAAAGCTTCGGAACCCGCTTTAATATGTGCCCAAATGCACAGGTTAAAAAAAGAGAATTTCTTAAACGGACCATACCCATCACCTATTTACGAAACAAGACGCCGCATAATATTTTTTGCTAAAATAAACTTTTGAATTTCATCCATTAGATTCATTTGATAAAAAAATCTACACCCTACACATGTGTCTTTCGCGACGTTCAACGCGACATAACTTTTAAAAACACGAACAATTTGGCAAAATTAAAATGTGACCTATAATAAAACGCAAAGTAAATCGCGACCGAGTAAAACGCGACCCAATAAAATCGCGGCCTATTTAGCAAAATTTGACACAAATTGCGACCTATTTAATAAATTAGTAAAACGCAACCGAGTGACATCGTGACCCACTTTTAAATTTGGATCATTTTTGGCAATCAACCGTAGATCTTGATAGCCATTGACTTGTATATTTTAATGTTGGATAATGATCAAGTAGGAGTATTATGTACCACGTCACATGTGATACAAGTTATACTTTTAGTTTCACTTTGTACTTCACATGAATAACTGGGGCTTGTCAGTGTAAATGTACTCTAAGTTTATATTGGTAAACAAATAAACAAAGTCTGTTCTTATATAGAGAGTATCAATATGGTTCATTTTAGTAACTGATTTTTTTTAAAATTCTTTTATTTTATTCATTTTATTGATGATTTAATATTGGCATCCTTATTCAAGGACAAGAAGGATGAAAGCAATGCTTTAAAGCTGTCCTCAGTGGGAGAGTCGAAAGTTTCTCTTAAAAGTACGTCATCCAATGCATGGAAGGTAAATTATAATGGAGCTTATATCTAAACTTGTTATAGCTTTTTGCCATAAGAGCAAAAGCTATTTTTGCTAATGACTTAAGAATTTGCCCACTCGCATCACCTTATGTTTGACTCCGAATTATTTAGAAATACTAAAAAAGCTATAAAATAATTTTTCTGTTACTTTTTATTTATTTATTTTATTTTGCATTTGAGGTGTTTCTAAAAAATAACCATTTTAACAAAAGATTTAGTAGTGGGAAGATACATTGTGGAGGCTCTTATAAATTATATATGTTGATATTTATGTTACTAAGAGCACTCACTATAATAAACCTTTTATAAAGGTTTATACAATAATACATCATTAATTTTTAGACATTTTGATATATTATAAACATACATTCACTATGGTATAAACCTTTACAATTTCATAATATGTTTTATAAAACAAAATGCATTAAATGTATTAAATTTATAAAGAGGTTAAAAAATTAGGACCTCTTCATGTCACATAGACATGAAATGAGTGTCCATTATGGTTGAAATGAAACATAAACATTTTCATCTTTTTTAGACCTTTTCATAAATTCACCATAGTGGATGCTCTCATCTCGCTTATTTTTTATACTTTAAACATTCGATAGAAATATTTTGATACTCTCCTTGCAGCGACGAAGCAAGGTATTCCTAGCAATGTATGTACTATTTTGGTAGAGTTATTATTAGTTCGGTTTTCTAGATTGGATTTTCTCAGATTTGGTTTTAGAAATTTAGATTAGGCATATTTGCATCATTTTTAAGTTGGAGTTATTAGAGTTGATTTGATTGATTTATAAAATTCAGGTCATCTGAGGTTGGATTAGTTATTGTGCATCGAGTATTTTAAGTGTCCGTTTGGTTTGTAGATGGGCTTAGAATTAAGATTTGGATTTAGATTTAAATTTTAGTTAGAATTTAAATTTGGATTTTATTTAGAATAGAGAAAATATTTTATAATTAGATAAATTATTGTTTTATGAAGAACTTGATATTAAAAAAATTAAATTTAACAAGAACTTTACATGAAAAAACCAAAATAAAATAATTGACTTTATTACATGAAGACAAAAAACATGTGAGGGAAGAGAAATATTAGAACGCGGGAAAATAAATGACAAATGAATAACGTAAACACCAGACTCCTCATTGGGATTTCTAAAACCCCTCGTAGAGGGGTGTGAGTCTGAACACTTAAACTCATGGATACAAAACAAACATTAGTTTTTTTACTTTGAACACAATCCCTTTAACCTAAGAGCTAATAACAAACGCCCCTAACTAAAATTGGTTATCGAGTGTAGTACGGCTGATTACAGTTTCATTGATTCCTACTAACTCTTAATCACTCTTGACTCAAACCTAAATAAATACTAACAACATACTGGTAAGTATACTAAGTATCATCTAAAGGCATTGTAATCAATGGTACCAGATCAAATAGAAAGTCCCATTTTTTGAAAAGTATAAAAAGCTTTCTTGGCCGTTGGATCATAATACAACATCTGATCAAATTAAAGACGGACATACACAAATAGGGGGTATATTAGTCATTTCACAAAAAATAATAATCTATCTTCTTTATATCATCTCCTTTCCCAACCACCATATCCTCTCTTTATTTCTCACCAGATCCAAAAATGAAACAGTGATCTTCATCATCGTCACCACCGTTGCACCGCCACCAACACCGTCTCCATCACCATTTTAATCAATTAGAAGCGTTGAATGATGGAACCCAACTAGCAAGTGAATCGGTCTTAAATCACAGGATGATCACCACATTTGCTTTTCAAGAACAGTAAAACGACATCAATCGATTTACATCATCTAAATTGATAACCAATTTCATTAATTGGGTAAAAAAATTACCGTTCTTGAAAAACATTGGGGGTTTTGTTTGAAAAACATTAGGGTTTTAATCAATTGGGCTTATTATAATTGTTAGTTAGTTTGATTAGAGATGAATTTGAGTGATTTGAGGCATTGGATTATTGTGTTTGACATTAAAGTGAAGGTGATTTTGTTGATTGATCTACGTAGATGATAGTAAGCTGTTAATTTGTTGTTATAGCTGAAATGAGGTGGTTAGTGAGGCTATAGATGAATTACCAAGAGCAGTTTTTCAAGAGGCGAGATCAATGACAAACAAAGAAAATAAAAACAAATAAGCACATCTTAGCCAAACCCAAAAATAACAAAGGAAGGGCAAAATTGTTATTTTAGCCCATTTAATAAAAAAACCCACTTTTCACATTTTTTTTTAAAAAAAAATATATCTTTCAAACAGTAAATCTTCAAGCAACAAAAAATACACCATCACGACGAGAAAAAAAATCATCTTTCTATAGATATGCGCTTTTACATACTTTCGACGAACTTTTTGTTTCAATATTTCCGTCCAGACAAATCACACGTGATCCGTAAAAAAATCTCATGTGATTTTTTATTTTTAAAAAATCACATGTGATCCACAAAAAAAAATCACATTAAAAAAGAATCACATGTGATCCAAAAAAAAATCACATGTACTTTGTTATTTTTAAAAAGTCACAAGTGATCCACCAAATAATCACAAGCGATCCACCAAAAGAATCACATGTGATCCACCAAAAGAATGACATTAAAAAAGAATCACATGTGATCCACTAAAAGAATCACATTTGATCCACAAAAAAAAAATCGCATATAATTTGAGATAAAATCACATGTGATTCTTCGATGAAATCACATTAAAAAAAAGTTTCTTAGACCTATTTTAGGGAGATGCATTATTTGCCATTTCTAAAAATCATACCTTCAAAGTCAACCATGATTACAACTTACCTATGCTTATTAAAAAAAATACCATTGCGTTTATGTGAAATGCTAATAGCCCTTATTTCAAGAACTTTTTCCTTAACAAATTCGGATTCCACTTCTTCCCTAATTTCAAGAACTTTTTCCTTAAGTTCTTTATCAAACAATTCGATGTCAGACACCCCCGATATTTTCAATTTCTTCTTTTAGTCCCTTAATTTTTGGCTTCAAGGTTGAATTCTCCAAAACCTCTTTGAACTTCTCGTTGACTTTAGCCTTTAAAAGAAGTCTTTTTGTAGTTTTCAGCAAAGGTTTTAGCTTCGGAAATTTCTTTCAACAAGCTTAGCTTATACTTCAACCTTCCATAATTAGGAGCGTTTTCTAAATTCTCATTGAACTCGTTCTTCAAACTTTCAAGACTTACAATTTGATCATGAGTCAACTCTTCGTTTATGCTTTTGCTGCTTCGGAGACTTCATAATTTATCTCTCACTTCGTCAACCGTCGTTACAGATCCGCCTACGCTTCACTCGTCGGGGGTGATATCCGATTCACCGAAAAAATTAAGAAAAAAACTATTGAGATTTGTGAGGGTTTGAGTGTTTGTTGAGATTTGGGAATTGAGAGAGAGAAAGAGAGAGAGAGAGAGAGAGTGTTGCAGGAAAGTGTGAGTGTGTTAGTTGGGGTTGTATATTTACAAAAATGCCCTTCCGCTTTTTAATAAGGTTTAATCTACTCCGTTAGATAAAAAATAAATAAATGGTTAAGATGGAGTGTTTTGTTCTTTAGATATTTATTGTTCTGCATTGAACTTTCCTCGTTTTTCAAAGACCAGGTGAAGATAATCCAAAATTCGAGGAATGCAAGAGAAAGGCGTTTTGATGAGCTGGTGAAGGAAAACACATGCATATATGACACACACCTTTCTCCAAAACTTAATGCTTCTATTTTTGTCAATTTAGGGGGTGTTTGGCATTGCGTTTGCTTGCTGATTATCTGATTATTTCAGTTGCAAAACGCAAATAATCAAAAACTAGTGTTTGGATAACATTATCTATGTTATGAGAGGTCCAAAACGTCAGTTTGCAAAAGTAACTAGCTACCTGCAGTAGCAAAACGCATGTTTGGCAAATGGGTATATTCAATGTTTAATTACCATACTACCTTTTTAATAAAGACAAAATATAATAAATGGTTGGGTGTTGATATTTTTTATAATAAGGACAAATGTACTTTTTAGTCATTTTACATTTAAAATCGAAATATACTTTGATTTGCCAAACACTCAAAAAGTGATTATCTGATTGTTTCGTTATCAAATCGCAAAATCAAATCCAAACATTATGTTTTAGAATCACGTTTTGTAACAGTTGATTATCTGATTATCCGTTTACAAAACGCATAATCTATTTTGAATAAGCAATCCCAAACACCCTCTTAGTAGCTATAAATCATTAAATCTACCCCATTTGATGCTAGTATGGGTGGGTCCAAACTCATACATACTCCAATTATTTTGATGAGCTGTAGATGATAAAAGTAAAAGTAAAAAAAAAAAAAAAAAAATTGAGTGTTTCAAATATATTAAATGATATTTTCGTTGTTTTGGAAATTAAATGATAATTTTTAGTGTTTTAGCTTTTTTTATAAGAAAAGATTTGTTTATTATATGTGTTGTTTATCATTATTTAACTGAATAAAAAGAGTAGTTCATCAATAAAAAAAATTGTTCATCAATTATTTTTTATATTGTTCAATAGCTATTTTTGATAACGTTTATCAGTTATTTTTTATAATGTTCATCAGTTATTTTTTGGTATTGTTCATTAGTTATTTTTGATAACGTTCATCAATTATTTTTTATAATGTTCAACATTTTTCGAAAAAATAATGTTCATCAGTTATTTTTGATATTGTTCATCAATTAATTTTGATAACGTTCATCAGTTATTTTTTATAATGTTCAACAGTTTTCTAAAAATAACGTTCATCAGTTATTTTTTATATTGATCAAGTTATTTTTTATAAAGTTCATCGGTTATTTTTTATAACGTTCATCATTTATTTTTGATAACGTTCATCAGTTATTGTTCATCTTTAACGTGCGATATCTCACTCATATCATATCGGCTTTGAGTGATTCAAATTTCCCTGTAAAGAACGGCCAAAAAGCTACAACTTTCATGTTTAAAGTTTTGCAAAATTCGGCCTTTAAACTAGACAAAATTAGAGCCGAAAATGCCAAAAATTTCAAGAAAATCAACACCCACTTAAAGAGTTAAAAAAAAAAGTTGCGATTCATATATCATAATGCATACCAAATTTAAGAGAATTAAATTTAAAAAATTATGGTGAAATCGGTTTTTCATAAAAGTTTGTTGTTTGAAAGTTATTACATTTGAAGTTTTGGGGTGGAATAAAAAAACGGGTTAAAAGGACAAAAAAGCCCCCTAACCAAATTTAATAAGAAAAAAATGAGGGAGTGCGTGGGAGACACGTGTCACTAGATGATAGGCTTAGCAAACTTTTTAATTTCTTCCACTTTTACACTCTGTTCCCGAGTTTTTTAAATGAAAGAAAAGAAGAGAAGAATTAAAAATAGACAAAAAAGAAGAGGAGATAAATGAAATTAAATTTTTTATATCAAATTTTCGAATTAGGAGAAAAGAGAAGAGATAACAGATGATTTTACAATTATACTCTTGGTTATCTATACTACTTATAATAGAGGAATGCACTTCCCTCATATTAATTATTTTAAGATTTTCATATATAGAATTTTAAGCAAATACAAGTGACAAAGCATTAGTTACAACACTTAAAGCACAAATAAAAATACAAATCAAACTACAATTAATACACAACTTAAAACACCCCTTCACAAAAGAGTACATGTCTCTAATCAGGATGTACACCATTTTGCTTCACATAATGACCATGATTAACGATTCTGATATAAGTTTCTTGACCAAGATACCACGAGTCAATATTTTCAGTTCTTAAGTTCCACACTCCTACATTATCTAGAGAGATCAACACTGCTGTCCATGCATTAGGAAATACATATATTCAAAGATTCAAATTAATAAAACATATTCTTTAAAGTTGCAATATAATTACTGTACCCATATCATAACCGGTGATTCTTATTATTTGTATGAACAAGCCAGAAGCTTTATTGATTCTTGAAAGAATCGTAGTAACAAAACGTACTATAATGTTGTACTAAACGTATATGAACAAAGTCAGAAGCTTTATAGATTCTTAAAACTCGAAGTACCTGTGTTGTGTAACACCCCCAATTTCGTGATACGCAGCGGAATTCAAACTGGGTGTTACTTCATGGCACAACAGTCATAACAATAGAAAACGTACTCTAATGGAGTCGTTTCAAAAGATTTATCATTCGATTTGTATAAATATCGAGTTTACAAAATGAGGTCCCGATGGTTCCAAGTTTACAAAATACATTAAATTGGTTTTCGAATGATAATAAAATTTATAGCCTTCTTGATCTAGTCCTTGCTCTTCCGTGCGACTTCCGACATTATGGACCGAAATACATGCTTAAAAGCTGTCAACACAAAGGTTGAGTGAAATTCATAGAGTTTGTTTGATGGTTGAACACATTATGTTTGTAGTGTGAGTTATAAATTCACACGGTGGTTTGAAAACCAAAGCAGCTTATTATTAGACTAAGCATCATGCAATCAAGGCGTTAACGTGTCCCAAAATTAATTGGAGAAAATGTCGGTGCGTGCCTATCCGGTAAAATTGCCATTTTACCAATGTTACTCAAATATAGTGCGTTTGTTTGCCTTTAATGGGGCTAACACAAACGGGATTAAATCAATCCCAATAGATCTATTCACAATATTCGCCCACTCTCACATAGTGATTAATGATTCATGATTAAGGGACTTAAGTTTGGCAAATGCGAAACTTAGTGCTAATAACAATCGATAAGTATATAGTTTGAAAGCAATGTGTTCGGTTTAAAATAAAGCATGTATCTCCCCCAAGGGTTTGTAAAACAATTAAGTAATAGAAAGTGGGGCTATGAACTCACGGTAATCAGTAAAAGTTTAAAGTACTTATAAAAGTAAATGAAAATAGTTGAGCATGTATTTCCCCCAAAGAGTTTGTAAAACAAGTATTAAAAGAGTAGGGGCTATGACTCACCGAGAGTTGATGATATTAAGTACTAACGGATGTGATGGATAAGTCGGAAGACTTCTACGTGCAACCTAAAAATGAAATGTTGCGACTTAAGTTTGGAATAATGTTTTAGGAAAACATAAACCATCCTATATATATCCCTATGTTGATCATGATGTAGTCAATTTTCATTTGATGTTTATAGAAAGATCTTTAATATGTGAAAACGTATTTAGTTTATAGATATCGTACTACCGTTCGGGCCATCATAATTCAGAGGTCATGCAGTAACCGTTCGAGGAGCTAGGACACTTTAATTCGTAAATCCAAAGAACTCGTCGACACGCTTTACTCAAATGAAACCCTCACATGAAGCTCCCTACTATTGTAGCACTTAGTAAATACAACATATATTTTGAGTGATGGTTGTTATAACATAAAGTTTATCATGTTTTAATAAGTATCTAGTTTTTACAAGTTCTCGTCGTTTCATAAGTATAATTACCATAGTTAACGGTCTTGGGCAAACAAGCCTTGAGGCTTTAGCCATGGCCTTGCCGTGACTTTGGTCTTGACTACCATGGTCTTGAGACTTAGCTTTGGTCTTAGCCGTAGCCGTGGTCTTGGCTTATGGCCATTAGGCCTCTTGGTTTGCTTTTAGTTGTGACAAAAGTATAGTTATGTGACTATATTTACGGCAGTTTCTGTTTTTGAAAGATTTATGGCCTATTTATGCGTTCAAGGTCCGAGCTTCTTTGTTATTGAAGGAAAACGTCGTTCCGGACAACTTTCGTGTTTTAACTTTTTGATGAAACGGACTAGAAGTACCACTTTTAAAAAGACATAAACCTTAACAGCTTATACATGGCAGTTTTGGTGTTTAGGTTTCGCTAACTTCTTTTGCTTATAACTTTTGACTCGTTTGTCCGTTTCGGGTGATTAAAAAACATATTAGAAACACAGTGCAGGAATCGTTAAGTCTGGATGTAAGTAGAATTATTTAAAACGTAAGTTTAGTTTTGTTCTGCGCTGGGCTTATTTGGTAATACTAAAAATAAGGGCAAATATCAAAAAAAAGTACTATACTTGCCACCTATTCCTCTTCAGGGTAGCGAACAAAATTTTTTGCTTCTGCGGGTAATATACTTTCAAATTCATCCTCTTTAGGGTATTTTCATGAACAGTTGGACAATTTTGCCCCTATTACCCAGAAGAGGAAATGGAAAGTATGATACTTTTTTTTTAAATAATAAATAATGTACTAGCCGTACGGAAAACGTGTTTTGGCTAAGAAAACGGAATAAGAATTAACAAGGGTAACGTATTTGTGATAGGGAAACGAATGTATTTTGGCCAGAATTTGATCGGCGACGATCAAACTCAATAGGTTTATGGGCCAGAATTTTATCATTTGCCCTAGTTTTTTATTATGTTAAATTTTGGATATGTATTAAGATAAATTATTTAATGATTTATAATTGTGTTAAACCTATGATAAAAATGTTTTGTTTTAAGTTTACACTATTTACTTATTAAGATAATTTAGTTCCACCAGCCACTTCCATTTGCAAAGGACATGAGTTTAAATAAGTATACGCGTGCATGGCACGTGTGGGGTTCAAATAAGCAGTTTTAACCCTTACCATTTAGGCGGGAAAAGCCGTTACAGCCATTTCATCATTTCATTTGTATATAACACAATTCATTTCACATTTGTAAGCGGTTTTGATTTTGTAATTCTCTCTTGTAATAAACTTCTACAAGTCAGTAAGCCATAACAAATCCTATTAACTAATTCTTGAGCTCAATTCTTATTTGAATCTCGTTGATTCCTGTAAGAGTGTATCAACTGGTATCAAAGCAGTCAATTCCGGCATCTTAACCCATAAACCTATTGAGTTTGATCGTCGCCGATCAAATTCTGGCCAAAATACATTCGTTTCCCTATCACAAATACGTTACCCTTGTTAATTCTTATTCCGTTTTCTTAGCCAAAACACGTTTTCCGTACGGCTAGTACATTATTTATTATTTAAAAAAAAAGTATCATACTTTCCATTTCCTCTTCTGGGTAATAGGGGCAAAATTGTCCAACTGTTCATGAAAATACCCTAAAGAGGATGAATTTGAAAGTTTATTACCCGCAGAAGCAAAAAATTTTGTTCGCTACCCTGAAGAGGAATAGATGGCAAGTATAGTACTTTTTTTTGATATTTGCCCTAAAAATAATAATTCTTAAAAATTCTCAAATTAATCATGAGTGATCTAAAAATTTATCTGATGTGAGGAAAATTGTCAGAGTTGATTTTCGTTAAGCGGGTGATGTTTAAACGGTGGACCGTCTAAAACGAAACTTTAAAACGATGTTTACTTAATAATTTTTGCGAAAATGATCTAACGATGGTCGAACTCTCAGGTTATTACTAAAATAATTTATCTTACGAGAATGTGGATTAAAAATTTTACGAGATGAATAGTGAATTTGAATAGTAAAAGTGAATAGTAAATTTCGAAAATAAAAAGTAACCTAAAAATGCGGGTGGTTCATCTCACCCCTTAATGGAATTCGTCCGAATTCGTAGGTGTGTTACCGATGTTGAATTGTCTAGGAAATGTGGATGTATCTACCGAATTCTAATCTTTGTGTTCTCAAATTTTGGTCATAGAATGTATTATATACCATGTGGCTTAAGTTGATAACCTAAAGGGTTTTGTTAAAATCTTATAGAGTCCAATATACCTAAAGTTTGGCTTTTCCCGATTCTCAAAACGAATCATATCTTATTATATCGAGGCTATCAATAAAAACTTAATTTATAACATGGAGTTTTTGGTGATAGTGTGCGGCATGGAGCCTAATTTGTATTTGTATAGTTTCCTTAGTTGTTTCGTGGGTGATCTCTGACACCTTAATCCAGCAAATGGTTAACTAACACATTCGTCTATATAGTGCCTCGAAATGGAATAGTTTTGTTGATGTTAGGGTAACTATTGTTAATCAAAGGTGTAAGATATTGTTGATGTGAAATAGTTTATAATGATGTGATAATTGTTGTAGGAAAGTCTTGCTAGTGGCAAGTGGTTATCCGAACCATTTCCAATGTTGATCATGCCTTTAGGTGGTTTCGGGATGAAGGTTATATCGTATAGTGTTTATGTCTACTAGTGTTTGAAAGAAACGTGGTACTGTGAAGTTTTACAAATTGAATTTCAATGGGGTTTAGATAATGATGTGATATGTTTGACGATTAGAAGAGTGTAGCGTACACTTACTATTATTCTTAGTTAGAGATGTCAAGTTTGTTTTAAAATCAAAAGTGAATGACGGAATGATATCTTTGAAATCTAGTCAGGCTAGTACTTCTAAGGAATGACGAGAAGATTTGATGACTATCCCAAGATAGTAGTTAGGATTATTTCATAAATGAAAACTTTCAAGAATGAAATTAGGTAGTATGAATAAGATGTTAAGATTTCGCTGAGTGGTAAAAGACTATCGCGTCTCTAGATCTTTTTAATGAATTATGGTGGTTTATTGAGTTTAAGTAGGAAATTAACCTGAATATAACCCTTGTATAACTATTCTCAGTGTTTGAAAAATTTAAGTCGAACATAGTTAATCAGACCATGCTCCACTATCCCAAGGTTAAATATAGGTGATTAGGCTATATTTAGCCGAGGTTCGATAAATTTTCCAAATACCTAAATTAGGTATACTTGTGATATGTTCATAGCTTTTGAGAAATTATCCACTAAGCAAAGGCGATATCAAACCATTCAGTTGCAAGTCCTGGCCCTAAAAGACTTGTAACCTATGTTTTCACATTCCATTACATAGAAGATAATATGGGTAGATACGTGTGGAGAGGAAATCTTAAGTAATTCTAAAATAGTCTATACTTGGCTAGAATCACGAACTTTTAACAATGAAGGTTTCAGAAGAGATTTTTGATGAATGTAGAGAAAGTTGCTGAACTTCAGCTTTTGTAGATGATGAGTCACTTTGTCCTTTAGAAATCCTATTTCTTGTATTTCCATTAGGGAAATTGATAGACTGTGACGGGTTTCATGTAAAAACAATACCATATAAGGTTTTATAAGATAATTTCTGGAGACTATTGTATAACTTACAATATCTGAGGAGGAGTTGAGACCATTATGCAACTCATAATGTTTGAGAAATAGTTGAGACCATTGTGTACCCCACAATTTTTGAGAAATGATAGAGAGATCATTGTGTACTCACAATGTCTTGAGAAATAAATTAGACCATTGTGTACCTCACAATGTCTAGGAAATAATAGAGACCATTTTGCAACTCACAATGTCTAGGAAATAATAGAGACCATTGTGCAACTCACAAGGTCTGAGAAATAGTTGAGACCATTGTTTCACTTACGTTGTCTCGAGGATATAAGAGAGACCATTGTAGGATTTACGATTGTCGAGAATGTAATAGAGACCTTTGTAGGATTATAGTGTCCGAGAATGTAATAGAGACTCATGTATCTCACAAAGGTCTCGAGAAAATGAATGAGACCATTGTATCTCACAATGTCGGGAAGTAGGAAAGACCATTGTAGTCGATTCTGATGTCTTGGATAAAGTTTCGTAATCCTAAAATGCATGAGTAGATGCATGATTGGGAGATTGGAAAAATATGATTGTGCCGTAATGCCTTAGAATAGGCATACGTATGTATGTTTAGTACATTGTTTATGATTGAAATTATGTCGAGTGTATATATCAATATACTAGTATGTTTGTATAGCTAAAAAAGCCTAAAAGTCACATAATCGTCTGGAGGATGGAAGGCACGGAGAACGGAAGGCTATAAAATGTTTTGCTTGTAAAAGTAGTTATAGTTTAAGTCTCAATTAGACCCGTTTCTCTATAATCGTGGCTCGATACCAATCAGTAACACCCCAATTTCGTGATACGCAGTGAATTCAAACGGGTGTTACTTCATGGCACAACAATATAATAATAGAAAACGTACTCTAATGGAGTCGTTTCAAAAGATTTATCATTCGATTTGTATAAATATCGAGTTTACAAAATGAGGTCCCAGATGGTTCCAAGTTTACAAAATACATTAAATTGGTTTTCGAATGATAATAAAATTTATAGCCTTCTTGATCTAGTCCTTGCTCTTCCGTGCCGACCCGACATTATGGACCGAAATACATGCTTAAAAGCATCAACACAAAGGTTGAGTGAAATTCATAGAGTTTGTTTGATGGTTGAACACATTATGTTTGTAGTGTGAGTTATAAATTCACACCGGTGGTTTGAAAACCAAAGCAGTTATTATTAGACTAAGCATCATGCAATCAAGGCGTTAACGTGTCCCAAAATTAATTGGAGAAAATGTCGGTGCGTGCCTATATCGGTAAAATTGCCATTTTACCAATGTTACTCAAATATAGTGCGTTTGTTTGCCTTTAATGGGGCCAACACAAACGGGATTAAATCAATCCCAATAGATCTATTCACAATATTCGCGCCCACTCTCACATAGTGATTAATGATTCATGATTAAGGGACTTAAGTTTGGCAAATGCGGAAACTTAGTGCTAATAACAATCAGATAAGTATATAGTTTGAAAGCAATGTGTTCGGTTTAAAATAAAGCATGTATCTCCCCCAAGGGTTTGTAAAACAATTAAGTAATAGAAAGTGGGGCTATGAACTCACGGTAATCAGTAAAAGTTTAAAGTACTTATAAAAGTAAATGAAAATAGTTGAGCATGTATTTCCCCCAAAGAGTTTGTAAAACAAGTATTAAAAGAGTAGGGGCTATGACTCACCGAGAGTTGATGATATTAAGTACTAACGGATGTGATGGATAAGTCGGAAGACTTCTACGTGCAACCTAAAATGAAATGTTGCGACTTAAGTTTGGAATAATGTTTTAGGAAAACATAAACCATCCTATATATATCCCTATGTTGATCATGATGTAGTCAATTTTCATTTGATGTTTATAGAAAGATCTTTAATATGTGAAAACGTATTTAGTTTATAGATATCGTACTACCGTTCGGGCCATCATAATTCAGAGGTCATGCAGTAACCGTTCGAGGAGCTAGGACACTTTAATTCGTAAATCCAGCAACTCGTCGATACGTTTTACTCAAATGAAACCCCTCACATGAAGCTCCCTACTATTGTAGCACTTAGTAAATACAACATATATTTTGAGTGATGGTTGTTATAACATAAAGTTTATCATGTTTTAATAAGTATCTAGTTTTTACAAGTTCTCGTCGTTTCATAAGTATAATTACCATAGTTAACGGTCTTGGGCAAACAAGCCTTGAGGCTTTAGCCATGGCCTTGCCGTGACTTTGGTCTTGACTACCATGGTCTTGAGACTTAGCTTTGGTCTTAGCCGTAGCCGTGGTCTTGGCTTATGGCCATTAGGCCTCTTGGTTTGCTTTTAGTTGTGACAAAAGTATAGTTATGTGACTATATTTACGGCAGTTTCTGTTTTTGAAAGATTTATGGCCTATTTATGCGTTCAAGGTTCGAGCTTCTTTGCTATTGAAGGAAACGTCGTTCGGACAACTTTCGTGTTTTAACTTTTGATGAAACGGACTAGAAGTACCACTTTTAAAAGACATAAACCTTAATGACTTATACATGGCGGTTTTGGCGTTTAGGTTTCGCTAACTTCTTTTGCTTATAACTTTTGACTCGTTTGTCCGTTTCGGTGATTAAAAACATATTAGAAACACGGTCAGGAGAATCGTTAAGTCCGGATGTAAGTAGAATTATTTAAAACGTAAGTTTAGTTTTGTTCTCTTTGGGCTTATTTGGTAATATTAAAATAATAATTCTTAAAATTCTCAAATTAATCATGAGTGATCTAAAATTTATCGATGTGAGGAAAATTGTCGAGTTGATTTTCGTTAAGCGGGTGATGTTTAAGCGGTGGACCGTCTAAAGCGAAACTTTAAAGCGATGTTTACTTAATAATTTTGCGAAAATGATCTAACGATGGTCGAACTCTCGTGTTATTACTAAAATAATTTATCTTACGAGAATGTGGATTAAAAATTTTACGAGATGAATAGTGAATTTGAATAGTAAAAGTGAATAGTAAATTCTCGAAAATAAAAAGTAACCTAAAAATGCGGGTGGTTACATGTTGTGGAACGAGCAATGCCGTCCCATATGGTTCACATATGTGCATCTGGTTCACACCAACGATGATGGTTCCCATATGTGCATCTGGTCCAATGGATCGAACCGATATAAATTCTGTTTTCCCCCCAATCTATCCTAACTCAAACAAGATCTAAAACGAAAATTAAAATAACAAAATAGGTCTAAGTTTTTTTGTTGTTCCACTTTCGTACAATCTTAAAGCTTTTAAGTGTGAACATAATACATCATAGATCTTTAAGAAGCAACCCTTCTTTTTTTTTTTTAATATCCGAATGTAATAAACATAAAACAATAACAAAACTGTTATCATCTTTTCTTTCTTTCGGTAGACAAGATACGAAAATCAACACACCTACCCAAGACCTGTAAGGATCTAGAAGCCAAAACACTGTGGTCCTTGTCCTTCGAATATCAAGACAGAAAAACGAGATAAAGGTTTCTTTGTGTTCGGTTATATTGAAATCAGAAAGAACCAAAGAGGAGATTTGTTCGTGGGTTACAACCTTCGTTCATAGGGGTTTGGAATAATTGTGGTTCATTTTCTTATGTTAGATAAGAAAGAAAGAAACTTTCATAGGGGTTTGTTTGTGATTAGGATCTGAAAGAAAAACAAAGGGACAAATTTTTTTGTTGGCTGCATTTTTGGATTAGGGTTAGTGTGTGTAAGAGTTTTTTTTAAAGGTTATTGTGTGATAAGGGTGTGCTATATGTCCAAAATTAAAGGGCTATTAGGTTTAATTATTTTTGGACTTGGGCTCGTAATTTCAGTTGGTCGAAAATTTAAAAGAATCGTATTGGACTAGGTGACTTTCATTTGAGCTGCTAATCCAAGAAAGGATGAAATTTAGTTTTAACCACAAATTGTCATACAATTTTTTTGGTTAACTTTATTTTAATTCTTAAAATTATTGGGATATAGTTTTTTGATTACGGTTTTTGTCCGGGCTTCATTAATCCGAGATTACGTATATCTTTAAGAAGTGAATTCCCGTGCAAAGGCACCATCCACTAAGACAACAAACACAAACAAACCCGTTAAACATAACTCAAGCGTAAAACTCCTTGCTATCACTTTTGACTTTTGATGGCGTTAACATTTATTTTAGGGTATCCGCTGCTGCAACGCGCGGGTGCCCAACTAATATATAAAAGTTGTGTTTTATATTATGTCATTTAAGTAACTTTGTTTATTTAAAACTTCCAAATATAACTTCTCTCTAAATCATCCCAATTTTGGAGAGAAGTTTAGCCAAAATTACTCTCATCTTCTTTTCTCTTCTCTCCTAAAAAAACTCAAAAACACAAATTTATTTTGTTTTCTACCCACTTCTTTTCTCTTCTTTCAAAAATATAACTCGGGAACGCAGCGTAATGGATCCCATCTCTATAATCAATTATGATCAAAGGGTTCTCGGAAGGATGTGCAATAAGTGCTGTCGTATTGTTAAAATGAAAATATCCCTTTTCATTTTCTCTTATGTGGGTGCCAAACAATCTTTGAATATGTCAGAATTATCTTCGAAACTTTTATTGTTAAAATGAAAATATATACAAGTGCGTTACTCACAGTGTTCGTAAATGGTGATTATAGAAATAAATAAATCATGTGATAAAAATATTTGAATATAAATATTAGGTTGTAATAGATGGGCACACACGAACTTGGGTTATTTGGCAAAAAATTAGGCACAACTTTGAAATGCTATTTTGTTGTTACACAGGTGTGTTTTCTAGATTTAATCAAACTTGCGTAGAACGACGTATATGTAAATTAATGTAAATTTGAAGTGAGATAGATAGAAAAAGGGTAGAATGGTCATGTTTTGCATAAAATGGATAATATGGGTAGATATGAGAATTAAATAAATAAGATTGGGTGTATAAGAGGTGATGCATCCAAAGGTCATAATGTTGTCCTTAGCTTTTTTATGTTAAGGGGTTGTTTTATTTGAACTCTTACCTATTAAATACTAGCTTATAGACCCGTGGAATCACGGGAATTTTTAAAGAAATTGTTCATTAAGGAGATACATATGTGAATAAATTAACAAACAACTACGAACGTAAATAAGTTCCATTATTTATTAAAAGGAATGATAAGTAATATGTCAATAATACGATAAACAATTTAGTTTGTGACTATTAATAAAATAAATGCACATTTATCGCCTTTTCCAACTGGTAGATAGTCTTTGAAAACAAAGATATAAAGTCAACGTCAAATACTTGAGTAGTCCATTTCCATTCCATGAACATCTAAATACTAAAAAAATTGGACTAAAAAGAAGTTGTTGATAAATGTATATGTAAAATAAAAATATGATATAGTTAAACATTGATCATAGTTTGAAGTACTTTTTAGACCCACACAGGTTTTAAAAAGGTATCTATTTTGATTATAACTAAAAAAGAGTTACCAAATAAGGTATTTGTACTAAGAAAATGAAAGAGTAATAAAACACTCTAATAACATTATCAAAAACGTTACCAACTCGTATCTCATTATATGATGAGAATTAGTAGAACAAAACCACATTAACAATATATGCTTCCTCTTAAACATAATTTTTCCATCGTTAAAATAGTTACCTTTTAACTCATTATAAGAGCATGTCAACGCAAACTACATAGACCATTTCGTGTAACTTAGTTTCAGTTAACATTTAACTTACTAAGAGGTTTTGAGATTTTTTTACTTTAATATTCACTATAATATAGTGTTATATCATGTACTATCATAAATGTTGACATGTCCTTCCCTAGTTATGTTGCCAGTCTATAAATATTCAATGTATAAAAATTATTGAAATGACCAATTTCATATGTTAAATATCCATTTGAAATGACCCATTTCATATTTTACAAATGTGTCCATCATTTTTAGCTGTTAACATTTTCTCATGCATCAACCCAACATCAAGGCTTAAAACAAAATCAAATGAATTTATATTAGTAAAAAACAAAGACCTTAAATAAAATAAACTTCTAAAGTTTTAAAAAAATAAGGACTTATGTAAAGATATGAGCCTTGAATGTGATAAATTTGAAATTTAAAACTTTGCTTCATCTTTGAAGCTTTGAAGTTTTTTGTAAAAACTATCTTGTATATGGTTAATGAGTTAATGATAAGCGATTTAGCTAAAATTGACTTTTGTCATTAATCACGTCCTAAATAAAAGCTTTGACCAATTCTTCTTACAAAGCATACCAAAAGATTTGCAAAACATACTTGAATGATTGCATGCAAGTTCCTAACTTGAAATAAATAGTACTGTAATAAAACACTTGAAATAGATGATTAATAAATTGCCACGTAGTCTTGTATACAAAGTGTCATCCTGTTCAAATGATGTCTTGGTCATAAAATTGAGCCAAACAATCCCAAATCATAAGAACCGCATCAAATGTATATATATGGGTACGTCATTTTTTTTTATCAAACGTATATAAAATTAAAAGCTCACAAGAATACTTTGTTTAGCATCAAAGTTCCACCATCATTCTTGTAACCTGTGACTTATCATTCTTGTACCTGCAAAAACAAACACACGCTGTCACAAGGATAATTAATTTATCTATTGTAGCATCTATAGTATGGATAAAAAATATATTATGTAACTGGCAGGTATATATCAACACCACCTTTTAGTCATTACATATTCTGAAACATGTTAACAACGTAAATCTAAAGACCGCAAATGATATATTTCCAAATTCCTTAAGACATCTCAAGCCACAAGTGCTGCAACGGGTTTACAAATGTGTGAGTTTACTTAATCTATTATCGTCCTCTAATGAAGTTATTCTCTTGTATCCAAATCTCAACTTAAAAGTTAAAGAAATCCAACATATTAAATTTCAAATATATATTTAGTAAAATGTGTTTGATAAACCTCCTCTTTGACCCGTTACTCAACCCGACCCATTTTGAATTATTCAAAGTATATATACAATCAACTTCATGAAGCTCATAAAGACATAAACAGATGTTATTTCGATTGCTAATGTCAGGGTTATGTAAAAAAATGTCTATTTTAACCTTCTTTCGTCTAAATCAATTTTGATTTTAACCTTTACATAAAAGTATATACCTTAAGCGAGAAAGCGTCTTCTTTATAATGTCTCGGAGCTTCATCAATTTTAATTCCATCAATTATCGCCTACACATCCACGATTACAAACCTTGTGTCAATAGTAGGCAAAAATCTCAATGACTAATTATAATGTACAAACTTGCATATTCATTGTTCTCTAATGCATCAATACTAACCTTCATTCAAAACAATATATATTTGTTGTATCAATACCACATTTATAAGTAATATGATGAAAGTTTTTTTTATAACCCAACGATTTCAAATCAAATAGATATACAATAGGTCATTGTTACATTTCTCCAACTGTCACAATCCTTTCCAACTCAAATCACAATTATTAATTTACCTATTTATTAACTAATAACAAAGCTAAGCATCAACAACCACTAAGTTGATGACGTGCGTATCAAGATGGATTATGCCACCAAAAATAACATAGCTATGTCCTTGCATCGCACAATCGATCATTTTAAATAAGAGTTATTTAACTAATATAAGAATTGTACATAAGAATACTAAAGTGAACATACTATAATATTGCATTTGGAGCATATATAATATAGTAACTTTATACTAAATGTGGTTCAAATAAAACTTAAACCGGTTGTTTGGAAGAACTTGTAGGTAGCTTTGAGTTTCTTCATACTAAATGTGGTCAAATAAGACAAAAGAGGACCGCCTCTAACACTACCTTCCAAAATGTTAAAAAAGCTTATCCAGTTAAATTTAGTTTTATCATTCCTAGAATAGGCTCTAATGTTCCTGCATATATGATAAAATTCGTTGTGGCGGGTTATATAGTGTTGGTGTTATTAGTTCGGTGCTCGCGGTATCATGTATTTTCTAGCTTATTGGTTGCTTATTGCAATAAAACTTCTTTTCCGTTCAAATAAAAGGTTGTGCACGTTAAAGAACTCAACAATATCTTTGCATATATGCAACCCGACACGGTCTATTTTGACCCGTCTAAAAAATCTAGCTAAGTTGCCTGAACATGTTTTTTCCGGTTACCCACCCACCCATATTGCCATCAACACGAACGGCACAAATTTAATACACTAATGGAAGGTGAATTTGTATACCATATAACCCAACAAAGTATTGGATTTTGACCAGTCAATAGTCATAAATGAGACAAGATTTCAAAACTCTAAACTGAACATTAACCATTTTCATACCGCACGACTATTCATCAATAATACATCTTGATTCTACATGATGAAACACCGTGGCAATCATTTCCGTTCTATTAACAAAAATTAATGTAAGCAAATACGCCAACAATAGAACTTAAAGCATGTTGCAGTTAAATCATAAGCATGATTATCGAGTCTCTAATGAGCTAAACTAAACAAAATATCAAACTAAAACATACCTAATCAACTAAACATAACACACAAACATATTAGTAAATCAGTAACATATAAATAGTCAAAGACTATTGATATTATCAAAGTAAAAGTGAAGATTCACCAAAAATGACAGTGACCAATCGCATGTTCAATACCGTCTTTAAACTCCCCCGAATACTTACTACCATGACACTGCCCTTTAAACCACTCACCAGCATACATATCCCTAGTAAATAAAACCTATAAACACCATAGCCATGCCTTAACCCCTGCTTATATTGCCCCTATAACAACTCCCTTCTTCGGCTGTAGCCTGTAGCGATGTCCATCATTAGCCCTTCAACCTACACCATACCAATATGCGAGTAACAGAAGAACATGTAACTTTAGACATGTGAGGTTAACATTTTATGTTATTGATTCACGTGTGAGGTTACGATACCAATATGTGCGGCATAATAAATGTTGGTTTAATCTAATTCAATGATGAATCAAATATACCTCAATTCAATAAAATGGATCACGTAAATTTTAATACTTACGTTGGATTAACTGAAAGTGATCACCTTGATCTCTAGATTTTTTAATCATCATCTTCTTTCTGCAACCAAAATATGAAACCGTAATAAACAACCAACAATCTCACTCCAACATTTGTTCTCAAATTCAAATCTCAAACCAAAAACATAAATGAACTTTAAACCAAAGCAATGAAATGGTAAAAATTATAAGAATAAGAACAAAGTACAGAACCTGAAAATAGTTCCTATGTATCACGAAAAACCTGCACTATAATCAGTTATGATCATATTAACAAAAAATGAAGTGAAAGATAATTGAGAGAACATATTAAATTGCTGACATGATAAAAAATAACAATCGACTACAATTTGGCCAAGATTTATAAAAATAATTCTTGCAATTAATTTTCCCCCAACTTATAAAAAATAACAATCGAATAAATTGCTGATTTGTTTTTTATATTTGAATCGTGAATTGATTTGAGAAAGAATGTTGAATGAATTGAGAAAAAAGGAGTTACAGGAAATATTGATGAAATCTGGATTTATTTATGGATGTTGATTTGAAGTTGTCGAAATTAATTCTGTAGAGGTAAATGATTGAAAGAGTTCAATAACATAAATATTTAACATTATTTTATTTTTGGAAGTTGTTTATCAAATTAATTGTATGCATGTAACTTATTGAATGTGTTTGAACAATGGCGTACTCAAGAAGCTTTTAGTTATGTGTGTTTTATTGATTGTGTTCATCAAAGTTGTACATTCCAAACTAATTGGCCAATCAGATTGAAGACACGTAAGAGCATTGATTATTTTGGCTGCTTTATTAGGTGGTACAAAACTCTTGTTTATTATATTAGATAGATATGAGGTATAAAGTTTAAGGGTGTATTTGTTTATTTTATAAGTTTACAATTAACTCTGTATAATTTATTTAAAATTTAATAACTAAAGTTTTACTAGTTACTTTTTTAGTGTACGTTTTAGTTTCACAAATTGACATATGTATTTTTATGTTTTTTTAATTATTTTTTTAAATTTTTATATCTTTACTAAATTTCTCAAAGTTTGACCAAATTTTCTTAATTTTAACTTCTAATTGGTCAATAAAAATGATATATTTTGCCATTAATTTTTTTTTTTCAATAAAAACTTCTTAAATAATGTAATTCTTTCTTATGTTAAAGATATGGTTAGCAAAATCTCAAACACTTTACATTCTTTTTTCGACAATGTATTTTTCATATGGAGACGTTACATTCACTTTTACGACCCCAAATCATAATCCAATACATGTAATATATTTTGTCTTTATAACATCTCTTATAACACCAAATATTAACATGTTATGATAAGTTTTTAATATAAGAATGAGGATCAAATGAGAAATTTTTAACGTCAAAAGTTGTGAAATAAACGTGAGAAATGCATTTACTAGCGTTGATTCATAGTTTTTATACGTAAAAATATCGTTTTTGTTGATTCAATACAAACGAGTGATTCAATATAGTCGTGTAGATTCACTTAAATATGGCTGATTCAAAACCTTTTCATTTATATGATATTTTGCAAATAATATAAATCAATGGTTACATATTCAACATACCCTGCCCCGGCGGGATTGAGTTTGTTGTTGTTGTTGTTGTTGTGGTTACATATTCAAAACTTAATAACATGAATTTGTTTCTTATCAACTAGATAAACATTATGACTTCAAATTGCGTTTCTTATAATTTCTCAAATTTCTCAATTTATCACCTGAACTAAAGTCATGCATATAAATTTCTGATTTATATGTTTTAGTCTTGTGTCGTGCATGTAACGTTTTTCTGATTTTTAGAGAATTAACAAAATACCAACAATAGGATACCTATATTTTTAGTTTTATTCTACTCTTTTCTTTAAGCAAGTATAAGCCTTTTTTCCCCTTATCACAAAAATAATGTTGTAGGTAAACAAGTTTGAACACTTGAGAATTGGACTCGCAGATATATTTTTGGCCACTGGAAATTTCTCAGAGAAATATGAATTCACGTCACCATTTGATTATTGTAAATATTATGATACCAATCTCGAGTGTTTTGATAGAGAATATGATTTCTCCTTGGAAGGGAAGAATAAAGGTGAACTACCTAAAAGAAACTATGATGTAAGAATAAAATGCATTAATAGACTTGATATGTTCTATACTGAAGATACGTTCTACAAAGAAATTGAAATTCTCGGCACTTGTATGCATGAAAACATACAGTCTCTTCTTGGATTTTGTGACGAAGGCCGTCATATGATCCTTGTATACGAGGACCCTGTTGATTGTAAGTATCTTTCACAAATTATGAACTCGCTATTTCTTACATGGGAGATACGTTTAAAAATCTGTCTTGATATTGCACACGGATTAAATTACATCTACAATGAGATGGAGGACCAAAAGATGGTTATTCATCGGAAATTATGCAGTTGTGTAATTGGGTGGGACGTTATGAGGCATCGGGTGATAATTACTCAATTTGAGCTATCGACATTCTTTCCTTCGGATCATGTTGAAGACGTTGATGACCGTGTCAACCACGGTGAAAGTTTGAGTTCTTTGTTCATGGCTCCAGAATTTCGTGAAACTGGTAAGGCAACAAAAGAATCAGATATATACAGTTTTGGACTAGTTATGTTTGAACTCCTGTGTGGGAAGGATTACTTAGATATATGGCTAGAGAATGGAAATGATATGGGGCAACCACCATGGTTAAAGGAAGGAATAAAAAAGCAAAAGATAGCTCGGGCAATAAGAGAAGAAAATTTTGATAACAAGAAATTTCTTAAGAAAGGACCCAATGAAGATTCGTTGAACATGTTTATAAATATCACTGAACAATGTTTGGCGGAAACACATAACCAACGTCCAACTTTGCAAGTCATCATCCAGGAACTGGAGAAAGCGTTATTGTTTCATGTAAGTCAACATTTTATAAAGATAATTAGTCTTCGTATTGTGCTTATACTTTATCATAAAAATATATATTTAAATGTAGAATTTGTTATATACTGTAAGTTTAAACATAAAATTTATATACACAAAATATACGTAAATTAAACGAGTATAGTTTAATTCCACAAACTAGGAGGAAAGCCATAATTGCAGAGTTTATAATTTGAAAAATTATGGACTATCCGAATACTTGAAAACATTAATGTCCATAAATTAAAATACGTCTGAAGGAGACTTATGAATGTTGAGTGTGAAGCCACTTATTAGGCTGGTCAAAAAGGTAGTGCTAGAAAAACATGGACAGCCGTAATTGACCGACCATGTTCCTCTAGATTGATGGACGGCCATAATTTACGGTGATTGATGGGCGCCCGTAATTGATAGCCGTATTTGATAGCCGTAATTGACAGTGTGTTTTTGACCAGTTATCATTCCAATCTCTATTTAAGAGATAGCTCTGTATTTGTAAAACAACAACACAGCAGAAATAAAATACTCCTAGTTACCGACGGTGGACGTAGGTCAGATACCGAACCACCTTATATCCTTGTGTTCTTATATTGTGGCAGTTTATTGTATTTGTATGTGTCGTGTCCGATCCTAACAATGAAGTGTTTCATAATTCACAGGAAAACCACATGGACCCCTTGAGAATGTCATTTGAGGACATTAAATTGGTTACACAAAGCTTCAGTTGTGCCAATGACATTGGAGGTGGTGGTTTTGGTAGGGTGTACAAAGGAGAACTTGCATCAGAACATGGATCCTCTACAATTGTCGCGAAGCGGTTAGATACACGTCTTGGTCAAGGGGATCAACAGTTTTACAATGAGCTACATATTCTTTCTGAGTATAAGCATGAGAATGTCATCGGTCTTGTAGGCTATAACAATGACGAACAAGAAAGAATCATCGTATATGAATATGCATCCAAAGGAAGTCTTGACAGATATTTGAATAAGGCTAGTCTTACTTGGATTAATCGGCTTAACATTTGCATTGATGTTGCTAGGGGATTAGCTTTCCTTCATGGAGGTGTTCGAGAACACGAGGCGGTGATACATAGGGACATGAAAACTGCTAACATTCTACTTTTTGATGACTGGAAGGCAAAAGTGGCTGATTTTGGGCTTTCGTTAATATGTACAATCAGTGATGAAACAAACTATGTCATCGATCATGCTTGCGGCACACGAGGATACTGCGACCCAGTCTATCAAAAATCACGTTTCTTAACCAAAGAATCTGATATTTATTCGCTAGGTGTAGTTTTATTTGAGATCTTGTATGGGAAATCAACGTATGAGCTCGAGAAATGTGAGAATCGGCTTCTACACAGTTTAGTTAAACAGCGCTTTGAGGAAGGAAGATTAGACGAGGTTGTGTTTGACGCTATAAAGAACCAAATCGTGCCAGAAGCATTGGCCACACTTCAGGCGATTGCATACCAGTGCTTACAGGATGATAGGGAAAAACGACCAACAGCACAACATGTTCTAGTAGATCTTCAGAAGGCATTGGAATTGCAAGTAAGTACTCATTGTTTCAAAACAGCTGGCTTCCTTTAAATATTTTTATGTTTAGACTAAACATTGATCTTCGATTTCACTTTGTCTTCATTTAGTCTGGTTCAAAGCTTAGTGTACCAAAACGGTTAAAGATAAAAAAAAATAAGTAAAAAATAAAACTATATCACACTTTCAGAAAAAGTTGGCTTCCCTTTAAATGACTTGGTTTCGTGTTAAAAAAATTTAGAATTTGTGTTAGGTAAAGTATGTACCCATTTCCAAGGAATGCTAGAGATGGCAAGAAATTCCGGACATATGCTAAGTGTGCATAGAGATAAGTTGTCAAGATGAAAAACTTGGAGGCTAAAGTTGTTGAAGAACTGGCAAGATGATTATCTGCAGGAGTGCAAGTTTTAAGTTTGGAATATATTTAAGGCTTATTAGTTTGTGTCTTAATCAAAATAAAAAACACATGTTGTTGATATATTGTTGCTCCATCTGAGATGTTTAAGAGCGTTTGTTGTTTTTAGTCGTGTGGATTGTCGAAACACTTTTGATATGTGCAAAATACAAATAAACAGATACAACTCCCCTGAGAGTCATTTGAATTAGCACCTGCCAAAATTGCTTAGCAAGTTTCAAAATACTTATAACTAATACTTCGTGTGTGATCACCAATCATAATATACGAATCTCAAGATGGCATAAATTGATTTGCGTTTGACCATAGCTCACATTAGAATTGAAGGGTACAGTTGGACTTTAAGGTGTAAATAGTCATTAGTTATAGGTAAACCACATAAAGCTATTTACTGAACTTTTACTCTTACAATTAATGAATTACACTTCAAAAAGATAAACTTAAGGATTATAAAGAAAAATGTATCAGTATTTGCCAATGCAAGACAGTTTTCTCATTCAAGATTCTTATAAAATGCTTATTTATGTCATGTTCAAGAATCTTTTGCTTTTTTACTTCCTTATTTTCCCTCAGTTTCCTTGTGATAATCAGCTTGTAGCCTTCTTTTTTTAGTATATTTCTGTTATATCAGATTACATGATACTTTTGTTCTCTATACAACTCCTCTCTAGCGAGGTGAAGCAGAAAAACCAGAGATGCAAAAAGAAATTAAAAATGACCGTAGAAACTCGACAGACCCGCGTTTATATCCTTTACGACCCATCAATTCTAGTTATCTTTTTACTTGTATTTTCCTTGTTTTTATGTTTTTATGTTTCTCTATACATTATCTGTAACCAAACCTAATTCTCCTAAAGTGGTCTTGGCCCTTTGTCTAAGCGGTCCTGGGTCTTAACTGCATAATTAGTCTGAGACATTAAACCAAGAAAGATAGGCCTTTGGCATAAATCCCAGTCCTAAAAACCAGTTGAGCGTAACTAGCTACATATGCCAAGAATGGGTAACTAGCTTGGGCAGCGGGGGTGAAAACAAGACTGATCGGGTGACTTGCAAACGCTCTCTTGTCACTTTTATGCAAAACATTAATACGTTAGATATTATTATGATTACTAAAAAATGATTTAGGAAATTGTTTGCATTCAAAATACACTTTTTGTGACTTTTGACCCGTTTAACCCTCTTTTATTTTAGCCAAAAGATTTTGCTTCACCCATTTGAGATTAAATGTCACTTAAATCGACCAATTCCTAATTATATGAAGCTGGTTTGCTGAGGTTTGAAGGTTTGCATTTTCAAGACAATTGTCTACTGCCGCGAGTGTCAAGGATGCAATGATTAGTATCACTAAACCAATCGTTTTAACCGACTTCAACCCGTTTCTTGTTGGTGTTCGTGAACAGCAAGAATACCCGTCTGCCGATTCACAAGGACCTTCATTTTGGATGAATGACTCGGGTGTTAGTGTTCGAAAAAAGGGTGTTGATGGAATTGGACCTGTGAAATTATTGTAGGAAACATTTAGGGAAGTGAGGCTAGTGAAAGAACTCAAGATTAGCATCTTCCCATGAAACGAGTTGTGTGAAAGATCAAGTGATTGTAACTGAGTTAACCCGTTTATTGACTCTAGTATTTCGCCTTGAAACCTATTTGAGCTCAAGTCAAGACTAATAGTCAAACTCATGATTGACCCAATCTCAGGTGGGATTTGACCCAAAAGACCATTTGAACTCAAATCAAGAAGTTTTAACTTTTGCAAGTTTTTTATAGATGATGGGATCGAACCTGTTAACAGATTGTTGTTGAGTATGAGTTTATTCAAGTAACTAAAGTTGCCAAGACTCAATGGAATTTGACCCGTGAACCCGTTTTGACTCAAATCAAGCTGCCCAAGATTCACTAACTCACCCAACTCAGGCGACGATTTCACTTGTTATATGATTGTTATGGACATCTAAAAGCTCAAGAACTGTAATATTACCTAGATCACGAGCCAGTACACCCGAAAAATGATTAGTATACAAATCAAGAAACACCAGGTTTGGCAGTTGCCCGATCTCCCAAGGAATAGGACCCGAGAGCTGATTCTCACCAAGCCTTAATCTAACCAATGACTGACAATTTCCGACACTTTTAGGCACTTTTCCGGATAGTGAATTCCCAAGTAGCAACAATTTGCTCAATTCTGTAAACTGAATAGTTCTTCCAGGATTTCCCCTGTAGCTTATTTTTTGAAAAAACAAGGGAGTAAAGCTTAGTACAGTTACCAAAAGGCGACGGTATCATACCAGAAACCGTATTCCACCATCAAAAGGAACTTTGTAATATTATCAAGTTCCCAAATTCCCACGGAATCTGACCCAAAATCTGATTCTTATCAAGCTGAATCGCAAAATAACCAAGGATTTGGGAACCACAGTTCTAAGTCCTAAAACTGAGGAACTGAATCAGAATATATGTAATAAGCTATAGAAGTTCTTTGAAGTAGGTTCTAAATAAGTTTCTACTTGAACTCACAATATAAGCTTCGAGCTAAAATCTGGGTTTTTGTATCATTTGTTATCAGGTAATAGATGCTAATACTGTTTTTTCTACATTTTGTAATACTTAACGCTACAAATAATATTGAAGAGAATATGATTACAACTTGCAATTGCATTTATTAGATGGTTCGTATCTTTATTACATGTCTCTTGACAATCTTGGATGCTCAAATTCACAAACTTCCTCTAAAAGTAAAAAGATTATACTCGTGTTATGGCGGCATTGAAACACAATCATCCTAAATTTTCAAAAAATGCAAAATGTTAGGTATACCTTAAGTGTAAAAATTGCAAAATATTACTTTAAGTGACTGATGTATAATTTTTTACAAAAATTAACACTACAAGACAAAACTGTTGTGACACGGCGAGAGTGCGAGATACCCCTTATAATGTGTCATGATGACTCGCATTGTTAAATTAAAAGTTATAAAAAGTTTGTAACCCTGACATTGCTCTTTATATATTATACCACCTGCCCCTTGAGAACATGTACCATGATGTGTATGCGCAAAACCGGCTAAGGCAAATCAAATGAAATTCCTGAAAGTGCGTAATATTTGATTAATTTACTCGCAGGTGTATCACGCAGCATCATTACCAGAAATAAAAAAGAATATGTAGTTGCATGCACGTTCAAATTTGTATGTGAACTTTAGTTCGTTGTCAAATTCAATATCTTACATGTTTATATATTTTTACACAAAACGTGTAGATACTACACGAATTTACAGGTAAAGACATAGTGACCCGCTTTTACATATTGCAAAACAAAGTGTACGTGTACAAAATACATGTTTATTTTTTTGTGCAAAAGGTGAATTTATATTAATTTCCAACCAAATGTACATCTTGAACATAAACATAAACTGTTTGGGCATACCCAAAACAAATACAAGAGAGCAACAATACAAACAGCCTACTATTACATGCTATCCAATATCAGATACTACTACAATTATATGTATCAAGACTGATATCTGACAAACTACAACCTTCATAAGTAACAGATAAAGCACCAGGGTTTACCAACAGGCCAATTCACACCATAATTCACCTTTTTAATGCACCATGAACCATCTAGCTACATTTTCATAACACCCTCTCACCATGGTCACTCATCCAACATCCACAGTAATCAAAGTAATTAGGTGAATGGCATCACTAGGCACCATAACCCTTCCACTCAAGGGCTCTGCCAAACAAACTACATTTCCATCTCTAGAATGGCTTCATTTGTTTGGGAACACTCTCCTTGAGTGAAGCCAACCATTACCTCCTGTGATGATGTATTGGGAGGACCAATAAGGTTCATCTTGCACACGTCTCTATTCCTCCTATCATACACCATCCTCCTAGACCATTTACCCTTCACAATAGGGACCATTCTTTATGGTACATTCATATCAGTTAGGCCTCCTACTTAGCCATACTTGACTGTCCAATTCCCTCCCAAGGGCAAATTAAACAATATAGAGATTACCATAGGTACAACCATACTGATTAGAACTCCAAGATACAAGGAATCACACCATTGCAATGGTCTGAAAAAGAGATCAGAGGTAACCATTAGCAAATTACCCCTGAAATCCACATATCTAAACACCCTGCTAACCACAGATGATATACAGCAACACTATACATTGAGCTATTCTATCCACTTGAATACTTCTTGAGATCTTATACACACAACTATCAATAACCAAGCTTGAACCAAACACTCCTTTTAACGTAAACTTCAGATACCAAATGAGGGCCAGCCTTCTTCCAAAACATCTCAATTCAGCAATCAATTTCACTTCTCAAACTGGCTCAATACCACACATATCCATTCTGATGTTCCAATCTTTCTGAACTCTTGTAACAGCCATAGAACTTTTGACTTTAAGGCTAGACAATCTCATTCTCATGACTTCACAAAAGGCATCAAATAGTTCATCAACATTTCTATTAACATCTTAAAACAGTCTATAATTCCTTTCTTTCCATATCAAATATACACTTGCAGCCAGACCCAATATTCTAATGATACTGCTTATAGAATTTCCATTGTACTGCATAGCCACATTACTTATAATATTCTTCCAATCTGTAGCATGACAAGTTAGCCCAACTTTCTGCTTAACCTTATTCCAAAACTGACCAGCATACCTACACTGAAAGAACAGATGGTTATGGGAATCACAGTCACTTTTGCATAAAGAGCAAACCATCGTGTCATAAGATCCCCACTTCTTAATCCTATCCTGAGTAGTTAACCTTTGTTGAACTGCTACCCACAAAATAAAAGCATGTTTTGGAATGTTTTGAGAGAACCTAATAAGCTTCCACCAATTGACTTCCTCCTCATCATATTGTAAATCTGCATAAGCATGCTTGACAGAAAAACATCCTTCCCTTCTTGTCTTGCTTTTCAAAACTATTAAATCCTCCTTGGATTCATCAATAGTGCAGTTAGCAACAGTGGCTAAAGAGGGGTGTTTTATTAACCATTCATCAGGCCACTTGCATTCATTGTTAACTATAATATCTTTCACAACCATATCAGCTCTATGCCTAGCATTGTACACATCCTTGTGAGTAATAAAATCTTTCAAAGTATCCTAAATGACACCAATTATCATATAAGACCATAGCTTTACATCCATTACCCACTTTCATCACAAAAAATTCCCTTACTTCATCTCTCAATTTTAGAATGTTCATCCATCCCCAGCTATCATTCACATCCACATCAATTGCCCAAATACTTTTCCCTTAAGCTTCATTGTACTAATCCATTTTACCCACAAAGAATCTTTGTCCATCACCACATGCCACAAATGTTTAACAATCATAGCTTTATTTCATATATAAAGGTCTTTCGACCCCAAACCTCCTTTCCTTTTGGATCTGCATACATGTTTCCAAGCAACTTTTGATTTCCCTATAGCCCCCTCCTCCTGATTCTATAGAAAACCTTTTAACAGCTTATTAATACCAGTAATGACTGCCTTAGGAAATAATATAATCGTAATTCTAAACTTATGTCGTGTGTGCAAGTGTAATAGTCTAACTTCATAACTTCATTATTCGGATTTTGAAATAAAAGAACTCAGCATAATTTCCGGCTTGAGCAACTCAAAATCTCAATCATTAACTACCCTCACAACTTGACCATGATCATATAATTAATTAAGAAAATTATGTGACCAACACATTGACAACTAGATAATATAATTAAGTGTATAATTTATATTTCTTCACATTAACAACTTGATCATATAAAATGAGATTGGAAAAACTATGTATTTATAGTCTCGGAAACTTGGTACACATTCATTCATCTGTAACCCATATTGTTTTTTAGCTTCTTCATATTTATTTGATAAAACAGAAATATGTCAACCTCAATCACCCAGTTTAATCACTTACGAATCCCACTTGATGAAATACAAAAAGCCACCAACAATTTTTCTGAAAATAATATAATTGGGAAAGGTGGATTCGGCAACGTTTACAAAGGGCAGCTCTGGCACTCCGGGGAGTTGATAAATATTTCTGCGAGGAGGTTAGATCGTAGTCAAGGGCAAGGAGATGTTGAGTTCTGGACAGAAATATCTGTGCTTTCTAGCCTCAAACATAGGAATATAGTCTCTCTCATTGGGTTTTGTGATGAAAATGGTGAGATGATTATCGTAAACAGCTTTGAGGCCAAAGGAAGTCTTTGCATGTATCTAAGTGATCCGGCGCTCACTTGGATCCAACGATTAATAATAAGTATTGATGTTGCGTGTGCAATAAGTTACATCCACTACGAAATAGGACGCAATTATGCTATCATACATCGTAACATCAATAGTTCCACAATTTTATTAGATGATAATTTTAAGGCAAAATTATCTGGGTTTGAATATTCCATAAGAGATTCAATGGATCGAGTCGAACAGTTTATCGGTTCCGATCCCATTCACACGCAAGGTTATATGGACCCGGAAACTATAAAGCATGGATATGTGACACCCAAGTCGGATATCTATTCATTTGGGGTCGTTTTATTTGAACTCCTGTGTGGCAGGAAAGCATTTATTCCGAACGAACAAAAAAATAATATGTTTCTAGCTCCATTGGCAAGATTTCATCTTGCAAACGGAACATTACGTGACATAATTAAACCGGAATTATGGAATGAAATGGCCCCAGAGTCATTAGAGATGTTTGCACAGGTGGCGCGTGTATGCACACAACAGGATCGACTAGAACGCTACGATATGAACCAGATTTTAGGTTCTCTTAGCGTAGCATTGCATGAACAATACCCAGTGATTCTGGTAAGACCAGTCTTCTGTTCTTATAGTTTTCTTTCATTATTCAATTACTGTAATATTTTGACGTCTAATTTAAATTCCGTTCGTGACATATAATAAAAAATTTAGAGTAAACAATATGAACTAAGTTAAAGTTATGCGTGTGTTTGCAACGAAATTAACTTATCTTATAATTAAATTTAATACTTTTGATTCATCTTATGGTAAAAAGTGTTTCGAGGCTTTAAAAACAAAAAGTATTATTTGCTTACAATTTTAGTAATACTAGTAAATACATATATCTTTGGGTGAGCACACAACAAATGTCCCGTCTGATTAGGTGAGTTTTCGTGCCTAAAATCTTAAAAGTTTTTAGCCGTACAATAGCAACATATTTTTACTTTTGCATTGCTTTGATATGTGTATTTTTTTGTTTCATTTAATATAACGTACTTTCAAGTTTTGCATTACTGTGATACGTGCTATTTTGTTTATCCGGAACCAGATTTATAATCCTACGTGGACATGCCACTTAGAATTTTCACTTACAATAAATCTTTGAGTTAATTGTATAAATGGTCCTTGTGGTTTGCAAAGTATCACAAATTTAGTCTCTAAAATTTTTTGTTAAAATTTTTTAGCCGTTTTCTTATGTTTTCGCACGTTTTCGTCTGTTTTTATATGTTTTCATCCATTTTTACACGCTTTCATCCGTTTTTATGAGTTTTCGTCCTTTTTCTTATGTTTTTATACGTTTCCGTCCGTTTTAATACGTTTTTAAACGCTTTTATCTATTTTCATCCTTTTTTATATGTTTGCGTTTGTTTTTATACGTTTTCATCCGTTTTCTTATGTTTTCGTCCATTTTTATACATTTACATCCGTTTTTGCATATTTTTATATGTTTTTCTTACTTTTTTCATATGTTTTAAACCTTTTTCTTATGTTTTCGTGCGTTTTCATCTCTTTTTACACGTTCTAATACGGTTTTCTTACGCTTATAACCATTTTTTTCGTCCGTTTTTATACGTTTTCATCTGTTTACACGTTTGCGTCCGTTTTTATATGTTTTCATCCGTTTTCTTATGTTTTCGTACGTTTTTATACGCTTACATCCGTTTTTAAATGTTTTAATACGTTTATCTAATTTTTCGTATGTTTTAAACTGTTTTCTTATGTTTTCGTATGTTTTTGTCCGTTTTTGAACTATTTCATAAGGACAAAAACTTATAAAAACGGACGAAAATGTATAAAAATGTATGTAAACATATAAAACTTTTTACTTTTTTTACACACGTGTTTTTTCACCCTATTATGCAAAACATGAAAATTACCTTTATTTTTTTCAATTAAAAATCCAATTGATCAATGAGAGGGCTCAATTTTGCAATTAAGTCATCTCATTAGTTAATTGAATCTCTCGATTTCGCATAAAATAAGTTCTCTATTATATAAATAATAAGAGATGCGATAGATGAGTGATTGTATTATGTGACATAGTTAATTTATTTAACATTTAAAAATTATTATTTTTGATATTTTTTTATGTAGAGATTGTGATGATTAGTTTTAATTTATTACAACTTGTAATTTATTGATTTCATGCAGAAAAGCTTCTTCAAGACCAAAAAGTATGAAAATGAAGTTCAACACACGTGGAAGGTATGGTTTAAACTTCAATATCTATCAGAAAGAGCAATGTTATATCCAGAAAAATTAAAAATTATACTTCTTTTACGGTCCTCTTTAGTATAGAGTGGTATTCAATATTCTAAGAACTTAATTCAACACTTAAGACTTGCTAACTTTGAAGCCAACACCGTTTGGTTCACGTGCGTTGCACACACATTATATGAAGTCTGAGTGACTAAGACTAAGAAAAAAATATTTTTTTTTGTTAAAGGGATACCCTTGATAAAACTTATTACTCAAAAAAAAAAAAAAAATTAATAAATAAATAAAAAATAAAAATAAAAAATTAAATACATAGGATTTGGATGAAATTTCACATTTAAACCCGTTACAAAAACGGGAAACAAACGCACCAAATAATAATATGCTTCAAACCAGGGGCGGAGCCAGAATACTTTTGAAAAGGAGGCAAAAAAAAAAAAAAAAAAAATCATGACGGGCCAATAAAAGAAAAACTTATGCCAACTGGTAAATGTGCTGGGTTGGTTCGAGCCTGACACAAGAAAAAATGATTATAACGAGGAACATCCTAGTATTATCATGTCTGATTTAACACCATACTAACCTATACATTTTCTTTGTAACAAATAAAATGTTTTATATTTTTTGATGACATTAAAACCAAACTAAATCTTTAGTATTAGATATCACTATGTAATTGTGCAACATTTTTTTTAACAAATGAAGTGACACTTGAACATAAATTCATAAAATCGTATAGCAAAAACACTCTAATCAATACACTTTATATTTTTAAACAGAATTAACTTTTATAAATTTAATTAAAGAACTTAAAGAGCAAAACAAGACAAACATTTAAATCCCTCAGTCATTATTGTCAAACAGTCTAATATACGAGTAGCAAAAGATGGAAGTGCTTTGTTACAACAAACAAACTCATATGGCCATCTCCCACCTACACACAAGAGTCAACCTTATCTTACCCAACCTTTTGAAAAAGTCCTAAAACAACTTCATCTTCTTTAATAATCATCTTCTCCATTCCAACGATAAAGCTCCTTTGTCAAACTTTACTCACTTTATTTCATTTATTTGGTTTTCAAGGGGGCAAAATGCCGAAAAACATAAGAATCTTTGAAAAAATTACACTACGCCGGAAAGTTGAGATAGGGCACGTGTCCACCGTGCCCCCTCCGTAGCTCAGCCTCTGCTTCAAACCAACACCAACATAAGAAAGACAAACCAATCTTATAAACAACTAATGTAAAGACAAGAAATAAATCTAATGTTTACACTGACCACGAAGATTTATATCCATCGCATCATAAAACGCGCGTTATTCCGGAGTTAAACCTTGAAGGTCATAAGTTTCATATAGATCATAATCTTCATCCTTATGTAAATTAGCATCATATGCACCTCCACTAGCCATGAAATGAGAAGTCTCATCATACACATCTTCGACTTCATCATCACTATCACTATCCGAAATAACCAAATTTCCAACCTTATAAGACGGATTACCTACCTTTTTTTTCTCTCATTAACCATATCAGGTATACTATTTGAAATAACACAAGGAGCAACATTGGATGAGCTAGGGATATTTTCATTGTTACCCACGTGTCAAATGTTAGCCTCCTTTTGCATAGGAGGCGGCTTCCCATTATCATCCAGAATCACAAACTTCCCCTCAATTATTTGGCTTTCTAGCTTATTAATCTTATCAACTAGAAAATCTTTACTAACATGACCTCCATCAACAATGGTAGTAGTATTCACGTTGTTTGAAGAAATGTTAGCACTGGGTTCTACATGAAAACTAGGATCCTCATCCAAATCACCAAGAACATTAAAGGCATTAGCGTGTTAACCATTTTAGCATTCTTACTTGGTTGTTTAGACGTAGACTCATCCTTAGTATAGTCTTTAGGAGGAGAAGCCTTTGTATTCTTAGGAGCAATCGGCCGGTACTCTAATTCTTGGTCTTAAAAACCCCATAAACTCGCTTATAAGTGGGACCCTTTCGCTTGACAGTAGTAAACCTATCATTTGACACCTCTTTAGTAGCTCCCGAAACCGGACTTTTGCCTTTATTACCTGTCCCATTAACCACACGTTTAGAAGTAGCTTTAGGACAATCATCATAAAATGACCATAAAACGAACATGTACCACACCGAGGTGGTTCCCACTCATATTCAAAGCAAATAGTTTCCTTAGTATACCCTTCTGCTACGAGTTTAGGAACAGCCAAAACTAAATCGTCACAAAATCATTGGAAGCATTTAGTTCAATCAAAGCTCTCGCATAACTACTACGTCTCCATGACTCCAAACACATGGTATTAGTATAAGAATCAAGCATCATAAGAGTACCAATTTTAGAAGCAATCAAAATTAGCCCATCAGGAGTATAAGCAACTATAGAGACATCGTGAAACTTCACCCATACTAGAACACATGACAAATCTTCCTTAAGAAGACTTACTAATAGACACAACTTGTTGAGAAAGATGGGAATTCCACGAATCTTCCAAGGTCCATCCCTAAGACTAAGAAATTAACCTAAAGCAACTTACGATTCACGCGTAGTTCTAATTGACACAATAACCAATTACTCGAATGTTATACATGAGAGACATATGATTAATGAAGAAATACAAAACATCAACAAGACATCATAATTATCATTTTCTACATAGTTTCAAGCAATCCTAAAAGAATACTATAGGTTTTGCCTAACATGGTACTCAAAAACAAACAAAAGTAAAATCAAAGCAAACAATAAAAAAACATAATCAAGTTAGTGATAAAAGAACTTATCTTTATGTTATATGAATCAAACACTTGAATTAAACTGGTGATAAATGTGACAAATCTATCCAAAATTGTTTTTGGGTAAAGGGGAGTAATCCTGCACCCTGGTAAATATATTAACCAAATAAACGTTTAAGCACAATGGATATGAGTGAAGTCTCATATCTCAGCCCGTTACATAGGCATAAAGCTTACATAACAAGACACTTCCAATTCTCTAAACAAGAAACAAACCACTACTCAAATGCTAACATATGACATAACAAAATAAAATTACTTCCTAGGACCTTGAAGCGTTGTGCCATACATGGCATTAAAGACATCCAAATTCCGGGAAGATCACGAACTGTTTGAATAGTCATCAAGTCATATTCATCATACTCATCTTCATACCCTTGGCCACCACCAAATAAATTAGTAGACTCATCAAATGGATTAGCAACAACCTCATCTTCAGAGTCAGATACCTCAATCTCTCCCACTTTAGAAAAAGGGTTAGCTCTCTTAATAGACGAAGTAGACGGAATAGGTTGACCATCGTCATCCACAAGAGTAGCTTTCCCAGCAATAAGTAGTTTTTCAAGCTTACCAATTTTCTCAACTATGGGAGTAGAACCAACATCCATTGTTCCCATTGAATCACTCACAAGCGATACATGTGATGTAGAACCAGTCTTATTAAACACATCCTCATTAACCTCTATTATGCGGCCCGTATCCACCTCTCGCTTCCTTAGGACAACCAGAGAATCTTCAATCATTGCCTCCTCGAGATTAGAATCAACCACGGGACTTTGAATGCCCGTTTCCTCTTGCACCTCAAGTGTCCCAAAAGAGTTAGAAGTAGAAACAGGAGTACCGTAGCGAGAATGATAGCAACGTCCGTCTTCTTCTTTGGGATATAAACACGCTTCCTAGGGGCAAATTTAGGACCCTACCCATATTAATACCACTAGACAACTTGAACCTTGGGATTTGGCTTTCCGATTCGCACCACCTTAAAACCATCATCATTCACATCCAAGGTCGAGGTGTGAGCATCAGTATGATGCTCCTTAAGAGACTTAGGACAACAAGCATTATCATGCCCAAATACTTTACATTCCATGCAATGTGGAGGTTTCCATTCATATTCAACCTTAATACTAGCCGTTGTAAAACCACTATCATCCTTCTTAGGAATAGCCATAGTTACCACATGTTTAAGTTCAGCTTCCGATGATAACTCAACAAGAGCACGAGCAAAACTAATACGACCCCATGAGTCAACACACATGGAGCTAGTGAATGCATCTAACATGATCGGCTTACCCACCTGAGTAGCAATAAGGCTCAACCCGTCTTCCGAATATGCAAGTAATGGCACATTAATCAATTTAATCCACAGTGCACTTTGGTAACCTCACTTTTGGACAATAGCACGTCAGGAGTCCATTTAGTGAGAATGATAGGAGAATTACGAATTATCCAAGGTCCTCGTTGAAGAACATTCTCAACACCCTCTTTAGAGTCAAATTTAAAGAAATACACCATCATCATTCTTCATAAGTTTCTTTAAACCAAACTTACCCCATGTATTGGTAACATAATTCTTGACCAAGTGGAATGCAATATTCTTGCCGACAAAGAAGCCAACAAGAGTATTATCATAGCGGTTAAACACACCCTCCATAGCGACCTTAGGAAGAAGCGTATCATGATTATCTATTCGATTCTCGTTCACCAATGAACGAAAATTAATTTTCCTAGACACACGTTCCGAGTTTAACACATTAGCAAACGACCTCACTTCATTATGTATACCATCACTCACATTAAGACCAGAAGTAGAAACATTCTTTCCAGCCAGCGAAGCATTAAGATCAGAAGTAACAGAATGATTAGTACCATACAATTGTGATTGCATAGCCACATCAAAGCTCGACAGAGGAATATGTGCAGAATAACCTTTAGTACCATTACCACTCGAGTTGTGCACACCAGAAGATGAAGCCATCTTAGCAATATCACTGTCAATTTTATTTATTGCTGCATCAAATTTCTGATGCGCGTTAGCAATCAACTGCTCGACATTAGGCTGTGTAGAGGCCGAATTAGAAGCAGGTTGCTCTCCTACATTCGACATCACACCAGCTTCCGTATTCATAGTAAAGACTCCTTCATCCCCACTTACAGTCGACAACCTAAGAGGATCAGCCAAACTATGTGCAGCACCCATATTCCGGTCATTGCCCTCGTCCAACCCTTTGCCACCATCAGTCACCGATTTGGATGCACTAGTATAATTTAAAAACCCTTTTTCCATCTCTAAACCCACTAACAAAACCAAGAAACACAAGAAATACCCAGATTCAAAGAAGCAAAGATAAGCAAAGACAATAACAAGGAAGAAAACCCTAACGCATGTTGGGGTTTAAAACGATTCGAACCAAAACCTAACCCATCGAATCGGGACCAAAAGCAGATAGATTTAGAATTAAATACCAACCACCGATTAGGATAGAACGAGAATCACGAGGTGGTGCGATCACAAAAGCCAATTCGGTTTGAAACAAAACCCTAAAAAACGATTTCACAAAAACACCAAGAACCTGCGGAACAAGCACCAATCTGATCAGGATAGTAAGTAACAGGAACGTGAATTACTAACTAAAAACAAATTGATGATCGAAACACAAGGAATTTAGCAGATTTAGTGAAGAAGCGATTAAAAAGTTAGGGTTTAAGGGTTTCGGTGATCGCCCATCTATCCAAAATTGTTCTAGGGTTTATCTCCTAAGTTTCGTACTAAAACAAACATTACATCCTATATATATATATATATATATATATATATATATATATATATATATATATATATATATATATATATATATATATATATATATATATATATAGTATGTAGCGCTAACAATGTCGTTTCATGTTTGTGAGTTGTGACATTGTCACAACGCTAAGAAAATGAGACAATTTTGTCGGTTAGCTAGGGTTTTATGGCTTGATCGATGTTAAGATGGTGTCACCCTTTAACCTAGATGAAGTCTCACTTTTGTCTTGCTTAGTGGCGGGGCCAAAAATTCATAACAGGAGGGGGGCGCAAAAAAATTATACCTTTACCAAAGTCGTTTACAAAAAAAAAAAAAAAACGGAAAACAACTTATACACAAAACCACATCAATCAACAACTTATAGTGCATAAAAAACTATAGCAAAGTAAGTGGTTATAATATATATGTAAGAAAAACAACTTATAGTGTCCAAAACGAGAGCAACACAAGACAACAAATTCACAGCTTTTATCGTGCGAAACTTCAAAAAAAAAAAAAAGAACTGATATTGTGAAAAAAAATGCAAAAAAGAAAACATTAATCCTTATGAAGAAACTGCAACATAAAAACGGCGAAGTGAAAAGCTTTTATTCGATCAAAAGGAGGCAAAAATATAACAAATTGGTTACGTGATCATGTCAAGTGTGTGTAGGGTACTAAAAATTCCACTAAGCCAAATTGAAGATACCATTCTACGCCTCTTATAATCCAGGATACTAGAAATTTCACTTGGCCAAGTTCATGGTATTAAACCACGTTTTGGCAAAAAAATAAAAAATAATAAAAAAAAATAAAAAGCCAACCAATATCATTGGATATGGATGAACTTTGGACTTTTCTTTTGTAGTATCTATGTATATTCCAAAACAATTAGCAAAGCTTAAACATGTAAAGAAAGCTTTACAAATTAAATCATAAAAAGAGAGCAACTAATCCACAAAATTGTAGTAAGAATAGTAGTGTTGTACAAAATATTCCAAGTCACATAAATAACTTGAATAACTATGATTTTATTTTCAAATTCAGGAAATTGAAGATAAGTATTATACAATACAACAATATAAATTATAGCTTGATCTCTCTAATAACTAAGGTTTACATAATAAAAAGTACCATACAAAAGGAGCAATATAGAAAACACTGTCACACTTCTCTTTTCTTTTAATAAGTTAGTGTTTATAATAGTTTAGATGGCCATTTTAGTTAGACCGTGGTTGGGTTGAGGGCAACAATGGACTTGTGCTGAGGGTACTATTAATAAAATATCTAAAAAGAGAAAAAATTACATCGGATACTGAGTTTTTTAACCAATTATAGAGGGCACTGCCCCCACTCTCTACCATATGCCCCCGCTCATGGTCTTGCTATGAATTGAGTTCGTCTGGTAAAGAGTGATGGCGTCACACAATCGGTTTTCAAACTATATATTGTTTTGGAGTTCTCTATAAACTTTTATTTAGAGAATGAATTGGTGATGGCGTCTGAATTTGGCGCCCCAGATCCAAAATGTAGTTAACTTCTAAGCTTCGTCGGTTCAAGCCACAATGATGCTAGATTCCTCAAGTGATCCATATGTGAACTATATAAATACAACCGAGTTTAATCACTAAAAGGATAACCAAGTTGGTAAAATGGTTTGTAACTATCGATCATCCTCATTTGTGAAAGGTCACAAATTCAAACCATGCTTGGTGCAAACAAACGTCAATCGTGTTTTACTCTGTTTACGTATGTGTGATGGTGAGCTTACATTCATGGAGTAGTTAGCCAAAATATCATAACTCATGATTACCCAATACAAAATACTACCAAACTCCTTTAAATGGAAAATGCACTGAACGCAAATTGGAAAATGCATTGAATGCAAATTGTCTAAAAAGCATATGCTAGAAACGCCGGCTAAATTAATTAGTAATTTCATTTCAAATTTAGGCTTAAATTTCACATGTGATAGGTTTATAATTTATTTTCTTATTATACTTTTAACTTTAGAAAAAAACCTAAAGTTTAAAACCTTGGTTTGTAACTTACAGATTATTATCATTTTATAAACCTTGGTTTCTAATTTTTCAATTAATTAATCAAAGGGACTAGATCTCATCATCACACAAATTCATATAAATAATTACTAGTAGATAGATACCATATAACAATGTATAAAGTAGATTACAAGTAAATGTAAAAGTGAGTATATCAAATAATAGCGTATGGATATAAGTGGCTCAATCATATTAATCACACGTCAAAAATGGGCTCATTATCAACAATTGGATAAACCCAGGACAATAAAAAAACCGTTACCAGGCCACATATAGCATGAGAAGACCTCTCAGGCCGCGTCCATGCATGCATAGACAACTATTACCCAACTGTCACTTAAGGTTAAAGAACGATATTTGACACGTGACAGTAGGAGCACGACCAAAATATGACAGGCATATTATGTATGAACCGTACTAACCCAATTACAAAGCCTGAATGGAAAATTCGCGATCCCTGAGCCCTTTCCTATCAAGGGCAGCTGAAAAATAATTACTATTCTTTAAGGTTTTGATTGAATGTAACATAAATAAAATCTTCAAATGGACTCGGGAGGCTAATCAGAATTTCAGGACCTGAAAGTATTCCTAGCTGAGTTGCCTACCATGACAGCTCCAATTCCAGGTGAAACCCTCACCATGTACTTGGCAGCCTCTCAGCAGATAAAAAAAAGTCCAAAAAGTCCATATACTTTGTCAAGAAAGTATTACAAGATGCACAAGTGAATTATCCTTCAATGGAGAAAATTGTCTTTCCCCTGGTGTTGTCAGTAAGACGGTTTAAAAGATAATTTTATGCACATCCATTTCTTGTTCTAACATACAAACAAATCAAACAAGTAATAACAAGCACGGAATACTTATGCAGAATGGTGAAATAGGCAATCAAATTGGGTGAATATGAAATAACATCTAGATCTAGGCATGCAATCAAGGGGTGAATCATGGCAGGCTTCCTTGCAGAGGTTGACACCAGCTCCAGTAACACTAAAAAAGAAGTCAAAGGCACCAGTCCAATCTTTTGGGTATTACTATTCATAATAATTATATAAAACACAAAAACATCATCAAAGCATGCAGCGGAAGTAATAGAGTAATACTTGTAAACAATTAACCAACTTAAAAGTATATGCGTATCTTTTGCGAATCAAGCAACACAATCGATCAAGAACCAAGGAAACCCTAAACCCTAACAATTAGGGTTTTTATAATTCGACTATACCAAAGTCGACCACCAAGAATTATCCAAACACAATTGTATTTGCCCTTTGTTCTTGTAAACACGTACTACAATCGAATCAACGTGAAAAAAATAGGTTCTTGAATCAGAAACAACCAAAACACTAATGTTGAGCTTAGAAAAATCGATCCCTATTCCCTTGTTCTTGATGGTGTACGATTGGTCTAAGCACAAGAGGAGGAGAGGAGAGGAAGTTAGGGTTATTAGAGATTCAAGGTGCAAGAATAATGAATACAAAAGGCCTTGTATTTATACTATTCTAATCCTTTGCTCTCCAAGTTAAGGTTTGGCTTCCCTATTCCCTTGTTCGACTAGCCATATGAATCCCAAAGTGATTCTAGAACCTTACCTACTTCTATTTACATCTATAGTCCTTTAACTTGTTATTTAACGACTGTTAACCAAACTTCGTTAAATACTAACTCTCGTTAAGTGTTTTATTCGTGATTAAATGATTAAACATAAAAAATATATATAAATTATTATAATATTGATTCTCATACGTAATGTGTGCAATCCTGATGTCTCATGTTCGAATCCGGTTATACATATATTAAAATTATCCATAAACCTTTCAGCTCACACTTATATATTTCTTAATATAATAATGACATTGGTTTAGTCTAGCTTAACACACCAATGCCCCCAGATCGAATCAAGTATGCTCTCCTGGAGAAACCATTTAATGATTCATCATTTTTACTTATTCTTTTGCTACTAATACTACATTAACTATGGATATGGATCAAGTCATTCGACAAGATAATATTTTGTTTCTCGTTATATCTGATTGAACAAGATTACCAAATCGTCTTAACGTATTCCAGATAGATCTTGGGTATGGCTATACAAACATCTTTTCAACCCTACGAGGGGCCTAAAATAGTATTATGCTTTGAAACAAATTTAAAGGAACAAATTCTCATGATTACAAGCAAAACTCATAAACTTCGCAACACTTCTGAAAACATCCCTTATTACTACCAATTATGGATAGCATTAGACTATTTCACACAAGTGTGCTACATTCATAACAGTTATCTGGTATCTCAAGTCTGAGGATAAACATTAATGATTTACTTAATGACAAAGATCCATAAAGTACAATCTTGTTAAGTTGGGATCTGTCCTATATTCAATTCATTGATTATCATGTGAATCTGGCATGTCCCACGCATCAATATACTTAAGTATATTCTACCAAAACTCAGATTTATCTTAATTCAATGAAATCCCCACATCATTGATCGATAACGGACTATTTTAGAATAATATAAGTTATTCACGGATTAAACATGCAAATATAGGATATAATATAAAGAAAATGAAAAAATAAACATAACCAATATTTATTTCATTAAAGTAATATTCGTTCATAACATCCCTTATCCAAATACTAATCACAGATTCGCATGAAACTACTAGCTAAACGAAGTCCTATCCCATCAGCATGGTGAGTAAGATTTTCCTTTGATAAAGGCTTTGTAAAGGGATCAACTCGATTGTCATATGTGTGAACTTTGAGTAGATTGATTTCTCCTATGTCGATTTGTTCTCGAATATAGTGATATCGTCGAGGAAAATGTCTGGTGCCCTTCATGACTCCAGGCTCATTGGTAAATGTTATTGCAGCAGAGTTGTCACAATACACATTTATAGGTAATTCGATTGAGGGCATAACTCCAAGTCCTGAAATGAATTTCCTAATCCAAATAGCTTCTATTGCAGCTTTTGAAGCAGCTATGTACTCAGCTTCTGTAATAGACATTGCAGTCATACTTTGCTTCTTGCTCTTCCAGTCTGCTGCTCTTCCATTAACGACAAAGGTATATCCTATTTGAGACTTCTTATCATCTTTATCAGTTTGGAAAGACGCATCACAAAACCCTGTAACATCAAGTTCTGCATCTGGATTTCCACCATACACTAGAAACATATCTTTAGTAGCCTTTAGATACTTAAGAATGTTCTTAACAACATGCCAGTGCTTCTCACCTGGATTCTGTTGATATCGACTGGTGATATTCTGTGTAAACACCACATCAGGCCTTGTACATCTTAGCGCATACATGATAGATCCTACAGCCGAATCATAAGGAACCTTTTTCATATGTGTCACCTCAGCAGGTGTTGAAGCGCATAGTTCACTATTTAAGCCATGTTCTACTTGCATCGGCAAATATCCTTTCTTGGAAATTTTGCATACTGAATCTCTTCAATATTTTATCTATGTAAGTACTTTGACTTAATCCAATAAACCACCTTGATCTATCTATGTAGATCTTGATTCCTAGAATATATGCTGTTTCCCCTAAATCCTTCATAGAAAAGCAATTTCCAAGATAAGACTTTACATCTTGTAAACTTGGAATGTCTTTTCCCATGATCATATGTCATCGACATATAGGATAATGAAAGTAACATTACTCCCACTAGATTAGTGATATACACATAGCTCATCAAGGTTTTGAGCGAAACCGAATTTCTTGATCTCCTCATAATATATCTTATTCCATTTCCTTGATGCTTGCTTCAATCCATAAATGGACCTTTGAAGTTTGCATACACATTTTGAAAACTTTGGATTCACAAACCTGTCAGGCTGCGCCATATAGATGTCCTCATCTAGGCGACCCTTTCAGAAGGCGGTTTTGACATCCATTTGTCATATCTCATAGTCATAGTACGCCGCTATAGCTATAAGAATCCTAATAGCTCTAATGTCTGCTACATGAGAAAAGGACTTCTCGTAGTCCACCCCTAAAGTTTGAGTAAACCCTTGAGCTAACAGACGAGCTTTATAGGTGTGTACATAGCCATCCATGTCAGTTTTCTTCTTAAAGAGCTACTTACTTCCAATGACTTTAGCATTAGGAGGAAGGTCTACTTCAGTCCAGACTTCATTATCTCTCATGGATTGCATTTTCCCATTCATTGTGACTTGCCATTTTTCCTTTTCTGGATCAGCCATGGCAGCCTTATAGTTAGCAGGTTCACCAAGATCCCCTAACATATTTTCCTCAACTTCTACGTTAAGAGATAGACGTTCAGGTGCACGCGTAGTCCTTATAGATCTATGAATGGGAACCACTTCAACTTCAGGTGGAACACTCAGACTTTCAGGTTCTACTTGAGGTTGGCTAGTGTTTTCAGAAGGTGATGTATCTTCATGATCATCTTCCAGATCATAAACTCTCTCACTCAATTCATGAGATATGAGACCTCTTTCAAGGAAATTTCCATACCTAGAAACAATTACTTTGATTTCAGGTGGAAAGTAAAGGTAGTAACCCATAGTTTCCTTTGGGTATCCTACGAAGATACACTTAACAGATCTTTGTTGAAGTTTGTCAGCTGAGTCGCGTTTAACAAACGCCTCACAGCCCCAGACCTTTAAGTAAGACAAGTTGGGAGCTTTTCCACACCATAGTTCACATGGAGTCTTATCGACCTTCTTAGTTGGAACTATATTTAGAATGCGAACAGCAGTTTCTAAAGCATAATCCCAAAAGGATAAAGGAAGAGTTTTAAGATTAAACATTGATCGTACCATGTCCAACAATGTATGATTTTCTCTCTCAGATACACCATTTTGTTGTGGAGTATATGGAGAAGTGAGTTGCTGGACAATCCAACACTCAGCAAGATAATCTTTAAACTCTTGGCTTAGGTATTCACCACCTCTATCAGATCAAAGAGCTTTAATCTTCTTTCCTAGTTGCAATTTTATTTCATTCTTGAAAATCGTAAATGTTTCAAAGACTTCATATTTATTTCATTCTTGAAAAACATAACCATAACAATTGAAATCATCCGTAAAGGTGAAGAAGTAGCTAGCACCCTTATTTGACACATGTCTTAGTGGTCCACATACGTCAGTATGTATCACACCAAGTAGATGAGAAGCCCTTTCTAAACGATTTGCAAAAGGTTTCTTGGTCATCTTACCATATATGCAAGACTCACATTTATCAAATGATTCATCATTGATATTTTGCAAAAGCCCATCATGTTGCAGCTTTTGCATGCGTTTCTTGCCTATGTGAGCAAGTCTACAATGCCAAAGATATGAAGAATCCAAGTCAGTTTTAATTTTTTTATTATTGATGCTAAAAACATAATTATTTTTATCAATCACATTAGCATGCATATCAATATCAAACACACCATTTACTGGGATAACATTAAAGTAAAAAAATACCATTTAAAGAAACCGAAATTCCATAATGAGTAAATGTATGAATAAAACCAATATCTTTCAACAAGAAAACAAAAACAAAAACCCTAATAGTAGAACGTGCGTAATGACAACCGTTCAAAGACATTACTAAGCCCGAAGGCAAAACTAAATCAAATTTGCCTATAGCTTCAACGACTACATGTGCTCCATTACCCACGTGTAGGTATTGCTGTCCATAGGCGAGTTTCCTTACACCTCTAATTCCTTGCAGTGTATTGCAAATGTGAATACCCCATCCAATATCATATACCGAGGAATTTATTATATGAGGACATGCGAATAATCCTATCATAAAAAGAGTACCTGAAGTGCTGGCAACATTACTAGCATTCTTATACCTCTTTGTTTGCAACTCATTGAGGTAGAGCGGACAGTTCCTCTTCCAATGTCGTACCTCCGTGCAGTGATGACAAGCCTGATCCTTCTTAGGATTCTCTTCTTTATTAGGAGGGTATTTCTTAAGTTCTTTTTGATAAGCCATAACTTGCTTTCCCTTATCAGCCTTTCCCTTTCCTTTACCCTTCTTGTTCGCTTGCGGTTTTGGCTTAGTGATCCTACCCTTTTGAATAGCAAGTACATGAGGTGTAGGAGCCTTTTTCAGCAAACCCTTTTCATAGTCAATGAGCATTGCATGAAACTCACTAACCGTCTTCCCCGTGTAATGCATATTGAAATTGCGCACAAAACCATTAAATTCCTTATTTAAAGATCTGTTGATTAGGACAATTTGGATATCTTGCGGGTAGTGATAGTTGAGCCTCTAAAGTTGGTCCATTTAGCGCATCATTTCCAAACAATGGGCACTCACATGTTTACCATCCCCCTGTTTGCAACTGTGTAGAGCATCGATTAAATTATACAATTCAACAGCTGCAGGCTTTTTAAACAACCGAATAAGTTCGGTGAGCATGTCCTTTGAGAAGTAATTTTTAAACTATTTTTGCAAGTTTGGAGTCATACTTCCAAGCATAAGGCAGGAAACCTCATTATGCTTGTCATACTCGGTTTGCCATGTTGCCCTTATTTCAGGAGTAGCATTAGCTTCCGGTTCAGGAGGACAACGGATATTCATATAATCTAATCTTTTAGCAACACGCAAGACTAATATGAGTTGCCTGTACCAGTCATTGAAATTAGCGTTGCCAGCCAATTTTTCTTGATTAAACATATATTTGAACGTCGAACTTAGTGCATTAGTTTCAGGTTGAGCCATTTCTACAAAAATAAAAGTTTAAAAGTTGGTACTTTTGATAATTCAACCTTTCAAGAAAATAAAATACCCTTGGTAAATATTCATATTAACCATAGAATTTTTCTTAAAACTAGGACCCAAATTGTCGTAGTTCCACCACATCAGTTGATCTGCTAGTGATGAAAGTATTCAACAGATAATTGTCGAAGAACAATAATTGAGAAACAAGTTTTCAATTCCTAGAAATTATGGGGTTTACAATTTGCCAAACCTTTATGTAAATGTAAGCATGTTTCACCTCATCTTATGCCTTTAGTTATTGATCTCACTAACTAACTTACTTAAGTTGTCTAATTTAGAAACTGCAAATTTATTCTAGTTGAGGTTTCACACAACATGGAGATTTACCTTGTCATTGCAATCTAGCTAAGTTCTCACATAACATAAATTGCTACTTCAAGTGTTTCTTATCATTAGATGGCATAAACTTAAATTTAAGGGTACAATTTTTGATGTGTAATCAAAACTAATGTATGAAGAAGCATGCATACATCTTCATATTATAAAAATTTTCAAAACCTAACTCATTAGTTTTAAATTGCTAAGATTAAATTCTACAAAATTTTAATTGAGGCAATGAGAAACTTACAACTTTGCCCTAAGATGCTTCGTACGTATAATAGTTATATTTGGTAGCTCCAAGTATGACGCACAAAGGAGCGGAGAAGCGGGTCAGCGCGAAGCGTAGTAAAACCTTCTTCTTTCGGGTCACAATTTAATGCGTACCCTCCTTAAACCCTCACACAGTTTGTCATAATGGGTGAGCCGTTCTAACAATTTGGTACAGTCGCATCAATTGACTAAAAGTTCAAGATTTAATTCTTAGAAAACAAATTCAATTTCACCATTATTTAGTCCGGTTAATTCTTTATTCTCAAAATAACCCTTTTTGCTTACAAACGTATCACAACAATATAAATAAAAAGCAATTAATAAAAAATAACCAACTCAAATAATATACATACGACCTAACAATTAACATATGTAAAACAAATAGCCACATGCATAATTTATTCGATAAAACCCGAATAATCAATTCTAGATCTATAACCATGCATATATCAACTAGGGCTTTGATTTCATCAATTATAGAAGAGTGTATGTAGTAAACGGGTAACTCAAACGTGTTAGGTTTGAGCACCGAGATCGTTCCGAACGAGGGTTGAATGGAATTTCCAACTCACGTCTCAATAATCGGGATTCGAATAAGAAAAGGGGCATAAGATGATATATTCTAAACTACGGGATAAGGAAAGCATAAGGAACTAAAATCTATGGGGAAATCCTAAAAACTAAGGCAAACTACATAATTCTACGCTAAAAGCGCAAAAGCGGAATTAAGCGAAAGCGAATAAAAAGCAAAAACGTCTATTCTAGATCCTAAAAATAACCTAAAACTACTTTTACACTAAAAATGATATAAGAAAACTAATTATGAATTAAAACTATATTTTAGGAATTTTCTTGATTTTATTCTAATTATTAACTTTTAAAATAAAACTAATTATCTAAAAATTATGAAAACAAAAGGGAAAAATTATGGAATTACTTTCTAAAAATCTAAAATAACATAAAAGACTTTTAAAAACTATTTTTGTATTTTTCAGATTAATTTCCTATTTTCTATGAATTTAATTCCATTTAAATCTAAATTAAATTATGAAAAATACCAAATAAAAGGAAAAAAATAAGGAAAAATATTTTTTATGCTTTTTATATTTATCTTAAACTAATAAAATTGAAAATTATTTTTTTGAACTTTTCTCAATTATTTTCAATAAAAGCTAATTAAAATTAATTAAAATCTAATTTAAATTGAGAAAAATAGCAAAAAGACCAAAAATTATGAAAATTTCAGGAAAATATTAAAATGTTATTCTAAAGCTAAGAAAAATATAAAACTTGGGCTTATGTGGAAGAATCTAAAATTTGTAGTGTAACTAGAGCTAAAATAAGACTGAAAATAAGCTATTAAGCACTAGAGTGTACCAACTGATTAGACTATGCTAAAACTACTCTAACTCAACTAATTAAAGCTACTCCTATCACCTAAATAAGCTCGTAACCAAGGATTAGCTAACTGCCATAATAAGCAAACAGTGGCTCAGGTCCCCACTTTAAGCAGTTCTATAAGCTTAACCAATAAGCTACCCTGAAAACCAAAAGTGGAGATCTGTAGACCACCTAGCAGAGATACTCTATCCAAATTTTTAGCTCTTAAGGACTAGTAATGAGGAAATTATAGCTCAAAATAAAAGTGACCAAAAGGGACAGAGGCTGCAACAGCAAAACAGACAAGCAGGTAAGCAAGTTTGAGCTTATAAAACTGCTTATCCAATAAGCAAATGAGAAAACCAGATAAGTGGTCTTAAAGACCACCTAGCCTACTCCTAATGTGCCAAATCTCAGACCCTAGTTACTTGAAATGAAAACTGCACAGAAGCTGCAAGTTTGGAGAAAAACTGATTTTAGAAACTTTGACTTTAAAGAACAGATTAAAAGTTTGACTTATTTGAAATTCTAGTGACTCTAATTTGATATAAACTATGAAATGAGCTATATTAAGACTTGATTAGGCTAGTTTGATGATATCTAAACCTATTGCTAACCTGATCTGCTAATATACCTAACTGGTAAAGTCACAAGAACTGATCACAATCTAAGTTGACTTTTATTGTTTTACTTGGCAAATGAGTGACTAAATGACTGAGTTATGACCAAATGAGATTAAAACAGCTAAGTCCTATCACAAATAAGTATCAGAGCTTCAAATTCTGACCTATACCAAACACTAGTTAACTAAGCTTCAATGAAACTTATGTAAACCACATTACTGATTCAAGCTACAGCTATCCTCAGATCAAATCAGAAACACCTTAATGAAACAATCTTAACAGAAATACTTAACCAAGACAGATCAAACAGTAAATGTGCAGATTATGCAAATGAGCAGTTTTGCTGAATTTAAAACAGATGAGTTATCAAGCTATGCAACAGTTGATTTAAAAGCTAAAACTACATAATTATTAACTAAATTCAATAATGAGCAATGAAACTAGATTAACAAAAACTAACTAAACTAATTCATGGAAACAGAAAGAGTACTCACATCAGTCCTTGCCATAGTGACATGCTAACGAGATCAATGTAACCACTATCTATATCTGATATCAAACCCCAAATGCAACTGAGAATCAACAGTAATATCCATCACCATTCATCAATCCAGATCCATGTAACCATGAAGTTGCATTATTGACTTTGATTGACCAATGTAAATTCGAGATAAAGAACTAAAACAGATTAAATAAAAGTTCAAACAACAATTGATATAAGATGATAATATCAATGAAACAGTGATTATGATGAAAATATAAGCTGAAACAATTACTTGTATTAATGAGATTTTGAGTACAAATTGAGATTGAAAACTGAAATTAAACTAAACATTAAAATGATTTAAAACTGAAAATAAAATTACTCATTATCTACTCTAATACTACTCCTAAAACTACTTTTTCTCACTACAAAACTACATACTCCAATCTGTGAATGGAAGGGTCTTTAAATAGCTGGCCATGAGGTATTGGAAAGATCCAGAAGCTAAGTTGTGCTTTCTCTTGATACGTTTGTGTCCCTTGGATCATCTCTTCATATCACTCAACAAATCTCATCCCTTGGATCAATATGTACACGCTTGTTGCACCAATCAGAAGCCAAGGTTTGGGTGGATTGACACACGGATTGCCAGCGTGGCATCCGTGTGTCAGGTGTGTCAGATTAAAGACGGAATTGCCCTCAATTTAAGTGTAGTGGCTCAATTGATGGGAAGGGCATTTTAGGGTTCATGTGTTCGGGATTTTGGGGAAAAATAGCGTGTAGTTTGTGATATTATATATTTATTTGAGTTGTTTTGACCGGATCTTGGGTAAGTTTGACCGGGTTTCACAGGGTGACGGGTTGGGATATTAGCAACCGGGTGTGAGTTGGATTTGTATTTGGGCTCGGGTAAATACTTTGGTTTGGGCTTGATGTTTAGGATTGGGTCATGGTTGATATCTTGGACCAAAGAGATATAATGTTTAGGCTTAGGGCTAAAAGTGGATCCAAAATGTATTTCAAGGACCTAAAGTGTAAAATCTGAAACTTCAAGGACCACAACTGTAATTTCTGACAATGTCTTACAAGGATCATTATTGGCAATGTCAAATAATCCAAGGGTGAGATTTGTAACCACGAAACTTGAGGGTTAATTATGCCAAAAGCTCAAAGTCAGGGGTCATTCTTGACTTTTCTTCAAACTTTGCTGAAACTTCATCTTCTGATAATAGAATCTTCCAAAATACACAATCTTGACCTTCCAGCTCATCTAAAACTCTCTTGATCTCTCGTGCTCGGTTTATTCTGATTTGGATCCTTTTTGCGTATTTTTGCATATCCGTACCTGCACAAGCACAAACTCAAGAAAACCACAAATATAAGCAATAAACAGCTTTTTCTTGGTTGTTTTGGGTCAGTTTTGATAATGAAAAGATATGTGTTTTAGCACATACCAAAATACCCCAGACGAGACCATTGCCGTGTCCTCACGCAATGCAATCAACTCACGCTTCTAAAACCAAGGATTTCAATCTCTTTCTACTAAACCTATGAAGAAGTAGCAAAGATTCCTCAAAAGAGATTAAGAAAGCCTTAATTCTAAAAACGCCCCGTTTACCTTTTAACTCACAAATATAGATATTACAATTAAGCATATTCCGATTATGAATGACGGTTTGTTGAACTTTCATGTCGATCAATAACTTAAACATTTTTCAAACGACACGTTAGGATCACGGAGTAGAAAACACAACACAGCGTGAAGTGACCATACGGATAGAATACATCGTCCCTGATTTTTCACAAGTCCCAAACTAAGCGTAAAACCGAAATCATTGTTACATATGACTCTAGATGCTAACACTACCCATGGAAGTTACTTGTGTACTTACCTTTTGTTCCCATTTTCCTATTTTCCTCTAGATTTTTTTATTTTTGTGAGAAATGAATTTCTTCAAATTCTCGTTTCGATAATTTTTATTCCGATAAAGATACAAAGCTAAGTCGATAATTAGTTATCCGCCTTCTTTCAAGAACCATTGTCGTAAAAATGAGGTCCACATCAAGGAATTTTATTACCAACTTTTGACTTTTTCAGTTTTCAACATTTTTTTTTTTTTTTTTTTTTTTTTTTTTTATATTGCACTTATACCTTTTATTTATATGAGTGTGAACCACGGAGCTTCACGGGTAATTCAAGACTATAGGCTTCATGAGATGAGAATCCCGGTGGTCGGGCTAAGACCTCACTCAATCCCGGCTAAAGATCCAAGGGTCCGATCTCGACACCGTAGCTCACAACTTTACTTATTACATTATCACATATCACTTATTACTCATTTATTTATTAAGGATCCTTGATGTGTACCCAATTTTTAAAACAAAGATTCTTTTAAGAAGATAAAGAACTAACTATCGCCAAAACTCAACATCTCTAATTATTTAGACAGATATGGGGTGAAACAATTTTGTGGGAACAAAAGCCATAAGTACCTTGATGGGCTCTAAAGAGAACCAACTACTCCACGTTTAGCATCTAAACTCATAAGTAACTCTATCATTTCTCGATCTCTGCAAATTTAAAATCCCAAATAATGAGATCCGCAGATGCTTAGCCGATAATTTTTTAGATTATCTAAGGTTAAGGGAACAAGCTAGGGCTCAACACGCCCGGTCAAGTCAGAATTCTATTCCTACTCTCACCAGCGGAAAGTCAAAGGTGTCAAAACATATATTAACTTAACAAATGCTTCGTCTAATGAAAACAAGTCATGCATATTTAAAGTCACTCAGGGAAACTTGCAAATTCTTGGCCTTGTGAGCTAGAATTCACATTTTATAGCTTTTTATCTAAGAGACTAGCAAAACTATTCAATCAAAAAGACTTAACAAAAGCAAAACCAAAAATTTTAAATTTTCTCATTTTGCACAATTTTTCATTTTCTAAGGAAAAGCGGGTTCTGAGAGAAACACAACGAGAAATAAGCAAGTGCGGTCAAATCAAATCGAAGATTACCCTACCCCAGACTAGAACGAAACATTGTCCTCAATGTTTAAAGCAAGGGTATCACGAAAATCTAAAAGCCGTTTATTAAGTATGCTAAAAGATAAACGTTAGTCGATAAGATTAGGATATCGGATTTCCATCAGCATCGATCATGAGACTCGAGTGGAGAAAATGACAAACTTCGAGCACGAGAGTCTTCATATCGGGAACATCCTACACACAACATCACAAACAACCAAACACGAGAAATCGAAGAGGCAGACCTCTTCACGTCACTTATTAGAAAATAGAAAGAAGAGAAGGATAAGCATGGGGTGCCTCCCACGAAGCGCTACTGTTTTTGATCACCGAGTCGCTAGCCTGACTCGTCCCCGAATTCATTTGTCCTTGGGGAAGCAAGTGGAAAAGACAATCTCCATCGGACTTTTGTTCAAGAGGTTTGGATAAACATTGAAACATAAGAAAGTTCCACTCCGATGAGATACCCACGGTCTAAATAGCAAAAACTTTAAACGGTGATACCGGGGTCAAAGATTGTATCCTCACTCCCGCAAGAGTGAAGAAGAGGAGAAATCACATTATATGGAAGAAATGGAATAAAGATTTTGATAATGATAAGGATCCATTCTTCATCTTCAAAAGCAAATTCCTTAATCGGATTTTGAACATTTAAGCTCATAGGATGATTTTCAACAAAAACATCGGGAGGAAGAGGTGGGATGATGTCATCAATAACGGAACTCTTTTGAGAAAGCTGCTCTTCCCCTAAACAAAAATCTTTCTCAATATCAAAGTAGAAACGATCATACTCCGGAGGAGATATGATATGAGAGAGTTCACCGGAGAACTCCTCGAGAAGTAAATCAAGAGACGAATCCTTGAGCTCGGGCTCCGAAGGATTTTCATTAGACGGCTCTACTTCTTTAATTTCTTCAAGCGAGACAAACGGAGGTGGGATTTGTGCGGTACTTTGTAGACTATGAACTTGCACTTTTTCCATTATGGTCTCCGTGTCGGACTCATCACTTTCCTCGTCAAAGATTTGATTATCAATATCAAGAGAATATTCTGAATCGAATTCAAACAAAGGATTTGTGAAGGTCATTTTGAAAGTTTCTGAAATCAAATCGAAAGGTGTCTCAGATACCCTTGGGATTGGAACAAGGTCATCAATATTCTCAAGAGGAATGCATTCGACTTCCTTATCCCCCATTGACAAGGTATCCGAAAGTTCGTTAATGAACGGATCACAATTGGTTTCAACAATTTCCGGCGAAATTGGATCATCGACTTCTTCCAAAATGATGTCACTTCGCTCAACCGGCGTGAGTGAAGGGGAAGAGTCGAAAATGATAGGATCAGAAATGGGAGTGGGATTGCCACTCGAAAAATCGTCATCAATCTTTAAATCCTCTTCTTCAAACGGTTCATCGTCATCACTATCGTCAGAGTCTGAATAGTAAAAGGTGGATGAATAACTCGATCTTTGTTGATAATAGTGACTGATACATCTTTCTTGCTTGCCAAAGACGTCAATTTGAGCACTCATAACGGAAATTTTCTCGGAATAATGATCACTCAACATAGTGGTAGAATCGTAAGGAACTTCAGCATCCCACTGATAATGATGTTGCGTCATATTCTCGATCAAATCATAAGCTTCTTGAGGTGTCTTCCGCATGAGATTTCCACCAGCTGCCAACATGATTTTGTCTCGATCAATCGTAGCGATACCATGATAAAAGGTTAGGATTTGATCAAGAAGCAAAATTCGGTGATCCGGACATTTTTGCAATAATGTTTTGAATCTTTCCCAAGCTTCAAATACGGATTCCTTAGGTAATTGCTGGAAATTGAGAATTTCTTTCCTCAGCTGCATCGTTTTCGAATATGGAAAGTATTTTGAAAGAAACTTGCGAAACATCTCTTCCCAAGTATGAATCGAATGTTTTTCAAGGGTATAAAACCAAGATTCGGCTTCGTGAGTTAAAGAGAAGGGGAAGAGATTCAATCGAATATCATCTTGAGAAACGCCACGTTGTTTCATGGATTGAGTGATAGATAAAAACTTGTTCAAATGCTCGTTAGCATCTTCGTCGTTAAATCCATGAAATTGACAATGTTGTCGAAGAAGACGAACCATACGGATTTTCAATCTAAACTTGGTTCCCGGAACGATCGGTCCTCCTCGACCGATAAGCGAAGGACGATAGAAATCCTCCATGGTCCGAGGATCATGGGGATCAAAGGGTGCGAAATCGAGCATTGTGGAGAATTAAACAATTTAGAGGATAAGGAGATAAGAATCAAACATATAGAGGAAATCGAAGATTATTTTTGGGTTTTTAAAACAAATCTTGAAAAGAAAAATCTTTTTGGGTTTTTATAAAAAGGATATGTACAAGTATCAACGATAACTTCACGAGGAAGGATCTTCAAATGCACACGATACGAGACGGAATACGAAAACTCGCTACAAGCCCTCCCCGGCAGCGGCGCCAAAAATTGATTTCATCAATTATAGAAGAGTGTATGTAGTAAACGGGTAACTCAAACGTGTTAGGTTTGAGCACCGAGATCGTTCCGAACGAGGGTTGAATGGAATTTGCAACTCACGTCTCAATAATCGGGATTCGAATAAGAAAAGGGGCATAAGATGATATATTCTAAACTACGGGATAAGGAAAGCATAAGGAACTAAAATCTATGGGGAAATCCTAAAAACTAAGGCAAACTACATAATTCTACGCTAAAACGCAAAAACGGGAATTAAACGAAACGCGAATAAAAAGCAAAAACGTCTATTCTAGATCCTAAAAATAACCTAAAACTACTTTTACACTAAAAATGATATAAGAAAACTAATTATGAATTAAAACTATATTTTAGGAATTTTCTTGATTTTATTCTAATTAAAAACTAATTATTAACTTTTAAAATAAAACTAATTATCTAAAAATTATGAAAACAAAAGGGAAAAATTATGGAATTACTTTCTAAAAATCTAAAATAACATAAAAGACTTTTAAAAACTATTTTTGTATTTTTCAGATTAATTTCCTATTTTCTATGAATTTAATTCCATTTAAATCTAAATTAAATTATGAAAAATACCAAATAAAAGGAAAAAAATAAGGAAAAATATTTTTTATGCTTTTTATATTTATCTTAAACTAATAAAATTGGAAAATTATTTTTTTTTTGAACTTTTTCTCAATTATTTTCAATAAAAGCTAATTAAAATTAATTAAAATCTAATTTAAATTGAGAAAAATAGCAAATAAAGACCAAAAATTATGAAAATTTCAGGAAAATATTAAAATGTTATTCTAAAGCTAAGAAAAATATAAAAACTTGGGCTTATGTGGAAGAATCTAAGGCTGTAGTGTAACTAGAGCTAAAATAAGCACTTGAAAATAAGCTATTAAGCACTAGAGTGTACCAACTGATAATATAAGCTAGACTATGCTAAAACTACTCTAACTCAACTAATTAAAGCTACTCCTATCACCTAAATAAGCTCGTAACCAAGGATTAGCTAACTGCCATAATAAGCAAACAGTGGCTCAGGTCCCCACTTTAAGCAGTTCTATAAGCTTAACCAATAAGCTACCCTGAAAACCAAAAGTGGAGATCTGTAGACCACCTAGCAGAGATACTCTATCCAAATTTTTAGCTCTTAAGGACTAGTAATGAGGAAATTATAGCTCAAAATAAAAGTGACCAAAAGGGACAGAGGCTGCAACAGCAAAACAGACAAGCAGGTAAGCAAGTTTGAGCTTATAAAACTGCTTATCCAATAAGCAAATGAGAAAACCAGATAAGTGGTCTTAAAGACCACCTAGCCTACTCCTAATGTGCCAAATCTCAGACCCTAGTTACTTGAAATGAAAACTGCACAGGAGCTGCAAGTTTGGAGAAAAACTGATTTTAGAAACTTTGACTTTAAAGAACAGATTAAAAGTTTGACTTATTTGAAATTCTAGTGACTCTAATTTGATATAAACTATGAAATGAGCTATATTAAGACTTGATTAGGCTAGTTTGATGATATCTAAACCTATTGCTAACCTGATCTGCTAATATACCTAACTGGTAAAGTCACAAGAACTGATCACAATCTAAGTTGACTTTTATTGTTTTACTTGGCAAATGAGTGACTAAATGACTGAGTTATGACCAAATGAGATTAAAACACTAAGTCCTATCACAAATAAGTACCGAGCTTCAAATTCGACCTATACCAAACACTAGTTAACTAAGCTTCAATGAAACTTATGTAAACCACATTCTCGATTCAAGCTACACTATCCTCGGATCAAATCGAAACACCTTAATGAAAAATCTTAATGAAATACTTAACCAAGACAGATCAAACAATAAATGTGCAGATTATGCAAATGAGCGGTTTCTTTGAATTTAAAAGCAGATGAGTTATCAAGCTATGCAGCAGTTGATTTAAAAGCTAAAACTACATAATTATTAACTAAATTCAATAATGAGCAATGAAACTAGATTAACAAAACTAACTAAACTAATTCATGGAAGCAGAAGAGTACTCACATCGGTCCTTGCCATAGTGACATGCTAACGAGATCAATGTAACCACTATCTATATCGATATCAAACCCCAAATCCAAGCGAGAATCAAGTAATATCCATCACCATTCATCAATCCGGATCCATGTAACCATGAAGTTGCATTATTGACTTTGATTGACCAATGTAAATTCGAGATAAAGAACTAAAGCAGATTAAATAAAAGTTCAAACAACAATTGATATAAGATGATAATATCATGAAACAAATGATTATGATGAAAATATATTTGAAACAATTACTTGTATTAATGAGATTTTGAGTACAAATTGAGATTGAAAACTGAAATTAAACTAAACATTAAAATGATTTAAAACTGAAAATAAAATTACTCATTATCTACTCTAATACTACTCCTAAAACTACTTTTTCTCACTACAAAACTACATACTCCAATCTGTGAATGGAAGGGTCTTTAAATAGCTGGCCATGAGGTATTGGAAAGATCCAGAAGCTAAGTTGTGCTTTCTCTTGATACGTTTGTGTCCCTTGGATCATCTCTTCATATCACTCAACAAATCTCATCCCTTGGATCAATATGTACACGCTTGTTGCACCAATCAGAAGCCAAGGTTTGGGTGGATTGACACACGGATTGCCAGCGTGGCATCCGTGTGTCAGGTGTGTCAGATTAAAAGACGGAATTGCCCTCAATTTAAGTGTAGTGGCTCAATTGATGGGAAGGGCATTTTAGGGTTCATGTGTTCTGGGGATTTTGGGGAAAAAATAGCGCGCGTGTAGTTTGTGATATTATATATTTATTTGAGTTGTTTTTGACCGGATCTTGGGTAAGTTTGACCGGGTTTCACAGGGTGACGGGTTGGGATATTAGCAACCGGGTGTGAGTTGGATTTGTATTTGGGCTCGGGTAAATACTTTGGTTTGGGCTTGATGTTTAGGATTGGGTCATGGTTGATATCTTGGACCAAAGAGATATAATGTTTAGGCTTAGGGCTAAAAGTGGATCCAAAATGTATTTCAAGGACCTAAAGTGTAAAATCTGAAACTTCAAGGACCACAACTGTAATTTCTGACAATGTCTTACAAGGATCATTATTGGCAATGTCAAATAATCCAAGGGTGAGATTTGTAACTTCTGAAACTTCAGGGGTTAATTATGCCAAAAGCTCAAAGTGCAGGGGTCATTCTTGACTTTTCTTCAAACTTTGCTGAAACTTCATCTTCTGATAATAGAATCTTCCAAAATACACAATCTTGACCTTCCAGCTCATCTAAAACTCTCTTGATCTCTCGTGCTCGGATTTCTGTCTGATTTGGATCCTTTTTGCGTATTTTTGCATATCCGTACCTGCACAAGCACAAACTCAAGAAAACCACAAATATAAGCAATAAACAGCTTTTTCTTGGTTGTTTTGGGTCAGTTTTGATAATGAAAAGATATGTGTTTTAGCACATACCAGGCTTTCACCTACAAAGGTAAGTGAGCCACATACATCGACAAGTCAATTGCGTAAGCCTTAGTTAATCATAAACCACATTGCACATAATTGAATTATTAGATATATTGAGGTCTTCTCCAATTTAATATATATCAAACGAATTATATGTGAATCTACTTAACAATCAATCAAGACAAAATAATAATCCATGGCAAAATATGCACGTTCCACCATGGATTCCTCATTATAATCCCAAGATACGCATATAATCATGGCACATAACAATTATTCATAATAACCACATAAAACATACATGCAACGCTAGGGTTTCTACAAGTTTTACAAAAAATAAAACCTAGAAAAATTAGGGTAATCAACCATATTAAGAAAAATTAGGGTTTCAATTTTTTAAACCCTAGAAACCATAAAGAACATGTAATAATCATCAAGATTCAATTTTTATATGTTTTGGTAAATAATTACAACGTATTAACCTGGCTCTGATACCACTGTTGGGTTTTACTATTCATAATAGTTATATAAAACACATAAATATCATCAAAGCATGTAGTAGAAGTAATAGAATAATACTTGTAAAGAATTAACCAAATTAAAAGTATATGCGTACCTTTTGTAAATCAAGCAACACAATCGATCAAGAATCAAAGAAACCCTAAACCCTAAAAATTAGGGTTTGTATAATTCGATTATACCAAAGTCGACCACCAAGAATTACCCAAACATAATCATTTGCCCTTCGTTCTTGTATACACGTACTACAATCGAATCAATGTGAAAAGCTAGGTTCTTGAATCACAAGCAACCAAAACACTAATGTTGAGCTTAGAAAAATCAATCCCTAGGGTTTAGGGATGGTGTACGATCGGTCCAAGCACAAGAGGAAGAGAGGAGAGGAAGTTAGGGTTATTAGGGATTCAATGTGCAAGAATAATGAATACAAGAGGCCTTGTATTTATACTATTTTAATCCCTTGGTCTCCAAGTTAGGGTTTGGCTTCCCTATTCCCTTGTTCGACCGGCCATATGAATCCCAAAGTGATTCTAGAACCTTCCCGACTTCTATTTACATCTATAGTCTTTTAACTTGTTATTTAACGACCGTTAACCAAACTTCGTTAAATACTAACTCTCGTTAAGTGTTTTATTCCTGATTAAATAATTAAACATAACATTTTATATATTAATTATTATAACATTGATTCTCATACGTTATGTGTACAATTTCAAAGTCTCGTGTTCGAATCCGGTCATACGTATATTAAAATTATCCATAAACCTTTCACAATCCACATACCATTAAGAAGATACCTATAATTCATTCATAGATGGGGTATTAGGCAAGGAACGATTAGCGGCAACTCTGGTGCTAACCGGCCAGTCCCAACAAGGCAGGAATTCATATACGCGTTGAAGTTTGACTTCGAAGCCTCGAACAACGAGTCAAAATACAAAGCATTGTTAGTAGGCCTATGCATAGCTAAGACAACGAAAGTCAAACGAATACAGGTATAGATAGAATCACTATTGGTAGCTTCTCAACTGAAAGAAAGAGAATACATAGCAAAGGAAGATTCAATGAACTTATACCTAGAACAGGTCAACCAAATCTTACCGTACTTCAAATCTTTCTCGATCACTCAAGTGCCCGAGAGAATGAACAAGAGAGCGGACGCCGTGAGTAAACTCGCTGCCCTCACCTTTGAGTATTTAACAAAAGTAATACTGATAGAAGTTATTACGGAGACGCCTATCTTCCTGCATGTGGAGGTGTCCAGGCCAATATCTATTATAGAGGGCCGATATACACACACCACTAAAATTTTTTTAGTAAAAATAACTAAAACTAAAAGTAAAATGATATAAAATGTATATAGCATCGATCCCTTTTATCTTTTGTCCTTGACCTCACCCCCACATATCTATTTATAAAGAATCCGGATGTAATCCTAATCCTACATAAATGAGAAAGAAGAAAACCCAACTGCTTAAGACATAAGTAATCGACAAACACATATGGAATAGTCGTATGCATGATAACCGACCATCCTATTCCTATTTATCTAGTACATGATCTAAACTTTCACTTTGCCCCATAATCTATAGCTAATGTGTAACTACGGAGTATTACATAACACATTTTACTCTAAAGGTTCATCACTAATTTTCCCCTTATCACAATGCTGCAGGTAAAGAAGTTGGAACACTTGAGAATTAGACTCGTAGACATACAGTTGGCGACTAACAATTTCTCAAATGAATCTCTACTTTACTCCATGGATACTTTCTGTGTTTATAAAGGTGAACTCGAATGTTTTGATAGGAAGTATATTTCATCCTTGGAAGGGACAAATAAAAGTGAACTACCCAAGAGACACTATACTGTAAGGATATGGCGCATCTACAATAAAGGAAATAGGTTGGGTGCAGAAGATATGCTCCGTGCAGAAGATATGTTCCATACAGAAATTGAAATTCTTAGTGCTTGTAAGCATGACAACATAGAATCTCTTCTTGGATTTTGTGAGGAAGGTGGTCATATGATCCTTGTTTTTGAGGGTTTATATGATTTTCCTCTTCAAGTATTTTTGAGCTCGCGAGATCTTAAATGGGACGTGCGTTTAAAAATCTGTCTTAATATTGCACACGGATTAAACTACATTCACAATGAGATGGAGGACCAAAAGATGGCCATTCACCGTCAAATAAGTAGTTGTTGCATTTTTTTGGACAACAACTATGGGGTAAAGATTGCTGGATTTGGGCTATCGACATTCTTGCCTTCAAAAAAAGATGAAAACATTGGGAATCCCTTCTACAATCTCTTCATTGTACCGAGTAGATTTTACATAGCTCCAGAATATCATTATACCCGTATGTTAACAAACAAATCAGACATTTACAGTTTCGGACTTGTCATGTTTGAAATCCTGAGTGGGCTGGATTACCCATATTTACGAATGAATAATGAGTTTCGGGTAGAAGACTGGTTCAAGGATGGAACAATAAAGCGAAAGGTAGCTCGGGCAATAAAGGAAGAAAACTGTGATAACAAATTATTTCTTAAGAAAGGACCCAATGAAGATTCGTTGAACATGTTTATAAATATCACTGCACAATGTTTGGCGGAAACACCAAACGATCGTCCTAGTTTGCAACTCATCATCAGGGGACTGAAGAAAGCATTATTGCTTCATGTAAGTCAACATTTTATACAATAGTTAGTCTTCTTTTCTTCATATGTGCTCATAGGATCGAGTATATATATACATAGAGAGAGAGAAATGCAGTATTGGTTGTATTGTTAGATACATTCTGTACGGTTATTTAAGTCTCGTACCAAGGTTGATAAGTCATGCAGTTGCATTATTTGGTAAGCTATCCTTTCCTTTAGATCATATCCAAGTCTTGACCAGGGTGTAGTATCTTTGCCAATTTCGCTTGATTTATTAATTGATACAGTTCATAATCTATTAGAAGAAGATGACACCAGTTTCTCTATCGTTACAACAATTTCGCTTGTACTACAGAGTACTTTTTTATTCCGGATTGAACATCATGTCACAAAAAATATAGTATTTTCTGTCATCCAAAAGTTTTCTAAGAGTGTGATTTCTAATTCGTTAATGAGTGTAGTTTTATTCCATAAACTTGTAGGAGGCGTAATTGCACGTAATACTTGAAAACATCACAATTCATAAAATGATTATCATCGTACAGAAGATTAATTAATGAAGTGTTTTACGATTTTGCAGGAAAACCACAAGGACCATTTTAGAATGTCATTTAAAGACATTGAATCAGCCACACAAAAATTTAGTCGTGCAAATGACATTGGAGGTGGTGGCTTTGGTAGGGTGTACAAAGGAAAACTTGCATCTGAACATGGATCCTATACAATTGTCGCAAAGCGGTTAGATACACGTCTTGGTCAAGGGGATCAACAGTTTTACAATGAGCTACATATTCTTTCTGAGTATAAGCATGAGAATGTCATCGGTCTTGTAGGCTATAACAACGACGAACAAGAAAGAATCATTGTATATGAATATGCATCCAAAGGAAGTCTTGATAACTATCTTAATGATGCCAGTCTTACCTGGATTAATCGGCTTAACATATGCATTGATGTTTCAAGGGGATTAGCTTTCCTTCATGGAGGTGTTCAAGAACACGAGGCGGTGATACATAGGGACATGAAAGCTGCTAACATTCTACTATTTGATGACTGGAAGGCGAAAGTTGCTGATTTTGGGCTTTCATTAATATATACAATAAATGAAGAAACAGACTATGTCATCGATTATGCTTGCGGCACACCAGGATACTTGGACCCAGTATATTTAAAATCACGTTTCTTAACCAAAGAATCTGATATTTATTCGCTTGGTGTGGTTTTATTTGAGATCTTGTATGGCAAATCAACATATGAGATCAAGAAATGTGAGAATCAGTTTCTACACAGTTTAGTTAAACAGCGCCTTGAGGAAGGAAGATTAGACGAGGTCGTGTTCAACGCTATAAAGAACCAAATCGTGCCAGAAGCATTGGCCACATTTCAAGCGATTGCCTACCAGTGCTTACATGATGATAGGGAAAAACGACCAACAGCACAACATGTTCTAGTACAACTTCAGAAGGCATTGGAATTGCAAGTAAGTACTCACTGTTTCAAAAAAGCTGGCTTCAATTTCTTCAAATATTTTTTATGCTTAGACTAAACTTTGCTCTTCGACTTCACTTTGTCTTCGTTTAGTCCAATTCAAAGTTTAGTGTAAAATTCAAGCTATTTCACACTTTCAAAAAAAGCTGGCTTCCTTTTAAATGACTTGGTTTTGTGCATTATAATTTGTGTTAGGTAAAGGATGTACCAGTTTGCAAGGAATCCTAGAGATGGCAAGAAAACCTGGACCTATGTTAAGTGTGCATAGAGCTAAGTTGTCAAGATGAAAAACTTGGAGGCTAAAGTTGTTGAAGAACTAGCAAGATGATTATCTGCAACAGTGCAAGTTTTAAGTTTGGAATATATTTAAGGCTTATTATTTGTGTCTTAATCAAATTACAAAAACACATGTTGTTGCTCCACCTTTGAGATCGTTTGTCGTTTTAGGTCGTGTGGATTGTCGAAACACTTTTGATATGTGCAAAAAGAAAATAAACAGATATAACTCCCCTGAGAGTCATTTGAATTAGCACATCCCAAAAATGCTTAGCCAGTTTCAATATAAGTGGTTTGTTTTTTTTGGTGAAATGGTGAAAGTATATTACTTTTGAAACTTGGGCAATCACTTGGAAATGTATCATACTTGACATATTTTCTGGTTCTAATCACTTAAATAAAATTTGTGCAGATTAATCCCAAAAACTGACCTTAAAAACTCAAATGTGCACATATTTTAGTTCAGTGATTAGATCTGAAAAAGTTTTATAGAGATAGATATTTCCCTCTTATTGTGCTATAACACGACTATAGCTATCAATAAGGCTGCGTATCAGAAACAAATTACAAGCTAAAACATACAAGACTACATTCTTAAACATGCAAACAAACTATGAATTCTTAAAGACATTCAACTGCTAATCCATACTCTGCATATCTAAACACTTAAAACTATGAATTCTTAAACCTGCAAATAAGTGGTTTCTTTCTATCTAAACACTTCAAAAAAACTCCTCATTCAATTAATAAAATACATAAAATGATAAACTGAAGGATCATAAAGAAAAACTTAAGGATTTAAAAAGAAAAAGCTACCGTTATTTGCCAATGCAAGACACTTTTCTCATTCAAGATTTTTATAAAATGCTTATTTATGTCATGTTAAAGAATCTTTTACTTTTTTACTTCCTTATGTTCGCTCATTTTCCTTGTGATAATCAGCTTGTAGCCTTCTTTTTTTACAGTAAATTCGTGTTATATCTGATTACATGGTACATTTGTTCTCAATACAACTCCTCTCTAGCGAGCTGAGTCATAAAAACCGGAAATGCAAAAAAGAAAATAAAAATGAATGTAGAAACTCGACAGGCCCGCGTTTATAACGTGTACGACCCATCATTTTGTATATTCCTTGCTTTTATGTTTTAATGTTAATTTCTCTTCATATTATCTGCTGTAACCAAACCTAATTCTCCTGAAGTGGTCTTGGCCCGTTGTCTAACTGGTCCTGGGTCTTAACTGCTTAATTAGTCTGAGACATCAAACCAGTTCATGATCCTGCACAATTGTAGTGGTCCTTAAACAAGAAAAATAGGTCTTTGGCATCAATCCCAGTCCTGAAAACCAGTTGAGCTTAATTAGCTATAGATGGCAAGAATGGGTAGGTCCGTAGCTTGGCAGCAGGGTTCAAAACAAGACTGATCGGCGTGGCTTGCAAACGCCCACTTGTCATTTTTATGCAAAATATTAATACGTTAGATATGATTATGACTACTGAAGTATTACAATAATAACAAAAAAAAAATGATTTAGGAAATTGTTTGTAATTAAAATACACTTTTGCTGATCACATGACTTATGACCCATTTAACCGTCTTTTATTTTAGCTAAAAGATTTTACATAACCCATTTGAGATAAAACGTCACCTATATCGACCAATTCCTAATTATACGAAGCTGGTTTGCTGAGGTTTGAAGGTTTGTGTTTTCCAGAGGATTGTCCAAAACATACAGAATCTGGGACTGCGGGAGTCAAAGGTGTCTCTAAGGTTTTCGGATGCCTCATGTATTAGTACCTTTGACTTTGTATGATCCTAAATTTTTTGTTCAGATTGAGGCATTCGAGAGTTTATCAGGAGACTACTCAAAGGTGTTTTATTAGGGACTAGGAATCTTCTTTCTTGGTCAACCTAGGACTTTAAGGTTGACAACTGATCATTCAAATTAAGTTGTTGTCTTCTCCAAGTTTCTTGGAGTTTGACATCCTTTGACCCTTTACAACTTAGTTTCTGAATCATTAGTTGACAAGGTTTAACCTTCTACAAAGAGCATAACCTTGTTATTTGTAGTCTTCTAGATACAAGAGACTAATCACTAGTTTATTTAGAATTCTTTATATCAAGAAATTAGTTTATTCTTAACACTCAAGTATCTGAACCAGAAGATACTTGTGTTAACTACAAATTTCTTTAAGGATTATACTTTCTACTTCAATTATTTTGGTTAGGACTTTTTCATATACATGGTCTTAACCTTCTTAATAGGTATTAATTCACGTACATCATTAATGTTACAAATAATTGTTGAGTCATGAAAAAAGAATACAATTGAGGATCTTATGTCAGAAGTGTTGGTCAATGTACCCTTACTTTGTCTTCTTTGATGTGTATAATGAATAGGAGACACGCTCCATGGGCATTGTTTGCTGAGTTATTGCATCTTTAAGTGCTTTACTTTTCTTTTTGACCAGATAACATGCTTCTTTCCATTAGCAACAAAACAAGGAGATATGGACCAATTGTAAGACAGCTATCTTGGACACTTGTGGGGCTCACCTTTTTGTCTTTTGTGCATATTTGTATACATACTTTTGTGTAATGAGAACTTTCAATAGGAAAAGAACAAACTGCACTAAAATAAGATCATTTATCCAAATCTTTCTTCTCATACTCAAATGACAATTCTATTCTTACACATTTGAGAACTAAACACAAACTGAATGACTAATACCTTAAATCTAAAAACAAAATCCTACTTTATGATTGTGGAAGCATTTAGCTATTAGTAGATGACTGTTTCATTAAAGGTTGTGAAGTTTTCCCCCATTCTTCAGGTGAACACTTAACTTCCATCAACAGCGCAACCACTTCTTTCATTGTTGGCCTTTCGGCGGGTGAAGAGTTCACACAGAACATTGCAATCCCTAGCGTTTGCAGCATCTCTTGGACCATTTGATCTGGTAGTCCTTGGAGCTTGGTGTCGAGAATAGTCACTGCTGGCTCAAAACTTCCCATTTTCTTTTTCACCCACTCGACAATATGGGAACCTTCTCTTAGCCGATTCTCAACTGCACTGCGTCCACTTAAGATCTCTAATAAAACCACCCCGTAACTATAGACATCACTCTTTTCTGTTATGTTCATTGTGTAACCATATTCTGCAAAACATAAACATAAAGTATATATATTCAAAGATCTATAAGAATAGCAATAAGAAAATGGATAGTTGATGCGAATTTATGAACGAAAAGTCAAATAATCCAATGATAATATCTCATGATCTGACAATAATAAAGAGAAATAAATACTTGCCTGGAGCAATGTATCCGTATGATCCAGCTACTCGCGACATAGCATGTTGATAATTTGTAGAACTCATAAGCTTAGCGAGCCCAAAAGTAAGCCTCATATTTACAGTCAAGAAGTATGTTATTACACTTAACATCTCTATGAAGAATTGCGGGCACACAATCATGATGAAGATACGCAAGCCCTTGCGCAGACCCCACCGCAATCTTATACCGAGTTTCCCAATCCAAATTCCTGTTAGTTTGCAACAACTGTTGTAAGTTCCCATTAGCAATGTGATTGTAAAGCAAAAGCTTCACACTTCTATTAGAACAATAGCCCAAAAGCTTCACAATGTTCCGGTGTCGAATATGACCGAGAATTTGTATCTCTGCTGCAAAGGAATCAATTGCGGGTTCTTCATCTTTTTTTGTTTTCCATAGTTTTTTTACTGCAATAATTTCACCATTTGGCATTTCAGCTTTGTATACAACCCCTGAACAACCTTTCCCGATCACATTCTCATCTTTCAAACATTCCAAAATGTTATCAATAGTAAACCCGAGCTTTGTGAAGGGTATAAATGTCCACGGGTAAGAGAAATCGTCACCACGGGTATCGGGGTTTGAGTCGCTTAACGAATTCTTGATCATATACTTGTGGTTTCTTGACATAAAGAACCATGTGGCCGCTGCCGCGAGTGTCACGGATGCAACGATTAGTATCACTAAACCTATCGTTTTAACTGACTTCAACCCGTTTCTTGTAATGTTCGTGAAGAGCACGAATACCCATCTGCCGATTCACAAAGACCTTCATTTTGGATGAATGACTCTGGTGTTAGTGTTCGAAAAAAGGGTGTTGATGGAATTGGACCAGTGAAATTGTTGTAGGAAATATTTAGTGAAGTGAGGCTAGTGAGTGAACTCAAGATTAGTATCTTCCCATGAAACGAGTTGTGTGAAAGATCGAGTGATTGTAACTGAGTCAACCCGTTTATAGACTCCGGTATTTCGCCTTGAAACCTATTTGAGCTCAAGTCAAGACTAATAGTCAAACTCGTGATTGACCCAATCTCAGGTGGGATTTGACCCGAAAGACCATTTGAACTCAAATCAAGAAGTGTTAACTTTTGCAAATTTTTTATAGATGATGGGATCGAACCTGTTAACAGATTGTTGTTGAGTATGAGTTTATTCAAGTAACTAAAGTTACCAAAACTCAATGGTATTTGACCCGTGAACCCGTTTTGACTCAAATCAAGCTGCTCAAGATTCACTAACTCACCCAACTCAGGCGGGATTTCACCTGTTATATGATTATTATGAACATCTAAAAGCTCAAGAACTGTAATATTACCTAGCTCGCGAGGCAATAAACCCGAAAAATGATTAGTATACAAATCAAGAAAAACGAGGTTTGGCAATTGCCCGACCTCTCTAGGAATAGGACCCGAAAGCTGATTCTCACCAAGCCTTAATCTAGCCAACGGCTGACAATTGACACTTTTAGGCACCTTTCCCGATAGTGAATTCCCATGTAGCAACAATTTTCTCAACTTTTTTTAACTAGATTTGCGGAAGTTCCCCTGTTAGCTTATTTTTTGACAAATCACGCGAGTAAACCTCGGTACAGTTACCAAAAGACGACAGTATCACACCAGAAACCATATTCCCCCATAAAAAGAAACTTTGTAGCATCTTCAAGTTCCCAATTTCCTACGGAATCTGACCCGAAATCTGATTCTTACCAAGCTGAATCGCAAAAGAACCAAGGATTTGGGAACTACAGTCCTAAGTCCTAAAACTGAGGAACTAGATTTACTCTCATTCTATTGTATAATAAGCAATAGAACTTGTTTGAAGTAGCTTCTAAATAAGTTTGTACTTGAACTCACATTATAAGCTTCGAGCTTAAATCTGGATTTTGTATCATTTGTTTATTAGGTAAAATGCTTATTACTTTTTGAAATCAATCTGGCAATACATGCTAATGCTGTTTTCTCTATATTTTGTAATAGTTAACGCTACAAAATATTAACAGGAATACTTGTTTGTATTACAACTTGCAATTGCATTTATGAGATGGTTCGTATCTTTATTCAATGTATCTTGACAAGCTTTAAAATAATGCTCAAATTCACAAACTTCCTTCAAGAGTAACAATATTATAATCGCGTTATGGCGTCATAAAAAAAAAAAAAAAAAAAAAAAAAGAAAAAGAAAGTCATCTTGAATATAAGAAAAATGCAAAATACTAGGTCTAGTTCCTTAGGTGACGATGTTAGATAATTTTTTATCAATTAAATATCTAATATTAAGATTAATATATATCAGACATTATTTATTTATTTTTTTATCTAAGTTTGAATCGTTCCTCTCGAGTGACTATGTTGATTAATATAAATCGGACACAAAGTCATCTGGCGTGTAACTTGTGGTTGATTTTTTTAATGAATATTGAAGATGCCTTGTTTAATTCATTCCTGTATACTGATGAAATAAGTATCTTTGGATGATCACCTCCCTATGATATTACATGTTCATAGTAGACTTTGCTTCTTATAAAATAATCCATGTATACTGAAGTTATTTGTAATGCCAAGTAATTGTGTTGATTACTGATTATTTATATATTTTATGCATATGATCTGTTGTAATTTATTAATTAATGAAAATATGTTATTCAAAGAGAACATGTTTTCATTAATTAATTTACTTATAATTAATGGACCTTTGTGATTCAGTAGAACATCGTTGTAATGATGTATAAGTTTGTCTTTAAAAAAGAAATTGTTTATTAATATCTAACACTGTATATTTTATTTATTCCTTAATTTTGTCCTTCTCAAACAAAGTAATGCGATTCTTTCATATTAGTTTTTCATTATAGACTTTCGTGATAAAATGATATGATCTAGTCAACTTATTTGTTACAAAATCATCATCTCCAGCTCTACACATATTGTAAAAATAATCAAGAGCACACAACAATCCACAAGTACACCCAGCCAACCAGCCTTTGGTGTATTTTATTATAACAATGTCAAGAAGATAAGTCACCAACTGAGTGCTTACCAGTACAAATACAAAGAAACAAGAACTGATCTCTTCTTGGAAGACACCAGTGAACTCACCACAAATATCACTCAATCACTCAGACTAACAAGGATCAAATAAATAGATTGATCCAAATACAGAAACACTAACAGATATCAAGATTGATATCAAAGACGAAGATCACAACTGTGTGAATTTTAGAGAGAATAAACCAGACAAAATAAGAGAGATAATAACCCTAATGCAGAATGAGACCTTATATACTCAAACACATTTCACTTTAGCCCCTGGACTTCTCTTTTCTATACTTTTGGCACAAACTTCATTTAGACTTTGAAACTTGACAACTTTGGTCCTTCACATTATTCAACACCCCTCCTCAAGTTGATAAGTCTTCACATTGTAAGCTGCTCCCATCTTTCTCTTGACTGCTATTCTTATCGCTATTGTTAACACCTGCAAACAAATCAAACATACCAAGACATTTGCAAAACAAAGTATGTTGTCTTTGACCAAGACACTTAGTGAAAATGTCTGCCACTTGCTCATCTGTATGTATCTTAACATTTTTTATTACTCCAGCAGAAACTTTCTCTCTAACCAAATGCACATCCAACTCAAAGTGTTTAGTTTTTTCATGGAAAACATGATTGGCTGCAATCTGAATTGCAACACTATTATCACAGAATATATCCACAGGAAACAACTCTTTAAGACCAAGACTATGCAACATGTTACTCAACCAAATCACTTCACAAGTAGTAGAAGCCATGCTTCTATACTCAGCCTCAGCTGAAATTCTAGATAGAGTAGCTTGCTTCTTACTTTTCCAAGATATAAGAGAGTTACCCAAGAAAACAAAAAAACCAGTTACAGATTTCCTAGTTAAAGGACATTTAGCCCAGTCAGAGTCAGCATAAGCTTTAAGCTTGAGATTAGACTCTTTATCAAATTGTAAACCTGAACCAGGAGACCCTTTCAAATACTTCAAAACTCTTAGAGCAGCCTTAAGATGAGATTGTAAAGGTTTATGTATGTGTTGACTCAAACAGTAAACAACACAACTAATATCAGGTCTGGTATTAGTTAAGTATATCAACTTACCAACCAATTTTTGATAGTTATTAATATTGTTCAACACTTTATCTTTTTTTAGTTTCAATACAACTCAAAACAGAATTTTCAGGCAATGGTGTATCAACAGGCTTAGCTGCAAGCAAACCATACTCATGTAACAACTCCAAACAATAATTTCTTTGTGTCATACAAACACCATTATCATTTTTCAATACTTTAATCCCAAGAAAATATTTCAACTCTCCCAAATCTTTAATCATAAATTTAGAACTCAAAAACTTTTTAAAGTTATTGATTTCTACTTCATCATTACTAGTGATAACAATGTCATCAACATACACAAGTAAAGCTACAAATACAGAACCCTTTTGTTTCACAAACAAAGAATAATCCAGTTTACTTTGCTCAAAACCATGTTCAATCAACACATTAGTGAGTTTAGCATTCCATTGTCTAGGTGCTTGCTTAAGTCCATATAAAGATTTATTAAGCTTGCATACTTTAGAATCATCTCCACCATTAAAGCCTTTGGGTAATAGCATATAGACATCTTCATCAAGATCACCATATAAAAAAGCATTATTAACATCTAACTTATATAAATGCCAATTTTTACTAACATCAATACTTGTCAGACATCTGACAGTCACCATTTTCACAACAGGACTAAAGGTTTCATCATAATCAAAACCTTCTCTTGATTAAAACCCTTAGCAACTAATCTGGCTTTATATCTATCAAATTCTCCTCTAGACTTATACTTGATTTTCCATATCCATTTATACCCAATAGCATGTCTACCAACAGGTAACTCACATTCAGTCAAGGTATTATTTCTATTTAAAGCTTCAATTTCATTGTTCATAGCTTCATACCAATTAGGATTTTTAACTGCTTCTTCATAATTCTTAGACTCAACAGATTTATTTAATGTAGAAGAAAAGCACATATTGGTCCTACTCAAACTAGCATAACTCACATACTTTTCAATACCATATCTAACTTTAGAGTGCATCACATAATCATTAAACCTAATAGGAGTTTTAGACTCTCTACCAGACCTTCTTAATGCAGGTGTCTGCACATCTTCATTAACATTTTCAGACTGAGTAAAAACTAAACCAGTGTTTTCAAGATTAGAATTGCCCTCAGACCAGTGTTGGTCACCAAAGTGGGTTGCAGATTGCCCATCTTCATGATGCATATAAGTAGTATATGTTTCATTACCACTAGCATCATATGAAGATGGCATACTACCATCCTCAACTGGTGCATCTTCCCCTTCATCATTGGGACTTTGAGACTTTGGACTATCAAAAAACTTCAAGTGTTCAACCTCATTTACACTGTTTGTATCAGTTGTCTCACATGTTATCATTTTTAAAGGAAAAATATTTTCATAAAACTTCACATCTCTGGCAAAAAAAACACATTCCTTGTATCCAAACTCAAAAGTTTAAATGCTTTTTTAGTAGAAGAAAAACCAATAAGAACACACTTTTCAGACCTATAAGACAACTTATCATGATTATTTAAAATGGTAGCAAAACATAGACAACCAAAAGACCTCAAATGGGAAAGATTTGGTTTAGTTTTATACAATAACTCATAGGGACATTTACAACTTAGAACTGAAGATGGCAGCCTGTTTATAAGATATACAGCAGTTAGAACACAATCAGACTAAAACCTTAAAGGAATCCCCCCTTGAAACATAAGACTCCTAGCTACATTGAGTAGGTGTCTATGTTTCCTTTCAGCAATCCCATTTTGCTGAGGTGTATGAGCACAAGATGTTTGATGTATTATACCAAGATCAGAAAACATTCGACTCATTTTCTTATTTACAAATTCAGTACCATTATCAGATCTAACAGTTTTAATTTTAATACCAAATTGATTAGAAATTAAGTGAATAAAAGAGCAAAATACATCAAACACTTCATCTTTATTTTTAATTAAGTAAGCCCACACAGCTCTAGAATAATCATCAACAACAGTGAGAAAATACTTATATCCTTCTTTAGTTGTTACTCTGTAAGGACCCCATAAGTCAAGGTGAACAAGTTCACCAATATTTTTAGACTTATGATCAGACAAACGGAAAGGTTCCCTTGTCTGCTTAGCCCTATGACAGATCTCACAAACAAAATAGAGGAATTCTTGGAAATACCAAGATCCTTTTGAAGAACAGACAAGACTGGATCAGCAGGATGACCCAATCTATTATGGCAAACAAGTTTAGACACATTATAACAAACTCACACAGTAACCAGGAACCACTAAAACATCATAGAGAGTCACATTATTGGTTAATTTTAAATTTCCAACATGACTTATAGTGGCAAGAGTACCATTGGGATGTCCAACAGTAATATTAATACTAGAAATATCCACAACATTAAACATACCAACAAGAGAAAAGCGTCAAGTCTTGATTAGCACCGAATCAATAATCCATCCCAAAGATATAGTTTTAACAGAAGACTAGAATTCCCAAAGAAATATTTAGAAAAGTTAATATTAAACCAAACATTTCCATTAAAGAATGAAGCCCTACCTGCCATATTAGCATGTATGCTTCCAGAAGAACTATCATTGATCAAAGACAAGAGTTTCTTCATCTGCTCAGAAGTAAAACCAGAAGATGTATTTGCAGATGAAGTAGTAGATGTTTTTTCAGACACTTTATTTTCAACATTAGCATTATAGTTTTGTCTAAAACCATTTTGTTGAGCTGGATTATTATTTTTAACAAAGCCAGGTGGAAAACCAATGAGTACATAACATCTTTCAATAGTATGTCCAATCTTACCACAGTTTTTACAATTCAGATTAGGATTAGGACCTCTATTAGCAGTATTAGAATTGGTTCCTCTAGTGTTATTACTGTTGTTATACATTCTTATATTGTTATTAAATGACTTAGCAGCAAAAGAAGATGCATTAAGTTTTGATTCAGAAACACTAGAGGACTCAGGAATCCCTCTGTGGGACTCCTCCCTAGACACAACAACCTAAGCATCTTTGACCTCAGATAGAGGATCTCTAGTTAATAATGCAGTTCTAACAGGTTGATAACAGTCATCAAGACCCATAAGATATTGCATCAGTTTCATCAACTGCTGATGCAATACTAACTCAGTACTAGCCTCACAAGCACATTTATGTTCACAAATACATTTAGGAAACTTAGTTAGAGAATCAAATTCTCTCCATAAAGAATTAAGCCTATGATAATAATCAGCAACAAAACTACCACCTTGCTTAACAGAATTAATCTTTTGCAACAAATTGTATATAACAGAACCATAAACTTTGTCATATGTTTCTTTTAATTCTTGCCAAACAGAAGCAGCATTTTCAGAATAAACCAATCCCATATAAACATCATGAGAAACAGAATTCATAATCCAAGTTAAGACAATAGCATTGTATCTATCCTATTGAGCAGATAAAATATCACTAGTAGCAAATGATTCCTTAAGACAAGTACCATCAACAAAACTGTAAAACCCTAAAATCCGTAAACGTGCTAAATGACCATTTTACCCTCAAGATAAATAATTACGAAAACTCGAAAACACGTAATGTCATTAATTTCGTTAAACGCTTACCTCGCAAATATATTATACAAGACCATAATAAATAAGTCATACTTATCATTATGAATTCTAGTTATATATATAACATATACAAAGATTATTTGGCCTACATATAAAGCATACTAGACAATTTAAATTAAAAATGTATAAACTAAATAAAGTAAATGGATTTGATGAGATTTGGTCTCATTTTTTTCCTAGTCAATCCACAGATCGATTACTATTTAATTTTTTTTATGGTCACACATAAACCGAATGGAGATCTCACATTAAAGTGGAAGATTTCATTTGACTAATTCACCCTAAAAACTCGGCTTTCCTCCATGATTTATTCCGGAACTAGCTAAAAGACCCGTGAAATTCACGGGTATTTTTAAGTAATATTGAAAAATGTAGTAAATGATATTGCGTATTATGAAGTTATAAGTTAGAAAAAAAAACACATCTATATAACAAACGTAAAGTATACAGTTGGTCACACTCAAACATTTGTTATATGAAACGCAATAATCAAATATTCCAAAAAGAAAATAAACATCTTCAATCCTAATTTCTACTAATGCGAGATACATGTACATGTAGCCTTGATCATAAATTGTTTAGCATTTCTTTTACACCACGTTGGTGGTATAGTGAGATTTCCATATTCGTCATGAATAACCATCTTCCATCATTTTTTGCTCCTAACGTGAGAGACGACTACATGGCTTGTCATGTGTAAAAAAAGGGTTGTGGCAGATACAACCCGACTTGCCCGAGAGATTGTCTCTGAATTTTGTTGATTGTCATCGCAAAAGAGACGGACACGGAAAACTGCTTGCTTCTAATCTTTAACGGCAAACGTGTATCAGAAGGTCTTATTCTCATTGACATCTTTAGGATGACAACCCACAGTCAAACGCGTACTTGTTGTTAACCGGGACACTTTACACTGGTCCCATAAATAAGACTTTTAAAGAGGTGCCGGCAATATCTTATCGGGATCCTTTTGGAATAATTGATAGGACTCGTAAAATTGCCACCAAAACCATAGTCATGTTGACAAACGTAGTGTTCATGGTGTCATGCTTTGACTTGCGTAAAATGTCCCATAATGATTTGTATAATGCCTTGAAGTAATGCTTGCTAGTCATTGATCCCATATAATTAGGGTCCGTTTGGTTTGTTGCTAGGAATCACAATTGGTATCGGATTTGGTATTGAAAGGTTTTAATGGATATTTAAATAATAGTATGTCCGGATTCGAACTCGAGACTTCGGGATTGCACACATTACGTATGAGAATTGATGTACATAATTAATATAAATAAAACGTTATTGTTATTAATTATTAATCACTAAATAAAACATAACGATAGTTAAATAATTAACGAGGTTTGGTTAACGGTCGTTAAATATTAACTAGAAGGACTAGAGATGAAATTACAAGTCGGGAAAGTTCTAGAATCCCTTTGGGATGCCTTGGCCGATCGGTGGGGGGTTTCCAAACCCAATCCCACTCAAACTTGGACTCCAAGATATGTTAACTATAAATACAAATCAATGTATTCATTATTGACTAACCTTGGATCACTTTGATAACCTAATTTCTCTCCTTCTCCTCTCCTCTTTGTGTGGCCGGTCGAACACCCTCATCCCCAAGGGTTTTCGATTTTGTCTTAGCTCAAAGATAAAGTGTTTGGTTTATTAGTGATTCAAGGAACTAGCTTCTCCACATCAAATCGCTATTAGTACGTGTGTACAAGAACGAAGAACAAGCACACTTGAGCTTGTAATCCTTGGTGGTCGATTTTTTGGGTTGGACGATTTGTATAAACCCTAATTTAGGGTTTTGGGTTTTGTTACTTGATCACATAATCGTTTGATTGCTTGAATTGCTAAAAGGTACGCACTTTCTTGTTTGGTTAATTAATTACATATATTATTCCTATAGTCTTCACCGCTTGCTTTGATGATGTATTTGTTTTATGTATAATTGTTATGAGTATAAAATTCCAACAAGTGGCATCACGAGCCGTTAATATGATGTAATTAATTACCAAACACATAAAATTGAATCTTTATGATTATATGCATGTTTTTATGGTTTCTAGGGTTTTGAATTCGAAACCCTAATTTTTATATATATGGGTCGATTACCCTAATATTTATTTAATTAGGTTTTAATTTTGTAAAACTTGTAGAAACCCTAGGATTGCATGCTAATTTTATGTGGTTAATTAATGAATAATTGTTATGTGCCATGTAATATGCGTATCTTGGGTGATAATTGTTATGCGGAATCCATGGTGGAACATGCATGTTTTGCCATGGAGTATTGTTTATTGTATATTGATTAATTGTTAAGTGATACACACATGTTTTATTTATTTAATAATTATAAAATTGGGGAAGACCTCAATTATAACTAATAAAATTCGTTATGTGCTATTTGGTATACTATTAACTTCGGCTTACGCAATCGACTTGTCGATGTATGTGGCTCATCTACCTTGCGAGATGAAAGTCCTAGTTAATGTATGCATTTATTTACGCCTAGAATTGTTATTAGAGTTTATTGAAATAATTATGCATGTGGCTAATTGTTTTTACATATGTTAAATTGTTTAGTTATATGTTTATATTATTTGAGTGTGTTTAATTTTATTAAAATGCTTTTTGTTTATATATTGTTTTGACATGTTAGTAAGCAAAAGGGTTTTTATGAATAGAAAATTAAATGGACTAAATAATGGCGAAATTGATTTTTATCTAAGAATTATTCTTGAACTTTTAATCGATCGATGCGATTGTACTAAATGGTTAGAACGGCTCACCCACTAGAACAAACTATAAAGGGTATTTAAGAAGTGAGCATAGTCTCACCGAATGGATGTCTAAGGTTATGCTTCGCACACCGGTCCTCTCCGCCTCGTATGCTCGATTGAGCTACCTAGTATAACCATTCTATGTACGAAGCATCTTAGTGCAAAGTTGTAAGTTTCTCAACGCATCGATTAAAACTTTGTAGAATTCAATCTTAGCAATTAAAATCTTTTAGTAAGTTTTTCAAAATTTTATGTTATAAAGTTGTATGCATGCTTCTTTATACATAAGTTTTGATTACACATCAAAATTGTACCCTTTAAAATTTAAGTTTATGCCATCTAATGATATGAAACACTTGAAGTTGTAATTTAGTTATGTGAGACCTTGATCTAGATTACAATAACGAGGTGAATTATTTTGTTGTGTGAGACCTCGACTTTATGATTTGCGCTTCTAAATTAGACAACTTAATTAAGTTAGTTAGTGAGACCTATAACTTAAGGCATAAGATGGGATGAAACATGCTTACGTTTTGCATTAATTGTTTTGGCAAAATTGTAAATCCCATAATTTTGGAATTGAAAACTTGTTTGTCAATTATCGCTTTTCAACGACACTATTCTATACTTTCACCACTAGCGATCAACCGATGTGGTGGAACTATGATAATGAGGATCCAAAATTCAAGGAAAATTCTATGGTTAATATGAATATTGACCAAAGGGTATTTTATTTTCTTGAATGTTTACTTATCGAAAGTACTAACTTTTGAACTTTTATTTCGAGAAATGGCTCAAGTCGAATCATCGCACTAGCCTCGCTGCTCAAATCTATGTTTGATCGAGAGAAATTGACCGGTAGCGAATTTCAATGATTGGTATCGGCAACTCGTAATTGTCTTGAGGGTTGCCAAAAGACTCAATTATTTGACTACGCCTTGTCCTCCCGAACTCGCAATGATGCTATCAAGCACGAGCCGCATGGCAACTGAGTATGACAAGTATAATGAGGTCGCTCGCATTATGCTCGGGAGTATGAACTCAAGCTTGCAAAAGCAATTTGAGAATTACTTCCTAATCTCATGCCGGAAGAATTGCAAAGGTTGTTTGAAAAGCCCGTGATCAGAGTCAGTATGACTTGATTGATGCTCTTCATAGTTGCAAGCAAGGAGATGGGAAACCCGTAAGCGCCCACCGTCTGAAATGATGAGTTACATGGACCGGTTGGGCGTTTGAACTATGTCTACCCTAATGACATACAAATTGGCTCGATCAATGATCCCTTAACAAGGAATTTGATGGTTTCGCATGCAATTATAATATGCATTGCACGGGAAGACAACAATGAGGTACATGCAATGCTCATTGATTACGAAAAGGTTTGCCCAAGAAGGCCTCTACACCGCGGTTTTGACCATCCGTAAGGGTAGAATTTCTAAGCCTAATAAGCCGCTAGCGAACAAGAAAGGGAAAGGTAAGGGTAAAGTCGATAAGGAAAACAAGTTATGACTTATCAAGAAGAACCCAAGAAGTACCCTCCCAAAAGCGTGAGAATCAAGAAGGATCAGCTTGTCATCATCGCACCGAGGTTGGACACCGGAAGAGGAATTGTCCATTGTACCTTGATGAGTTGCGCAATAAGAGGTATAAAATATCGCACCGTGGGCGCGATTTGTGTACTCTTTTGATGATAGAATTATTTGCTTTTCCTCATAAAATAAATTCTCGGGTATATGATAATGGATGTGGTATTCACATATGTAATACACTCGCAGGACTTAGAGGAGCAAGGAAGCTTGCCTATGGACGCAATACCGCACGTGGGTAATGGAGCACATGCAATCGTTGAAGCTATAGGCACGTTTGATTTAGTTTTACCTTCGGGTTTAGTATCGTCATTAAACGATTGTCATTACGCACCTTCCATTGTTAGGGGTGTCGCTTCGCTTCCTTGTTAAAAGATATTGGTTTCGCTCATACATTTACCGATTATGGAATTTCGTTTCTTTAAATGATGTTTTTACTTTAATGTTATTCCAAAGAATGGTGTGTTTGAAATTGATTTGCATGATAATGTTGTTGATAAAAATAATTTGCCTTTAGCATCAATAATAAAAGAATCAAAAGTGATTTGGATTCTTCATTTCTTTGGCATTGTAGACTTGCTCATATAGGCAAGAAACGCATGCAACAAATTGCAACACGATGGGCTTTTGCAAGACATCAATGATGAATCATTTGATAAATGCGAATCTTGCATATCCGGGAAGATGACCAAGAAACCTTTACAAATAGTTTAGAAAGGGCTTCGATCTTCTTGGTGTGATACATACCGACGTATGTGGACCACTAAGACATGTGTCAAGAAAGGGTGCTAGCTACTTAACCTTTATCGATGATTTCATCGTTATGGTTATGTTTATTTACTTAAACATAAACATGAAGTCTTTGAAACATTTAAGGTTTTAAGAGTGAAGTAGAACGCAACTAGGAAAGAAGATTAAAGCTCTTCGATCCGATAGAGGTGGTGAATATTTAAGCCAAGAGTTTAAAGATTATCTAGTCGAGTGTGGTATTGTCCAAGAACTCACATCTCCATATACTCCACAACAAAATGGTGTATCCGAGAGAAGGAATCGTACATTGCTAGACATGGTGCGATCGATGTTTAATCTTACTACTCTTCCCTTATCCTTTTGGGATTATGCTTTGAAACCGCTGTCGATATTGAATATGGTTCCAACTAAGAAGGTTGATAAGACTCCTTATGAAGTGTGGTATGGGAAACCTCCCAACTTGTCTTACTTAAAGGTCCGGGGTTGTGAGGCGTTTGTTAAACGTGACTCACCGATAAGTCGCAACAAAGATCTCATAAGTGTGTCTTCGAGGATACCCAAAGGAAACGATGGGTTACTACTTCTACTTTCCACCGAAAACAAAGTAATTGTTGCTAGGTATGGAGACTTTCTTGAAAAGGATCTCATATCTCATGAATTCAGTGGGAGAGTATATGATCCGGAAGATGATCAAGAAGATACAACACCTTCGAGAACACTAGCCAACCTCAAGTAGAACCCGAAAGTCCGGGCTCCACCGAGATTGAAGTGGTTCCCATTCGAGATCCGCAAGGACTACGCTGCACTGAGCGCCTATGTCTCAACGTAGAAGCCGAGGAAAATATGTTGGGGATCTTGGTGAACTCGCTAACTATAAAGTCGCCATGATGAGTCCCGAAAAGGAAAAATGGCGAGTTGCAATGAATGGGAAATGCAATCCATGAAAGATAACGAAGTTCGGATAGAGGTTGACTTACCTCCAAATGCTAAGGTAGTTGGAAGTAAGTGGCTCTTTAAGATAAAGACCGACATGGATGGCAATGCACACACCTATAAAGCTCGTCTTGTAGCTCAAGGTTATACTCAAACCTATGGGGTAGACTACGAGGAGACATTTTCTCCGTAGCGCACATTAGAGCTATTAGATTCTTATAGCCATAGTGCGCACTATGACTATGAGATATGGCAAATGGATGTCAAACCGCTTCTTAAACGGTCGCCTAGATGAGGACATCTATATGGCGCACTCAAGGGTTTGTGAATCCAAAGTTTCGAAAGTGTATGCAAACTTCAAAGATCCATTTATGGGTTGAAGCAAGCATCAAGGCAATGGAACAAGAAGTTTGATGAAGAAATCAAGAAATTTGGTTTCACTCAAAATCTTGATGAGCCATGTGTGTATCACAAAGCTAGTGGGAGTAATGTTATTTTCCTTGTCTTATATGTCGATGACATATTGATCATGGGAAAAGACATTCCAAGTATGCAAGATGTAAAGTCTTATCTTGGAGAGTGCTTTTCTATGAAGGACTTAGGGAAGCAAGATTTATTCTGGGAATCAAGATCTACAGAGATAGATCAAGGCGGTTAATTGGACTAAGCCAAAGTGCTTACATTGATAAAATATCAAGAGATTTAGTATGCAAAATTCCAAGAAGGATATTTGCCGATGCAAGTTGAACATGGCTTAAGTAATAAACTATGCGCCAACACTGCCGAGGTGGAATACATGAGGAAAGTTCCTTATGCTTCGGTGTAGGATCTATCATGTATGCCGTGAGATGTACAAGGCCCGATGTGGCGCTTGCACGTAACATTACCAATCGGTATCAACAGTAACCTGTGTGAAACATCGGCAGTCGTTAAGAACATTCTTAAGTATCTAAGGGCTACTAAAGAAATGTTTCTAGTGTATGGAGGAAATCCAGATGCGTAACTTGATGTTACTGTGTTTTTGCGATGCGTCATTCCAAACCGATAAAGATGATACGAAGTCTCGACGGGTTATGTCTTTGTCATTAATGGAGGAGCATTGATGGAAGAGCAAGAAGCAAACAACGGTTATGATGTCTATTACGTAAGTCGAGTACATAGTCGCTCGTAAGTCGCGATGGAAGTCGTTGATTAGGAAATTCATTTCGGGACTCGGAGTAATGCCTCAATCGAATTACCTTTAAATGTGTATTGTGACAACTCACGCAATAACATTTGCCAATGAGCCCGGAGTCATGAAGGCGCCAGACATTTTCCTCGTCGATATCACTATGTTCGAGAACAAGTCGACATAGGTGAAATCAATCTACTCAAAGTTCATACAGATGAAAATCTAGTCGATCCCTTTACGAAGCCTTTGCCAAAAGATAAACTTATCGACCATGCCGATGGGATAGGACTTCGCTTAGCTAGTAGTTTCATGCGATCCGTGATTAGTATTTGGATAAAGGATGTTATGAACAAATATTACTTTAATGAAATAAAATAGTTGTTTATGTTTATTTTTCATTTTCTTAATATTATATCCTATATTTGCATGTTTAATCCGTGAGTAACTTATGTTATTCTAAATAGTCCGTTGTCGATCAATGATGTGGGAATGTCATTGAATTAAGACAAACTGAGTTTTGGTAGAATATACTTTTAAAGTATATTGATGCGTGGGACATACCAGATTCACATGATATTCAATGAATTGAATATAGGACTCATCCCAACTTTACATGATGATACTTTTGGATTTTATCATTAAGTATATCATGAAGTGTTTATCCTCGGACTTGAGATACCGGATAACCGATATGAATGTAGTGCATTTGTGTAAGATAGTCTAACGCTATCCGTGAATCGGTAGTTATAAGGGCTATTTTCTAAGTGTTGCAAAATTCATGAGTTATGTTTGTAGTCAAGAGAATTTGTTCCTTTGAATTTGTTTCAAAGCATAATACTATATTTGGGCCCTCGTAGGGTTGACAAGATGTTTGTATGGCCATACCCAAGATCTATCCGAATACGCTCGATGATTTGGTAATCTTGTTCAATCATATACAACGAGAAATGTAATATTAACTTATGAAATGACTTGATCCATATTCATAGTTAATGTAGTATTAGTAACAAAAGGATAAGTAAAATGATGAATCATTAAATGGTTTTTCCAGAGACCATGCTCGATTCGATCCGGGGCGTTGCGTGTGAAAGCTAGACTAACCAATGTCATTACTATATTTAGTAATATCCAAGTGGGAGCCGAAAGGTTTTAATGGATATTTAAATAATAGTATGTCCGGATTCGAACTCGAGACTTCGGGATTGCACACATTACGTATGAGAATTGATGTACATAATTAATATAAATAAAACGTTATTGTTATTAATTATTAATCACTAAATAAAACATAACGATAGTTAAATAATTAACGAGGTTTGGTTAACGGTCGTTAAATATTAACTAGAAGGACTAGAGATGAAATTACAAGTCGGGAAAGTTCTAGAATCCCCTTTGGGGTGCTTAGGCCGATCGGTGGGGGTTTCCAAAACCCAATCCCACTCAAACTTGGACTCCAAGATATGTTAACTATAAATACAAATCAATGTATTCATTATTGACTAACCTTGGATCACTTTGATAACCTAATTTCTCTCCTTCTCCTCTCCTCTTTGTGTGGCCGGTCGAACACCCTCATCCCAAGGGTTTTCGATTTTGTCTTAGCTCAAAGATAAAGTGTTTGGTTTATTAGTGATTCAAGGAACTAGCTTCTCCACATCAAATCGCTATTAGTACGTGTGTACAAGAACGAAGAACAAGCACACTTGAGCTTGTAATCCTTGGTGGTCGATTTTTTGGGTTGGACGATTTGTATAAACCCTAATTTAGGGTTTTGGGTTTTGTTACTTGATCACATAATCGTTTGATTACTTGAATTGCTAAAAGGTACGCACTTTCTTGTTTGGTTAATTAATTACATATATTATTCCTATTGTCTTCCACCGCTTGCTTTGATGATGTATTTGTTTTATGTATAATTGTTATGAGTATAAAATTCCAACAGTATTTAATTCTATCATATATAACAGCTTGATAGCTTTTAAAAAAAAGGGTCAAAAGTGGCAAGATGTTTAGCTTCTTCATGTTAAAGCAAACATCTTTTGACCCCTTACCTTATTTATACACTTTTACATGAAAGAGCTCAATGCATCCATATGTTAATCACATAATTTTAACAACTTAAGCAATAAGTATAGCTTGGAAGATGCTAATATTAGAAGCGATAACTTATGTTTAGCTAAAATGCGCTTATAAGGCCAGTTACTTTTTCTTCAAAGCCACCAATTTGTATCTTACAGCTTTTGTTTTGTTAAGTATACATATATGTTATATGGCAGTTAAGTCTAAAAAATAAGAAGACGTTTTCTAGTACAAAGTAATTGTTTAGGAGTTGCCATAACAGTAGAAGGACTCATATCAGGGAGCAGGGCAACAACTCAAGAGGCATGTGGTCAAGGCATGGATTAGGTACCAGATAAATTGGTGTGCCAAAAAAAACCATGTATGATTTCATGCTACATATTGCAATGATACATTACTTCAGGTGTCGTAATATCAGATGGTACCTCAAATCAAGATAATCAAGTTTCAGTTGATTTACTACACATCTATAATAACGGGTAAAAGTATCATATGCGCCTTTAAAATTATTATTAAGAACAAATTAAAACACAATAATGCCTAAGGTCAAACATACCTGATCCGATCCATTTCATTGTTAATCACCACCAGAAGGTACTTATTTTCACTCCCAATAATACATGTTTTGACTCGTGACGCTTCTCATTAATATAACCTATACACATATCATATTCTGAATTAGGCACTTCAGGTATATAGACACAGACTGAGAAATCAATAAGCAACCATCATTTAGTTTTTTGTACCTAATAATCAGTTTCCTTTATCTATTGTGAAGCCAAAGAGCATAATTTAGATATGACCGAACCTTTACAAAATGACAAGTTCAAAATAGACTTATCATGGTTTCCAAGTATTTACTATAAGTTTATCCTGATGCAATTGCTATATCATGAAGCATCCTTTTTTTGGTTGACGTGATTAATTTAACATATATTACACTTCTCCTGATCTACGTTTTAGGATAGGGTAAATTTTCGCACGTTTTAGCTAACACCAGGACACCCATTAGAACTTACACAAAGATATTTATATTTCAATGTATGGTTTGCGTAAATTTGTTTTTCAATTACCAATTTCCTGATTATAATACAAATACCATGTTATCAAACATTTAAATCTGGTGATTAGCACTTCTAAAGAAGACAATTTGTAGGAAGCGATGCTACTAACACTTCAATTATAGACCCATTTAATATATCTGTACAAATCCAATGTCTACCGCATTCACGAAAGATACATAACCACTTACCGGGTTGAATGAAACTATTAACAAAAATGTCAAAATCGTTATGTGTTCATCGGATTGATTTTTGAAGCCTAAAAAAAAATAAAAAAAAAATAAAATAAAATAAAATAAATAAAAAAGAAAGAAAAGAGCAAGTCTGCCTAAAATCAACAAACAATATGTACCTCATGTGCATTATTTTTGTGAAACGGCAGATATGTATGAATCTTGATTTTTAGAGAAGATATGATCTCTTTGTTGGTGAAGTTTTTTTTAGAAGATATTGAAAGGAGGTTATCTTGAAAAACGAATGATCTGTTTTTCCATAGGGTTGAAGTATTACTAACTGTCTTTGCCACGTGTCTAACTGTAGGTAAAGAGTTAATTATAGAAAAAATTAATTAGGAGGCTGAAAAAAAACTCTGTTTTATTATATAGTATAGATTTGCCTCTCATTCTAATCTACCCAACTGTGTAACATCCAAACTCTCACATAAACCCTATAGATATACACACTGCTCAGATGCATCTTTCTCTCCAACGAAACAAGAAGTACGAAGAGTAAAGTAAGGTGGTGATCAGATTCAGTGGTGTACGAGATCGGTGTGATCGTGTGGGTATTGAACTCGTGGGGGTATTGTTGCTGTCATGGCCTCATTTTCTCGTAGTTCTCGTTTCTCTTCCACACGTACACGATACAAAGGTACTGTATCACCTCCCTTCTCAATCCTCTTCTTGTAGGTTTACATGTTATGTGAAATAAGTCACCCTTCGAATTGCATGTTCACGTTAAAAGCTTCACATAAAATACTAAATTTGGCTGCAAAGTCATGTATATGTACACGTAAGAGATAAATGAAATGGCCATACGTTAACTGTTTCTAGAAACCCTATTGGACCACATTCATGTTAAATCTGTATCAAGCTAAAAGGAGACAAGGGCCACATGAAATGATACATATCACATAAAATTATAAATGAAACTAATATGATTTTATTACATGTAATATAACCTGGAATAAACCAATAAACTAAAAGAGGGCTTGCATGCTTTCATTCGTGACCAAGGATCTGTTGGGCGTGATCTCATGAGTTAAAAATAGGGTCTTGGTAATTGCTCTCCGTTTCGTCTTTCGGTCCGTTTGTTATCATCCCAAAGATGGTTAGTGATCATGGGTATGGGCATGTCGAGGGTATGGTATGGCCTCATGCGTGTTTTTGAGTCAACTGGTTCATGATCGCATGTGTGTCTCGTATAGTGTCATGCATGTTGTGGTGTGTCTCGTATGTTGATGCATGCGACTAAATGGTTGTGGGAACTAACATGTGAACTCGTCTTGTATCGCTAAATGTACATCGAAAATGGGTTTTGTTTAGTTGGTTTCGGCATGCATAGTAATACCGAGATGGGGTTTAGTTTAGTTGAGTCTCGGTATGGTTTCGTGGTTCGAGTGCGTTACGTTTTCCGGGTCCGACAAGATTAGAACATGGTGCATATGCTACGTTGGGTTGAAGGGAATTTGAGTCATGCAGGCATAGATTCTGTATCATGTATTCAAGAATACTATTAGTAATTTGAATTTACATTTTTAACCCTAAACTTTGGTAGTTTTCACATTTTAAATCCTATGCTTTGCTAAATGTCATATTAGACCCTAATTTGGGAAAATTGTTACTATCAACTCTAAATTATGATATTAATTATATTAAGCTTTAAGTTTAATAAATTGTCACTGTCATTCGGAAAGTTACTAATTCGGGAAGATTACTAAAAGTGGAAACCTGCTAAAAATGGAAAGCCGTCTTAAACAAGTAATCTGCTTCTCATAGAACGTTATCTAATTCATATAGGTTCCGGACGACGGGATTGACCTTCTTTTCTTGGTTTTACTTTCATTGTGATTTGCTCGGAATAAGGTACAGATATTCTATCCCTTTTCAGTAGGGATTTCCCATAACTTTTCGATCCTTAACTTTACTTCACTTATGATATTCCTTTGCTATAATTTCCTTATGCTATGATCCTTTTGATATGATTCCGACATAACCCCTTTGATATGATTCTGTTCGCCATGATATTCGTTTGTTATGATTATGAACTTATGATTATGAATCTTCTGATTATGAACCTTTGATATGAACCTTTGATATGAACCTTTGATATGAAACTTTGATATGAAATCGATATGAACCCTTATGATATGTATATGCTTTGACCTTTCGATCGATACCCGAGCAAAATTTGTTTCCTAGTCGAAGGTAACCCGACCGTGTCATTGATGCACCAATGGCATGACTCAAAGTGTGCACGAGTGATGTTGCACACCATCCCCATTTTGATTTGATTATGAGCTCACTATATGTATATGATTTGGCCATTATATGTTTTGGGGGCGTATGGATGCATCCTAGATTTGATTTGTTTCGAGGATTTAATCGATTGGAGCTTTGTTTGGTGAATGATGTCGGGTGCAATCCGCGTCTTCACAATTTTGGGAGTTAGCTACTCCATTTGTTACCGAGGTCTCCCTCATATTATGTATGGTATTCGAGGTCACCCTCCGAATACAATGGCTACTTATGATATGATATGATATGGTTTGTTTTGTTGGCTCGGGTAGATTTCGATAATCCTTACACTTTTGATATACCTATATTGTACTTTCTACATTCCCCAACGCACTATATTCTCGTGTACCCTTATATGACTCCTCTACTACCAAGATATATATATTCCATTGCTTGATCGTCACACTCTTATTCCGTTAATTCGATTATCGCTCCATTCACGCATCGGGTTATTATATGTTTATTGGATTTGATTATGATATTCATGTTTTATATGATTACCGATTACCCTGTTATGATATGATTAATATGTGATTATAAGATTTACCGTGGTCATCGATGATATGCTATCTTCTCGTTATGTGACCCTTTTGATTTGTCGGTAACCATGCTTGTGTGCAATCGATTGTTGATCTGCTTATCTTTTGCACCTCGCTCGATTTAATCTCGTGGACTATGACTATTCGTGGTATCCTTATCTCGCTTGTTGTTGACCGCCATGTTTGTATTTCGTTTATGCTACGGTTTGATTGGGTAAATGGTTCAACTTATGAAGTCTAGCTTGTTAACTTGTTAATTGCCTCGTTATGTATTTAATTCATTCAATTATAGTGTTCATACCGTATTCCTACTTGTTACGTGTGACTGCCATGTTTTGACTACCGTTATGATACTGATTATGTCTTCAACTAAGGGTTTTGATCTGTGTGAATTGCCATGCTCACTTATTAATTAATTGCTTCCGCTTTCCTGTAGACATTTGTTTGGCTTGTATGTCTCCTGATTTTCCTGAATTGATTGTATGACATATATGCTGTGTGGATGCTACGCATGCTATGTTTGCTTATGTTTCAGTTCTTGTATGTCTGGTTTGTACGTGCTTGTTTATATGTTATCGATGCTTTGTTTTGCTTTGTTCTTCTTGTTATCTGTTAGTTTTGGATATCTGTATAATTGTGTTCTGCAGGATCCTCATTTACTCATTGTTCTCATTTCTTTTCGCTGCGACTTTGTTATCCGTTTCCTTTGTTTCATTTCGCATTTCAGATTTTGTTTAGCTTTCGTTTTGTTATATCTGTTCACTGGGCTTTTTAAGCTCAGCCGCATTTCTTTTCCTGCGGCAGGTTTTAGGTTTGAAGATGGGCTTTGATTGGGCTTTGATTGGGCTGAGAGGTGGATTGTTTGAGTGGACAAACCCTAGATACCTTATTATTTGGATTTATTTTGTTGGGCTATTGATGGAGATTTCATTTTATTTTAGACATTTGGATTTTGTAATTTCCCTTGTAAATCTTTGGTTATTATGACTTGGTACATGATTATTTAAAGACTTCCGCTTGGAAATTTTTACTTGTATGTTCTGATATGACACCAGACTGTGACACTTCTAACCTTGGCGGGTTGGGGTGTTACAATTATGGTATCAGAGATAGGTTTCGTCTTGTTGACCTTAGGATTGACCTGTGAGGACTTGGGTAGACACTAGGCTTCCGTCTGTTATGATATATTCCGATTCCTTTTGATTGTCGTTCAGATTTGACTCGATAATCTTTTGTCTTCACTGTTTTGGTCTTCTTCTCTTCACATTCGATTTTACTATTTTGTCTTCGCACATCCGTTTGTCGATTGTTGGATGGAGACTGCCCGTGAAGCCGAAGATGATGGTGCCGAACCCGTGTTGCCGCAATGATCTCGAAATGGAAAGGTTCGTGAAGCGAAGCCACACCCGACCGCCGTCTTCTTTGGAGGCATCGGGATCTTCTTGGAGGAAGTCGGACGGACCAACCAAAGACGCAAAAGACGGAGACAAGATTCAACCGATGGCTGAGAGGGTTCATCTACTTCCTATGATTTGGGCGCGACTTGTGTTACTCTGATTCGTTTGTTACGCGTTTTGAGGCGGTTTGATAACTTGCTACGTGATTTTGATCGGCATTACTTTTCTTTGATTCGTTCAGAACTCGGTTTGAATCGTGAAGTTTTATCGTTTAGCATTCTGGTATATCTCAGCTTTTCTTTTGGACCGACAGTAATGAGTCATGAGGAACCGTTTCATGCAGGTTGGTGGCCTTCTCTCTTTTGTGGTATGGTAAGTTGTTTGATGTGTTGTATGCTGTATGTATGTGATTCTAGTCTGCTTGGGTATGTTACTTGATATCGGTATGTGATATGTTTGGTGTGATATTGGTTATTGGTTGTCATGACCCGGGACAGAATATGATGATAATAAGAACTTGTTATGTGATGCAAGTATTATGACGCCTGATCAACGTGATAATACCGAGATCATATAATTTGAACTTATTGAAATCATACGACGTCTTGGGAAATGCCTGGGGTTGGTACGTGAATGGACTATGACTTATATCCTTTATTTGTCGACCCTCATGTTCGTTTGAAATTTTGTACCTCTTTGCAAGATTCTCACCGACACCTGTTACGTATAAGTTATGTGCGCTTTGGAACTGATACGGTTACGATCTGTATGAAACTATGGATTTGCTACGTCTGCCTTAAGCCGGTACGTCTCGGTGTACCTCTGTGACTTCAGTTTTCGAGGACGAAAATTTTCTTTTAGAGGGGAGGAGTTGCAAAACCCTAAAATCCATAAACGTGCTAAATGACCATTTTACCCTCAAGATAAATAATTACGAAAACTCGAAAACACGTAATGTCATTAATTTCGTTAAACGCTTACCTCGCAAATATATTATACAAGACCATAATAAATAAGTCATACTTATCATTATGAATTCTAGTTATATATATAACATATACAAAGATTATTTGGCCTACATATAAAGCATACTAGACAATTTAAATTAAAAAATGTATAAACTAAATAAAGTAAATGGATTTGATGAGATTTGGTCTCATTTTTTTCCTAATCAATCCACAGTACCGATTACTATTTAATTTTTTTTATGGTCACACATAAACCGAATGGAGATCTCACATTAAAGTGGAAGATTTCATTTGACTAATTCACCCTAAAAACTCGGCTTTCCTCCATGATTTATTCCGGAATTTGCCTCTCATTCTACCCAACTGTGTAACATCCAAACTCTCACATAAACCCTATAGATATACACACTGCTCAGATGCATCTTTCTCTCCAACGAAACAAGAAGTACGAAGAGTAAAGTAAGGTGGTGATCAGATTCAGTGGTGTACGAGATCGGTGTGATCGTGTGGGTATTGAACTCGTGGGGTATTGTTGTCGTCATGGCCTCATTTTCTCGTAGTTCTCGTTTCTCTTCCACACGCATACACGATACAAAGGTATTGTATCACCTCCCTTCTCAATCCTCTTCTTGTAGGTTTACATGTTATGTGAAATAAGTCACCTTCGAATTGCATGTTCACGTTAAAAGCTTCACATAAAATACTAAATTTGGTCGCAAAGTCATGTATATGTACACGTAAGAGATAAATGAAATGGCCATACGTTAATCTGTTTCTAGAAACCCTATTGGACCACATTCATGTTAAATCAGATCAAGCTAAAAGGAGACAAGGGCCACATGAAATGATACATATCACATAAAATTATAAATGAAACTAATATGATTTTATTACATGTAATATAACCCGGAATAAACCAATAAACTAAAAGAGGGCTTGCATGCTTTCATTCGTGACCAAGGATCCATTGGGCGTGATCTCATGAGTTAAAAATAGGGTCTTGGTAATTGCTCTCCGCTTCGTCTTTCGGTCCGCTTTGTTATCATCCCAAAGATGGTTAGTGATCATGGGTATGGGCATGTCGAGGGTATGGTATGGCCTCATGCGTGTTTTGAGTCAAGCGGTTCATGATCGCATGTGTGTCTCGTATAGTGTCATGCATGTTGTGGTGTGTCTCGTATGTTGATGCATGCGACTAAATGGTTGTGGGAACTAACATGTGAACTCGTCTTGTATCGCTAAATGTACATCGAAAATGGGTTTTGTTTAGTTGGTTTCGCATGCATAGTAATACCGAGATGGGGTTTAGTTTAGTTGAGTCTCGGTATGGTTTCGTGGTTCGAGTGCTACGCGTTTTCCGGTCCGACAAGATTAGAACATGGTGCATATGCTACGTTGGGTTGAAGGAATTTGAGTCATGCAGCATAGATTTCGTATCATGTATTCAAGAATACTATTAGTAATTTGAATTTACATTTTAACCCTAAACTTTGGTAGTTTTCACATTTTAAATCCTATGCTTTGCTAAATGTCATATTAGACCCTAATTTGGGAAAATTGTTACTATCAACTCTAAATTATGATATTAATTATATTAAGCTTTAAGTTTAATAAATTGTCACTGTCATTCGGAAAGTTACTAATTCGGGAAGATTACTAAAAGTGGAAACCTGCTAAAAATGGAAAGCCGTCTTAAACAAGTAATCTGCTTCTCATAGAACGTTATCTAATTCATATAGGTTCCGGACGACGGGATTGACCTTCTTTTCTTGGTTTTACTTTCATTGTGATTTGCTCGGAATAAGGTACAGATATTCTATCCCTTTTCAGTAGGGATTTCCCATAACTTTTCGATCCTTAAATTTACTTCACTTACGATATTCCTTTGCTATAATTTCCTTATGCTATGATCCTTTTGATATGATTCCGACATAACCCCTTTGATATGATTCTGTTCGCCATGATATTCGTTTGTTATGATTATGAACTTATGATTATGTATCTTCTGATTATGAACCTTTGATATGAACCTTTGATATGAACCTTTGATATGAAACTTTGATATGAAATCTGATATGAACCCTTATGATATGTATATGCTTTGACCTTTCAGTCTGATACCCGAGCCAAAATTTGTTTCCTAGTCAGGAAGGTAACCTGACCGTGTCATTGATGCACCAATGGCATGACTCCGGTGTGCACAGTGATGTTGCACACCGTCCCCATTTTGATTTGATTATGAGCTCACTATATGTATATGATTTGGCCATTATATGTTTTGGGGCGTATGGATGCATCCTAGATTTGATTTGTTTCGAGGGATTTAATCTGATTGGAGCTTTGTTTGGTGAATGATGTCGGGTGCAATCCGCGTCTTCACAATTTTGGGAGTTAGCTACTCCATTTGTTACTGAGGTCTCCCCTCATATTATGTATGGTATTCCGAGGTCACCCCTCCGAATACAATGGCTACTTATGATATGATATGATATGGTTTGTTTTGTTGGCTCGGGGTAGATTTCTGATAATCCTTACACTTTTGATATACCTATATTGTACTTTCTACATTCCCCAACGCACCATATTCTGTGTACCCTTATATGACTCCCTCTACTACCAAGATATATATATTCCATTGCTTGATCTGTCACACTCTTATTCCGTTAATTCCGATTATCGTTCCATTCACGTACCGGGTTATTATATGTTTATTGGATTTGATTATGATATTCATGTTTTATATGATTACTGATTACCCTGTTATGATATGATTAATATGTGATTATAAGATTTACCTGTGGTCATCTGATGATATGCTATCTTACTGTTATGTGACCCTTTTGATTTGTCTGGTAACCATGCTTGTGTGCAATTGATTGTTGATCTGTTTATCTTTTGCACCTCGTTCGATTTAATCTCGTGGACTATGACTATTCGTGGTATCCTTATCTGCTTGTTGTTGACCTGCCATGTTTGTATTTCTGTTTATGCTACGGTTTGATTGGGTAAATGGTTCAACTTATGAAGTCTAGCTTGTTAACTTGTTAATTGCCCTGTTATGTATTTAATTCATTCAATTATAGTGTTCATACTGTATTCCTACTTGTTACGTGTGACTGCCATGTTTTGACTACCGTTATGATACTGATTATGTCTTCAACTAAGGGTTTTGACCTGTGTGAATTGCCATGCTCACTTATTAATTAATTGCTTCCGCTTTCCTGTAGACATTTGTTTGGCTTGTATGTCTCCTGATTTTCCTGAATTGATTGTATGACATATATGCTGTGTGGATGCTACGCATGCTATGTTTGCTTATGTTTGATTCTTGTATGTCCGGTTTGTACGTGCTTGTTTATATGTTATCGATGCTTTGTTTTGCTTTGTTCTCCTTGTTATCTCGTTAGTTTTGGATATCAGATAATTGTGTTCGCAGGATCCTCATTGACTCATTGTTCTCATTTCTTTTCATTTGCGACTTTGTTATCCGCTTCCTTTGTTTCATTTCGCATTTGATTTTGTTTAGCTTTCGCTTTGTTATATCTGCTCTTTGGGCTTTTAAGCTCACCGCATTTCTTTTCTGCGGCAGTTTTAGGTTTGAAGATGGGCTTTGATTGGGCTTTGATTGGGTGAGAGGTGGATTGTTTGAGTGGACAAACCCTAGATACCTTATTATTTGGATTTATTTTGTTGGGCTATTGATGGAGATTTCATTTTATTTTAGACATTTGGATTTTGTAATTTCCTTGTAAATCTTTGGTTATTATGACTTGGTACATGATTATTTAAAGACTTCGCTTGGAAATTTTTACTTGTATGTTCGATATGACACCGATCGTGACACTTCTAACCTTGGCGGGTTGGGGTGTTACAATTATGGTATCGAGATGTGTTTCGTCTTGTTGACCTTATGATTGACCCGTGAGGACTTGGGTAGACACTAGGCTTCCGTCTGTTATGATATATTCGATTCCTTTTGATTGTCGTCGATTTGACTTGATAATCTTTTGTCTTCACCGCTTTTGGTCTTCTTCTTCACATTCGATTTTACTATTTTGTCTTCGCACATCCGTTTGTCGATTGTTGGATGGAGACCGCCCGTGAAGTCAAGATGATGGTGCCGAACCCGTGTTGCCGCATGATCCTCGAGCCGAAAGGTTCGTGAAGCGAAGCCACACCCGACCGCCGTCTTCTTTGGAGGCATCAGGATGTCTTTGGAGGAAGTCGGACGGACCAACCAAAGACGCAAAAGACGGAGACAAGATTCAACCGATGGTGAGAGGGTTCATCTACTTCCTATGATTTGGGCGCGACTTGTGTTACTCGATTCGTTTGTTACGCGCTTTGAGGCGGTTTGATAGCTTGCTACGTGATTTTGATCGGCATTACTTTTCTTTGATTCGCTCGAACTCGGTTTGAATCGTGAAGTTTTATCGCTTAGCATTCTGGTATATCTCAGCTTTTCTTTTGGACCGACAGTAATGAGTCATGAGGAACCATTTCATGCAGGTTGGTGGCCTTCTCTCTTTTGTGGTATGGTAAGTTGTTTGATGTGTTGTATGCTGTATGTATGTGATTCTAGTCTGCTTGGGTATGTTACTTGATATCGGTATGTGATATGTTTGGTGTGATATTTTAATATAACAATGTCAAGAAGATAAGTCCCCAACTGGGTGCTTACCAGTACAAATACAAAGAAACAAGAACTGATCTCTTCTTGGAAGACACCAGTGAACTCACCACAAATATCACTCAATCACCCAGACTAACAAGGATCAAATAAAGAGATTGATCCTGATACAAAAACACTAACAAATATCAAGATTGATATCAAAGACGAAGATCACAACTGTGTGAATTTTAGAGAGAATAAACCAGACAAAATAAGAGAGATAATAACCCTAATGCAGAATGAGACCTTATATACTCAAACACATTTCACTTTAGCTCCTGGACTTCTCTTTTCTATACTTCTGGCACAAACTTCATTTAGACTTTGAAACTTGACAACTTTGGTCCTCCACATTATTCAACACTTATAATATAATAGCACGTTATAATTTTATATTTTATCCTGCCACCTGGTCCTTTGAGAACATGTACCATGATGTATATGTGATATATCGGCCGAGTCAAATTAAATGACGTTATTGTTAAAAGTGCATATAGTTTGATTAATTTCCTGGTGACTAAAAAGGTATATAATATATTACATCTTTAAGTATGTAATATCATAACAAGAATAAAGTTTTATGCGATGATATGTGAGTTCAATTCAGAGTTGTTCGTATTTACATGTGACCTCAAATAATATGTTTGAAATACGAGGATGTCACTGTTGTTTTATGTTTGTAACACCCTATGTCTTTTCTGCGTTTGATTATTAGTCAAATGACAAATATAACCTTGTTTCTTCTTCATCAAGAACACTAAGAACATTTAAGAACACTACCTAGACAGCAAACCTAAAAGCAAATAACATTGTCACCAACTGAAAGTTGATGCAATATATATATATTTAACAATCCACACTCACACACTTTTAGATATATGTATAATATTTTTAGATTTCATTTGTTTAATTAGCGGCCCATCTTCTAAATGCTTACCTAGAGATTTTGTTTCCATCTCCCAATAACATAGTATCCCCTTATGTGTCCACATACAAATAATACATAGAGATTGAGAATTGAGATAAACTGATAATTTAACACCTCAAAACTATCACTTCACAATGTTTAATACTTTAATTACTTAGTTCTATAACAATTGAGATAAACTGATAAATTAATCACCTCAAAACTAACAGTTCACCAATGTCATCTCCTTTCACGGGCTTCAACTTCAATGTTCGCATATCCTGAGTGAACTCATCATCAATGGCCGGAAAACTCACCAGATTTAGCGGTGGTAATAGAATAAGATATCATCATTTAAATCAATTAACGTATTTGAACACTTGAAATGGCTATGACGATGACTTGAATAAATGACTACACTGATGTTAATAGTCTAAAAGTTGATTAACACTTGAAAGCTATATATGCTAATTACTCTCTGTACGCTTTTTTCATGAGTAAAGGAAATAGCAAGTGTAAAAGTTGCACCTGGCTGTAACCGTCGAAAAATTTCTGAAGTAAAATCTGGGTTGTGTTTTTGAGCGTTCTTGAGTTTTATTTTTAAAATAATTGTAATTTCAAGTGGAAAATAAACTGCAGAAGAAGACGAGAGTATATTTGTCATTTCACTAGACTTTGGCCAATAGTCAACGCAAAAAAGAACACATGGTGTTACAAACTTAAAACAACAATGATATCCAGTGTAATTAATTCTTAAAAGTGGCATGAAGTGAAAAAAAATAGAAGCCACAGCAAAATTAGTAGTTAGTAGTATTACGAAGTTGTGACGATTGACTGTGAAAGGTACTTGCTAGTTAATAAATGTTGTCTAATATTCGTCATAATATTATATAATGTGTAACCATAAAGTAGTATACATTATGGTATTCGAAGTTATATGGAACATTGCTTAACAAAATATGAATTACGGTATTTAAAAGCTACACTTTTCATATTTTATAAACCACCAATTTTTCCGTACTTTAGCATGTACAATTTTTTTCAATCAATGGTAAACCTCTTACAAAGGTTTATTCATCAGCTAAGGTGGGTAACCCATTCTTAAAGGTGAGCAATGTGGTAGTTTCTGACAGCGATGATGATGAAGTTTTTGATGATCACATTGGTACGTTGTATTCTGGAATTGGAGGTAAGGAGCAAAGTCTTTATGAGGAATGGAAAGCGGTGACGGGTGACGGCAAAAATTATGATGATGATGATTTTGGTCTCTCTCCTGCACAATTCAAGCCTGCTGGAATTCATGATTTTTGTCTGAAGTAGATTGTTTTATTTTTATGCTGGTTTTGGTTTGGTGGTCTAGTTGGTTGTAGCTAGTTGTCATTTATGGCCCGTCATAGATGATTTAGTGGTTGTATCAAGCGATTGCTTGCGGTTAATGTGGTACTTCAGCCGCATTCCATTGTACTTAAACGGTTTTTTGGAGTAATATATTTTATCAGGTGGAATACCCTTTACCCAAAAAAAAATTTCAATCAAATTTAAGTGCTTGTGTTATGATGACCATATTAGTAACTTGGGGTAATTGTTTGTTTTTTTTCTTTTTTGTTAAAAGGTGAAAATATATTACTCCAGACAATATTTACAACATATAAGAGCATTAGGTGTTAACTTAGCCGTTGCTCGCCGTGGCACGATCGCCGGCCCTCGCCGTAACACCGTGGTCGTTCGTCGTTGCTCGCCGTCCGAACCCTCGCCATCTTCACAACGAAGCAAACTATCGTCCTTTGTGTCAGTGAACATGGTTTGCTTTTTCTTTTATTTTCTTTTTTCGATATATATTATGTAACTGTGTGTAATGTGTGTGTGTGAATATGTGTGTGTACAGGAAGCTAAAGGAAGACGACAATTTTTTTTTTTTTTTTTTTTTTAGGTTGGAATTAATGGAAATGGGTTGGAATTGGGTGGAATTTGGTGGGTTAGTATTGGTAATGTTTTTTGAATTTATTAGTTAATTTTAATTATTATTTTATTTTTTATTTTTTATAAAAATGTTATTTATATTTTTATAAAAAATGACTAGTAAAATGTTTACGTTTCTTATTATTAGTATGTGTTGTATTTTTCTTTCCCGTATTTTTTTCTTATTATTATGTTGTTAATGTATTTTAATTATTAATGAAATAAATTTAGTTTATTTGGAAATTTGAAAAAAAAAAATATAGTTGTAAGTGATGGGCCCTAAATGAGTAAGTTGAGGTTTGTTGTGAGTGAGAGGGGGTGAGGTTAATTGTGGATGTTTGTTATAGTGATGTGATACCTGTGAGCCCTGAATAAAGAGGATAAGCTTGTCACGACACCTAATGCTCTAAGCAATTTTTAATGAGTGATGGACATTTCCCAAACACCCAAGAAAGAGCAATAAAATACAGCAAATAATCACGAATGGAGACTGAAATACTGAATCCGAAACACTCCTCATTAGTAGGAACTTTGACTGCCATTTATTTTATATTCACCAAGCAACTAAGGATATACTATGATTATATTTACTTTTTTGCAATTAATTGTATTTTTGAATGAGGTGTATTTTAAGTCTAACTTTAACTATAAGTGCCTTTAGCTTTATTATTTATATTTTTAAATTGTTGTTTTTGTGTTTGAATAGTTTGTACAATATATTTTATTATATATATTTTTTAATTTTAAATTTAAAGTATTTTAGCGACATTTAAAGGAGAAATAGTGTTTGAATTTGTTGTACAATATGTTTGATTATTTGTATTGTTTGATTTTAAGTTTTACATATTTTATTGTAATTATGTTGGAAAAGGGCTTTGTGCATTATAACTAGCTAAGATTAAGATAGTGTTTGTAATTAAAAATTGCAATCATGTGACTTAAAGCATTCACAACAGGGTGAAATGTTGATTGACTGTAAATGGTTCTATGTGATTGGATCCGGGTTTACAAAACCTAATTTCTATTCAAAATAATGAATTTATTTTTTGTATCTTGTTTTTGAACTTTTTTTTAGTGGCATTGCATTAAACTAACAAGACGATAAAGGAAACAAATTACAAGGATGAAGAAGATAAAACACTATATGGGTCACTAAACAAATCTATCTAATTAAGCGAAGCTTTCTTATTCCAACTAGAAATCCATGTAAAGGATGAGAGCTTTAAATTTAAAATATCGTTACATTATATTTAAAGTTTGAAAAACGAACTTCTGTGTATAAAAAAAGGGAAAATAGTCTAAAAAGGTGTTAGGTCACCATATTAGTAACACACGCATCAATAGAAGAAATAGATGAAGGATAGATCGGTTGAACAATAACAAACAAACACTTATGTGTATGATATGAAGAAAGGTTATGCGTATGAAGTGAAAGAGAATGAAATTGAACAATCAACCCTCAAGTGAGGGTTATTACAAGGTATTTATAGGAGAGGGAGCTAGGGCAACACTCCTAGTCCCTTCCTTTCCTTATTGGACTTGGGCCAAGGCTCATGGGCTTTCTACATAAGCCTTGGCATGATTACTAACATAAAAGCCATATTAAGCTAACTATTACATATGAATCACTAACACTTGAATTAATGTTTAGAGAGATTCCAACAATCTCCCCTAAGTGTTAGTGATGAATGAAAGAGTGATAAACGATGTAGGTGCCGATGTAATAGTAGCTTTGACGCCTTTTGACATTATTCTTTCTTGTGAGAAGAAGTGTCTTGATTCGAACAATCTCCCAGTGTAGAAATCGCTTTCTTTGAACAGTTCGCTTTGACGCCATCTTTGTTCTTTGATCTTTGTTCTTTGTGATTGTAGTGATAGTATGTTGTTGTTGTCGCATCAGTCGACTTCGTTGCTCCAAAGGTTCCACGCCATTCTTCAACATGCTCACACGCCTTTGACGTTGGATTTTAGTAATGATGAAGTTCTCTTAGTCTTTAAACTTTGTAGATTCTTTGACTTGACGAAGCTCTTCGTAATTTTGTGTTGCCTTTGATAGAACTTCCATTAGTGATGTTGTTGGTATGAGCATGTGAAGAATCAGACGATCATCCGCCTCCGAGCTTCCATAAGAAGAAAACATAAGAAAGGTTAGTAATAAGCGGATTCCGCACTTACAAGTTTGAACTTCGAGAGTGTTAACAAAGATAGTGTGAAAACACAACTCTAATTCTCACAAGGGCCGTTCTCGAACTGGAGTCCCACAAGTGAGATAACGCGATGTACCAAGTACATCTACAGTCGAGATGAGTCGAGGTACACCAAGCATCACTCACGATCAGAGACCGTTTGAGACACACTAAGCGTAATCCACGGGAGTTACCAAGTAACTGCCGCCGTGGCTGTTTGATGTTGACCCTGGCAGGAGTTTCCATTCAATCACTGAGGATCACAATTGTGAACCTCTCATAAATGTTCTCGACAGATTGCTAGGATCTGTGTAGGACTCGATATGTACCACTGATGTTCTTATTGTTGAACGACAAGTGATGAAATGTCAAGTGTACCTATGAGATCTTTTGATGAATCTCGTGGCTATAGACTCAATTGTGCATTTTGGTTTTCCTGAGCGGAGACTAGGGAGAGGGTCTCCTTCTTCAATACTAGCAATCTCTAAGAGAAAGCCGATAGTTTACGTAGGGTTCCCTGTGAGAATGAAACAAGCTTCTGTTGAGAGAAACTTGATTGGCTAAGAAGGTTTAGTGCATGCGTCACTGGGTCCATGACGACTTTTAATCTTCAATACCGCATCATCAAGTGACAACCAAGAGCATATGAATTGAACCCGATGTACGCCCTAAGTTGAATAACTGAGGGCTATTTCTTTTCACCTTTTCTTTGCATTTTTTTAATTCTTCAACTCCTTCTTTCTCCGATTCTCATTTTCTCCTTTTATAATCATACCAAAGTACTTCTAATTCTAACTATTGGTAATGTCCTTGGGTAGATCCCTCCGGCTCAAGGATCATAGGACAGTTATTCCTAACCTTAATCACCTTATAACTCCATTGCCATAAAACCATTTTTCATGAAAATCTCTCAAGTGATTGTGAATGAAAACATGTTTGAACACTACAAGAGTTTTAGATTTTCGAAATACCCCTCAACATGTGCTTAAGAGTTTTGATGTAAATCGACAAAGGAGAGAAGAGCGCACTTTTGAATTGATCGACTCAAGATAGACAATTCCTCATAGACACGATTACGTTGCATAGTTAAGGAGATACATTGTCGCTTTTAGGTGACAACTAGCTCTAATAACTACCTTGAAGATGTGGACAACCCCGAAGGTTGTCAAACCCACAAAGTTCATGTCTCTCAAGAGCTTCTCGAATGGGTACAATTTACTTGGATAAGTCTTGGTAGACAAATCTTTTCAATGTATGACTGTTTAGATCCCGTCAATTCATGGGTTGAAGTCTTTTCATACGAGGATTCAATAGCAAAACACAACATATTTCTTATCACATATTTTTCTCCCCCTAAAAAATGGCATATAAATGTTATTTTTGAAGAAATGTTTGAGAATAAATATGACCATTTTGAGTTTTGTGGGAAGATTACACAAAGAACAATTTGTGAACAAAGTTTTTAAGTCAAATACTCCCCCTTAACAAGTGATATAAATGGTTGAGGTTTTGAAAAATCATAAGGGGAAGTACTTGTTATTTTGAGCAAAATCTTTGAAAATTGAAAGGTTTGATAGGTTTTACTCAAAAGTAAGAAGCTTTCGCTCCTTTTATAAGGATTGTGGCATCAAGCGTACTACGTGGTCCTTTCATTACAAGAACGGGTTGTACATCGTTATGTGTGCACAAGCCATTTTCATAATACAATCACACATCCAAAATAATATGAAATAGAAGCGCTTTAAGGGTACCGTGAAGTCCAAAGAATCTTTCTAGGAATACTAACAGGCCTTGATAGCGGTGAGAGTAATCCTGGGATGACCACCTACAAAGCTCTCTAGTGTTCGAATCGTCCCTTCAGTACAACCTTTCATCAATCATTGTGATGATCCTCTTCACATCCGCTTTTCCTAAGAGTTCCATCGCCTTGAGACCCAATGCCTTCATATATCCCCTTTAACCTATAAGCCAAGCCATCCCTAACCTTCTTCAATGTGTGATCCCCAAACTTGTGAAGATCTCTACACGCCATCAAGCGCTTTCGCTGTAGTTCACCACGGTAAATTACGCCAATGGTTTGTCGACGAGGTGTATTGTGGAAGTCGTTGATATCGTGAAGTTCTAGCCGAGGTCCGTGAAGTTGACACGGTCCGATAGGATTCAACAAAGAAGTTGTAAATCTTCTACACGCCTCGGATCACTATGCTCCGATGAAGATAAGTAAGGACTTGATGTATTCACGCTGAACTTCGCTGAGAATTGTCTCACGCGCCCCTCGTACTTTGGCAAGATACGATCTTCAATGTCATTGAGAGATAAGTTCGAAGTCCGCTTCACGTAATGCATAGTCTCTTTCGCCTTGTCTTTTGACTACGATATTCTTGAGAAAGGTGTAATCCCATTTAGACGAAAGATCTATGTGCTTAATACCAACGATCCCTTTGGTACTTAACACTTCATGTTGAGACTCCGAACCGGCGCTTTTGTAGTAGATTCGTCATTCCGCCAATGGTGAATCCTATACATTGCATCGATGTCACACCGCCCACACCGCTAGAAAACATGTGAGTAGCCTTTTCTTCGATGGCTATGCAATTGGAGTATATGGTCACGGAATGGAAGAGTAGTGAAGTAGCGATTTCTTTGAACCATCGCTACTGTAGAAGAAATTCCAAGTCGTTGTTGAAGAAGTAGCGAAATGGAATCTTAGGTTGATCCGTTCACAATCGTCGGTAGAGGTTTAGACCATCGGTGTAGTATGGTGCGTTGTATCTTCTGGTAAAGTCGAAGTTTGCTTCAGGGTTGAGCCAATCAATGTTGTTAGACATGGCTCATGCTATATTTTCAAGGTGATACTCAACTTCAATAGCACTTTCCGAGTTGTCTTTTAGTAGTTGAAAGGCTTCATTCTTGATTCGTCTCAACTCTGATTTCGTCATCTTCTTCACCCGAAATTTGTCTTGAAGTATTTTAGCATGCTCCAAAGTTCGACCTTCTATCGCGATCTTGACCTTCGTGGGTAGGAGTAGAATCAAAGTTTAGAGAACCGGTCATATTCAAGGTCATCCTCGCTCTAGCCATGATACGACGCCGCCTTTGGGCACCTTCTTCTTCTTTTCTTTGGCTTGGAGGAGGATTCGGTTTCTTAGCCGTGTCGGGAGAGGTGGGTTATTGTTGGGGCTCATGGACTTCCTCATCGTCACCACCAATATACTCAAGTGATCACCGGCTCGAGACTAGGTGGTACCTCGAGTCCCGAGGTTTTTCAAGAGAAGAGCGAGGAGGAGATCGTGGTCGAATGGAGTCCTTTGGGGTGGAGGTTGCATGGAGGATGATTCACCGCTTTTCTTGGGCATTTAGGCTCGCCATTCTTATCCTTATCCTTATCTTCATCGCCTCTTGGACGCTTAGGCCTTGAGCTTCTTCTCTCAGATGTCGATTTGAGTTGGTATTCCAAAGTTGCTTCAAACAATTTACCTTCGGAAGAAGTAAATGTTGCGATCGCTTAGACATTTGAGCCACGAGCTGTTAACCAATTCAACATCCGAGAATATTATGGGATCAACGGGTTGATGTTTACATGCATTGGTGTTGATCTCCTAACTTTCTTGGCCAAATGTAATAGATTCTGATAGAGTTGTTGGTAAACATCTCCTTTGTAACTCCGTGAACGATGTCAAGAAGGTACTGTGAGTGTAACCTTTGATCATCTCGCTCATTTCCCTTGAAGATCACGCTTCACGAACTTCTAGACGATTCCTTTCAACTTGCATCTTGTCATTCTCGCCATGCAGATATTGTACCGGTCACGAGAAAATTCACTTTTGTAAAGCACGCCTTCTTCCCGACCTACTTGACATCTTTAACAATTCGTGTGTTAGCTTGAGATATCCAAGAGGCCGCTGGCTTCTTCAACGATTTGGATGTGGATCCGTTGATCTTTTGGATGGTGGTGGTGAAGAGTGAGAAGACGAGTCCGATGATGATGAGACGGAGGAGGCTTGGGGTCCTTAGGTGGTTCAAGTTTCCTCCTTAGAACGCATGGACCGCTCTGAAGAAAATGATCATATGCGGTTTCTTCTTTATTTCCGCACTTAGCGCTTCATCACCTTAGGATCATCGCAGAGTTTTCTCGCCTTTTTCGCTTCGTTCCTCAATATCAAAGTTGATCGAATCCTCAATCTGCCTTTGTTGTTGTTCGTGGGTGATGGTAGTACCAGTTCCCTTATCGGGTTGATTAACTGCATCAAGAACTGGTGTGGCTTGAGTACCACCACTTGAACCTCCAGGGCCTCGAGTTTGATCTTTTACGAATTCTTCGGCAAAGTGTTTTTGTCTGAGGTCCTTCAACTTCCTTTGATATTCTTTTTTCTCATCAAATGGTTCTTCTTCCGAGCTTTCCTTATCATGCTCAAGCACTTGAGTTTTCCCTTTACCTTTGTCAGCTGGTGGACTGGGAGGTTTAGCTCTTGATGGAGTAACATCGGTTGCGCTTCAGAGTAGAAGACCTCATTGTCCGATTCGGTATCTTTAGAGCTTTCATCCACTAGCTTTTTTCGGTTCGAGACTTAGGAATGGGAATAGAATGATTCCTTGAAGGAACTATCCTTTAAGTGGAGGATTCCTCTTAGGGAACTTCGTTGACTCTCGTGCTTGCAAGACTTCCCTGACCGCCTCTTTTGGTTCTCCTTGTAGGTGTGCCAAGACTTGTCATCGAGAAAACCAACTTTGTGTTCATCAAATGCTACCAGATACCTTTTGTATGAGTAAAGTCTTGATTGAATCCGAGAGAAGGTGATCCGCAACACAAAGACCTTGTTTCTTTGTTGTTGATTCCTTAAACTGATCGTTAGAGTAGGTCGTAAAACATGTCGTGATTGTTGGGGTCATTGAGTCTCTTGGGGATATCGTGGTTATACCCAAGTGCTCTTTGGATCAACAGCTTTGTATATCCGATATAAGGGATCTTGAGCCAAGCTTTTGAGGAATGTCATCATGTCGTCCCATATCGTAGCTTCAACTTCGATGTGCTTCATGTTGACCAAAGCCCAAAATATTTGCAGTTCCATGAGCTTGGGATGCTCATAGCCACTGTCACGACAAGAAACATATTTGGTGATGATGATGAAGAGAGTTCTCCATGGTTGAGGAATGTTCTTAAGATCCACATGTGAATGCTTAGTGATTACTCCTGAAGCTTCGTCATTACCAATGTCAATCATGAATTGTAGAACAGCCTCTTCAGTTGGTGTGGCATTGAGTTCGGTTGGCTCGATGACCGAATGAGGAGAATGACCCTTAAGTCCGCAGTGTGATGGTGACTTGTTTGTGGTTGAGAGTCATCATCACAAGATTTTGTCCTTGGATCTTTGCATTGTGTTCCGTAATCGATGAATGTAGATCTCGTGCAATCGTAGCGTAATCGAGAGCATGTTCGATAAGGATGATTCTTCGTAATATCCACAGAATTAAGCAAGAAGACTCGAGCAGTGAGTGTTTCAAAGTCAACACGATGGTTTTTCTTTCCAATCTTCATTGATAGCCGAGGAAAGATATCAACAACGGTGAGACTAATGTGCATCCACATTCGTGTCCGAGGCCCATGTCGTGATCTCGAAGATATTTATCCAAAAGAACCAACATATCGAAAGACATTATGTTAGTCAACGGATGGTTTTATTGTCTAATTATTGAATGTGATATGTCGATGATTGTTACGAGTCCAAAGTCACTTTTTGTCCAATAGTCCAATGACGTCGTGATAAGTTTCGTGAGTTAATTAACTTTAAGTTTTAAAGTTCATGTTATCACTTATTTTCACAACATATTAAACGCTTAAGCTTATTAGTGACATTATTGGTTTCGTATGCTATGATTTATTATTTACAAGTTTGCACGCCGTAACAATTCATAATTAAGGTTAAACAAGGCTTAGCGAGAAATGGCAAGCTTATGCGTAAACAGAATGATATACGCGTAAAAGCAAGCTTATGCGAGGTTCTGACTTCACGCGTGTTAAAAGGGACCTTATGCGAGAGCTTACGCCAGAAGCGATATAAACCTTACGCTGTAAGGTTTACCGTAAGAGTCAACCTTATGCGCAGAGGTCATCGCTACGCATATCCTTCACTGTGATACGTAGTCCCTTATATAGAGCCCACGCGTAGTCCCTTATGTAGAACCCACGCGTAAACGTTACGTAAGATTTCTCTTACGATAACATGCTACGCAGTATGGCGATCCTTATGCGAGATGTCAAACAACCTTGATTCTCGAATTTTCGCCGCTATAAACCCGAAATAAGATCATCATAGCACCAATATTAACACATACATTCATTCTTTAATGATCTAATCATGGAAACATTTTAAGCGGTTATGCGAGAATGCTTTACGCAGAGAACTAAAACCCTAAGGATTAAGAATTACGAGTGTTTATCTAGCCACGGAATTGCACAAAACTTGTTTCGTTAGTCTAAGACGCCTAATGAGTTGTTTCGTCCAAGTTTTAACATCAAAGGCTAAGCGAGTCAAAAATACCCAAATACTTATGAACATAAACCCTAATCTTTAATTTTCATGCAATTAGTGTTTCTGGGTGAATTCTAAGCATGGATATGTTCAATTCTACTTGTAAACAACATCTTATGACAATCTTTATAACCAAAAACACTCACATATGAAAACCCCAAATTAATGCATAAACCCTAGTTTTCAATATCAATCAATTCGTTTATCTGGGTGTGTTTTAATGATAAAAATGGAATCAATGATGTTAGACAAACGTTTTGACACACTCATTTTAACCATAAACACACAAACCTGATTGTGTTTTCATACGCTTATGCGTAGAACACATAATCAATCATAGTTAAAGATTTAACCGTTAGTTTTAAAACGAATCAAAACCATTGTTTATAATCTTGTTACAAACACGTAAACACTTACAAAATGATGATCGTAAACACGGATTTGAAGATGAATTTTATGCGTGGATTGGGTTGGTGGAAATTAAATGTGAAGAGTTAATGTGGTTAGTCGTTGTTTTGTTAAAATAACTTTGACCATTTGATGCTTTAGTCCCTCCACCTTAACCATTAACATCCAATGCCCATAACTTTCATTTTGGTAACCAAACGAAGGATATTGGAAAGAATTTTGACGACACTCCCCCTTGACTTAAGAAATAATGAAATTTTATAAATTTTAGTCCGAGGAGTGTCGAAACCGTAAATGTGACCACCATTATTAAAGAAAACAACCGGATAAGGTAACATGCAATTACACGGTTATTTTGAAACAGTTATATTTATTTTCTCCCACTCAACACTTGATCGGAAAAATACTCAATTTTGAAAGATTTGAGTGTTGACGGAAGAATTGTACTTGCCATGTGAAAAGAAATATAGATAGAAGAATATTTTTGTTGTTTTATCAGGTTTTATATTTTGTATTTTGTTTTTGAAAATATTTACAAAAGAGGTTTTAGTGTTTATCGGTTTTTAAGAATGTTTTAAGAGTTCATCCAGTTTCTCTTGAGTCAAACACCGCATACCAATCCGGTGGACCAACTCATTAAATGTTAGGTCACTAGTTTTACAAACACAAGTAATATAGAAAGAGATAAGGCGATTGAACAAGATTCAAGCACACACACACGAAATACAAGACCGGTTATGCGTAGATGTATGTGAAAGAAAAGAACTTGAACAACCAACCCTCAAATGAGGGTTTACAAGAGTATTTATAGGAGGAAAGCTAGGGCAACACTCCTAGTTTCCATCCTTTCTTTTATGGGCTTGGGCCTAAGATCATGGGCCTTCTAAATAAGCTTAAGGATAATAACAAACATAAAGGCCATAATAAAGCTAACTATTACATATTAATTACTAACACTTGATTATGGTTTAGGAGTGATTCCAACAATCTCCCCCTCAAGTGATGGTGATGAACGGTGAAGGCGTTGATGTAATAGTAGCACTGACGTCTTCGACATTCTTCTTTCTTGTGAGAGGAATTGCCTTGATTCGAACAATCTCCCAGTGTAGAGAGATAGTTATCTTTGAACAGCTTATGCTTGACGTCATCTTTAACTTTGTTCTTTTATCATTGTTCTTGTGGTGAAAGTGATAGTATGTTGTTGTTCGCATCGATGCCCGCTTTCAGTCCGCTTCACGCTCCAAAGGTTCCACGCCATTCTTCAACATGCTCACACGCCTATGACGTTGGAATTCAACATCGATGAAGTTCTCTAAGTCTTTAACTTTGTTGATTCTTTGGTTTGACGAAGAATCATTCGACGGTTGTGTTGCTTTGAATAGAACTCCATTAGTGATTATGTTGGCGTGAGCATGAGAAGAATCAAGACGATCATCCCGCTCCCGAGCTTCCATAAGAAGAAAACATTTCAAAAGGTTAGTAATAAGGTGTTCCGCATTTACAAGTTTGAACTTCGAGTGTTAACAAGATAGTGTGAAAACACAACTCTAATTTTAAATGGCCGCTCTCGAATCAAGTCCCACAAGTGAGATAACACGATGTACCAAGTACATCTATAGCTCAGATGAGTCGCCGAGGTACACCGTAGCATCACCTCACGATCAGACCGCTTGAGACACACTCCGTGTAATCCACGGGAGTTACCAAGTGACTCGCCGCTGTGGCTATTTGATGTTGACCGGTAGGAGTTTCCATTCAATCACCGAGATCACATATGTGAACCTCTCATAAATGTTCTCGATGATTGCTAAGATCTATGAAGGACTCGATATGAACCATCGATAATCTTATTTGGTGATCGCCAAGGATAAAATGTCAAGTGTTCCTAAGAGATCTTTGATGAATCTCGTGGCTCTAGACTCAATAGTGCGTTTTGGTTTTTTGAAGGAGACTAGGAGAGGGTCTCCTCTTCAATACCAATGATCTCAAGAGGAAGCCAATAGTTTACGTAGGGTTCCTGTGAGAATGAAAGAAGCTTCGCTGAGAGAAACTTGAGTGGCTAAGAAGGTTTAGTGCATGCGCCAATGGGTCCATGACGACTTTTAATCTTTAATACCGTGTCACTAAGTGACGGCCCATATGAATTGAACCCTGTGTCGCTTCTAAGTTGAATAATCAAGGGTAATGTTTTTTCACCCTTTTCTTTGCATTTTTTTGATTCTTCAACTCCTTCTTTCTCCAATTCTCATATTCTCCTTTTATAATCGCATCTAAGGACTTCTAAGTACTAACTATTTGTGATGTCCTGGGTAGATCCCTCCAACTCAAGCGGATCATAGGACGGTTATTCCTAACCTTAGTCACCTTATAACTCCATGACTAACCTATGTTGCCATTAAAACCATCGCTTGTGAAACATCTCTCAAAGGGTTTGTAAATGAAAACATGTTTGAACCATCGCGAGAGATAGGATTTTGCATAAATACCCCTCCACATGTGCTTAATAGTTTTAACGGTTAAATGCACAAGAAGGAAAGAGCGCACATTTTGAATTGATCCACTCGAGATAGACAATCCCCGCGAGACACAAGCACGCTATGTAGTTAAAGAGTCACATTGTCGCTTTTAGGTGACAACTAGCTCTAATAACTACCTTGAAGGTGTAGAAAACCTCGAAAGGTTGTCATACCCCACGTAGTTCATGTTCTACCAAGAGTGTCTCGAATGGTACTTTCTACTTGGACAAGTCCTTATGAGACACGCTTATATTACTAGCGAACTAGCTTGAAATTATTACCCATCCAGACAAGTCTTTTCGAGTTACAAACAGTTTAGTACCGCTATTCGTTGGTTAAGTCTCGAGGTACACAGATTCATTTGCATTTTGCACAACATATTTCTTATCACACAATTTTTCCCCTCAAAATGGCATATGAAAATGTTATTTTGAAACGCTTGAGAATAAACATGACCATTTCGAGTGTTGCGGGAAGAGTGACCACTATGAACAATTTGTGAACAAAGTTTAATTCAAATACTCCCCTCAACAAGTGATATAAACGGTTGAGGTTTTGAAAATCATACGGAAGTATTTGTTCTTTTGAGCAAAACCTTGAATAATGAAATGTTTGATAGGTTTTACTCAAAAGTAAGAAGTTTTCGCTCCTTTATAAGGATTGTGGCATCAAGCGTACTACGTGGTCCTTTCTTAACAATTACGGTTGTACATTGTTATGTGTGCACAAGCCATTGACATATATAATCACACATCCAATTTTGTAATGAAAGAACCAATTCAAGGGGTACCGTAGTGCAGTGATGTTCCTGTGAGTGCGCAGTATGCTGAAAGCGGTTATGTTAATCTGGGTCAACCACCAACATAGCTCTCCAATCGCTCGAATCGATCCTGCTCGAACAACCTTTCATCAATCATTGTGATGATTCGCCCACATCCCTCCTTTCCCGAGAATTCCAGCTTAGAAGACCCAATTTTCAAGCGATGTCCTTCAACCCGCACGCCAATCCGTCCCTAACCGCCTTCAAAGTATGATCCCGATTTCAAGATCACTACACGCCATTAAGCGTTACTTTGAAGTTCATCGCGTAAACAACTCCAAAGGTTTGCCGATGAGCGATATTGAGATAGCTAATTGATGTCTGGAAGATCAAGCGTTGGAGGAGTGAGGTTGACACGCGTCGATAAGATTCAACACCACCGGATATCTTCTACACGCTCATTGATCACGATGCGCCTAATGAAGATGAGAAGTGACTTGATAAATTCACGTTGAACTTCAATCGAGAATTGTCTCATACGACCCGTACTTTGGCAAGGTACATGTCTTCGATGTCGCTGAGGACAAATTCTCAAAGTCACTCGGAGAATGCATAGTCCTGCTCATCTTGTCGCTTGACTATGATATTCTTCAAGAAGGTGTAGTCCCACTTAGACTTGAGATCAACGTGTTTGATGGCCACGATGTCCTTAGAACTGTAGACATCGCGTGTTGAGACTTTTGAACCGTGCATCAGAGTAGATTCTTCGGCGCTCGTGCCAATGATGAATCCCATACAATGCATCTCGGTCGATGCTTGCACGCTGTCGAAAACAAGCGATTTGCGACGCCTCGATAGCTATGCGGTTTGAGTAAATAGTCACTGGAATGGAAGAGTCAACGATGTAGCGATTTCGCGAACCATCACTACCGTAAGAGAAAATCCAGGTCTTTGTTAAAGAAGTATCGAAGGAATCCGTGGTTCATCCGTTTGGCCAATGGTCGGTAGGGGTTTGGTCCAATCGGTGTAGTATGGAGGTTGTCCCTTTTGTGAAGTCAATGTTTGCTTCCGCATTGAGCCAATCCATGTTGTTAGACATATCTCGAGCGATGTTCTCAAGATGATATTCGACCTCGAGGGCGCTTTCAGAGCTGTCTTTTAGAAGTTGAAACGCTTCATTCTTGATTCGCTCAACTCGATTTTGTCATTTCTTCACATGGAACTTTTCTTGCAAAAGTTTTGCGTGCTCCAATGTAGAACCGCTTCACCAAATTCGACCTTCTTCGTGGTAGGAGTTTTATTGACAAGTGTGGAGAACCATTCAAACTCTTCGGTTTTATCGTCATCTAGCCATGATACGACTTCAGTTGAGTCGTCTTCTTCTTCTTTTGGAAGGCCTTGATGATGATTATGGTTTCGCACTTGTTTGGGTGAGGTGGGTTGTTGTAGGGGCTCAAGGACCTCTTCATCGTCACCACCCGTATACTCAAAGTAATCACCGCTTTTTGAGTCATGGGTGGAAACTCGAATCGTCCCGAGGTTTATCAGAGAAGACCGAGGTGGAGGAGACTTTGTTGAGAAGAAGTCCGTTAGGAGGAGGTGACATCAAAGAAGATTCACCGATCGCTTCGACGCTTAGGTGCGAGTCCTTGTCTTTATCCTTATCTTCATCGCCTCTAGGACGTTTCAACTTTTCTCGCTTCAAATCTACAAGCTTCTTGAAGTTGGTAGTCCAAGAATGCTTGATACAGTTTTGCTTCTTCAGAATTGAACATTGCAGATCGTGGCGACATTTGTGTGACAAGTTTAGCCACCAATTCATTATCCGAGAAAACTACATGATCAAATGGATTAATTGTGACGGTTAAAGGTGTTGATCGAATAGTTTGCTTGGCGATCTGCATCAGATTTGGATAAAGTTGTCTGGTGAACAGCTCCTTTTTTGACTTTAGGAATGATATTCTGAAGGTACTTGTTAGTGTAGCCTTCGATCATTTCGTTCAGTTCCTCTTGACGATGACTTTTCATGAATTCCTGAATAATCTTCCTTTCTTATTTCATCTTTTCATGCTCGTCATACAATGCTGTATGTGATCAGCATAGAAATTCAACTTCTTTTGGAGAATGTCTTTCTTTCCGATTTGTTTGACAAAGATTCCCAATACGCTTATGAGCAAGAGATATCCGTGAACGAGGTGGTTTCTTCACCGATTGGATGATGATTTGGTTGATCTCATTGATGGTGGTGGTGATGAATGAGATGAAGAGTCCGATGATGAGGAGACATGAGGCGGCTCGGGGTCCTTAGGCGGTTCAAAAGTTTCCTTCGTGAATGTGTGTGGACTTTCCGAAGCAACTTTGTAAGATATAACTTTCACATACACATCAAACCATAACACAAGGTGGCGAATAAGATGGAATTCTAGAGAGAAAGTTAGAGGTTTAGGAACTTAGTGAGAGAAAGTGAAAGATATTATTATGAGCTCCAACTCTCTACCTTGGAAGGTAGAGAGTATTTATAGTCTTACACAAATCGCCACACTTTGGGTGTGGATCGCATACAGATGGGTAAAGACCCGTCCGTCCTCTCACGGTGTTACTAAACTAAATTACTACTTAACTTAAAAGAACTACGACTACGAGCTTAGCGATTACATATACTTGAGGTGACCGACTCTTAATATCGGGAATTTCTAATTCCTAACAATCTCCCTATGGAGGTCACCTCAATCATGTACCAAACTTACATTGAATACAAATAGATAATACATTAAACATAGTTCTTGCATTCTTGATGTAGTCCTTTGTACTTGAGCTCGTAGTCATTGATTCTTCACAATGCATGTTTGGTTATTCCAAGTGGAGGTCTTTCACCGATCCACGTGATGATAAGTTTGAGCCATCTTTGAGATCATCACTATCAAAAATCTCGAGACATCCATTGTGGTGTTGTGACTTTGGGACCGACATGCTCACATTCGGATCATGATATCTTCTCATCGAGTAGCGGAAGCATTTGTTGAATCATGATATTGGCGCAGCAGAAGCGAAGCTTGTGTGAAAAATATCGAGTCATTTATGCACTAATCATGATTTCTTTTGAGATGAATGTGTTAAGTGAGCATGCGGTCGTGGATTGACCGCTTCATTCGATCACCGCAAACGCCGGGCATACACGCATACAACGATTAGCAACAAATCGCACGAAGTGTCTTTGATCACTTCGTTGAATTGAGGTACACGCCCACGGCCTCGCTGATCAAGACACGCATCGCCTGTGATCGTAGGATTCCTAAGAATCTCCTTGACAGGTTTCGCACTGTTCTAGTTGTTCTCAAACCGAACATCTCAAAGAAGACAACACGGAGTGAGTGAACCAAATAATTTTAAGTCCACCGATTGATGAAAAGAGATTTGAGAGACAATCGTATTGCTCAATAGAAATTGTTTTGCAATACAACGAAGGTTTTATTGAAAATCAATTATCAATCATACAAGCACCTTTGGTTTGAAAATTGGTACACGGTCGATGTGCTAAAGAAAAGTGATTTAAGCACAATGACCGGTTTTCAAAGGTATCCGTCAATCCCTAACTCGAACCGTGATTGATTCAAGAAATTGAATCGCCCCATTGTTTCTGCTCGGTTGTCACATGGTTGATCCATATAATGGATCTCACATGCCACCTACCAGAGCTTGTTTGATGTTGGCTCGAAGGCTTTCCATCTTCATTGTGAATATGTAAACACATCACTCGGATGTTCGCAATACCACAAGGATAATGCGAGGACTCAAGATATAATCTCTTTCCACATTGTGTGAAATGAGAGTCTTCATTGAAAGTGTCCTAATGAGATTTATTGATGATCTCGTGGCTCTAGACTCAATTTGTGCATATTTGGATCCTATAACGGAGACTAGGAGAGGGTCTCCTTCTTCAATATCAACCATCTCTAAGAGAAAGTCGATAGATAATGTCGGTTCCCCGTGAGAATGAAACAAGCCCTTTAATAGGAACTTGAGTGGTTTGGAAAGTTGAAGTGCAAGAAGGCCATCGGGTCCATGACGCCTTGTCTTCAATACCGATGTTTCCATCAAGAGTATATGAATTGAACCGGTTTCGCCCTAAGGTTGAATAAATGGAGGCTATTTGTTTTCACCCTTTTCTCATTCAATTCTTTTAATTCTTCAACCCTTCAATTGCTTACCGAGACTTCATAGCTAGAACCTTGTTGGGTTTATTCCAAGATTAGCTGCTCTCATCCGCACTCTTCCCATATCTCACTTTTCTCCTTTTTTCATCATACCTAAAGACTCTACACTATCTAGTGGATTGTCCTCGGTAGATCCCTCCGGCTCGGCGGATCGGGAACCAATACCTAACCTTATCATCCTTATATCACCGCACATAAAGTAGAGTTGGTCGGTCAATTTGGTATTGTTCATCCGCCAATGGATCCAATTGAAAACCATTTGAAAATCAATTCGGATACTTGTGATATATTATCAAAGCTTTTGTACCGAATTGTTTTTGATATTTTAGAACGAGAACTCCCCTCAACATGTGCATCAAGTATTGAAAATGTTTTGCACACGGAGAGTGTGAGAAAGAATTAACTTTTGATTACCATTTTCTAAAGATATCAACATCACTTCCTCAACAAATCAAGTAGATATAGCATTTCGGAAGGATGAGGTTTCCATAATTTGCTCCCCTCAATATGTGCCTCGAGGTTTGAAAAGAGTTTTGCACATACTAGAGGAACCCGCACATTGGGATAAATGATCACGTTTTAAATCAAAGGTTTTAAGATAGATGCTCCCCTCAACATGTGCATTGAAAAATTGAAATCGATTGTCACATGTGGGCTGGATAGCATGTACATCCTATTATAACCATTTACCTAATTATCGCTTAAACCAATTTAAATCACACATTCTCCCTCGATCACAATTATCAAATCATTTGAAATTTCGATCTCGTATAGATTTAAATTGATTTGAAAGCTTTTAAGGAGAATTGTGACTTGATTGTGAAAGCGTTTGAACGATAAGGATCGGATTTTAAGACTTTAAACTCCATTTATAAACATGCATGTATATCTTTTGAAAACAATTTTAATGCCAAATAACTTTTAATTTAATTGAAATCATTCTCCCTCAATCAATGACGAGGTTGTTGATTGAGAGATAGAGATTTTGACAAATAAGTCCCGATGATTATCAAAATAGAGATTGAGTTATTTTTCAAAGCATTTAGTTTTCAGCAGATAGAGTTTATAGAATCGAGCATAAGATTTGAAAACTTGGTAAGATATGGCTCGTTTCTTTCTTTAAAACCGGTTATTGCTCAAGATGACAATAAACCATTTTCTTTCTCCCAAAAATAATTTTTTTTTTTTTTTTTTTTTTTTTTTTTTTAAGTAAAATTCAACAATATCTGAAGACCCGTGTCATTCTTTGAATGACAAAGACAAAGACCGAGATATAATCGAATCGAGAAAACATGACAAAATGAAATTTTTTTTTTTTTTTTTTTTTTTTTTTTTTTTTTGGAATTTTTCAAATTTTTATGGATTTTGGAAGTTTTATATTTTTCTATTTTGTTTTTCGAATAAATATTTACAAGAGATAGATGAAGATAGACCTTTACTCCTCGCCTTCCTCCTCAAGACGTTTGAGAGTTTCCGTTGAAGGCTTTTCAAGCCAAGACGTGGAAGAATAAACTCAAAACGTTCTCTTGGAAGAGCTTTGGTGAAGATGTCACTAATTGATATTCGACCTCACAAAATATAGTTCCACCACACCTTTTTCAACTTGTTCCTTATGAAATGATGTCGAATGTCGATATGCTTTGCTCTTGAGTGTTGAACGTTGTTGCATGAGAGAGCAATAGCACTTTTATTATCACAAGACAGAGGGATTTTGTTGAATTCAAAGCCATAGTCGATAATTGAGATCTCATCCATAAGATTTGAGCACAACAAGATGACATGGCTATGTATTCAGCCTCTGTAGAGGAAATAGAAGTACTCATTTGCTTTTCGAGGACCACTCACAAGCTTATCACCCAAAATCGAAAGCACCTCCCGACGATTTCGACGTGTATCTTGACAACTCGCATGATCAAGATCGTGATAGGTCGTTAGTGACATACCGGTGTCTTCTGTACCATAGTCCCATATTGATGGTACCATGGAGATACCGAAGACCCGCTTAATCGCTTCAAGGTGCTTTTAGTAGGCTTAGCTCGTATCTAGCACACATGCACACAGAGAACAAAATGTCTGGTCTACTAGCAATGAGATACATCGTGATCCAATCATACTGATATTTCGCTTGGTCAATCATGATCCCCGAGAGGTCCTCATCAAGTTTGGTTCGTCAATCATGGGGTGTCAACAGGTCACATGAATCAAATCCAAATTTCTTTAAAATCTCATTGCATATTTAGATTGATTTATGAAGATGCCTCCGGACTTTGTGAAATTTGTAATCCCAAGAAAATGACATTTGTCCCATCATTGACATTTGAAACTTTGAACTCATTTCATTTGAAAACAATCACATTCCATTGGGTCACGAGGCAAAATAATATCATCAACATAAATTTGAACATGAGTTAAATGTTTGCTCGACTTCTCGGTGAACAATGTAGGATCAACTGCTCCTTTGTGAATCCGTTGAAAGAAGAAACTTTGAGAGGTATCATACCAAGCCCTCGAGCTTGCTTTTAAACCGAAAGAGCCTTCTTCAAACGATAAACGTGAGTAGGATGCTCTTGATTCACAAATCCTTCGGGTTTACCGACGTGAGCGACTTCTTTAAGATCTCCGCTCGTAAATGCCGCCTTTACATCCATCCGATATACCACCATGTTCTTACTTGCAAGATTAGCCAAAAGATTCTCGATTGCCTCGATTCGAGCAACTGGAGCAAATGATTCTTCAAAGTCTATACCTCCTCTTGACGATATCCTTTAGCAACCAATCGAGCCTTGTTTTTCAACACATCACCATGCTCATCAAGTTTTACTTTGAAGATCCATTTTAGAGCTATAATCATAGCACGCCTGGAGCAGTACTAACTCCCATACATCAAGACGATCAAACTCATGAATTTCATCTTGCATAGCATTGAACCACTATCTTCATTCATGGCGCTTTAACGCTTTTGGTTCGATCTTAGATAGTACGGAGTTGAAGAAGCACCATAAGGCATCGGTTGCGAGTTGCTTCCGGGTTGATACAGACGAGAGGGATTACCAATGATGTTGTCTAATGGATGATCGTGAGTCCATTTTCGAGGTGTTCATGTGGCATTTGGCCGAGGAACCGAGGTAGTCGAGTCGATGTCTCTCAAGAAGATGGTTCTCACTGATGATTCGTGAGTAGCAAATATGTTTTCAAATGGAGCATCTTCGTGAGTCGCAAAGGATTAACTTCATCATTGATGCCGTAAACATTTCCATGATGTACATTTCAAGAATGATGATTTGTTGATGAGATCAAGGATCAAGCAGAAAGTGCTTCTTGACTTACGCTATTGAAACCGATGGATTAACTTCATTCATCGGTATCTCGAGCAACCTCTGTTGTAGGGATCATCACTTCATTAGTAGTGGACTCATACAGCTCATCAAACATTGGATCAAACAATTTCTTTACATCATCTTCGATGGAGGTACATATGGTGTTTCTTGAGAGGAGTTTGGAACAAGGGATGAACCAATAGGATCAAGTATGAAGTGCGGGTCCGAAATGAGTGTCCAGAGCCATTTGACCGGTCACCATCAAACGTAACGTGAATTGTTTCCATGATATTTCGGGTTCTTTTTGTTGTAGATTCGTATCCCTTTTGTTTGGTGCATATCCTACAAATACTCCAATGTCGCCTTTAGCTCTAAGTTTGCCCAAGTCTTGACCCTCATTAGTTGGATAGCACAAGGCACCAAACACACGAAGGAAAGATAGATTGGGTTTCTGTTGTGGACAAGTTCATATGGAGTTTTTCCATGAATGGTGTGAATCAGTGAACCATTTTGTGTGTAATATGCGGTGGCAATTGCTTCATTTGTAGAAACATTGAACCTTTGAGTAAATCAAGATTGTTCTAGCAGCTTCAACAAGAGTACGATTTCGCCTTTCAACTACACCGCTCGTTGAGGGTTCGTGGAACACTTCTTTGATGGTCGATTCCAATGCTTTCATAGAATTCACTAAGTTGTTTGTTGACAAACCCGGCCCATTGTCTGCTCGATAATTCGATAGCCTTGTTTAGTCTAACTCGCACTGCTTGATGAGTTTGATGATGATATCGAGTTTCATCCTTTGTCCTTAAGAACTTGACCCGTGTGAATCTAGAATAATCATCAACCACAACTAACACATATTTCTTCCCAAAGATATTCTCGCACCTCATTGGTCCACATAAATCCATATGAATCATATGAAGAACTTCGTGATGAGTTAGAAGGTTTGGGTTTATGGGCATACTTTTGCTTTTTCCCAATTGGCAAGTCGAACAAAGATGATCCTTTTCATACTTTAGTCTAGGTAAACCTACAACTAAGTCCTTTCGAAAGATCGCTGATGGTGCCAAGTTCAAGTGATTGAGACGACGATGCCATAACCATGACTTTGTTTTTGAAGCCTTTGATAACAAGCGATTGGTGATGCTCTCATCATGTCATCGATAGAGATAGTGTAAAGGTTTGAGCCACGAGTTCCTTTTAACAGTTCCTTTCCATTAAGATCTCTAACAAAGGTGTATGTTTTTCAAGGCTACTTCTAGATCGTAATCACGTAATTGACCAACAGAGAATGATTATGACCTAAACCTTCCACATAATACACTGGAGATGACACTATCGCCAACAACATAATCTCCATAACCCATAATAGCACCGAAATGATCATTACCAAATCTAACGCCCCGATGAATTTGCTCACGGTTCATGAGCCGTGACCGTCTCCAAATATATGTTTGGAACAAATGAGTCCAGTACTACGTAACGATTTGAACGATCCGCAGCTGAACATGCATAAGAATGGATAATCGATATTTGGGATCCCCATGCAAGAATGGGTTCCATTTGGTTAGTAGCAACAGTTGGACCACCCACATCGTAAATAGAAGCATTCATGTCGACGGTGAAGTAGTGGAATCATTGTGAATAGATGCAATACTAGTGTCTCAGATAGTCCTATTTACGCAGTGACCACTTCTTAAGTGGAATAGTTCTACCAAGAGGCATCCATTTTCTAGTGGGCATTATCTCGATTAGTTTTATGACCAACTGTATCCAATAAAAGCCTATTCTCTGAATGTTCTTCCGTGGGTTTCATTGTTTTCTAACTCTCTTCGCTTTTGCCTTTTAGCCTTTTTAGCATGAATTTTAGCATTAACAACATTAATCGGACAATTAACATCATTAGGCGTAACATTAACATCACATTCATGATTAGAAATGTAATTCAAGCAATCATCGCACAAGGTTTGCAAATAGTATCGTAATCAATTAATTACAAGACGCTTATGGCTAATACTAGAATCAACACGATTCGCTTTATTCGATTCAAACATAAGGTTCCTAGATTGTTCTTCTATTCTCTTCCAAAGGCACATTCTTAGATTGAGAGGTCCTATCATTCCTTGTATTGTCTTGAGACTTTGACCGCTCCCTTTAATGTCACCGATTACTCTGTAGAGGAATGGGAACATTAGTTTGTTTTACTACCTTTGCACCACTGCTTAGATGTGGGATCCGAACTACATGCAGTGCACTAAGGTTCACTTTCTTAACATTAGAGGTACCGAGATTAGTACTCCTAGAAGGCACATTTGAGTTCACTTTCCTAGTATTGATGATCTAAAATCGAACTACTCACCGTGCACTACTCCTCACATTCAAACCATTGGGAATCGAGTGCATGTCATGTTTGGCCTTAGGCATTGAGCATGGAATCAAGGGGTTAACTCTCTCACCTAATGTTTTGGGCATATAGTGATCAAACATTCTAAGATTTCTTGAGATCGTTTGGCATATAGGCATGCATGTCCAATTGCATTATCATGAGGTTTTCTAGCTTATCCTCTTCAACAATCTCACGCAGCATTCTAAGCAATCCTTAAGGGATGAGAAATATGTTTGAATGGCAAGTTTGTTGTTCCTTAGGTGAGGGGGACATATGTCACGCTTAAAGTAGATTTATTCCCGAGTGAACCTTAGATACAACATTCTCCTCATTGATCATTGGCATTTTCCTTTTACCCGACTCTTGATTCTCAATTTCCTTTTGCAATGAAGTTATTTGTTCGTTGTTTTTGTTACGAGTGACTTTAATTGATTCAAACAACTCATTGAAATGACGTTTAACCTTTTCATTCTCTTCTAGGAAACTTTCGCTTTCCTTTGTAAAACATTTACTAGGTTTTGAAGATGAAACGCTTGAGAATTCGAGAATCTAAAGAGGAGGCATTTGGGAGCCCGTCATATTGTTCGCTTGACCCTTTAATTGAGAGATTTGGGCTTTCAACTTTCTCGATCGTGTTGGACCGAGCTTGAATCTGCTCATCACGCTTTGTTAATTTGAAAATCGCATCAAACTCGAGCATCCAAGATGTCTTGATATTTGAAGTTTTGACATTTTCTTTGAGATGTTGATATTTTAGTTGTAAATTAAAATACTCAACTTCTAGTTTAGAAAAGTGTTTAACCAACGGTCGTGATCATCCAGCTCAATTTTCTCGCTTAGTTTAGAATTAGTTTTTCAAGCTCAATGACACGATCATGGGAGACTTTCGAGGCCACAGATAATTCATGAAATTTTGAAGCATTAATGGAGCAATTTGAAGCGGTGAAAACACATCTTGAGCAACACATTCAAGAATAAGATTCTCATTTAATGTATGCAAGTTCTTTCTCTCAATCTCATTATATTTTAGTGCGCTCATAATCACTAACTTCAAAGAACCATTGCATCAAATTCCTTTTCCATACCCTTAATATCGCCTTCTACCCCTTTTAAGACTCTCAAAGTGATCTTTAGAAGTTTAAAGAAAGGCATGACCTCGCTTAAATAACATTCTTTCATTTGTTCAAAACCTCTTTCACCTTCGCTATACCCGCTGGGAGTGATCCTTTTCTTGCAAGTTTTTTCAAAATCAACAAATAGTTGGAATATAACGTATTGGCTAATTAATGTCTTGCTTTTAGTGGCAATTGTTCTAGGTACAAGATGCATAGGTGTATTAGGAGGATACACAGCTGTTTCCAGGCATTTTCCGAAGGGAGGGTTTGTTTCTACAATATTTTCGACTTTTCGCTTATCTAAATCCATTTTCCGTAAGACTTGTTCGGAGTCAACAAAGTCTCGTGGCTTAAACTTGTTTAATGCAATCCAGCTTTTCCTTTATGTAATCGTGAGGAGAGATAATTATTTTTTCTCTTTGCATTTAGGGTCATCAAGTTTTTGTTCATCCTTTCTAGTGACTTCATCTCGATTTCTTATCTTCCTCAAGTGCACTCAACGCAACTAGGTTTCGCCTAGGCTTAAGAATTTCATTACCATCATAAATCACCTTATGAGCATTTCTAGCCTTTTGATTACCTCGGATTTGGTTCCTCAACAAGGGAATGCTATGCTTATCGCTTAAGACTCGATGTTTGGTGACCATGAAAGAAAATTCAATGGTGTTTCCTTGTATATACAACTTGTTTTCAAGTTTGTTTTTCAAAGTTTTCGATTAGAAAATCTCTTAAGAGCTTTGATTCTTTTGCATTAAATTCTTGCTTAAGCATTTTCACGCTTTCTTGAAGTTCTTGTTTTTCTTAGTGTTTTAGAAAGTTTTTCTTGCAAAGAATTTAATTCTTGTTTCAATACTTCTTCTAAAATTACTCTTTCTAATAACCAGACGCACTTGGTCATCCATTTCCGCTTCACGAGTGGTCAACTCAAATTTTGCACGTTGTTCATAAATGGCAACACGTTCCTTATAGGCATTTAGTTCGTAGATAATGGAATCATCAGAGCACATGCAAGTGTATTCATCAAAGACATAGTCATTGTTGATGCAGAAGATGCATCACTAGGTACAACTTCACTTTCACTTTGTTTCACGATTGATCATATGGGACAATATTGATATTACCCGTATTTTCAATATTTGATTCAAAAGTTTCGGTTGGTTGTACTTTGTCATGCATCTGCTGCACATCAAGATCATCATATAGCTTTAATACCTCGAGATGAGTTTGTCCTTTGATGGGCCACCTTGTGGTGAAGAAGTGACCTTGGGAGACACCATGGGAGAGATGCTAGCCATAAATATTGTGTGTGCGAGGTCCATCATCCACATCGAGTCGTAAGCATCGCAGCCACCGACTTGAAAGGCATTTTGATGATTGTGACCTATCTCCGAATGGGCCGCTCATCTACATCTCGCATCATAGGTCTTGGCATTGCCTTCAAAGAAGAAATGCTAGCCTCTTCATTCAAAGTAGCACCATTGTCCCGAGCTTGAGCCAAGAACATCTTATCTCTCAAGTATTCGCATTTTGTGGACGCTTTGAGATGTGCGCCTTGCAAAGTGTCCTCACCACCACGCTTAAAGCATTTGATTGGCTTAGCTTGACCGGGTTACCATTCCTTCCTCGATTCGGTTTCCAACATAACCTCTCCCGGCCCACCTCGTCCCCTGCTCATACTGCCTTTCCCGAATCGGTTGCACCACGATCCTTCCATCTTTAATAGTGGCTTGATTATGTGGGTTAGATGCGCTCGAGGTTGTTGTTGGTTTGTGGAAGAGAATTCATGTTTTGACTAATGAGAAGAGCAAGTTGATTAATGATGTTACCACGTGTGCATCAAAGATCGCCTTGTTTGAACCGAGGATCGTGGATGAGTTTGTGATTACCATTACCCAAGGGTATGACTTGTGATGCTTTGGTTGTGATTCCAATGTTTGAGTAGAAGGCGGTTGAATCATTAGACGAGCTTGTCTCTCCCGGGTTAGTTTTGAACCGATTGAGAATCAATTTTTCAAACATGGCATGTCTTTCATTCGAAGGAGGAAGGCATAGAGTTGCTCATAGTTTGTGTTCTTCAATCCTTTAGTGAGCTTCACAATGTAACAAACTTGTGCCATTCGGGATTCATGTTGTTCACAAATTTTGAGTTCAACTCAATTTTAGGCATAGTCATCTTGATGTTCCTCCTGTCATTCACTAACTTATGAAATCTCACATAGTACTCATAGACACTCTCATCGGTTTCATCTTGAAGTGCTCAAATTCATCATAGAGTTGGGATTCCCTGCCTTCCATAGTTAATTTCAACCGAGAGAAGCATCTTAACGTTATCCCAAACAAATTTTGCATCGTTGTTATGATTGATCGACTTATAGATGTCTTTAGGAAGACCTTGAAGAACAATGTTTCAAGCCCCGATATCTCGCATCGAATCTCTTTTCTCCTCATTATCAAGCTCATTGTACATCTTAGGTCCGCTCCATTCCGTAGACAGAGTACCATCTTCATTAGTATCAAGTATGTCTCTAGTCGCTTCAACCCGATATGGTCCTTCATCAATGGATTTGAGAATGTTTACACCATTTTCCTTACCAAGGCAATACAATCGATTCGTTGAGCCCAAGAATCGTAGTCGATTCTCACAAGCATTGGTGGACGAGTATCCGAGCCACCGCTTGAACATCCTCGGCAATGATGGAGATGACAAATGGGAACAGTGGGAATGTTGGTAGACATGTTAATGCATTATACGGGATTTTATAACTCTATGATTAAACCGGAAATAGATTCTTTCACGGATTTTACTAAATCAAGAGAAACCGTAAACAATCACTCAAGTTGCTAGATGGTAAAGTGCTAACTCGCTACCAAATAATGCACTAAGTCGCTAGAAATTAGTGCACTAAGTCGCTAACCCTTAACTCGCTACACGCCTAAGTCGCTAGAGTCCCAAGTCGCCAATGTAAAAGCAAGTCGCTAAAGAGTAACTCGCTCTGCACTAAGTCGCTAGCCAAATTTAGCAGAATTGCCACACAAGTCGCTAGATATGCAAGTCGCTAAAGAGCAACTCACATGCACTCAAGTCGCTACCATTAAGTCGCTAACCGTAGTGGAGATTCCACTACTTGTACTTTAACTCGCTAGCTCTAACTCGCTAGCTTTTATAATCAGAATCGCTACAAAACTATGAAGCAAGTCGCTACCAAGAAAACAAGTCCGAGAGCTAACTCGCTAGCTTGAAAACCAAATAACCTTCACTTTTCAATCCAAAACAACCCAACCAAGATGATTCAAGCTTACCAAATGAAAACCTAAACACTTTTGATGATTCTAAACATGAAAGTACCAACAAAATTCAAACTTTAACACAAGAAATCAACCAAATGATGCAAAACCACTAAACTTTTTCAAACTCAAAACCACCTAAAACCACTATAAATCCAAAGATGTGCAAGATATGATCTAACCATGGCTCTTGATACCAATTGTAAGATATAACTTTTCACATACACATCAAACCATAACACAAGGTGGCTTAATAAGATGGAATTCTAGAGAGAAAGTTAGAGGTTTAGGGAACTTAGTGAGAGAAAGTGAAAGATATTATTATGAGCTCCAACTCTCTACCTTGGAAGGTAGAGAGTATTTATAGTCTTACACAAATCGCCACACTTTGGGGCATGGATCAGGCATACAGCTGGTAAAGACCGTCCGTCCTCCACGGTGTTACTAAACTAAATTACTACTTAACTTAAAAGAACTACGACTACGAGCTCTAGCGATTACATATACTGAGGTGACCGACTCTTTAATACGGGAATTTCTAATTCCTAACAAACTTGTCATAACCATCATCTTTATCTTTCTCGACTTCTCGCCTGTGGTTCTCAAACTCATATTCGATAGTATCCTCCACAAGCTTTTGTTGTTGCAGAAGAGTGGTGGCACCGGATCCCTTATCGGGTCGACAACCACATCAGATCCGGTGAGAGTGGTAGCACCACTTGATCCTCCCGGCCACCCATTTGGTCTTTTGCAAATTCTTCACCTTTGAAGGTGACTAACGAATTTAACCGCCTTCCGTAGGATTGATCCAGCTTTCTTCTTCATCTTCGTAGCTTTCATCATATGGCATAAATGCAGAGTCTTCCTTTCCTTTATCGCTTGAGGACTTGAGGTTTTGCATCAAGGATTGTCATCCTTGCGCTTCGTAGTAGGAAATATCTTCATCTCAGTCAAGACCTTGAGAGTTTTCATCCAAAAGTCGCTTTTTGTGGTTCGGCTTAGGGATTGGGATGGGAGTAGCTTCCTTAGAGGAACAATCCTCTTCTTGAAGGGTTCCTCTTGGGAATTTCCTTTGACTCTCCGTACTTATGCACTTCCAAGATCGCCTCTTCTCGGTTCTCCGAGTAGGTGTCCCGTGCCTTTTCATCAAGATGGCCAACTTTTCCTTCTTTAACTCGCACCCGATACCTTTTGTACGCTTCAGCTTTTTGATTTCCTTTGTAAGAAGGTGATCGGGCAACTCAACACCCCGCTTCTTCATAGACGATTCTTTGATTCTCGACAGATAGTATGTGCTCGCTAAGATGTCATGATTATCTCGGGTCATTGAGTCTCTTGGGATATCGTGATGAAGTCCAAGAGCTCTCTAGATCAACAATTTGTGTATCCGACATAGGAATTTGGAGCCAAGCTTCTTATGAGACAAAGATCATATCTTCCCATAGCAAAGGCTTCAATTATAATGTCCTTCTTGTTGATCAACCACTGTAAAATTTGCGCCCATGAGCTTGGGATGCTCATAGCCACCGTCACGACCGTAGACCGATTTGGTGATGATCATATAGAGTGTCCTCCATGGTTGAGGAATATTCTTCACCCACACGAGAGTGCTTAGTAATGATTCTTGCGCTTCATCATAACCAATATCTATCAAGAATTGCAGACGATGCTGCTTAGTAGGGGTGGCAAAGAAGTCGGTTGGAGCGATGTCCGGAATGATGAAAACAGCCCGTAAGTCATCACGAGTGATAGTGACTTGTTTGTGATTAAGAGTCACATTCACAAGATTTTGACCGCTGATCCTCTCGCATAGAATCCTTAATTGTTGAATATAGACCTGAAGGCGTGGCGAGTGTGAGAGCATGTTTTGGTAGGGATGATTCCTAAGAATATCCACCGCAATGAGACAAGAAGATTCTCGAGCATGCGAGGGTGTCAAAGTCAACCCTAAGTTTGTTCTTTCCAAGCTTTCTGATAACCCTCTCGAAAGATATCAAGAATTGTAAGAACTTCCGATGCATCCACATTCATTTGTTCACCATGTCGTGATCTCAAATAACATTAGCCAAAAGAACCAACATATCGAAAGACATAATGTTAGTCAATGTAAGGTTTTATTGTCTAGTTATTGAATGTACAAGTGTCAATGATTGTTACGAGTCCTAAGTCACTTGTTTGTCCAATAGTCTAATGACGCTAGAAATATTTTGTGAGTTAGTTAACTTTAAGTTTTAAAGTTTATGTTATCACTTATTGTCCACAACATATCAAACTTTTAAGTTTATTAGTGACATTATTTGATTCGTGACGTTATGATAAGTTTATTAACAAGTTTGTACACGTAACAATTCATTATGAAGGTCAATCCAGGTTGCGTAGTTTTGGCAAAGTTAAGCGTAAAAAGAATGACATATGCATAGACGAAAGCTACGCGTAGGATCCTCACTTACGCGTAAGAAATGTTACGCGAGGAAAAGGACACCTTATGCGTAGAGCTTACGCCAGAGGCGATATATACCTTACGCGAAGGCTTACTCATAATAGTAGACCTTATGCGTAGAGGTCATCGCACGCATATCCTTCACGTGATACGCCAGAGTCCCATTGTAGAACCTTACGCGTAATGGTTATGCGTAGGATTATTCTTACGCATAACCCGACTACGCCGAGGGTAATCCTTATGCGCGAGAGTAACAAGGACCTTGATTCGAGTTTTACGAGTAACAAGCCTGAAATAAAACCATCATATCATCAATATTAACACATAAATTCATTTTAACAACAAATCATGGCAAGAACACTTGTTAAACAGTTATGCGTAGAACTACATACGCGTAATCCAAAACCCTAATAGTTCAAGAACTACGCGTAACAATTCTAACCATGGAAATTGCACCAAACGTTTTCTGGTAGGTCTAAGGTATTGTGAGAGTCTACTAACCAAGTTTAAACATCCAATTCATGGTGAATCAAAAATACCCAAACTCAAGAACTTTAAACCCTAATTCCAAATTGTTAATAATTTAGAGTTTCTGGGTGGTTATAGAGCAAGGATATCATCAATTCAACATCATAAAAACATAACCCAACAACCTTTTTGACCAAAACACTTCACATTCGAAAACACCCAATTCGACACAAGAACCCTAATTTTCAAAAATCATTAATACGTGTTTCTGGGTGGGTTTTGATGGTTAAATGATATCATTGATGTATTTGAAACGTTTTGACACAATCCATTTAACCACAAAACACACAATGATTGTGTGTTCATACGCTATGCGTAGAACACATAATCACGCCAGAAACAATTTTTAGCCGTTGGATTTGCATGGAATTAAAACCTTAGCTTAAAAACTTGTTTTAATCACGAAACAACTTACAAAGAGATGATCAAAAGAACGGATTTCTTGGTTGATTCTTAGGCGTAGATTGGTTAGGTTGTGTGTATTAAATGTGAAGTGAATAAGTTAGGTGGGGTATTTTATTAAAAGTAACTTTAACATTTTGATGCTTTAGTCCCTCCACCTTTTCCATTTTCAAACAAAGCCATTTAACTTCCATTTTGGTTACCAAACACGCTTTTAGGAAAGAAACTGACGACACTCCTCCCGACTTAAGAAATAATGAAAGGTTATAAATTTAGTCCGAGGAGTGTCATTTAACCGTAAAATTCACCACCATTGTTAAATGAAACAACCAAGATATGGTAACATGCAAGTACATGATGTTTTGAAACAGTTATGAAAGTTTTCTCCCTCAACACTTGATCGACATAAATATCGGATTATAGTGTTGAAGGAAGAAATGTACTTGCCATGTTGAAAGATTATAGATTAGAGGAATATTTTGTAGTTTTATAAGATTTTATATTTTTGTATTTTGTTTTGAAATTTATTTACAAAAGATGTTTTGGTGTTTGATGTGTTTTAAGATCTGCTTTAAGAGGTCATCCAATTCCTCTTAAGTCAAACACCGATACCAATTCGGTGGACCAACTCATTAAACCTAGCGGGAGGCAAGGCTTTGGTGAGCAGATTTGCCAATTGGTATTCAAGACCCACAAAGTATAATTCAACGGTACCCTATTCCACGTGGTCCTTGATGAAATGATAGCTAAGATCGATGTGCTTTGATTTCGAGTGCCGAATCGAGTTGCACGAGATCGCAATGGCACTTCGATTGTCGCAGACATCGATTCTCACAACACGTAACCATAGTCTTTGAGTTGTGTTCTCATCCGATGACTTGAGCACAACATGCGGACATGGCTACATATTCGCTTCGGTTGATGACAAATATGTACAATCCTCGCTTTGATTGCCAAGACACCGCTTTATCACCAAGAAATTGTAGAGCTCTCAAGTACTTTTCCTCGAGTCTAAGCATCCTGCGTGGTCGTTGTCCAAAAAGCGATTCGTTCAAAACCGTAATCCTTCTGATACCGATCCCCAAATTAATGGTTCCTTTGATGTATTTGAGGATTCTTTTAGCCTCAGAGAGGTGGGTTTCAGATTGGTCGCGATCGATAACGGGAGCATAGATAAACGGCAAAGACAATATCAAGTCTCTAGTTGTTAGATACATGAGAGACCCAATAATACTTGGTATTTGGTAGGGTCAACCAATTTCCCATGTAAATCAAAGATCTAGCTTCTTGGTATGAGCCATTGGTGTGGCATAAGTGTCACAGTTGTCATTCCAAATTTGTTTAACAGCTCAAGGGCATATTTGATCGACTCAAGAAAATACCACGGGTGATTGATGAACTTGCAATCCTAGAAAGAATGTAAGTTCACCCATCAGGACATTTCAAAAATTTTCTTCATTAGTTTTGCAAAAGCGATTGAAAACTTTTATGTGTAGACCCAAAATGATGTCATCCACGTAAATTTGAACAATTAAGATATGTGCCCGTGATATTGTATAAAAGAGTTGGGTCAACCGAACCTTTGGTGAAATTATTAGCAATGAGGAAAGATGATAGCTTATCGCACCATGCCCGAGGGGCTTGTTTGAGACCATAAAGAGCTTTGTTCGGTTTGTAGACATGGTTCGGGAACTCGTGATCAACGAATCCATCCGGTTGGTCGACATAGACTATTTTTAAGTTGTCCATTGAGAAACGCCGCTTTGACATCCATCCGATAGATCATATTCATATGAGCCGCGAACGCTAGAAATATTGATAACGCTACATGTGTCGTCGGGGTCAAGGAAACTTCCTTTTCTTGAGCAAGTTTTATAACACCTAGGCAAGTGAACCTAATCGCTGTAGTGTAGTAATTAGGGTAAGCCACGGGTATTGATATCGTTCTCTAGGGGAATAGGAATGCTAGTAAGGAGTTACTACGCTAAGGTTAAGGTTGAGGAAGATTATTTTTTATATTTTTATATTTTTTAGGAAATTGAAAAGTACGAATCTCGGGTATTGGATTTGGGGGGGGGGTTGGTATTAATACCGATTACTCTACTATTATCTAATTATCTAAACTAAGGTTGTGGGAGTCTATGTCTAATTAATGTGTGCTCGTATGATAGTTTAAAGATGTGTTTACTTAGGTTGTACTACTCCTTAATTATCTCCTATTGATGGTTGAGTTGTCACGTCTTATTCTTAGTTGCGTTGTGTGTCTAAAGTTGTAGGGTATGCATTTCTCCCAACTCTTTGAACTTACCAAAGGGTCTCGCCTACAAACCCACTAGGATGATAAACTCCTACTCTAAGGCGCTCTTTGGATGGTTTAGCTTACAACTACTCGGGTAATTATATTCTAAGGTTCACAAAGATGAATCAAGCATTAAGTACACAACTAATTATCTATCGCATTACTAGATCATTAATCAACTAAGATAAGAAACAACCAATCAATATTCAATAATTAAGTTTCATACTTCCTAAGCAAACACACAAATAAATTAGCGGGACATGGAGAACATGCAAGCATACACACAAATAATCAAAGACATAATTGAATTAATGAAGTAAAGACTTATCTTGATGTAAGATAGGTTTAAAACCTAAAATCTTGTACAAGACACCTTAGGTTTGGTTTTAGGTTTTCACCCAAAAGACTCTCCTAAAACCGAAAAATTCGGATTATATATATAAGATTACATATGCGACGGCGCCACCTTATGTTTCGTGACCGCCGTGTCGCCGCCATTAGGGTTTCGTCTTGGCCACGTTAACCTTGCGACGGCGCCACCTTATGTCCGTGACGCCGCCTTCTTGACTTTCGGCGTCGTCTGGATTGCATCTAGGCCGCCCGAGTAGCGACGGCCTACTCTTTCACAACTAGACGCCGCCGCTTGAAAATACGAGTTTTGGGTTCCGGACCGTCACAACAATTTTGGGACGGCCGCCATTAGCTTTGACGCCGCCGCCTTCTAATTTCAAAGAATGTGAGTGTCTCAATTTTGACTTTGGCCATTTTCTTCATACATTCACGCCTTTTCGTCCAAATAAGTGCCATTCCAAAGATTTTGCCTTCAAGAGACCTAAAAGTGAAAAGGAACAATATTAAGCAATAACGGATACAAAAGTGATCAAATAAGGACTTAAACGACCTCTCAAAATGGTACCTTTAAAACCTTATCAAATATCCCTACACTTGTTATTTGCTTGTCCTCAAGCAAATGTGCTTTTAGCCAATTAATTTATAAGTTGGGGTCATGAAGCATTAATTCAAAACGGTCCACAACACATATAAGCCCGCAAAAGTCATAACAAGCATGAAAATTACATACTAGCACCTCACATGGGGTGTTTGGATACTTACATCTCTCTCGGTGTATATATGAAATATAACAAATAGGAAATGGAAGATAAACACTCATTAACCGGTCCTAGTACAAAGATTACCATAGGCTTGAGAATAGATCAAACCTCCATCGCTTTGGCGAAGCACCTAGGAAAGACTATCAAAGAGGTCTTTTAAAGGGTTGTAATGTTAGGCTTACGGTAGGGAAATAAGGGTTTGGTGGGATAGGCTATTTAGTGGTGGTAAGTCAAAAATCTCTATGTTAAATGCATATGAAGAATGGCGCTGCTAAGCCAAGACTCGACACTCTAAACTCTAGATAACTCGAATTAAATAAACATAAATTTAAAGGATAGATGTAGGATGGTAGCCCGTAAATATATATATATATATATATATATATATATATATATATATATATATATATATATATATATATATATATATATATATTTTTTTTTTTCACTTTTTTTCACTTTTTTTTTCTTTTCGATTTTTTTTTTTCATACACTTCTACTCTACCATCCTCTACGATAACATCAAAATAATAGGGATTTATAGGCACATCCCTACACTTGAGTTTTTATTACTCTAACACTAATTTGACCCGATTTGAAAAGATCAAAACACTTGGGGTACATTATTACGCAAACAAAGGGAATTTGAATTTAACGCTCCCTTCCGTCATTTCATAAAGTTTAACTTTTCCCATGAATCCCAATCGTACCAAAGCGTATACAAAGGATATGACTCGACTTAGCAACTTATGCAAGCAACTAGATAATTGAACTAAGGGTTTAGGGTGATAACAAACATTTGCACTAAAAGTGAGTGCATAAGGGGTAGGCTAAGGCGATTTGGGTGTATATTTGGGGTGGGGTGTAAACAATGCCCTTCATTGATATTCGGAAAACCGAAACATCACGAGAACCGCGAAAAGGATAGGCTCGAGGATTAACTAGGGTATCGTGTACTAAAGATGAGTACAACGCAAAGGGTGTGGGGAATTACTCAACCGATATGGAAGAAGTAATTATATTACAATGTATCAAACAAGGGTTTATCCTAATGCCTCTTATCATTTAGTTATTCCTAACTACACAAGTGTAGCCTCACTTGCGATCTCGAATGCATCACAAAACAAGTTCTAGAATCTAATATAGTACCGGTTCACACTCTAAGCATTGAAGATGAATGCTTTAATTCCTACTAATCTAAGGGCGATCCTCACATTTTGGTGGAATTTGGGTGGTAAAGGGTTTTGTGCTAGTCATATAACTTCCTATCCATGAGACGCTTTTGTTAAGACTAATGGCCCACTCCTATATGTCATAAAATTTTAAATTTGGTGCCAAAATTACCCTAACCGACATTTCTCATGGTTTATTACACAATCACAATTGGACAAAGCAAATAGTCAAGGATAAGCATAGTTTCAAAGTTCCTGCTTTATTTTCCTTCCCTACATTTAAACCGAACATTGTCCCCAATGTTCCCGAAAGTATCAAAGTTATGATAAAAGAAGGTAATTAAAACGAAAGAAACTAATACTCCCCGATTAGCTCGGTAGGATCCGTAAAGTGGTGGTTAAATCCTTTTCAAGAAGAATTATTGCGTGAAAAGCTCCTTCCAATCTTATGTAACTTCTTCTTGACAAACTAAACTCGCACACTTGAAGAAAACAAATGAAACCTTCGCGTAAAATCGGCGGTAATAATATATATAAGACTCGATTTAAACTAGGATATAATGCTTGTGAAATGGATGTTTACTGAATTTTAAGAAAATTAAGACCGAAAATTCCAAAATTTTATAAGTGGCTCGTAAAACGAGAAAAAGTAATCGATGTTTTACTCCTTCCCGACGCCGTCAGTTGCAATCTGACGCCGTCAGTTATCCCGACAAAACCGGTGCGATTTTCCGAAAAATTCGAAAATTTACATCTTTAGAACTGGAAAATTTCGCAAAACATCCATTATGACTCGATACAAGCATTTGACTCGAACAAACAAACATAAATATCTTTTAGTTAATTGTTATTCTCATGTTTACGTTTCTTTTGAAAACGTGTGTAATCCTCCCTACACTTATCCCTTATGTAAAATACCTTTATATGCAATTAAGACGAGGTTAAAAACAAAATAAAGCATTTTTACAAATTTAAACATGAGGATAAACAATTAATAAAAGATATAAGACACTAACAAGCAAACAATTAAGCATGGGTTGCCTCCCACGAAGTGCTTTTCTTTATTAAAGAGTCTTGTAGCTAGACTCATCGTCGTGCTCCTACGTTTTCTCATTACCGCCCTCTTCACCCTTTGTTTTCCCTTCATCGAAAGGGTGTAGACGCTGTATGCTCACCGTGGATTCCTTGCCAACGCTGTAAATTATGGCGACGGTTTTATCTTTTAAATTGGTCTCCTTAACTGTGAAAGGCCCAAACCATCTTGGTTTGTTTCTTCCTCGTAATGCCCTTATCCGAGATCTATACAAGAGCACTTTTTCTCCCTTTAGAAATTCCTTAGGTCCTTTTGTACCTTAGGTATTGAGGTGGGATTGCTTCCTAACTTTTATCGGGTTTCCACAATGTCGCATACAATCCTTGAACCATAAAGTCTCTAAGCCCTTTTTCCTACCATTCATCTTCTTCTTAACATTGTTGCCGGGGCTTTTCGATTTCCACCGTAATCATTTCCATGATCTTAAGAGGGTATCTTGGGATGATGGGTATCCTAGAGTACCCTTCCCGCTGAGTATCATGATGCCTTCTCCGCATTTGATGGTTGCCTTGGCGGTGGCCGTGAACGGTGTCCCAAGAATGAGGGTACATTTTATCTTCCTCAACATCAATGATCACGAAATCCACCGGATAAACGATGTTAGCCACCTCAATTAGAACATCAACGGCGATTCCTGGGGTGGACATAAGTATGATTAGCTAAGGAAAGTCTAAGGTCGGTTTTGGCTGGTTTCTCTTTAGTTAACTTATTATAGATTGACAATGGCATTATGTTCACATCGGTCCCTTGATCGCCAAGGCATTTATATTGTCCATGTCACCGACACTAACCGGTATCACGAAATTTCGTGGTGTCTCGTTTTCTTGTTAACGGTTTTTATAACCAACTCATATAGAGGTTCCATAGGTAAGGCGTCGATTCTTCTTCCGCTATTTTTCCTTCAAGAGCTTCCCTAAGAACTTAATTGTACCTAAAGTTGTTTACTTGGTTAGCAATGGTTTTCTTGTTAATTTCGTGCTTAAGGTAATACTCAATGGTCTCGTGTTCATCATTAGGCATGAGACTCATCCTTCGTGCTTTCCTCGCTTTTCCACATCTCATCCCTTGCATTCTCGTGCATAATGGAAACGCGTTTATAAATGAAGTGGGAGGGCAATCATTGCTTCTTACGAGCACTTTTCGGGAACCTTTGTTATGGTAAATTCAATTACCAAATCCATCATTTCTTTCATTTTTGCTTGCATTTCTCTCTCGCCTATAAACCTCCTCTTCAATCTGGCTAATCTCTCGTATGAGCTGCCATGTACTCCTCATTTGATCCTTGAAGCTTGGTGAAAGTGGTATTGGGGAAGTAGAAGCAAGCGCCTTTCGAACTGGGTTTTGCTCGCGACTGGGATTCCGAAAGAGGTGTGGAGCGGTTGGTGGAGTGGGCGGATTTGACGACCTCTCGAGGAATTTGTACGGGTGCTCTTTTTCGCCTTTCCATAAGATAATCAATTCCTCTCGATGGCACTCAATTGCTCTTCGAGTGTATCGGAGGATTCGGAAGGAGTGGATATGGCATTAACCACGTTAATCGGAGTTTCGGAGATTCACCCAATCTTCGTAGCTTTGATCGGCAAGCCTCTATAATATCCCATGATTTCTCCGCATTAAAGTCGCCGAGTCTTCCACCGCGGCTCGATCAATGGATCGTCGAGTGATGAAATCGGTATGATCATAGAAGATTTGGATTTGAAGCCAAAGATCAATGCCATGGTGTGGAAGTCTATGGAGTAGTTCCCAAATCGAGTCCATGCTTTGTAAAGAGACTCACCTTGAGTCTTTGGAATGTCAAGATGTCTCGCCTAAGCTTAGTGGTTCTCCCGGTGGGAAAAATTGAGCAAGGAAGCGAGAAGTAAGATCATCCCAACTTGAGATGGAGCCATGGAAGTCGCCAAGCCAATTACTAGCTTGGTCCCATAGAGAATTGGAAGAGACGCAGCGTGGTCTCCCGAGTAGTAGCATCAAGGTCGATGGAATCGACGATTTTGAGGAAATCCTCGAGATGTCGATTTGGATCTTCTAACGAAGTCCATGGAATGCACATCCGCTTTGCACCAACCGGATGGTGTCGGATCGCAGGCCGTAGTTTGGGCTTGGTCGGGAAGCTCAATGGTGTTCCTATAGCCTAGGTGGCTTGGTCTCGAGTATTCACCAAGAGTACGGGCTCTTGGCGGGTCATTTGGCGGTGGGTTGATGAATGGTAGTGGGTTATCACCTTCCATGATGAAAAGTGATGAGGTTACTGAACAAAAGGTCACAAGAAGGGGATAGACTAAGAGGAAGCTAAAATGAGAAAAATTTACTTGATAGGAATCAAGAAAAGAACCTAAACGAGGTGGACTACTAACTAGCTATTCTATTCCCGTGGCGCCAAAACTTGATAACGCCACACGCCGCGTTCAGGTCAAGGAAACTTCCTTTCTTCGAGCAAGTTTTATAACACCCTAGCAAATGAACCTAATCGTTGTAGTGTAGTAATTAGGGTAAGCCACGGTATTGATATCGTTCTCTAGGGAATAGGAATGCTAGTAAGGAGTTACTACGCTAAGGTTAAGGTTGAGGAAGATTATTTTTATATTTTATATTTTTAGGAAATTGAAAAGTACGAATCTCGGGTATTGGATTTGGGGGAGGGGTTGGTATTTCACCGATTACTCTACTATTATCTAATTATCTAAACTAAGGTTGTGGGAGTCTATGTCTAATTAATGTGTGCTCGATGATAGTTTAAAGATGTGTTTACTTAGGTTGTACTACTCCTTAATTATCTCCTATTGATGGTTGAGTTTTCACGCCTTATTCTTAGTTGCGTTGTGTGTCTAAAGTTGTAGGGTATGCGCTTATCCCTAACTCTTTGAACTTACAAAAGGGTCTCGCCTACAAACCCACTAGGGATGATAAACTCCTACTCTAAGGCGCTCTTTGGATGGTTTAGCTTACAACTACTCGTAATTATATTCTAAGGTTCACAAAGATGAATCAAGCATTATACACAACGAATGATCTATCGCATTACTAGATCATTAATCAACTAAGATAAGAAACAACCAATCAATATTCAATAATTAAGTTTCATACTTCCTAAGCAAACACACAAATAAATTAGCTTGACATGGAGAACATGCAAGCATACACACAAATAATCAAAGACATAATTGAATTAATGAAGTAAAGACTTATCTTGATGTAAGATAGGGTTTAAAACCCTAAAATATCGTATAAGACACCTTAGGTTCGGTTTTAGGTTTTCACCCAAAAGACTCTCCTAAACCGAAAAATTCGGATTATATATATAAGATTACATATGCGACGGCCACCTTATGTTTCGTGGACGCCGCCGTGTCGCCGTCATTAGGGTTTCGCCTTGGCCACGTTAACCTTGCGCGGCGCCACCTTATATCCGTGACGCCGTCCTCTTCGCCTTTTCGACGTCGTCTGGATTGCATCTAGGCCGCCCGAGTAGCGACGGCCTACTCTTTCACAACTAGACGCCGTCGCTTGAAAATATGAGTTTTGGGTTCCGGACCGTCACAACAATTTTGGGACGGCGTCGCCATTAGCACCGACGCCGCCTCCTTCTAATTTCAAAGAATCGTGAGTGTCTCGATTTTGACTTTGGCCATTTTCTTCATATATTCGCGCCTTTTCGTCCAAATAAGTGCCATTCCAAGATTTTGCCTTCAAGAGACCTAAAAGTGAAAAGGAATGATATTAAGCAATAACGGATACAAAAGTGATCAAATAAGGACTCAAACGACCCTCAAAATGGTACCTTTAAAACCTTATCAAATATCCGAACGACCTCAAGACGAGCAAACGAGCAAAAGATTCTTCAAAGTCTATTCCTCTTCCCGACGATAACCCTTAGCAACTAGACGTGACTTGTTTCGGATGACGCCCTTCAAAGATCCAATTTGTTTTTCCAAATCCATTTTAGACCAATGACGAGACCCTGTTGGTCTTTCAACCAGTTCCCATACTTCAAGACGCTTGAATTGGTTGAGTTCTTCCCGCATGGATTCAATCCATTGTCTATAGTCATTGCGCCTTTAATGTTTTTAGGCTCGATTGGCGGGCGGTGAGTGCATAAATGCAATGTTCACCATCCGTGTGAAAAAGTTGTCTCAGAACGACCGATTGATTCGGGTTGCCAATAATGTTAGCCGAGGATGGTCTTTGTCCATCGGTGTGTAGAGGGTTGATGTTGGTATACATTGTGCGATTATGAGGGTTCAAATGGTTTGTTGAAGATTTCGCGACATCCGTGCGCGAGCCTCATTAGCAAACGGGTTGAAGAACGATTTGGATCAAAATCTGCAGTGGGGTACTTCATTCGAATATCATCACCGGTTCATCATTGTTGGAAGCGGTGTGTTCAATCTGTTGTGTTGGAGTCGGTGGTGTAGGTGCATCTTCAACAAAGAGTTGTTGTAGCAGTGTATCGTATAGGAATATTATCGGGTTGTGCGGTGAAACAATGGATACACCGAGCACGTTCATCAATATCGCACGTAATGTAGGAGCAAATAACCTTTCCATTTGTTGACGAGTTAGCCGGGGCTTTGTTCACCGATGATGGGGTTGAGGAAGTTTAAACGGTTATGACCGGGTTCTAAGTCGTTGTACTCGTAAGCCATTTCCGTGAGTTCATCAAATGAGCATGAATCGCTTCCATTACCTCCTTAGTTCGACGATTCCATATTCGGAAACCTTTAGAATTGTCACAAGATCTAATAAAGACTCCAATATCGCCTTTAGCTTTGAGCTTTCAAAATCATCACGATCATTATTCGGATAGCAAAGGGATCCAAATACATGAAAGTGTTTGAGGTTCGGTTTATAGTTGTGGACAAGCTCGAAAGGTGTTTTGTTGTGGCGTTTGTGATCATAGAACGGTTTTGAGTATAGCATGAAGTAGATACGACACGCCCATAAGTAATCTGGAAGTTTAGCATTGATTAACATTGTTCTTGCAGCTTCCACTAACGCTCGGTTTCGTCTTTCAACAACTCCGCTTTGTTCGTGTGTACGTGCAATAGATGTTTGATGTCAATTCCCACTTTCTCATAGAATTCACGAAGGGTTTTGTTAACAAATTCGCCTTTGGGTTCTCGATTATCCCGACGGTGTTGCGGAGTCGAACTCAGTATTTTGTGAGAAAGGTGATGATCATTTGTGGAGCTTGGTCTTTGCTTCAAAAAGTAGACCCAAGTCCATCGTGAGTAGTCATCAAAATTACTAAGATGTAGCGTTTGCCATTGATCGCTTGCACGCGCATTGGGCCACACAAATCCATGTGAAGAAGGTGAAGCACATGTCGAGAGCTATGTTCCACCTTTGAAGGAAAATGAGCACGAGTGCTTTTCCCTTGTTCACACGTCGGGCAAAGGTGATCTTTTGAATACCGGAATCATGGGAGTCCTTCAACTAGTTTGTGTCGAGCAAGGTTGGTGATGGTTTGAAAGTTTAGATGTGAGACGACGGTGCAATAGCCGTGGATTTTGTAGATGTTGCCTTTGAAAGTAAGCGAGATGGGAGAGGAAGCAACCATGTCTTGCATAGAGATAGTGTAGAGACTAGAGTTACGCGAGCGGACATAAGGTCATTTCCTTGTAGATCACAAATGAAACAAGTTTTCTCCCGAAAGCAACCTCCAAATCTCCATCACAAAATTGACCCATCGAAAACAGTTGTGACCGAGGCCTTCCACATAGTAAACCCTGGCCGATTTCGATGTTCCCATTGACATAATCTCCGAGCCCATGATAGCTGCGAGTGATCGTTCCCGAACCCGACGGTGCCAATGAACTTTGCAATAAAGTTTGATAACAGTTTAAGGTTGCTCGTCATGTGTCGGGAACATCCGCTATCAACAATCGAGAGAATGATCTGTATCACTGCATTACACATGCGACACGGATGGAATAGAAGTAGATGTGGAACCCAAAATGTTAGAGGGTTCAAGGTGTATATTAGACATACACACATTAATAATTTTAGGCATCCATTTAAATCCTAGTGTGTTATATATCCATTCCCGCCATCTATAACTACTCTTTGCTTTAGTCTTAGTGAATGCACTAGGTGGTACTACATTCTTAGGAGGTGAAACCGAGCTACAAAGGTGTGACAATGTTTGCCTTAGAATCTAAAGAAGGCGGTCTACCAAGCGCAGACTTAGAATGATTAGTGGGCCTAGAGATATTCCGATTCTTAGGATTCCGTAATCGAGAGATTATAGCTTTAGCAACACATTTGTCATGACAATCGAATTCATACTCTTCCGACAAATAACACAAGGTGCATCGATGAATATCAAAAGTACTTAACGGTTTAGCATTCGTTACATCACTATTTCTATTACATTTGCCGACGCAACATCTATAGTGGAAGAAACATGAGTCTTATTCGAGTCCTAGGGTGTTCTTCACTTTAGCATTCCTTATTGATCTTTTCTTAGGTCGCAACTTCCTATTCTTCGATTGAGTGCTCCTAGGCGTGAAGTGCGGACGCTTGGAAAAGACGCAACTATTCTGTTTCAAGAGAGGGAAACACATTAGCAACTTGTGATTTGGCGGTTAGGATTCTAGGTTCATGATTACTAAGTGACTGGTGCTAATCTCTTAATCACGGTAGGCGGAAGTTGTTCATACTTTCCTAACATTTCCTTAACTTAGAGATAGTGTGAATCAAATCTTGATTTTCGAACAAATATTACCAAAGAAAATTCATGACTTCTCTAGTGTGAGCAAGATAGTGATCAAGTTCGTTAGATGCTTCATGACGAGTCTTATTGAGTAAATCAAATATGACACCATATTCTGCTTAACTTTTACAAGTTCTTGTTCATATTTAGAAATTTGACTTTTCAAAGACACGCTTTGATCATCCAGTTGCTCAATTTTAGGATCGAAGATTTTGCACTCAACCGAGCGATTTTCTTTAGAAAACTAAGTTGATGATTGTGAATATCTTTTCACACCAATGAAGACGACGTTTTGCATTGTAAATTTCATTGAGTAATCGTTTATTTTCGACTTTTAAAGACTCGATCCGAAGCACATTATCGGTGTTCTCAAAAGTTACAACATTTTCAACAATATCGCAGAGATATAATCGATGCATATGGCAAAGAATGAAACAACACAAGATTATGGACATCAAGACGAGATAAGGTCTTCCAAGAGTCGATCAACATCTTTTCTCAAAAGTTTCTTTTACGCTTAGTATTGAAATAGATGTTTTGTTTTCTCGAAACGACCTTCATAGTTCCAAGTTCCTTATGAAAATCCTGTTCTGTGCTAATGCACAACTTTTCAAGTTTTTAACATTAGGTAAAAGATTTTTCCGAAAATGTCTCTTTGTTCTCGTGCGTTGAGGCAATTGAAAGTGTTCAATTTTGATTTTAGAACGATATTCTATCTCATGTTGTAAAATTTTGAGGTCACCATGAAAATGTCAAAATATCTAAGAATATTTTGATTTTCGTGTTTTGAGTTTACTTCACTAATTGAAGGTAAAGGACCATAAGTTTGTGCATAACTGCTTTGGGATTAACATTAGAAGACTGTGTGTTTTGATGATGACCCTTGGTGTGTTAGAAGAATCCGTTGGTGTGACGAAAGTGACCGCGTTTTATAATTAAAAGGTTTGTTGTAAACAACATTTTTAATTTTGATCGACTCTCGCCTTACGCATCTAATTCCTCTTGATGATGGTATTCAACAACACTCATAACAAGATTATCGATTTTGTATTCTACATCGGAAACTTCGTGAGTTGGTTTGAATGTTTTTAGTGAAAGCTTTGGTTTGTAATCGCTAGATTTTTTCCATATCCTTTTGATTGGGTTTTAAGGTAAACTTTTCAATAGTTGTTCTTGATTCACCATGTTTGTAAACAACAGCTTTAAACTCTTTAAGTTTGTTTTGCAAGCCGATAATTTCTTCAAGAAGGTCATCCACCCGATTCGTTGAATGCTTTTGTATGCGGAGAACTGCTTTTGACAAGTTAACAACTCGGCCTTAGCTTTTTGATTTTCCAAGGTGAGAGCGTTAATTTTCTTTTTATGTTCATGTTTGATTGTTCTAATTCGCACAACAAAGCATTCTTCAAGCGGCTAGATCACGATCTGCTTCTCTAAATATTTTTCGCTTTGATGAGATTTTGCAAAGCGCTTCAAAACCTTTTTCACGGTTTTCTTGAGTTTTGAAAAGTTGAGTTGCATTTGTAAGCATTCAAAATCCTTGGTTAACATGCATTTTACTTTTTAAGGTTTGATTTAATGCAACACATTCAAGAATTTGGGATTGTTGGTCTTTAAATGTAACAAGATCCGGATGAGGCAAAGGTTCATTGTGTTCAACGTGAGTCACAACATGATCATTATTTAGATCCTCAAGTATAACCACGAGTCAATTTGATTATCAAGGAAACCATAAGGTCATCCGGATCGTCAAATGTAACTACGGGTTTATTTGAAAATCGTCGAATGAGATGTAGATGACTCATTTTGAACATTTTGAGCCGCTGCGGATTCGAGATATTGACGGAGATATTAGTTCGAGATATGATGATGGTTTGTTCGGCACCGAGACAAGCCATCGATGTCATACTCTCGGGCCTGTTTCACTCATGTGTAACTCTTGCATATTAGCCATCAACATAATAATTTGCATTGGCTCGCAAGTCCTCCATATCATCATCCGAGTCTCGCATACGCCATAAAGATCTGTTCTTTGTCTGTGAGAGATCCACCACTTCATCCTTAAGAGCCAAAAGTAAAGCCTCTTTGAAATAAGCACCGCCCTAGTCCTCGGCTTTGGGCATGCATTAGCCAGTGTCCCTTCTCATTGCGGTTGTAGCATCTAAGACCATTTAACCGATTCGAGCATTTCCTGCTCCACCACTTGAGCTCATTGTTATTCCTACCCACAACATTAAACCCTTGACCACCGCCCATCCGACGACCATAATCACGATTTTGAACTTCAACACGTCCATTGTTCACAACTTGAGTCCGTGTGTTAGATGAGGAACGAATACGATTGTTGGATTTGTTGGTGTAACGGCCAAAAGCATTAGCAATCATCACAAATCCTTGTTGCAATGCTTCGAACGGATCGATTTCCTCGGTTGCTTCAACGACATATGCTTGAGCATTGTTGTTGTATGGAACCAATAGATTTTGTTGAGGTTGTTCTTTGTGAAGGTGTGTTTGAAGCAATTGGTTGAGTTCTTTGGTTGAGAGGATAATTCATTGAGCATACAAGGCAAGTTGTTGATTATCCGGATGTGATTGTTTAGCAATTTGAGCACGGAGAATCCTTTCCCGATCAACTTTCTTTTCATGAGGCTTCAAGTAATCGTACAACAATCCATAAGTAGAATGATGCATATTCTTTGCTTGACGGAGAAAAATGACATACTTCTCCCATTCACGACCAAGACTACTCAGAACTTAGTATTCACCGCAATTCTTGGCATGATGATGTTGTGTTTATCCAAATCATTGATGATGTCCGAAAATCGATGATGATAGGACTCTAGTGTCTCTCCAGTTCAATCATGAAGTGTTCATAAGCCAAGTAAATTTTGGATTCCAAATCCTCCCGATTGAGTATGAGATCCTTCCATAAGAAGGCTAATATGATCCCACATTTTTTTGTGCGATCTTTTGAGCATCAATACTAAGAAGAATTGGGTTTGGTAATCCTAAGAGGATGTATTCCATTGCAAGTTCATCACTTCATAGTGGAGAAGTTTCGTAGCATTTAGATCCGCAATGAGAGCAATGTTGGTTTGTTCATCTTGGTGGAACAACAGTTGGATCTCCGGCACAATGACACTAAGCATCTCAAATGGACCTTCCAATATAACCTTCTTTAAGAACTTTCCATGTGTCTTCTTCAGATCACAAAACCTAAAGAACCTTATCACCCATTGATCGTAGTTTCTGGAGTGAGCATTGGAGGTCTATCAGTGATCCACTTCATGAATTGATTGTTGGCTGCTTAAAGCTTCACACATCTTTGCAAACCAAGTGGGTTCCTTCATAGTGTTCCTTGATGGATGTTGATTGAAATCATTTGTATAGGGTTGAACTTGAAGGCTTTGTGGTGTTTGAACCATTTGTGGTGGTGGAATTGCACCAATTTGTGGATTATGTTGTTGATTAAATTGTTGTTGATAAATAGCTTGTTGTTGATTCCATTGTTGATGTTGTGGAGTTAATTGTTGTTGTTGTTGATGATTATAAGTGGGAGGGAAATAATTAGAGTATGGTGGTTGAGACATGTTGATAAACTTGTGTAGTAAAATGGATCTTTGTAGTCGAATGAACCTTTGTTGATGAAGTGTCCTTAGGCGAGAAAAGACAAGAACCAAGTAGCACTTATGCGTAAAACACCAAGTTACGCGTAACAATTAGGAGTTACGCGTAGGTTTTAGCTACGCTGCGTGGGGGAAAAGACTCTAAAGTTATGCGTAGACACAAGTTAGGCGTAGAATCTTAGGCGTGGATTTCCTTATCGTAGAACTAGGTTTACGCGTAAAGTGAATCTTATCGTGGGATTTCTACGCATAAGCTTATGCTTATGCGTAATTTTAGGGTTTTGCCCAAATGATCTTTTACACTATCACGGTGTAAAGGATATCCAAAGTCGACGATTTTCGGACTTATCCAAGTAAGAAAACACGGAATAAACCAGAAAATGAAGATCAAACCAAGGAAGCACTTACGCGTAGTTTTAGGGTTTTACTACGTAGGAATGCTCAAAATTTTGATTCTGTCCAAAAGTGTTTCTAAACCGGTTTTTGTGATAAAATAGCTTCAATAACACCAAAATACACAAAAGTGTGAAACTTGATGAACCAAAGCCTCTAAAACAGTTAAGCGTGAGAAAGAAACCCTCGTTAAAAACCAAGCTTAAAACGATATCCACGCGTAAAGGTTGAAACTTTTGCCAAAACAAGTATTTTAACACCTTAAAACATTGAAAGTACAAGAATATTGGATTAAAAAGTGTAAAAAACAAGTTTTTAAGCGAACCAAAGTATCAAGGTGCGTTTTAGGCGTAGGACCGAAACCCACTTCAAAAACAAACACGATTCACCCAACTAGTAGGCGATTGATACCATTGTTAGGTCACTAGTTTTACAAACACAAGTAATATAGAAAGAGATAAGGCGATTGAACAAGATTCAAGCACACACACACGAAATACAAGACCGGTTATGCGTAGTTGTATGTGAAAGAAAAGAACTTGAACAACCAACCCTCAAATGAGGGTTTACAAGAGTATTTATAGGAGGAAAGCTAGGGCAACACTCCTAGTTTCCATCCTTTCTTTTATGGGCTTGGGCCTAAGGTCATGGGCCTTCTACATAAGCTTAAGGCTAATAACAAACATAAAGGCCATAATAAAGCTAACTATTACATATTAATTACTAACACTTGATTATGGTTTAGGAGTGATTCCAACATTAAACCTAGCAGGAGCTAAGGCTTTGGTGAAAAGATCTGCCAATTGGTATTCTGTACCCACAAAGTATTATTCAACAGTACCCTGTTCCACGTGGTCCTTGATGAAATGATATCGAAGATCGATGTGCTTTGACTTTGAGTGTTGAACTGAGTTGCGAGATCGCAATAGCACTCCGATTGTCGCAAAGACATCGGGATTCTGCATATACGTAACCATAGTCTTTGAGTTGTGTTCTCATCCAAATGACTTGAGCACAACACGACATGGCTACATATTCTACTTTGGTTGAGGACAACGATGTACAATCCGCTTCTTCGATTGCCATGACACCGTTTATCACCAAGAAATTGTAGTGCTCTCAAGTACTTTTCCGCGAATCTAAGCATCCTGCGTGGTCAACGTCCGAAAAAGTGATTAGTTCAAAACCGAATCCTTCGGATACGGATCCCCAAATTAATGGTTCCTTGATGTATTGGAGGATTCTTTTAGCCTCGAGAGGTGGGTTTCATTGGTCTCGATCGATAACGGGAGCAAAGATATCTGGCAAAAACAATATCAGTCTACTAGTTGTTAGATACATGAGAGACCCAATAATACTTGTGTTTGGTAGGGTCCACCAATTTCCCATGTAAATCGCGTCTAGCGCTTGGTAGAGCCATTGGTGTGGCATAGGTGTCAGCTTTTACATTCCAAATTTGTTTAACAATTCAAGGGCATATTTGGATGACTCAAGAAAATACCACGGGTGATTGATGAACTTGCAGTCCTAGAAAGAACGTAAGTTCACCCATCATGGACATTTCAAAATGTTTCTTCATTAGTTTTGCAAAAGCGATTGAGTACTTTTTATGTGTTGACCCAAAAATGATGTCATACACGTAAATTTGAACAATTAAGATATGTGCCCCGTGATATTGAATGAAAAGAGTTGGGTCGACCGAACCTTTGGTAAAATGATTGGCAATGAGGAAAGATGATAGCTTATCGTACCATGCCCGAGGAGCTTGTTTGAGACCATACAGAGCTTTGTTCAGTTTGTAGACATGGTTCGGGAACTCGGGATCAACGAATCCTTCGGTTGGTGACATAAACCGTTTCTTCAGTTGCCCATTTAGAAAAGCGGTTTTGACATCCATCCGAAAGACCGTTATATTCATATGAGCCGCGAATGCAAGAAATATCCGAGCGACCTAAAGACGAGCAACCGGAGCAAATGATTCTTCAAAGTCAATACCTCTTATTGTCGATAACCCTTAGCCACCGACGTGACTTGTTTCGATTACGCCCTTCAAAGATCCAATTTGTTCTTCCAATCCATTTGAGACCAATGACGAGACCCGTTGGTCTTTCAACTAGTTCCCATACTTCAAGACGTTTGAATTGGTTGAGTTCTTCTTGCATGGATTCAATCCGGTTGTCTTTTGTCATTGCGCTTTTAATGTTTTAGGCTCGATTGGTGAGCGGTGAGTGCATAAATGCAATGTTCACCATCCGTGTGAAGACGTTGTCTCGTAACGGTTGGTTGATTCGGTTTGCCAATAATATTCTCTAGAGGATGGTCTTTTGTCCAACGATGTGTAGAGGTTGATGTTGGTATACATTGTGCAAATTCGAGGATTCAAATGGTTTGTGGATGATTCGCGACATCGGTGAAGCGGTTTCATTAGCAAATGGGTTAAAGAACGCATTTGGATCAAAATCATGAGTGGGGTACTTCATTAAGAACATCATCACCGGTTCGGCGTCGTTGGGTGCGCTTTGTTCAACCGATGTTGTAGAGTCAATCGGTGGTGCTTCTTCAACGGTAGTTGTTGTAGCAGTGTATCGGTATAAGAGTAGTATCGGGTTGAGCAATGAAATAACGGATACACCTGGAGCACGTTCATCAATATCGTCAATGAACAGAGGAGCAAATAGTCTTTCCATTTCTTGACGAGTAAGCTGGGGGCTTGGTTCAGCTGATGATGGGGTTTGAGGGAAGTTTAAACGGTTATGACCGGGTTCCAAGCTGTTATGCTCAGAAGCCATCTCTGTAAGTTCATCAAAATTAGCATGAATCGTTTCCATAACCTGCTTTGTACAACGATTCCAGATTTGGTAACCTTTAGAATTCTCACAGTATCCACTGAAGACTCCAATGTCAGCTTTGGCTTTAAGCTTTCCAAAGTCACCACGATCATTATTTGGGTAGCAAAGGGATCCAAATACATGAAAGTATTTGAGATTCGGTTTTTTGTTATGGATAAGCTCAAAAGGTGTTTTGTTGTAGCGTTTTGTAATCATTGTTCGGTTTTGAGTATAGCATGGCGTTGATACAACTTCTGCCCATAAGTAATCTGGAAGTTTAGCATTGATTAACATTATTCTTGCAGCTTCCACTAACGTTCGGTTTCGTCTTTCAACAACACCGTTTTGTTCGGGTGTACGTGCAATAGATGTTTGATGCTCGATTCCCACTTTCTCATAAAGTTCTCGAAGAGTTTGATTCACAAATTCAGTTCCTTTGTTTGTTCTGATTTGGCGGACGGTGTTCTGGAGCTGACTTGAATTTTCGTGAGAAAGGTGATGATGATTTGTGGAGCTTGATATTTGCTTCGAAGAAAGTAGACACAAGTCCATCGTAAGTAATCATCGACTATTACTAAGATGTAGCGTTTGCCATTAATCGTTTGCACGCGCATCGGGCCACACAAATCCATGTGAAGAAGATGAAGCACATGCTGAGAACTGTGTTCCACCTTTGAAGGAAAATGAGCACGAGTGTTTTTCCCTTGTTCACAAGCTGAGCATAGGTGATCTTTAGAATATCGGAATCTCGGGAGACCTTCAACAAGTTTGTGTTGAGCAAGGTTGGTGATGGTTTGAAAGTTTAGATGTGAGAGACGACGGTGCCATAGCCAGGATTTTGTTGATGTAGCCTTTAAGAGTAGACAAATGGGAGATGAAGCAACCATGTCTTGTATTGAGATAGTGTACAGACTAGAATTGCGAGAGCCAGACATAAGATCGTTTCCTTGAAGATCACGAATGAAACAAGTTTTCTCCCGAAAAGCAACTTCCAAGTCTCCATCACAGAATTGACCGACTGAAAAGAGATTGTGACCGAGGCCTTCCACATAATAAACCCTGCTAATTTCGATATTTCCATTGATATAGTCTCCGTAGCCCATGATAGTCGCTGAAGTGATCATTCCCGAATCGACAAAGCCAATGAACTTTGCAATAAAGTTTGATAACAGTTTAATGTTGCCTGTCATGTGTCAGGAACATCCACTATCAACAATCCAAAGGATGATCTGTATCACCTGCATTACACATAGACGACATAGATGGAATAGAAGTAGATGTGGAACCCGAAGTGTTAGAGGGTTCCGAAGTAGTTATAGTAGAAATACACACATCAATGACTTTAGGCATCCATTTAAATCCTAGTGTATTATGTATCCATTTCTGCCATCTCCAACTAGTATTTGCTTTAGTCTTAGTGAATGCACTAGGTGGTACTACAGTCCTTGGAGGTGATACTGGAGCTACGGGGACATCAATGCATTTCTTAGAATCTAAGGAGGGCGGTTTACCAAGCACAGACTTAGAAGCATTAGTGGGCCTAGAGGTATTCTGATTCTTAGGATTCCTTAAACGAGACAAGATAGCTCTAGCAACACATTTGTCATGACAATCAGAAAGCATACTTTTACGACAAATAACACAAGAAGCATCAGACTGAATATCAAAAGTACTTAAAGGTTTAGCATTCGTTACAACACTTTTTCCATTACATTTGTCAGACGCAATATCTAAAGTAGGTGCAACGTGAGTCTTATTCAAAGTCCTAGGGTGTTCTTCTACTTCAGCATTCCTTATTAGTCTTTTCTTAGGTTGCAACTTCCTATTCTTCCTTGTATTGCTCCTAGGCTGTGAAGTGCGAACGTTTGGAAAAGAAGCAACTAGTCCTATTTCAGTAGAGGGAAGCACATTAGTTACTTGTGTTTTGTCAGTAGGCAATCTGGGTTTACGTTTGCTAAGTGTTACAGGTGCAATTCTCTTAATGATGCTAGGCTGAACTTGTTCATACTTTCCTAACATTTCTCTTAGGTTAAAGATAGTGTGCACCAATTCTTTATTTTCAGAACAAAGATTTCCAGAAAAATTCATGGCTTCTTTAGTGTGTGCAAGAAAATGATCAAGTTCGTTTGATGCTTCATCACGAGTCTGTTTAAGTAAATCCAATATGACACCATATTCCTTTTTAACTTTTGCAAGTTCTTGTTCATATTTTGAGATTTGACATTTCAAAGACACGTTTTGATCATCCAGTTGCTCAAATTTTGGATTAAACGTTTTTTATTGCAACTGGTTGATTTTGTTTTGCAAAGCAAGTTCATGATTTTGACAATCTTTTTGACACCATTGAAGATGACGTTTTGCATTTGAAAGCTCGTTTAACAATCGTTCATTCTCCACTTTTAAAGACTCGATTTGATGCACATTATCAGTATTATCAACAATATCAACAGAATCAACAGAATCAGCAGAGATATGATCAGATGCATACACAACAGATTGTAATAACACAAGATTATTGATATCAGCACATATAACATCTTCCAAGAGTCGATCAACATCTTTTCGTAACAATTTCTTTTTACGTTTAGTATTTGAAATCGATGTTTCTGTTTTCTCGAAAACTATTTTCATCAGACCAAGTTCCTTGTGAAAATCCCTTTCCCAATATTGTGCACAGGTTTTCAAAATTTTGACATGTGGTAAAATTCTTTTCTGAAGAATCTCTCTTTGTTCTTGCGCCAGAGGCGAATGAAAGTGTTCAACTTTTATTTCAAAATGAAATTCAATCTCACGTTCCAAAATTTTGAGGTCAGATAAGAAAATGTCAAAGTATTTTATAACTCGACAACTTTCGGCTTTTGTTTTAACTTCACTAAGTGAAGGTAAAGGACCATTAATTTGTGCACTATTGTGTTGGGGACTAACTTCAGAAACAGGTGTGATAACCAAAGGTTTGTTAGAAGTATCCTGTTGTGTGACAAAAGTTACGGCTTGTGAATAGTTAAATGGTTTGTTATAAACGACATTTTCCATTTTTGACCGACTCTCGTCATCTGCATCTAATTCCTCCATGCGATTATATTCAAGAACGGTCATAATTGAATCATCAATTCTATGTTCTGACTTGTAAACTTCGTGGATTTGGTTTGAATGCTCTGTTTGAAAAATTAGGTTTGTAATCGGCAAGAATCGGACCATATCCATTTGGATTTGGTTTAAAGTAAACTTTTGAATAGTTGTGATTGACTCACCATGTTTATAAACAACATTTTGAAACTCTTTGATTTTGTTTTGTAAGTCGACAATTTCTTCAAGATAGGTATCTATTCGTTTCGTGGAATGCTTTTTGTACTCAGAGAACTGTTTTTGACAAGTTAACAACTCAGCCTTTGCTTTTTGAGTTTCCAAAGTAAGAGCGTTAATTTGTTGTTTATGTTTATGTTTCAGTTGTTCTATGTTAGAAAATAAAGCATTCTTGAGCTGCTAGATCACGATCTGTCGTTCTAAAGATTGTTCGTTTTGATGAGATTTAGCAAAAGCGACTTCAAAACCTTTTCACGCTTTTTCTTGAGTTTTGAAAAAATCGAGTTGTCGTTTAAGCATTCAATATCCCGATTAACAATGCATTTTTACTTTTTAATTGCTGATTTAATGAACGACATTCTTCCATTCGGGATTGTTGGTCTTTAAGTAAGAGATCAACATCTGGATTGGGCAAAGGTTCAGCGTGTTCAACGTGAGTCACAACATGATCATTATTCAGATCCTTAAGTATAACCACGGAGTCAATTTGAGTATCAAAAGAAACCATAAGGTCATCTTGATCATCAAATGTAACTACAGGGTCTAGTTGAGAATCGTTAGAATGAGATGTGGATGACTCATTTTGAACAATCTGAGCCTTGCCGGATTCGGATGTTGGCGGAGATATTAGATCGAGATAAATATGGTTTGTTCGGCACGAGACAAGCCATCGATGTCATACTTGGGCTGTGTCACTCATGTATAGCTCATGCATATTAGCCATCAACATAATCTTTGCTTTGGCTGCAAGTCCTCCATATCATCATCTCGAGTGCGCATACGCCATAAAGCTCGTTCTTTGTGCGTGAGAGTTCCACCGACTTCATCCTTAAGAGCCAAAAGTAAGGCCTCCTTGTGATAAGCACATCCCTAGTCCTCGGCTTTGGGCATGCATTAGCAGTGTCCTTCTCGTTGCGGTTGTAGCATCAAGACCATTCAACCCATTTCGAGCATTTCCTGCTCAACCACTTGAGCTCGTTGTTATTCCTACCCATAGCATTAAACCCTTGACCACCGCCCATCTGACGACCATAACCACGATTCTGAACTTCAACTCGTCCATTGTTCACAACAGCCTGATTCCTTGTGTTAGATGAGGAACGAATGCGATTGTTGGATTTGTTTGTATAACTTCCAAAAGCTTTAGCAATCATAACGAATCCTTGTTGCAATGCATCAAATGGATCAGAGTCCTCATTAGCTTCACTGAAAAATGCTTGATCATTGTTGTTGTTGTATGGAACCAATTGAGTTTGTTGAGATTGTTGCTGTGATGGATCATATGGTGTGATTGTGGCAGTTGGTTGAGGAGCTGGTTGAGGAGGATAACTAGTTTGAGCCCACAAAGCAAGTTGTTGACTATCCGAAGTGAAGGTGAAAGCAGTTTGGCCACGGATAATCTTTTCCTTATCAACTTCTTTTGGTGAGGCTTGAGATAGTCGTACAACAATCCGTATGTAGCATGATGAAGATTCTTAGCTTGACGGAGAAAAATGACATACTTCTCCCATTCGGACCAAGACTACTTAGGAACTTTGTGTTGTGACAATTCGTGGCATGATGATGTTGTGTTTGTCCAAATCATTAATGATGTCTGAAAAGCGATTATGATATGACTCTAATGTCTCTCCTGGTTCAATCATGAAGTGTTCATAAGCCAAGTAGATTTTGGATTCCATGTCTTCATGATTGAGTGTTGTGCCTTCTATTAGAAGATGAATATGTTCCCACATTGCTTTAGCTGTCTTTTGAGCATCAACACTTTGAAGGATCGGATTAGGTAGTCCCAAAAGGATGTATTGCATTGCTAGTTCATCGGCTTCAAAATGTAGAAGTTCATAACCAGAGAGTTGGGAGACAGTTGCAATGTTGGTGACAACATCTCTTGGTGGATTGGCATCTGGATATGCGGGTGTGACAACAGTAGGCATCTGAAACGGACCTTCCAGAATGACCTTCTTTAAGAACTTTCCATGTGGCTTCTTTAGATCACAAAACCTAAAGAACCTTATCACCCATTGATCATAATTTCCGAGAGTGAGCATTGGAGGTCTATCAAGTGAGCCAGCTTCATGAATTGATTGTTGGCTACTTAAGGCTTCACACATCTTGCCAAACCATGACGGTTCCTTCTGTTGGGAATTATAGATTTGATGATTACAAAACCACGAGCAAGAATGAAGAAAGAAGAAACAATGAGGACCTAATACGTAATAGTTAGCTTTTCTAGTAAGCTAGGGTTTGTAACCTCCCTCTATTATATAAAGAGGGATGGCAGCTAGGGTTACTGACTCATCCTTTCATTTTATTTAATAGTAGACTTCTCCTAATGAGAGTCTAATTAACGCATAGAGCGTTTAGTAGTAGAAGTAGTATTAGTTTCTTTATGTTTTAATAAAGAAAACCTTATTAGTGATGTTGATTGTGTCGTTTCTATTCCACTGTGCATCTAATCAATCAATATTGCTCATACCCTAGTTGAGTCTGGATCTTGGTTTTCACAATTGGTTTCAGAGCGGGTGGCTCTCGATCTAGGGTTTATAAGGTTTTCTGTAATTAGGGTTTTTGCCCTAATTCTTTTGTAGCAGCAGGTGTTAAATGGCAGCAGACATAAGAGGAAGCAGATCTGACAAAATAAAATTGGTGGGACAACAGATCTGAAGTACCGGTATTCTTTTTCTCATTCTGTGGGGCTGTTGACGAGGGACCCATCATGTGGTTCTTTGTCAGTAAGGGTTTCACATGGAGGACATAAGATTCGTTCAGTGGCGGTACTTGCATCAGAAATTATTTTCATTTAAGGTACTATTTTATTGATATTATACGCATGGGATGATTTCTCTTATATTTGAGAACTTGTATTGGTCCCATGGTGTTCCAACTAATTCATGATATTCATTTAATACTGGTCCCACATTTGACGTTGTACAAGTAATTGTATGTTTGAGTTGGGATTCGGTGGTATGCGGTCTATGGTTGTTTCGGTGGTCTCGTTGTGTAATTGGTCAAATTTTGTCGGGTTAGCTGTGATAATGTGGTCCCACGTTGATTGGCTAATTTGTTTTGCTTGGGAGGTTTTATTGGGACGAATTCGGTGTGTTTATTTCTATTCCACGTGGGTCCACATACTCGCTGACTTTCTTGCTGTTTACATGGAAGGATATTTTGTTTGATCTGTCATGGGGCTCGAGTCAAATGTGGTAATACGAGCGGTTTTATTTAAAACGCAATACATATGGGCTCCAATATGTGATTTGTGGCATTATTTGTACGGGTTGAATTGGTTTTTCTTGTCAATGATGGGTCTGCACACGAGACAGCAAGAGAGGAATCCGATTGGTCTATTCACACGAGTTACTGTTTCTGCTGATTTATTGATTCGTTTCTGCTGACCGGTTTCTGCTGAAGGTTTTGGTTTCTGCTGACCGGTTTCTGCTGAAGGTGCGTGTCTTATCATATCTCAAAGTGAGTCAGGCACTTTTGAGATAACTTGTTTGTACGTTAATGATATGACAAAGACTTGATGATTCTAGTGAAGGGGTGAGATCTACAAACAGTACTTATTGCTCGCATTTGCTATCACTTTAAGGAGTTACATTGTAGTGCTCAGTGTTAGTGAAGGGGCGAGATCTATAGAAAATGTGCTTAATGCTCACATTTGCTAGTGCATCATCTGAGTTTGGAGTCACGTGGATAGTACGAGATATAAGTCGCATGCTTTGGTGTTCCTACTGGTAGACTATTTTGATGCTGCTGCTGATTTGTCTTCTTTGCTGTTATTTATTTCCGTTTGTTAGTGAAAAAAAATAAAAAAATGAGATGGTTAGTATAATTTTAAGGGGAAGCTTATGGTTTATATACTTACTATCTACATGCATCACTTGAGGGGAAGCGTCTACGGGTTGCACAAGACCCCTATTAGATGATTACAAAAAGTGGAAGAAGATTCATGATGTGCAGCTTATTATTTGTGATGACATGTTTTAGCATTGTTTCTTATACAAGTTGTTTTGTAATATCAAATAGGGGAAGATTGTTGGGAATTATAGATTTGATGATTACAAAACCACGAGCAAGAATGAAGAAAGAAGAAACAATGAGGACCTAATATGTAATAGTTAGCTTTTCTAGTAAGCTAGGGTTTGTAACCTCCCTCTATTATATAAAGAGGGATGGCGGCTAGGGTTACTGACTCATCCTTTCATTTTATTTAATAGTAGACTTCTCCTAATGAGAGTCTAATTAACGCATAGAGCGTTTAGTAGTAGAAGTAGTATTAGTTTCTTTATGTTTTAATAAAGAAAACCTTATTAGTGATGTTGATTGTGTCGTTTCTATTCCACTGTGCATCTAATCAATCAATATTGCTCATACCCTAGTTGAGTCCGGATCTTGGTTTTCACACCTTCATAGTACTCCTGGATGGATGTTGATTGTAGAAGTTTGTGTAAGGTTGTACTTGAAGACTTGGTGGTGGTTGAACCATTTGAGGTTGTGGAATTGCTGCCAGTTGTGGAGTATGTTGTTGATTAAATTGTTGTTGATAAATTTGTTGTTGATGATTAAATTGTTGATGTTGTGGACTTAGTTGTTGTTGTTGTTGTTGATTATAAGTGTAAGGGAAATAGTTAGAGTATGGTGGTTGTGACATGTTGAAAACTTGTGTTGGTAAATGGATCTTTGTAGTCGAATGAACCGTTGTTGATGAAGTATCCTTAGGCGTAGAAATCACAGAGAAGCAAAGTACCACTTATGCGTAAAAACACCAAAGATACGCGTAATGACAATAGTTACGCGTAGGATTAGCTTACGCGTAAGAGAGGAGAAAACACTAAAGTTATCGTAAGCGATGAAGTTAAGCGTAGAAAACTTAGGCGTGGGATTATCTTATGCGTGAGATGAGCTTAGGCGTAAGATGAATCTTATGCGTAATGAGTTCTACGCGTAAGCTTAAGCTTATGCGTAATTTTGGGTTTTACCCAAAGATCTTTACACTATCACGGTGCAAAGATATCCAAAGTCAAAGTGTTTTCGTGCTTATCCAAGCAAGAAAACACCGAGTAATCCACGGTCAAGATCAAACCAAGGAACTCTTATGCATAGTTTTAGGGTTTCGTTTTGCGTAGAACTCCACCAAAAATGATTTTTGCCCAAAGATGTTTCTAAACCAGATTTTTGTGATGAAATAGCTTCAATATCACCAAAATAACACAAAAGTGTGAAACTTGATGATCCAAAGCTTATAAAATAGTTACGCGTAGAACTATTACCACGTAAAAAACCAAGCTTAAAAAACAATGATCTATACGTAAAGTTTGAAACTTTTTGCCAAAAACAGTTATTTTAACACCTTCAAACGTTGAAAGTACAAGAATCTTGGATTGAAAAGTGTAAAAAAATAAGTTTTTAAGTGAACCAAAGTTTGAACCGTTGTTACGCGTAAGACCAAAACTCACTTTAACAACAAAAACGATTCACCCAACTATTTGGCGAATAATACCACTGTTAGGTCACCATATTAGTAACACAAGCATCAATAGAAGAAATAGATGAAGGATAGATCGGTTGAACAATAACAAACAAACACTTATTCGTATGATATGAAGAAAGGTTATGCGTATGAAGTGAAAGAGAATGAAATTGAACAACCAACCCTCAAGTGAGGGTTATTACAAGGTATTTATAGGAGAGGGAGCTAGGGCAACACTCCTAGTCCCTTCCTTTCCTTATTGGACTTGGGCCAAGGCTCATGGGCTTTCTACATAAGCCTTGGCATGATTACTAACATAAAAGCCATATTAAGCTAACTATTACATATGAATCACTAACACTTGAATTAATGTTTAGGAGAGATTCCAACAAAAGGCATCCAACTTGCCACTTTTTTCTTTTGTAGGCATTCAACTTTTTTTCCCCCTAAGTAGTCAAATACTTTCTTAATCTTTCTATTGTAGCCATAAATCTAAGGTGGCATGATCTAATCAAGAGTTAATTACATAAATTTACATAAATCGTCCCTGTGCCTCTAAACAATTACATCATTCATCCTTGAGTCAATTACATAAAAGGTCCTTGTGGCTCTAATAATTTACAAATTTCGTCCTTGTGGCTGTAAACTTAAACTAATCCAGGAAGCCACCATCCACCGCCTGCCGCCTTTTCGAGGAGGTTTGGGTCCTCTTTCTGTTTTAACGAATGAACATCATAAAATCATACCTATGGTGATATCTATGTTATGGTAAAGTATGTCTGCGATTGTCACCACCATGTTACTAGAGGGAGTTATGCAATATCGATCACCTCAAGTTACTTGAGGGAGCTTGCAACATCGATCACAAAACGGTACTTGACATCCTTCTTGATCAACCTCTCAAGAGCCTCGTTTGCATACTGAATAGGAACAATATCTATGTTTGGATAGATCTCATGGGATGCACAGTAGTATAAATCAAATGGGATATCAGCAGAAGCGGTGTTAATTAAGAAGTCTAGTGATTTCTCCATTGCCTGTCATGTTATACGAAGTTTTCAAACACTGCCCGGAATTAAGAGCATACATAGTAACGGTAATCTGGTCAAACAATAAAGCTCTCGAATCCGAACTTGAAATGGCTTTTGTTCGTTGAGTTCAATCTCAAAAAAGTTATTATATACATATCTATATTGAGTTTGAGAGTACCTTATTCAGTTAGAAAAATCAAAGCATGAACATTTATAGGCAATTGTCTTACCTTCATCTCATCATTATTGCTAGAGATAATGAAGTTGTCTGCTCCTAGCAGATTCAGTGCTCCATCTTTCTTTGACGGACTAGTGCTGAAAACCGTTACCTTCAATCCAAATGACTTCCCAAACTTCACGGCCAAGTGTCCAGGACCACCAAGCCCAATTACTCCTAGAGACTTACCAGGCTGGTTCATGTTATGGCGCATCATGGGGCTCCAAACGGTGATTCCAGCACAGAGCAAAGGAGTTGCAGTAGCCAACGGATAATTTTCTGGTATTCTATAGCAGTATCTGTAGATGAAATTCATCATTAAACGTCACATTGTTCCTCTCATTATAAGGATTTCTCCAATTGAAATTATGAGGGATGCTAACCTTTCATGAACGACTATGTATGATGAATATCTACCTTTAGTTACAGTGGTAATAATCCCTTCAACAAGATCTAACGGTTTCTTGACAATCCAAGACACAGATGGGTCGACTGAATCAAAACTCAAAAGGGTTCAATACCCGACCCGTGAACAAAACTGAAACAAACACCCACTTTAATCTTTGTTTACCACACGAATTATTAACAAACCCATATAACCATATCATATCATATAAAATGATTAAACTAACATAAATACATCATCATAATGTATAGTAATCGTGGGTTGAACAAAATTGCTTTGGTGACCTTAGCAACTAACAGCAGCTTAACAATCGAAAGAAAAGAAAATATAATCTGCAATCAAGCAACACAATTATACTAATTGCATCACAGTTCACCAGAATACATCCTATATTCACTTCATTGTGAGCAGGTTACACAAAACTATAGTGTACAATGGTCATTTTGGTGTGATTATGGTCAAGTATAGTTGACTTGGCTACATCTATCTTGCCAAAAAATAATCAAAATCATGAATAGATTATCAGAAATCACCATGAGTCCATTAAACTAAGGCTGGTGATCGTTATTGAAAATTAAATGAACTTTTAATGAACAAGAATTGCAGGGTAGCACAATTATGCCCTATTACTCTATTAGCATTGATAAATGAAATCCCGTCTCTTCCAACTCCAAAGAGCCCAGAGAAAAGTAATCACCACACCGACACTGATAAAAGAGCTCCACAACATCTCCATTAGCTTCTACTAACAAATCATCTAAATCAACTTCATTAGCAATCACATCCTCCTGTCTTGAAACCCGCAGTTCCATATCATATAGTGCCCATGACTTTACATCTCCTAGGATTTCCCAAGCCGTCTGGATTTCAAGAAATCTTGATTGTGGCTCATTGTGGTTAGAATCTGTGGTTGGTGTAGGTTTTTGCAGCTTATCAAGATTAGTTTAAGTTTATAGAAATGCGTAAATAATTAGTGCCATAGGGACCTTTTATGTAATTGACTCAAGGATGAATGGTGTAATTGTTTATAGCTACAGGGACGATTTATGTAAATTTATGTAATTAACTTTCGATTTGATCATGCCACGTTAGATTTATGGCTACAATAGAAAGATTAAAAAAAGTATTTAACTATTTTAGGAAGAAAAAAAGTTGAAGGCCTACAAAAGAAAAAAAGTGGCAAATTAAATATCTTTTTAGACTATTTTCCCTATTAAAAAGGTTACATTTACATGTTATACGAGTATCGAAAAAACCACAAAACCAAACTTATTTAAATAGTTGAACAAGCCTTTATTTTTTCTCACCATTTTTTTCTGTTTTTTTTTGACTTTCAGAAGACTATTCATTTCATGTTTCCGTTGTAAATTGTTTTAAAGGTAGATTTTGTTCTTTTTTTAATAAGAGAGAAAACTAGGTGTGCCCTAATTAATTTGAGATATTGATAACGTCTTTATTATTATCTACACCTTTCTCAATTTGAAGCGTATATTCACTTTTCCAATAGAAATAACTATAAAAATAAATTTCTATCGTGTGCAAGTGTTGGTCTAACTTCTTTATTCGGATCTGGCAATACAACTCAGCGTAATTACCGGAATAAACAACTCTAAAACTTGATCATCTCAAATACCCTAACAGCTTCATCATGATCATATAATTAAGAAAATTATATGAGTTATCACCTTGACAGCTTGATACCATAATTAAATAAATAATTCACATTAACAAGTTGACTATATAACAATGAGAATGGAAACGGTGTGTACAAATTAAATAGCCCCAATTACTTGATACACATACACATTCATTCATTTGAAACCCAAATTGATTTTGAGCTTCTCCAATTTTACCAGAGAAAATCGAAATATGTCAACCTCAATCACCCAGTTTAATCACTTACGAATCCCACTTGATGAAATACAAAATGCCACCAACAGTTTTTCAGAAAATAATATAATTGGAAAAGGTGGATTCGGCAACGTTTACAAAGGGAAACTCTTGCGCTCCGGGGAGTTGATAAATGTTTCCGCCAGGAGGTTAGATCGTAGTCAAGGGCAAGGAGACATGGAGTTCTGGACAGAAATTTCTGTTCTTTCCAGTCTCAAACATCCTAATATAGTCTCTCTGATCGGGTTTTGTGACGAAAAAGGTGAGAAGATCATCATAATCCGCCATGAGGCCAAGGGAAGTCTTGGCATGTATCTTAGTGATCCGGCTCTCACTTGGATCCATCGAAAGAAAATTGCTATTGGTGTTGCAGAAGCAATAAGTTACCTACATTATGAAGAAGGACGCAATTATTCTATAATACATCGTAACATCAATAGCTCCACAATATTATTAAATGATAATTTTGAGGCTAAGTTATCTGGATTTGAATTTTCCATAAAACATTCTGTGGATCGGATGGAGCGCTATATTTCTTCTGAAGTCATTGGCACTCAAGGTTATATGGCCCCGGAAACTCTAAAGAGTGGAGATGTGACACAAAGGTCGGATGTCTACTCATATGGGGTCGTTTTATGTGAGATCTTGTGTGGGAGGAAAGCATTTCTTCCAGACGAAAGCGAAGATAATAAGTTTCTAGCTCCATTGGTCCGATTTCATTGTGACAATTATACACTTGATGAGGCCCGTATTATCCATCCTGATGTAAGGAATCAAATAAACACGGTTATATGTTATAGACTTGCAAGATTAGCGCGTGACTGCACAAAAGAGGATCGAGTAGAACGCCCAGATATGAGTAAACTTCTCGTTGATCTTAACTACCAGTTGAACTCCGTGATTCGTGTAAGACCACCCTTTCGTCTTTCGTATATATAATTTCCTTCCATTATTTTGTATTAATATTTTGATGACTACTTTTAAAAGATCTCATACTTTTACATAACAAGACAAAAGCATGTGACGTTTTAATTGAAGAATTACGGGTGCATTTGATTTGTAGGTAGGATTCACCGATTCACAATGAATTTAGATTTGGATAGGCTGAAAACAAAAATTTTGTAAAACATTTTTTTACAAAAAGATGTGTCATCATGTATTTATGGAGTAATATGATTTTTATTAGTGCTATATCATTTTGTGAATACTTTTTTGTAAAGATTTTATGAATGTAGCTTTTTCATATAGAAAGACAAAAAAATAATGTATATTACGTAGTATTTTATTAGTAAACTAAAAATTACATTACTTGAAAATTTATACGACATTTAACGGAGAGAATAACATCTCTCCTAAAAAATATTAAGATGTTATTAACATGTTTTATAAGCAATACAAGTTTAAACACACAATGGGTACATTACAAAAAATTTATTAATTTATCTTTCACAACATTTTAATACTTCATTTATTATATTTTTAAATTAGTATAACTTTTGATGCAAAATACACATATGAATCAATAGAATTTCAAAATGCACGTTAAATTACATCGTTCAAAAATATATTATCAAATAGTAAAGTTGACTCACGAACTAATCTAGACTTCTTTTGGAATTTTTGATAAAATTCATCGAAACACACAAAACTATATTTTACAAGAATCGGGTGGATCTTTTTATAGACAATGAGTGTAAATATGTAAAGTGTTAAGTGCTAATTCTCCTCTTCTATATCTATTGCAAATATTTATGTAATAACTATTACACTTTTCATAGTTAGCGTCACATGATTTCTTTAACATTTTTTTTTACATTTATAAACACTCTTTTACTTATATCTTCTACACTTGTGCGGCAAGTATATAGAAAATGTTTAAAATATAAACAATGTGAAAAGAGGTATAAAGATTTTAATTTTAACATTTCAGAGTTTATGTGCAACGTTTTTATCTCGGGTTTTCTGACTTGTGCCCCATTAGCACATGATAAAGAGGGTCTTATAGCCTGGGTATCAACTTCTGAATAGACAGCAGCCACTGATTAGTCCTTATTATCCTCTAGTATCAGACTCTACAATCATTTACTGACCATTTAAAAGATAGACAACAAAGCTAATGAACCCTCTGTAACACGTGCCCTTGTGAACAATTTAAAAAAAAATCTTTTATCTTATTCATTTTATTAATAATTTAATGTTGGAATCCTTATTCAAGGACAAGAAGGATGAAAATGAAACTTCAGAGGAAGAGTCAAAAGATACATATGAAAATGATGCTTTAGAGGGAGAGTCAGAAGATACGGATGAAAATACGTCGTCGAATGCGTGGAAGGTAAATTTTAATTGGGATTTATCTAAATTTGTTATAGCTTTTTGCCATAAGAGCAAAAGCTATTTTTGCTAATGACTTGAGAATTTTCCCACTCGCATCACCTTATGTTTGACTCCGAATTATTTAGAAATATTAAGAAAGGTATAAATGATTTTTTTTTTTTTTTTTTTTTTTTTTTTTAAAGTGCTTCTAGAAAATAACCATTTTATAAAACAAATGATTTTGTACTGGGTAGATACATTGTGGAGGCTCTTATAAATTATATATGTTGATACTTATGTCTCTTATTTTTGATACTTTAAATATTTGATAGAAATATATTGATACCTAGCAGGGTATGTATTATTTTGGTAGAGTTACTATTAGTTTGGTTTTCTGGATTGGATTTTTTCGGATTGTTTTATCGAAATAGTTTAGGCACATTTGCATCATTTTTGAGTTGGAGTTATTAAGGTTGATTTGATTGGTTTATTTAAGTCAGGTCATCCGAGGTTGGATTAGTTATTGTGCATCGAGTATTCTAAGGCCTCGTTTGGTTTGTAGATGAGTTTAGAATTTGAATTTAAATTTGGATTCGAGTTTTGGTTAGAATTAAATTTTAAATTTGGATTTAAATTTTGGTTATAATTTGAATTTGGATTTAATGTATAATAAAGTATTGTTTTATAAAGAATAATATTAAACAAATTAAAACTTAACAAGAACTTTACATGAAAAAGACAAAATAAAATAATGGACCTTATTACATGTAGTAGGAAAAAAAAGGTGAGGGAAGAGAAAATTTAAAAGGCGGAAAAATAAATGACAAATGAATAACGTAAACACTAGGTTTTTCACTGGGATTTCTGAAACCCCTAACAAATGGGTGTAAGTCCGGACACTAAAACTCATGGATACAAAATATACATAAGTTTTTACTTGCCCAATCCCTTTAACCCAAAAGCCCATACCAGACGCCCCCTAACCAAGGTCCTTTTTTTTTTTTTTTTTTTTTTTAATTAAGTGGGTGGGTCCCTTTCTATTAATGAGTCTTAATAAGGAAGATCACACTTTGTTTCCTCTCTCCATATAGATCATTTAACAGAAAAAGAAATATATTATATGTGTGGCCCTACCACTATCTTCTCATTAAGACTCACTAATACAAAAAAGAAACACCCCTTAAGATTGGTTATCAACTGAACCACGGCTCATCACAATTTCATTGATTATTACTAACTTTTAATCACTATTGAGTCAAACCTAAATAAATACTAACAACATAAGTATTTAAGGCTAATCTAAAGGCATTGTAATCTATTTTGATCTAAGGTGTCTCAGATAGGTGTGCAATAAGTGTCATCACACATAGCCTCCACTTAAATATGCCAATCATTTTTATTAGTTTTGAATATAAATACACATAGTATTAAATATATATGGGTCATATAATTCAAGTTTATATGCAATTTATTTTTAATTTACAAGTGTAATAAGATATCTTTATTGTTATTGCTTAAGGTCATCGAAAACCACGAGACTGATTATAATTATTTATAAAATGTCAAAAATTGATGAAAACAATATATTTAACTTTAACTATAGTGGACCTTCATTTTATTTTTACGTGTCATGAAAAATTCCTAATTGTTAGCCTCTTTATAGTTTGAATACATTTACTACATGTCTTACATTATAGATTTTTTTGTAAAAGTTTATACCATATTAAATGTAGCAGATAAATACTTGACAGCAAATGAAGATGGAGACGCATGTCGGTTACGAGCTGCGCAAAATTGGAGATTAAAAACATATACAAATTTCTAATAATTAACGAGGAAAGTTATTTTACATATCAAAATTTTCTCATATAACAAGGGACTCATTTTCACAATCAAATTAAAAAGAAATGAATGACTGAGATTAAAAACATTTTATTATTTCACATATTTTTTATAATTTAAATATCTCTTAAATCGTTAATTGTTAAGTGAAAATATTTACACCGTCGCGACGAGCATTTAATTATCTTTCTATAGACGACACTTTGATATACTTTTGAAAAAAGAAAAAAGAAAATCGTTTTTTCACGTTTTTCGTCTTTTTTTTTCGTTACTGAAATTGTCATGAAAAAATCATGTATGATTAAACACTAAATTGAATATCACATGTGATATTAGTGTTAAATCATATATGATATGTAATATCATATGTATATCGCATGTGATTTTACACTAATATCACACATATCATATATGATTTAACTCTAATATCATATGTTCTATTCAAATTAGTATTTTATCATATATGATTTTTGAATCCAAATTTAATAACGTAAAAAAAAATGAAAAAAATAAAAAAAATAATAAAAAAAAATAAACATGAAAAATACGAAAAAAAAATTTTTCGTCGAAAGTATATCAAAGTGCCTATCTATAGAAAAATAATTAAATGCTCCCCACAATGATATATTCTTTTCGCTTAACGATTAACTGTTTGAAAAATATTAATATTTGAGAAAAAATGATGAAAGTGAATTTTTTAAATTGTTGAAATTAATCTCATCTATTAGATCAAATAAAAATGGAATGTGAAGATTGATCCCTTAGTATGTAAAAAATCTTTTGTCCTCAGAGTATATTAGATACAATACATAAAATTGACTCAATTTTTGAATAAATGACAAGTGGACCAATCAAAATTCTAGACATCTACTTATTTGAGCATAACTATAAGTATTAACATGTTACGATAAGTATTTCATATGAAATTGAGGATCAAATGAAAAATATTTAACGTGAGAAATGCAATTACTAGCGTTGATTCATAGTTTTTATACGCAAAAGAATCGTTTTTGTTGATTCAGTACAAACGAATGTATAGTCATTTTAGTGTAAATTCACTGAAATATGGCTGATTAAAAACCTTTTCATTTAAATGATATTTTGTAGATAATATGAATCAAACGTTGCATATTCAAAACTTTATAAAACGAAATTGTTTCTTATCAACTAGATAAACATTATGAATTTATGACTTCAAATTGCGTTGCTTATAATTTCTCAAATTTCTCAATTTATCACCTGAAGTCTCGCATATAAACATAGTTATGTCTATATTCTTATGGTAAGTTTTAGTTTTGTGTCGTGTGTGTAACGTTCTACTGATTTTTATAAAATTAACAAAATACCAACAATATATTTAGTTATATTCTACTCTTTCTTTAAGCAAGTATAAGCCTTTTTTCCCTTATCACAATAATAATGTTGCAGGTAAACAAGTTTGAACACTTGAGAATTAGACTCGTACACATACTGTTGGCCACTCAAAATTTCTCAAAGAAATATGCGAGGTTTTCATCATTTGATTATTGTAAATATTACGATACCAAACTCAAGTGTTTTGATAGAGAATATAATTTCTCCTTGGAAGGGAAGAATAAAGGTGAACTACCGAAAAGAGACTATCGTGTAAGAATAAAATGCATCAATAGAAATGATATGTTCTATACTGCAGATACGTTCTACAAAGAAATTGAAATTCTCGGCACCTGTATGCATGAAAACATACAGCCTCTTCTTGGATTTTGTGACGAAGGCGGTCATATGATCATTGTATACGAGGACCCTGTTGTTTGTAAGTATCTTTCACAAATTTTGAACTCGCTATTTCTTACATGGGAGATACGTTTAAAAATCTGTCTTGATATTGCACACGGATTAAATTACATTAACAATGAGATGGAGGACCAAAAGATGGTTATTCATGGTAAAATACACAGTGGTGTAATTGTGTGGGACGTGATTAGGCGTCGGGCGATAATTACTGAGTTTGAGCTATCGACATTCTTGCCTTCGGATCAAGTTGAAGACGTTGGACACCGTATAATCAATTCTAGTGAATATTTGAGTACGTACATTGCTCCAGAATATAGTGATACTGGTAAGCCAACAAAAGAATCAGATATATACAGTTTTGGACTAGTTATGTTTGAGATCCTGTGTGAGATGAGATGCCAAAAATTAATGAGAGAGAAAGGCAAGTATGTGGCGCAACGATGGTTAAAGGAAGGAATAATAAAGCAAAAGATGGCTCGGGCAATAAGGGAAGAAAATTTTGATAACAAGAAATTTCTTAAGAAAGGACCCAATGAAGAGTCGTTGGACACATTTATAAAAATCACTGAACAATGTTTGGCAGTAAATCCGGAGCAACGTCCAACTTTGCAAGTCATCATCATGGAAATGCGGAAAGCGTTAACGTTTCAAGTAAGTAAACATTTTATAAAGATAATTAGTCTTCGTATTGTGCTTATACTTTAAATTAGAGTTATTTTATATACCAAACTTTTTTGCACATACCAAGGGACTGATCCCTTCCCTTGATCTAAAAATAAATCAATTGTTGAGATTAAAAGCATTTGATTATTTCACATATTTTTAATAACTTAAATATCTCTTAAATCGTTAAGAGAAAATAATTACACCATCGCGACGAGCATTTAATTATATTTCTATAGACGGGCACTTTGGTATACTTTCGAAAAAAGAAAAAAGTCGTTTTTTCACGTTTTTTCGCCTTTTTTCATTTTTTTTTCGAATATGAGATTTGCATGAAAAAATCACATGTGATTAAACACTAATTTGAGTATCACATATAATATTAGTATTAAATCACATATGCTATGTAATATCATATGTGATATTAGTGTTAAATCACATATGGTATATAATATACATATCATATGTAATTTAACACTAATATCACATGTGATATTCAAATTAGTGTTTAATAACATGTGATTTTTTTCATGCAAATTTCAGTAACAAAAAAAAAATGTAAAAAAAAAGGTGAAAAACACGATTTTTTTTTTTTTTGTTCGAAAGTATATCAAAGTGCATATCTATAGAAAGATAATTAATGCTTGTGTTTTTTTTCGATTAACGATTAATGGTTTGAAAGATATTAATATTTGAAAAAAAATGTTGAAAGTGGGTTTTTTAAATTGTTAGATTTAATCTCAGGAATATGGAGACCGGAGATTGACCCTTGGTATGCAAAGAATATTTGGTCCTCAAATAATTTTAAATCTATACCTTATCATAAAAATATATATTTAAATGTATAATTTGCTATATATTGTAAGTTTAAACATAGAATTACACTTGTATACCATTTGGAATACAAAATATAGTCTATTCTTTTATCCTTCTAATTCGTAAATTAAATGAGTATAGTTTAATTCCTCAAACTAGGAGGAAAGCCATAATTGCAGAGTTTCATAATTTACAGGAAAACCACAAGGACCCGTGGAGAATGTCATTTGAGGACATTAAATTGGCTACACAAAGCTTTAGTCGTGCCAATGACATTGGAGGTGGTGGTTTTGGTAGGGTGTACAAAGGGGAACTTGCATTAGAACATGGATCCTCTACGATTGTCGCGAAGCGGTTAGATACACGTCTTGGTCAAGGGGATCAACAGTTTTACAATGAGCTACATATTCTTTCTGAGTATAAGCATGAGAATGTCATCGGCCTTGTGGGATATAACAACGACGAACAAGAAAGAATCATCGTGTATGAATATGCATCCAAAGGAAGTCTTGATAACTATTTGAATGATGCTAGTCTTACTTGGATTAATCGGCTTAACATTTGCGTTGATGTTGCAAGGGGATTAGCTTTCCTTCATGGAGGTGTTCGAGAACACGAGGCGGTGATACATAGGGACATGAAAACAGCTAACATTCTACTATTTGATGACTGGAAGGCAAAAGTTGCTGATTATGGGCTTTCGTTAATATGTACAATCAGTGATGAAACAGACTATGTCATCGATCATGTTTCCGGCACACGAGGATACTGCGACCCAGTATATCAAAAATCAGGTTTCTTAACCAAAGAATCTGACATTTATTCGCTAGGTGTGGTTTTATTTGAGATCTTGTATGGGAAATCAACGTATGAGATCAAGCAACGTGAGAATCAGTTTCTACACAGTTTAGTTCAACAGCGCTTTGAGGAAGGAAGATTAGACGAGGTTGTGTTTAACGCTATAAAGAACCAAATCGTGCCAGAAGCATTGGCCACATTTCAGGCGATTGCCTACCAGTGCTTACATGATGATAGGGAAAAACGACCAACATCACAACATGTTTTTGTAGAGCTTCAGAAGGCATTGGGATTGCAAGTAAGTACTCATTGTTTCAAAAAAGCTGGTTTCCTTTAAATATTTTTTATGTTAATTCACTTTGTCTTCGTTTGGTCTTGTTCAAATTTAGTGTACCAAAACTGTTTTACATAAAAAAAAGTATAAAATCAAACTATATCACACTTTCGAAAAAAGCTGGCTTCCTTTTAAATGACTTGGTTTTGTGCTAAAAAAATTATAATTTGTGTTAGGTAAAGGATGTACCCGTTTCCAAGGAATCCTAGAGATGGCAAGAAATCCTGGACGTGTGTTAAGTGTGCATAGAGCTAAGTTGTCAAGATGAAAAACTTGGAGGTTAAAGTTGTTGAAGAACTGGCAAGATGAATATCTGCTGGGGTGCAAGTTTTAAAGTTTGGATATGTTGTTCGATATGTTGTTCCTCCACATGAGATGTTTGAGATCGATTGTTAATTTTAGTCGTGTGGGTTGTCGAAACACTTATGATACGTGCAAAAACATATAAACAGATATAACTCCACTGGGAGTCATTTGATTTCCCACATCTCAAAATGGCTTAGCAAGTTTAAGAATAAGTGATTTGTTTCTTTCAAAACACTTAAAACTAATATTGTGTGTGTGATCACCAATCATAATATATGAATCTTTAGGACATAAATGGATTTGCATTTGACCACAGCTCAGTAGCTCACATTAGAAGGGTACAATTGGACATTAAGGTGTAAATAGTCATTAATTATAGGTAAACCAGATAAAGATATTTACTGAACTTCTAGTACATCATTTTCTTTCAAATTAGAACAATTGTCTAGACATACAACTGAAAAAAACCATGGGTCCCCATTTTCTTTCAAATTATTTGTTGCTCCATATGCGATGGTTTGAGATCGCTTGTTGTTTTGAGTCGTGTGAATTGTTGAACACTTTTGATATGCAAAAAACAAAATAAGTGGTTTGTTTCAATCTAAACACTTAAAAGTGTTCGATAATTCACACGACTCAAAACTGTTAGTCAACATTGTCATGCTCCTCATGCTGTTAAATAGGAGCCTGTCTCCTTTGTAATCCCTATATATTTCACGCTTCAGTGAGAGTAATTACTAAAAATTGATTTAGGAAATCGTTTGCATTCAAAATACACTTTTGGTGACTTTTGACCCGTTTAGCCCTCTTTTATTTTAGCCAAAAGATTTTACTTAACCCATTTGAGATTAAATGTCACTTATATCGACCAATTTCCTAATTATATGAAGCTGGTTTAATTGCTGAGGTTTTTGAAGGTTTGCATTTTCAAGACGATTTTCCCCTGCCGCGAGTGTCATGGATGCAATGATTAGCATCACTAATCCAATCGTTTTAACCGACTTCAACCCGTTTCTTGTTGGTGTTCGTGAGCAGCACGAATACCCATCTGCCAATTCACAAGGACCTTCATTTTGGATGAATGAACGAGTGTTGGTGTTTGAAAAAAGGGTGTTGATGGAATTGGACCAGTGAAATTATTGTAGGAAACATTTAGGGAAGTGAGGCTAGTGAGTGAACTCAAGATTAGTATCTTCCCATGAAACGAGTTGTGTGAAAGATCGAGTGATTGTAACTGAGTCAACCCGTTTATTGACTCCGGTATTTCGCCTTGAAACCTATTTGAGCTCAAGTCAAGACTAATAGTCAAACTCGTGATTGACCCAATCTCAGGTGGGATTTGACCCGAAAGACCATTTGAACTCAAATCAAGAAGTGTTAACTTTTGCAAGTTTTTTATAGATGATGGGATCGAACCTGTTAACAGATTGTTGTTGAGTATGAGTTTATTCAAGTAACTACAGTTACCAAAACTCAATGGTATTTGACCCGTGAACCCGTTTTGACTCAAATCAAGCTGCTCAAGATTCACTAACTCACCCAACTCAGGCGGGATTTCACCTGTTATACAATTATTGTGAACATCTAAAAGCTCAACTGTAATGATACCTAGCTCATGAGGCAATACACCCGAAAAATGATTTGCATACAAATCAAGAAACACGATGTTTGGCAATTGCCCGATCTCTCTAGGAATTGAATAGGACCCGAAAGCTGATTCTCAGCAAGCCTTAATCTAACCAACGACTGACAATTTCAGACACTTCAGGAACTTTTGCCGACAGTGAATTCCCAAGTAGCAACAATTTGCTCAACTTCTTTAAACAGAATATTTCTTCCGTGATTTCCCCTGTTAGCTTATATTTCCACAAATCAAGCGAGTAAATCATCCCACAAACCATATTCACCCATAGAAAGAAACTTTGTAACATCTTCAAGTTCCCAATTTCCCACGGAATCTGCCCCGAAATCTGATTCTTATCCAGCTGAATCATAAAATAACCATAGATTTGGGAACTACAGTCCTAAGTCCTAAAACTGAGGAACTAAATCAGAAAATATGTGAACATAAATTTACTCTCAGGCATTCTGTTGTATAATAAGCTATAGAAGTTGTTTGAAGTAGCTTCTAAATAAGTTTCTACTTGAACTCACAATATAAGCTTCGAGCTTAAATCTGGTTTTTGTATCATTTGTAGGTAAAATATGCTTACTTTTTGTCATCAATCTCGCATTACATGCTAATACTGTTTTCTCTACATTTTTTAATAGTTAACGATACAAATAAGATTAAAGAGAATATATATGTGTTTGTATTACAACTTGCAATTCCATTCAGTAGATGGTTTGCAATGTCTGTTGAGAATCCTGGAAGCTTAAATCAATGCTCAAATTCACAAACATCCTTTAAGAGTAAAAATATTATACCCGTGTTATGCCGTCATTGAAACACAGTCATCTTAAATTGGAAAAAAAATGCAAAATGTTAGGTCTAATATCTTAAGTGACGACGCTAAATAATTTTCAATCATTTGAAGATCCAACAAGAGAATAAAGAGTAAAAATATACATTGACTTTTTCTATGCAAGTTTGAATCACTCTCTCCATGAAATTTGCCTCTACTAGTGACTTTCTTAGTGAAATAAGTAGCATTTGATATTACATTTTCATACTAGACTTTTCTTAGAATAAAATGAGCATCCAATGATAAGGTTTTCTTGGTTTCTAAAGCATATTTCCATGTTGAACATGACAATTTATTTATTAAACATATACTTTGATGCAAATAATTTGTTATAATTTATTAAACAAAATATCATCCAAGTTGAACATGACAATTTATTTATTCCTTGTGTCCCTCACAATCCAATTAATGTGATTCTTTTATATTAGTTTTGCATCGGAGACTTTCGTGTTAAAATGATATAGCCAACTGTTAGTTAGAAAGTCCTCATCTCCAACTCTACACTTTTACATTTATAACGTAATACTGACACGATATCATTTTAGATTTTATTTATCCCCTTGAGAACATGCACCACAGTACGAGTTTCATAATGCATATGTGCAAAATCGGCTGAATCAGACTAAATGCTATTCTTTGTGTAAAAAAAAAAAAAAAAAAAAAAAAAAAAAAATCCGAATAATGAAGTGACATTAACGTTATAACAAATATGTTATTCACACATAACCCTTTCTACTTATATTTCAAGATACTGTGTGGTATTTATAAATTTGTATGACATACATAATGATAAACCTTTTTGAAATGTTTATAATATTTCTATGTTACTCTATAATATTAATTTATAAATTTTACATTATACAAATTTGTTGCATTGGCTGTTTCAATTCATACATTTTGTTGCAATAGCTAGGAAGATTTATAGAATTAAAGTTGTTTTTATTTCATGTCATTATAAAGCTATTATCATTATAAATTTATAATCTAAACCATTTCCTACTTTATAAACCTCTCATCTTTGATGCATGTCGTTATATGCGCGCATACAAAAGAAAGTATGCGCTCCATTTTTCATAGTTAATTTCTCAAATTTGTACACGTTTATAAGTCTACACATTTTCTTTTCTATCTTCTACACTAAATGTAATTATATTGTACACCAAGCTTGTAAACCGTAAAAGTTTAATTTCTTACTTCCTTAATTAAGCAACTATGCCAACATATAATGCGAGTAATTTGTAATATTCTTGCTCATCAAATGATTGAAATTTTGTTTTTTCCATTAAGCGAGAAAACTAAAATGTACCCTAATTAATACTATGATAATGTTTTATTATCTACAACTTTTTTTTAAGCATATATTTACTTTCTCGTTAGAAATAAATATTAAAATAAAATTTTGTAATGTGCAAGTGTTAATAGTCTAACTTCATTATTTGGATCTAGACATCTAGTAATAGAATAAAAGAAATTAGCGTAATTACCGGAATAAAAAACTACATAAACTTGTTTGTTAAATACCCTTACAGCTTGCCATGATCATGTAATTAGAACAATTATGTGACTAATTAATCACATTGACAGCTTGATCACTTAATTTAAAGAATACCATATTGTCATTCACATTACAAAGTGCAACTTGATTATATAAAATTGAGACCGGAAACTGAGGTGGCAAAAAGGGCGGGCCGGGTGACCACGGGTAAAATGGGCAACGGGCTAAACTGGCACGGGCTAAACGAGCACAGACCAAACGGGCGCATGTTATACGAATCATTTTAGAAGTGACCCAAAACGACGAAATAAATTCCTTAAATGTAACACCTCATGTATATATTTAAAAAATAAAATATATTATATTTATAAGTTTCTCTTTAAAAATAATTGCAATGTTTTCTAATTGAGCGAAAATATGTGTCTGACCGTACCCATTTAACTTTAAAATGGACAATATATGCCCATTTAAAAAAAAAAAAAAAAAAAAAAAGCCCAAATCTTTTACAAATTTACCTAAATTAACCTTTATTATTTTATTTTATTTTTAAGTTTGAATACAAATTGTCACCTCTAATATAAATAGCCCTTTTGTCCCTTTCAAATTTTCAACTAGTTGATTTATATCTATCAATTTTTTAGTTAATCCTTGTGTCCCTCTCAATCCAACTAATGTGATTCTTTTATATTAATTTTTTGGATACTTGCTATAAAATAATATAGTCAACTTAGAAACTCATCATCTTCTAGCTTTACACTTTTACACTTGCAATATAATACTAACACGTTATCATTTTATACTTTATTTATACCATTGGGCCTCTTGAGAAAATGTACTACACTACCAATTTCATAATGCAAATGCGCATAATCAGCTGAGGCAAATTAAACGACATTCTTTATAAAAAGACAAAGAAAACCACACGCAAATTAAATGTCGAACATTATAACAAATATGTTATTTGTACATAACCCTTTCTAATTATATTTAATTCAAGATAATGTGTGGTATTTATAAATTTGTATGATATAATGATAAACCGTTGTGAAATGTTTATAATATTTTGAGTAAACTGCAAAAAATGTTTCCGTGGTATGTCATTTTAGCAAAAAATATCTTTAAACAAACATAACTACGATAAATGTACTTGTGGTTTGCCATTTCTGAAAAAATGTCCTTGTGGTTTCCACTTTGTTGCCATTCGTTTATTTTGGCTAACGAGCGTTTCAAATCCCTGTTAGTCAAAGTCTAAGACCATGTGAAATGACTAATTTACCTTCTTCTTCATCCCATAATTAAATTTTTGAATTTGCAATTATTATCCCTCTACCACCACCACCTCAAACAACACGACCAACACCACCACCCTCCATCACCACCGCCCTCTACCACCACACAACTCTGTTCAACTATAAATTACTTAACCCTGTTTTACCAACAACCACCCACATCCCACATTAGTCATCTCGAATCATTTTAGCCAACATTGATCAATTAATAATTTTAGTTTAAGTTACATATTTGAGCTTCATTTTTATGGAAACGCCACCGAAATGGTGACGACGACAAACATGTGGCCAAAACAAGAAACGTTAACTTTTGAATGTGAGCTCGTATTACCGACGATGAGGCCATGATGAGATATTTTGGTGCATGAGTTTATTTGCATACCTCCTTGCTTGGATTTGTCTCTTTTAAGTTTATGTTGTTAGGAGCGGTAATATATACGTATCAACTTTGCCGACTCTATGTTAATTCATATCAATTATAGTTGAATAAATCAATCCAAAGCAAACTGTGTTAATTTATATAAATACTAATGAGCGGGCGTTTTCCGCCACAGTTCTTTTTTTATCCGATTTTATTCACTGGGCTGGGCCATGTGCTTTCTTTTGGGCTATTCTAACGTGGGCCTGTTTGAGGTCCATTTAACCGACCCGGTGTGTTGGGTGTGTATATGTTCTCGACGATTTGTATCCTTGCTTCTCATAGAAGAAACATCGCTTCCAGGGTTTAGTTCCTTATATAGTGATGAGGATATGAGTTAACCACTCTTTGGGTTAGTAACGAAACACGTGTCCAGTGAATGGAAAATCCCACCCACCGCCTTTCTCTCTCGCGCTTCGTTTTGATCCACAAACCCACATACAAAACGGGGAAAAAAACGTAGATTCACCTATGCTAAAAATTCGGCTCCACGATGGAGAGTAAGAACAGAAATCATTAATTGCGGTATGTGATGTTATATTTTAATTATAGATAATCTCTTCTTATGTCTTTTAATTAGATGAAGGCGATTTTGCATGATCGGTTTATTCGTACTCCACCGCCTTCTCCAAAGTCAATTACTTCTCTGTACATCGCCTACAAGATGGTTGTCGTTGCACGATCTAAAATCATGTGGGTTCGTTTTATAGGACCGTGGTTTCGGGATTCGATAGAGGTAAAGAGGTTTTGGTATTTTTTTTCTTTTAAAAGATTGAGATTGAAGTTTTGTTGGATATTTTCAAATAGTGGCGCTTTCATTCTTTGGTATGTTCGGGGTTGCTTATGAAGAGACGTGTGTCGGCTTCCTTTTAATGAGCGGATGAAAGTTGTTTAGTAGAGCAACTTATTAGAGTCATAAATACCAAGGTTAGCGTTTTCATACGAATTGTCAATACCCCTTAATGTCTTATTCCGTGTGTCGTAGACTATGTTATTTTGTTTTTGTAAAAAGGTTATAATATAAAGTTGGGTTGTGTGATGTAGGTGGAGAGAAAGGCTAAATGCGGTGAATCGGTTGTAGGTGAAAGTGATCGACTACCGAGAGGTTCACCACAGTCGGGACATTGGCTAATCAATTCACTCGCTCTCATAGTTTTTATATCAAATTCATAATGACTGGTATTACTTTATTTGTTCAGACGATGGATAAGCTTGGGTTAGCTAGGTCATTTATAACCTGTAAGTTTCCAACAAATCTTGAAATTACGTTATTTAGTATGTTCATGTAAACATTCAAGCTTATGATTCTAGCTGCTAAGGTATATCTCGATTCTACATTTATTAAAGATAACCTAACCTTTGTATGTTCACATAATCTAAATAGGTTAGGTTATCTATAATATAACTTACAAGTCATAGCTTAAGAGTAGCCACAATGACCTTAGTAAAAAAAAATTAATTATCATTACGATTTAACAAAGGGTTAATAACCTTTTAAAGCACTATACTTGTCACAAATATCAGTTCGACGTAGCGAACTAAAAAAATAGTTCTTTTAGACATTAAACTTGACATTTTTGTCTCCTTTAAGTATTATGACCAAATTATGACCATTTTACCCTTTTAAATTTTTTCAAATACTTTTTTTCAAATTTTTTTCCAAAATTTTTTGAATTATTTTTTCAAATACTTTTTTCAAATTTCAAATTTTTTCGATTTTTTTTTTTTTTGAAATATTTTCAAGGGTAAAATGGTCATAATTTGGTCATAATACTTTAAGGAAGACAAAAATGTCAAGTTTAATGTCTAAAAGAGCTATTTTTTTAGTTCGCTACGTCGAACTGATATTTGTGACAAGTATAGTGCTTTAATAGGTTATTAGCCCATTTACAAATGATAATAGGACCAGCTATTTAAAGCTGACAAATGGTTTTTAAATCAGTGAAGGAAAAGTTGTTGCCTAAGTTCGAATATCTGTTCGTACATGTTTTTTTTATGTAAACAAAAGGAGATTAGTAGTTTGATTCTTATGATGTTAAAACACCTTTCTGTATTTCTGCTTTGTGGTTACACGGAACATAGTCATATAAGCTAAACAACGCAATTGTAAGAGTCAGAAGCATATATCGAAAGGTCGAAAGCCTAACGGTTGGGCTGTAACAAAAACTTATATCAACTAACGATGTGCCAATGCTTATAAAAAGGAGTGGCATTGATTTTATGAGGAACAAACGGGTGCGGAACAACAACAGATTGTTTGTGTCAACAACATTGGTTTTATGGGGAACAACACAACGTATGGTATTTTAAACGCTTCATTAGTTTCATTTACCTTAAGTTGATCGTCGATTGACAGCAGATGGATTTTCGTAACTAAAAAAAATAAACGTGGATAACTATTCTGTTTTTATCAAAATTTGCTCTCACACCGCCTTTGAACAGATCTCACCGGGTCACTTTCACGTATCGGGTTCTGTTCGATCAGTCCGCTGTATGTTATGTTTTTACATTTGTTTTTGTTGTTGGCTCTTCCATGTTTGTATTCCTCCCATTTTAGCATTATTTCTTTTGTTTTTGGGCCGTATGTTTCGTCCAACACGCTGTCCAGTTAAGCCCATTCCATATTCGCATCAAATACACTTATCTTCTTTATCTTCAATTAGTTTGATACTTTGATAGACTTAGCACCGCCTCATACCCAGAGGTTATCATCTCACCAAAAACAGATAAAAAAAGAAAGGAGCCTTATCTTTGCTTGAGGAAATAGCTTTTTAATCCTAATTTGTATGGTTATGTCATGTAGTTATGTTGCTAATTTGTGCTTTTTTTGGTTTTCAGGTTATCCAACAAGAAACTCCAATCAATGGGCACATATTTGTGTTATCATATCCTACAGGTATGAATATTGTTTATGTTTTTTCAGTGTTAAAAATGGATATAGCGAGTGAAGTCACAATCATTTACTTAATGTTTATAATCAGATGTATTGAATTTAGTAAGTGGCCGGCTCGAACCATCTGCCGTGCTATGCTATATGAAAACAACATATAAAATCGTGGCTAGGTGGTCGTTTGATTATTGATAGTGGACGGCGGTTTGCTGGGTGGAATCCTAAGGTGGTGGTGTGGGGGGTCCGTTTGGTTCTTGATTAGTGTTGTTATAAAGGTATACTTTCTTTACTGTTTAGGGTTTTTATTTTACTTTTTTCCTTAACATGTTATGTTGATTTATTTGAATGAGGGTTTTGAATTAGGGTACTTTGTTGTTTTGCTAGGAATGTTTGGATGAACTTACTATAACAGCTTATTAGCTAATAAACTGGCCATTTCAAATGCCGTGAGGTGTAGAGTGACTGTGGAAGATCACACCCTGCATCTGGCGCTGTTAGCAAAGGTACTCGGTAGGTATCTTCTTGATTGAAAGTTCTTATTTTACGCTTTAATGTAACTATTCATGATAAAATTTTGTTACAAAAACCAAGTCATCCATCAAGATTTTTTTCTTTATTAAGTTATGTTTAAACAAGTATTATTATGGGATGTCGTGCCTACAACTAAATATTTGTAACACGCCGTTAAAAGCTTCTTTTAGTTCAATAATGGGTTTATACTCATGAAATGATATCATAATAATGGAAACCAGGCTGGGTGTGACCGTGTCATGCAGTGTCTTGAAGCAATGCCAAACACTCCACAGGTTGGTTAATTCTCATCTTTACTTCTTAATTCAAAATATAGCTAAACTTATTATTACTTTCTCAATTTCAGGATATGTTCCACTTGCTCCTCAGTTTAGACCATCTCCTGTGAATACAACTCCTCAAACGACAAAGAAAGCAGACGACACATCAGCAAGAAAGGGCACAAAACTAAAACCATGTCTACAACAGTTCGCAAAGAGTTGTTTACAGCCACAGACCAAGAGGAGAGTTGTCACACCCCGCCAGAGGCGGAAACGCGAGGTGCAACATAATCAATATACATCGCAAAAGAGATATAGTAAAATACCATATTTAAATTTAAGGAAATAATAAGATGTTACAATATTTTTCAAGCCAACTTTGGCAATAAAATCTTAAAGTTTGGTTTCCAAAAGACATCTTCTTATACTTAATGACCAAAGACGGCACGTGAAGACTCGTTTATGCAAAAGACTTCATAAATCATGCTTATTGACGATCACCTGAAATACATGAGAAAACGGGTCAACTATAAAAATAGTTGGTGAGTACACAGGTTTTATGTATTACAAAAAGTGATTTTAAATAAAGGTCCTTTTACATATTATAAAATCAATTTTTAAGAAAGTCTTTAAATAGTACGAAAATATTTTTGAGTATGTCTGCCTTGCAAATGTCTTGTCAACTTACCATGTTACAAGTCCAGCCCATACAAGACTTGTAACATATAAGTTGACATACATTTCCATATTTCAAGTGGTAAGTCTAGTAGTCAATACGCCTATGGTCATACTAACGCCTCATATATAATAAAGTTAGGCGGCAAAGCCCCACAAATAAATAATATGCGTTTCGTAGACAGGGGAACGAGAGGTTGGCCAACCTCTAATAGCGCTATTCATACTACCTACTGCTCCGCACAAGGGAGCCGTACGAACGGTACGTATAATTGGAGTGCGAACGGCAAACCAATAGGGGACTAACAATGTGAATGTACGAACAGTACATCATAACAACTATAATATACAATCAATTAATGGCTGCTCCGAACATGGGAGACTTTGCGTTGCTCCAAACAGGGGATACTTTGCGTTGCTCCGAACAGGGGAGACTTTAGGTCAAGGACGTACGGTCCATTAGGTTCAAACAAGTCATAAGCTCATAATTAAGTCCAAGAGTCTAAGGGTTCAAACTATATTAAATAGTCTAAATCAAGTCAAAAGAGAGTTCAATATAAGTCAAGGGTTTCAAATATATTAAAGGGTTCAAATTTAGTCAAAAAGGGTTCAATATAAATCAAAGGGTTCAAATATATTAAAAGAATCAAATTAAGTCAAAGAGTGGTTAATATAAGTCAAAAGGTTCAAATATATTAAAGGTTCTATTTCAGATAAACACAATTTAAGTTTATGTTCATGCATTTCACCCCAAAGAAGTAAAACGATAAAAAGGGGGCTGTGAATACTCACCTGGGCAAAAGCAGTCTGAATAGTGACAAGTCAGAAAGTATAATGGTGTGGCACCGACACGCGACCTAGATTAGTATGGCAAATTTAGTTCACAGTTCTAGTTTAAGACTCGGAAAATTTTAAATGAGTTTAAAAGTCTTTTTATGTTGTTGTTGCTTGTGTGGTAATGATTAATGTTTAATATAATTTTTGTAGATTTTGGCTCTTGGAAATGCATAAGTACATAATAAGAAGATATTAATGACGAATGAATTTTCGGTTCGATGGCAACCGAAAGACGATGTACGAAAAATAATTACAATATGTATTAAACGTTTAATGGTTCATGTGAAAATTATCGACAAGGTATATATATGTATAAATAGGTTTACATATTTTGTATATCTTTATTATTAGCTAAAATAACGGTACTTAAAATGTATGTATTAAATATATTAGTATTTAGAAAATTCAATGTGATAGTTATGAACTAAATATCCTCTTGTTAGTCAAAACGAAAATATAATAAGTTAAAAATATACTTTTGTCAAAAATTGGGCATGGCCCGTTTGTATGCTTTATTTTTCCCCGAAAATCTCTCACGTTGCAAGTTTTCCACTTGAAAATATATAACAACTTCAAACCTCTTAATAACTTTTATAAGTTTCAATAAGTTAAAATATGTCAAATAAGTTCAATTAAGCTATAATAAACAATAGTCTTTAAAATAAGTGAAACTTATATATATATTTTTATTAGTTTTGTCTAATAAATTACAAGTAAGTTAAAACTTGAAATTTTGAATTTTGTAAGGTCATTAAGTCTCAAAATATGTTATAAATGGTCCTTAATCCGATAAACAAAATATAGCCAAACGACCAAAACAAGGAAATAAGGCCCGATCCATTATTAGACATACATCTAAATAAATAAATCAAGAATCATTAAAATATGCATGCACTAATTATGGTTTGTAAACAAATAGATACTATAATAAAATATGGGATAATTGAGTTGGCAAAACATAACTGTTTATTACATTTTCAAAATACGCAAATTAACAAAGTCAACCAACTTCTATATATTAGTCCAATGTATTTCAAATAAGTAAATGAATAGACCAATAAGCTAAATTGCAAATAAATGAGCCAAAGGTAAAAATTAGCACTTTCCATATTTGAGCCATACTTAAGGTTTTTATTAGATATATTTCTTGGTTTATTTAAGTCTAAAAAAAATGTATATCAAGCTTACAAAATTAAACATGAGCCAAAAATCACTAAATATATTACTTTTGCTTATTAGTGTTTTGTAAATTCAATTAGTGCCACACAACCTCAACACAAATTTGTAAAGACACCGGTACATATGTCGATTACATATATCATTTCCAAGAACAAATTGTAACTTCAAGACTTGACACATTTACATACTTACCAACTTAACATCAAAACATTCAAGATTATAACAAGATAAACTATGAATACACAAAGACTAGAGATTTAAAAAAAAAAGAATCCTTACAATGCTTAATATCCAATCCAAGCAAAACCGAAAATCAATTTACTCTTAGACCAAAGGATGCCAAATGACTATATTTTGTGAAAGTAAAATGAAAGATGGTTGTGTGTGCTTCTTGTGGCTCGTACAGTATATCAAGAAAACAAAAGAGGTAGCTTTGACTATGCTTTACAATACTTGAAAAGGTGTGGGTTTATTTATTGTTTAAAGACACTTTAGTCACCATCCATTGTTATTTTACATGTAGCCATGTGAATTGTCAATTAAGTAAGGCGGCTAGGATCTATTTTTCTTTTTAGTATTATTATCATTATTAAATGTATTATGTGTATCCCGTACCGTATAATTTGTACTGTACAGGGTAACGATTATTTACGTAGAATATTTTTCGGTTATCCGTATTTTATAAATTTTATATTTCCGGAGACGTTTTGACGAGCGAAATATTATGGTATTATTATTATCTTGAAATTAGAAAACAGATTTCGTGCCAATACTATCATGGTGCCAGTACGCGTGTGGTGCCGGGACTTTGGAAAACACGAGATGACTTCTCGTTTTTGGGTTATAATGATCATAAAATAAATAACTCGCATACTCTGACCTAAATAATAGCCGGGAAATCGACGGATTGTCACAAGAGTAATGCTAAAAAGCCGAAACACAAGCAGCAGCATGATCAGATCACAAGACACCCCCGCCGCGTTGCGGCGGGTTCAAATTACTTGTTCATATAATACAGAGGTTTTGGTGATGGTGTATAAAGGACGTGTATAAAAGTATGCTTACTCTTATGCACCTAATATGTTAGTTCAATTTCAATTAACACTTTGCCTAGTGTTTATTATAAATTTCAGGTCTTAAGCTTATGATTTCGAACACTTTGCCTAGTTTTTTATTATCTTGGTGACACCTTCCAACATCTGAACAACTTTCCCCATGGATCCATGTCCTCGTTTTCGTGGTTTAGAATCTTGGTATCGATGATTGCTCCCATATTTTCTTTGTCAAACTCTTTTTTACACCTAAACAGAATTTTTTTCGGCTGGTTCGTTTAGAAACTTCAAAGTTGCATCTTCCACAAGCTATCTCTAACAAAACCATCCATAACTATAAACATCTAATTTGGATGTGATCGGTAGGTTTGCAAGCCATTCTGGAGCCAAGTACCCTCGAGTCCTGACACTCGTTGACGTTCGGTATCGATGGTCTTATGGGTTTACTAATTTTGCAAGCCCGAAATCCAAAACTTTGGCATTGTAATTCTCGTCTAGAAGGTGCACAACGCCTAAAATTTGGCATTGCAATTCTTGTAGTGACATCGTGTGTCAATTACTGTTGCTTTAGTTTTACAGCCAACCATTTGACGCAGTTTTACAGTCAACCATTTGACGCCCACATTAGTGAATCCTGACCAAACCAAATCAGGCAAGAATTGAACTTTCTGGTTCAATTAAGTTAAAAGAACCAAGAATCGGGATGTTACTATAACATAACATATGCCAAAGCAGGATGCAAAGTTGAGCGACACTAGTAACTTGAATTCGAATCAACTAATACTAGTTTTTTTTTTTTTTTTTTTGGTGCAAATGGTGAATACTTATATTAAACTTCCAAAGAACTTACATCATAAGAATAGAAACAAAAGATTTGGACATAACCCAAATCCTAACCAAACAAAACTGACACAAAACAATTCAAAAACAACTCAATTCTATCCGATATCAGATATACACCAGCCTTTATATCTGATACAAACAACTCAGAACCTTCAAACAGAGCATTTTACTTATCATCACAGATGTATTCTCAAGAGATTCAAGCTGCTCTTTAACATAAACCAAGCCAACTTATACCTTGAATTCACCATTTATAATGCACCAACCATCTAGCTACATTTCCACAACACTTCCATATCAATCCATTCAACCATCATCCACAATAGAAAGATATGAAAAGTGTGTGGCTTCACTAGGAACCCATATCCCATCCATGGAAGGGCTCTACCAAATCATCCTACATTTCCCTCTGTAAGAAGGGCTTCAACTGATTGGGAACACTCTCCCCCCATGATGACCACCCTTACCTCCTATGATGATATATTGAGTGGACCAAGAAGGATCATCTTTCATTCCTCTCTATTCCACCCATCATATACCATCCTCCAAAACCATTTACCCTTCACAATCGGGCAAAAAAAAAAAAAAAAAAAAAAAAAACCAACCAAACACTCCTTTATTCAGTAAGACATCTATTCTTTTAACTGGAGTTCAACTGTATTTCCCATTCATTACATACTTAAGCAACTGATGCAAACTTCTTCACTTTAAGGCTTAGAAGTTGAAGCTTTACACTTTCAATAATCCCCTTTATGAGACATTGCTTGTTACTTTTACTCTGCTTGAATAGTCTCACATTTCTTTCAACCCAAATAAAATACACAGAAGTAGCAAGAACTAATCTGTGCAACACATCATAAATTGTATTCTTGCATCTGTCCTTTGCAATTTCTGCCACAACATTTCTCCAATCCATACCTCCATACACTATCTTAGCTTTAGCTTTTACTTCATTCCAAACATCTTTAGATAATGGACAGTTGAAAAATAGATGACTGTGAGAATCATTTACAGTTGAACATAGAGGACACATGAGATTAGTCTAATTGTTCCAGCTCATAATCCTATCTTGAGTAGCTAGTCTTCCATGAATAGAAAGCCACAAGATAAAAGCATGCCTGGGATTACATTGGGAAAACCAAACAACCTTATACCAATTCACTTCTCCACTACCTTCATTAAAAATCTCCCAAACACTCCTTAAAGAAAAATTTCCTTTTTTACCATTTACACCCATCCATACAACATAATCTTCTTTACCATTAGACAATTTAAGTATCTCTATGCTACTAAGTCTGATGTATTTCTGTTTCCATCTCTCAGGCCAAACCCAATCATTATTAATCACAGCTTCCTCTATAGTCATTTGTTCTTTGAATCTTGCTTCATATCTTTCCTTAAAAGAAATAAACTCATCCAAAGGTCCATTAACATGCCATCTATCATGCCAAACATTAATTTTCTTCCCATCACCAATTTCATACCAAACATACTTTTTGATCTTATCTCGTAGATCCATGATAGCCTTCCAGGTTCCACTATCTGAATCATCCACATTGATCTCCCATATATTCTTCCTTTTTAGCTTAACTACATTTACCCTTTTAACCCATAAGCTATCTTTTTGATTAATAATGTTCCATGATGCAGGTTTTACTGACCAGGTTTTACATTTATAGTAACTCGTCTACCTATGGCCTACCTAATGCACTAACGGGCAGTGTACCCGGTCGCATGTAGTGAGGGAATGGTAAGACCGAGGTCGTTCCAAGAACGGTTGATTCCTAACTGTCTAATTAATTAAATTAGTCAAATAGATAAGTTTTAATGTAATGATTGATAATATTTAAGGTGTCACGTGATCAATTGGGTTGGTTCTCTGGTAAACAAGCTAATGAAAACGATAGTGATGCAATTCTTAAACCTAGTTCTTACACAAGTGGTAACAGTCGATAGACTCCTTTGGTCAATTCGCCTACCCTATCGTTCTTAGAATCCTCACCAAGATGAACAGGTCACCCGGGATCATTCGGCAATCTAATAGCAGTCATTAGGAGCTGGTCGTTTACTATCGCAATACATGGGTTCTAAATGTCACTAGATTCTTGTTTCAAGTGGGGTTAAAGTCGAGAGGACAACATTTGGTTAATTCGCCCTAACCTATCAGCAAAGATGCCACCACAGGAGAAATCAGGCGCACCGTCATAAGTCCTGTTGTTCTTGGTCCCCTAAGCCAAGTCATTAAGTACCGCTACATGCTAGATTCATAATAGTGAGTGCCCGACCGTTAGGAACTTAGACACTCACCCCCTAATTCTTAAGTTCATCCAAACGGTAGGTGATCAGTTGGTCAAATCGCATAAGTAGAAAGGGTCGTCAGTTGGTCATATCTTACCCTTCCGTCTCGATCCGCTCACCTAGGGTCAGTTGGTCATATCTACTAGGCAATTGGCCTCTACCGCCATTCAAAACTACCGAAACAAGGGTAGCTACCAATAAACTATGCATGCATACACTAGAAACAGTTAATTAACGCAAAAACATTAATAATAAAAGAATCTAAACTAGGCCAAGACCTAATTTCCACATCTCTAAAATACCCTAGTGGGATGACAAATATAGTGAGTTTTTTGGTTTACCATAGTACTTTTAAAAAGTATTTAACAAAATATGCAGTTTTAAATATATTTAATAAAATATGTAGTTTTAAGTTTCTCCATGAAAGCCCATGAAAGCTTTTTTGCAGTCATCATCATCTATCTGTATAGACGTCTCCTTCGTCCTCGTAATTTCCGGCTCTTTCATATATTGCCAACTCTTTTATGAGCGATGGTGACGATGCATGACATGATTCTGACATCATCATCCGGAGGAATATTATTTTTATTCTTGATGAGGAGTTTGGGATGTCAACATGATTCCGGCATATCGCCTTGTCGGCCTAGAGGAACATGGTAAGCAAGCAATGAACAACATAAAAACCATTGAATGGAACCCACCATCGTAAATACACCGGAATGAACCCACCAATGTACTTGATCAAAATATTATGTTTTCATAGCTAATATGTGTGTTTACAGATCCTTAAAAATTTCTTAACAATATATCGTAAAATATACCAGAAGGAACCAACATATTTACGGATCCTTAACCCACCAACGTACTCAACGAACATTGCACAAATCCTTAACCACATAAAAACCATCGTAAATTAATACACCAGAATGAAGATAATGGAGTTATTGAACCAACAATAAATGACATACTTAATCAAAATATTATGTTTTCATTTGCTCGTTAAAATTAGGACAATCAGATGAAGAAGATGTGACTTTTTCTTAGTTTATTATTCTATTTTATATTTGATGAAAAAGTTATATGTAACTACAGTAGTGGAGACCATGGTTGGTTGAAAAACTCAAATTTAATGAGATTTTTTTATTTTGTAAAAAGAAAAGAAAGTAGGTAAATATTTTATTAAATACTTTTAAAACTACGTATTTTGTTAAATACTTTTTAAAAGTACTACACTAACCCAAAAAACTCCAAATATAATTACCATGGAAAACAATAAATAAACAAGACATAACATCAAATCATTAATTGACAATTAATAAATTAAAAGACAATCAATTAAAACACAATAAATAAAGATAGTCCAACAATTAAATTAGAATTAAAATTAAAATTAAATAATGAAACCAAAATAATTAAATGAGTTGGAAAATAATTACATAGCGTGCCAAAAATAATGCTATCGACCCCTAGTTGAGTACCGGGGCAAAAGAACCTACGACCACAAAAGATGGGTCCTATGAATGAAACAGGATCCCAATTTATAGTAAATGAACTTTAGTTACTTTTCACTTTCGGTCCCTAGACTTTTGTCACTCATCTTCTCAAGTCCTTGTCTTCATTAACACATTAAAATGTGTTATTAAACTTTATCTTCAGCCCCTCATCACACTTATGTATTTATTCCTTAGTCCTCGAAATGGATAAAATAAATATAAACTTGTCGCTATTTATCCCTGGACCTCGAAACTTTGCGCCCAAGTAATAATTACGGCGTAGCTAATTATCCAAGTTACGCCGTAACCCTTTGTTAGTTCATGATTATCCGATCCGAAATAATCTTTACGGCGTAACTAATGCCATGTTACGCCGTAACCTTCATAAAAATAATTACGACGTAACCAAAAGAGATGGTTACGCCGTATCCTTCAAAGCATCCTAATTACGCCGTAACATTATTATCTAGTTACGGCGTAACCTTCACAAATAATTGCCAGTCCCTCGTTGTATGAGTTACGGCGTAGTCCATTGCACAACTTACGTCGTAACTAGTCTTTAGAATATGTCTTTTGGCCTTTTATCACTACTTTTCCGCTGCAACACCTCATTTATCCTGAAATACAATTATGAACGAATATGAATGGATTAAGTACCATATTAATAAAAATGAGGCAATAAACACAGGAATTTGACATATAAAATATCAGGCTAATTTGATGTTATTAAATATCCCCCCACTTGAATCCTATTTGTCCTCAAGTAGACCCGTTAAATAATTCTTAAAAAGATATCTCCCAGGATTAATTGGAAGTTATGAGTCTAAAAATCACCTAAGCTAGAAAATTCCAAACCGAGCACCTCACGAAAAGAGAATTGAAATCACACTCTCTCTCATAATTCACGTGTATATTTTTGGGTGATCACTCAACTGCTCAGTCATGACGAGTATTCTATCATAGGTTTGGCAAAGATACTAATATGCACCACTAGAGTCTATAGATGCAGCTATTCTAAAAGGCAATGGGTTGACACAACATTGGCTTATGGGGTTTATTTTGTCATTACTAACGAGCTACGGCGAAGGGGACAAAACCAATGATACATGACCAAATCCATGGCCAAGACACCAATAATTGCTCGCTTCCTCACCTAAACTCGATTCATGACTAAGGGTAGGATAAGACATGGGAACACATTTAATGGGTGTAAATAAAAAGACACGAAACAAATAGATTCATAAGTCCATAGTCGCCCCACCACTAGTCGCATTCAATCCCATAGCAAAAATCGAGGGTCAAGAGTCAATGGGTCTTCAATACACGAGTCAATGCATATAAAATGTAGCGTGGTGCCTTATAATCTCCATAAACTAGGCAAATAAGATTCATTAACTCGGCCTTCATCATCAATGAAAAAAGAAAATTGCTATTAAAAAAAATTTAAAAGTGGGTACTTTTAGCACATAATTCTACCAAAATCAACCATTTCTATCTCCCATCCCCTCACTTGAAATGTACAATGTCCCCATTGTACGAATATTGATTAAAATTTGAAAGGCGAGATAGAAATGTCCGGGTTTCTAATTTCATCCGTAAGACAAAACGGATTTGTAAAAATTTGCGCCTAATTGAAACAAGGCGAGAACACTTACCACAATACGACACATAAGCTTATTTATATTACGATCAGCTAGAAACAAGCTAATAAACACTTGCTTGCATTTTTTTTTTTTTGATGCAAGACAAGGTATACATGAACAAAAAATAAAAAACAATACGAACATATAAAGCATCCCCCCACTTGAGATCAACAATCATCTAAACCCGATTTTCTTCCAAAACCCTTTATTCAAAACCCGCGACTTTCACTAGTGGAACCAAAATTAACCAACAGCGCCCGGACCATGGACATAAGAAAACTACAGGGTAGGCTAGGCGATAGGTGTAACGAAACAATTATTTTGGGTGAACAAAATGAAATGAAAGGCTTTGAAGGGTGTATCTAGGGGTATCTTGCACTAATGGTGAGTGCAAACAAAAAGGGTTTAACAGGGGGATTGACTGATCAATGTGAAAAGTCAATATACACAATACATATATGAGCTATTTGGGTTTAATCCTAAAATTGCCTTAAATCCTACCTGGGACATGGATGTTACGGCGTAACTAGATCGGCCTAGTTACGGCGTAGTTAGAATGAAGTGGGCAGATGGCCTTACTGATAGCCGGTTACGGCGTAAATGGATAGGCCCATTACGTCGTAATTAATCTCTGATGTTGTTGTGCCCAAAGTGTCAACTTTCTTCCTACGTGCTCATGAGGAGTTATTGGAACTCCTATCATCTATCCTTGGTCTTAATACCTGCAAACAGATAACAAAACATACCAAACCCAAAACAAAACCTAAAAACTACCAAAAATATCCAAAAAAAGTCTATGAAATAAAATCAAAAACTAAATCAAGGATAGGGATGGGTAGTCTCCCGACGAGCATTTTTCTTTATCCTCCCGAGTCTTTAAGTTAGACTCTGCAACAGCCATCAATCGGACGTCTCCAATAATGTCCATCGCTCTCCTAATCTCGGTTTATGATCGCATCAAGATTCCCTTCACTTGTTCTTCTTGCTCAACCTGCACACTATCACAACCTCGTGCATTAAATGAGTAAAAATAATAAGCCTTAGCAACAAGTGAGATATAACACATTATTCATAATTTTAAGAGACCTCAGACTTGGTTACGGCGTAAGTCCAATTACTAACTACGCCGTAACTTCAGTCTGAAAGAAACCTGATATAATATAAGAACAGATTACGCCGTAACCATGGCCAAGGTTACGCCGTAATCTCAAGATAGAAGACAAAATTGTAGAATAATATTAATCAAACAACCAAAAATACGAAGACCGTTTCCCGGCAGCGGCGCCAAAAACTTGATGCATGTTTTACTGACCAGGTTTTACATTTATAGTAACTCGTCTACCTATGGCATACCTAATGCACTAACGGGCAGTGTACCCGGTCGCATGTAGTGAGGGAATGGTAAGACCGAGGTCGTCCCAAGAATGGTTGATTCCTAACTGTCTAATTAATTAAATTAGTCAAATAGATAAGTTTTAATGTAATGATTGATAATATTTAAGGTGTCACGTGATCAATTGGGTGGTTCTCGGTAAACAAGCTAATGAAAACGATAGTGATGCAATTCTTAAACCTAGTTCTTCCACAAGTGGTAACGATCGATAGACTCCTTTGGTCAATTCGCCTACCCTATGGTTCTTAGAATCCTCACTAAGATGAACAGTCACCGGGATCATTCGGCAATATAATAGCAATCATTAGGAGTCGGTCGTTTACTATCGCAATACATGGGTTCTAAATGTCACTAGATTCTTATTTCAAGTGGGGTTAAAGTCGAGAGGACGAGATTTGGTCAATTCGCCCTAACCTAACAAAGAAAGACGCCACCACAGGAGAAATCAAAGCACCGTCATAAGTCATGTTGTTCTTGGTCCCTAAGCCAAGTCATTAAGTACCGCTACATGCTAGATTCATAATAGTGAGTGCCGGTCGTTAGGAACTTAGACACTCAACCCCTAATTCTTAAGTTCATCAAAACGGTAGGTGATCGGTTGGTCAAATCGCACAAGTAGAAAGGGTCGTCGGTTGGTCATATCTTACCTCGTCTCAATCCGCTCACCTAGGGTCATTGGTCATATCTCCTAGGAATTGGCCTCTACCGCCATTCAAAACTACCGAAATAAGGGTAGCTACCAATAAACTATACATGCATACACTAGAAACAATTAATTAACGAAAAGCATTAATAATAAAAGAATCTAAACTAGGCCAAGACCTAATTTCCATATCTCTAAAATACCATAGTGGAATGACAAATATAATTACCATGGAAAACAATAAATAAACAAGACATAACATCAATTCATTAATTGACAATTAATAAATTAAAAGACCGTCAATTAAAACACAATAAATAAAGATGGTACAACAATTAAATTAGAATTAAAATTAACATTGAATAATGAAACCAAAATAATTAAATGAGTTGGAAAATAATTACATATCGTGCAAAAGATAATGCTATCGATCCCCTAGTTGAGTACCGGGGCAAAAGAACCTACGACCGCTGCCTTTTCTTTCTTTTCTCTGCTCCCGGCGGCGTACAGCAATAATAACCACAAAAGATGGGTCCTACGAATGAAACAGGATCCCAATTAGTAAATGAACTTTAGGTACTTTTCACTTTCGGTCCCTAGACTTTTGTCACTCATCTTCTCAAGTCCTTGTCTTCATTAACACATTAAAATGTGTTATTAAACTTTATCTTCAGCCCCTCATCACACTTCTATATTTATTCCTTAGTCCTCGAAATGAATAAAATAAATACAAACTTGTCGCTATTAATCCCTGGACCTTGAAACTTTGCGCCCTAGTAATTAATTACGTCGTAACTAATTATCCAAGTTACGCCGTAACCCTTTGTTAGCTCATGATTATCCGATCCAAAATAATCTCTACGGCGTAATTAATGCCATGTTACGGCGTAACCTTCATAAAAATAATTACGACGTAACCAAAAGAGATAGTTACGCCGTATCCTTCAAAGCATCCTAATTACGCCGTAACATTATTAGCTAGTTACGGCGTAACCTTCAGAAATAATTGTCAGTCCTTCGTTGTATGAGTTACGGCGTAGTCCATTGCACAACTCACGTTGTAACTAGTCTTTAGAATATGTCTTTTGGCCTTTTATCACTACTTTTCCGCTCCAACACCTCATTTATCCTGAAATACAATTATGAACGAATATGAACGGATTAAGTACCATATTAATAGAAATGAGGCCATAAACACGGGAATTTGACATATAAAATATCAGGCTAATTTGATGTTATCATTCCACAAATGTTTACATAACAAGGCTTCATTCCAGGGTCCAAGCTTTTTCAGACCCAATCCTCCTTGACTTTTAGGAGAACAAATCACCTTCCAAGCAACCTTTGTAGCTCCTTTCTTCAAAGTACCTTGACTCCATAAGAAACCTTTCAACACTTTATCAATTTTCTTTACTGTGGTCTTTGGAATTAGGAAGACTGAAGCCCAATATATGTGCATAGATGCAAGGACTGCTGCAATGAGCTGCAATCTACCTACATAGGAAAGAGCTTTATTTTTCCAATCATTAACTTTTGCTTTTACCTTAACCACCAACTGATTACATTCAGTTATACCAATGTTCTTAGTTATCAAAGGTACTCCTAGATACTTCATAGGTAATTCACCAACTGCAAAAGGCAAAATCTCCAAAATCTTTTGTCTTTCAGCAGCCTTTACACATCCAAAGAATACAGTACTCTTACTCATATTGGGGATCAAACCTGAGCATTCACTGAACTCCCACAAACCATCTTTAAACACTTCCACAGACTTGGAATCTCCATTACACAACATCAGTAAATCATTAGCAAAACACAATTGTGTTAATTTCAAATCCTTGCATCCCCAGTGATATTTAAAATGAAGATTCTGATCAACTCTTCTCTGCATAACTAGAGAAAGAACTTCCATGACCAATGTAAAAAGATATGGAGACATGGGGTCTCCTTGTCTAAGCCCCCTTCCACTACTAAAATAACCATATCTACCTCCATTGATACATATTGAAAAAGTTGCACTAGTAATACAAGTCATAATCCAATCAATCATCTTCTCATGAAAACCAAAATGAACCAGAATTTGCTTTAGAAATCCCCAATTAACAGTATCATAAGCTTTGGCAATATCAATTTTAAGAGCACATCTCTTAGGACCATTCTTCCTACCATACCCTTTTAACAACTCCTGAGTAATCAGCAAATTGTCTTGGATCAGTCTTCCTGGAACAAATGCACTCTGATTTATATTCACCAGTTTATCCAGATACCCCTTAATTCTGTTTGTAATTATTTTACTGATACATTTGTAGAAAATGTTGCAACAAGCAATAGGTCTATAGTCAGAAACCTTATTTGGCTGATTGGTTTTAGGAACAAGAGTTATAAGAGTTGAGTTAACTTCCCTTAACAGCTTATTTGATTGAAAAAACTCTTTCACTGCGTCACATACATCTTGACCAACAATACTCCAACTTTTCTTGAAAAAAGTAGTAGTGTATCCATCTGGTCCTGGTGCTTTCCCATCATCCATTCCAAACATAACATCTTTAACCTCTTTATTGGTTACTTCTCTGATCATATACACAGAATCCAACTGATCTAGCTTATTAACAAACAGCTTCTCAAGGTCATTAATATCCTAGTAGCACCATTGTTCCCCAAAAATTTCTCAAAATGATTCACAAACTGCTCATTAATGCTATCTCCTTCAAACCAGTTACCTTGTTCATCACATACCCTTCTAATTCTATTATAATGCTTCCTAGTTTTAATAACATTGTGAAAAAACTTAGTATTTTTGTTCCCTTCACTAAGCCATTGAATTTTTGCTTGTTGAGCTAGCAGCTTCTCTTCATCAATTGAAGCCTCATTATACTCTTGCATGGTTATTCACAGTTTGCTCTTAAATTCTATATTATGTGGATCAGATTCAACATTCCTTTGGGCTATTTTCAACTCTTCTTTTAACCTCTTCACATTCTTAAACAAATTCCCATTTTTCCATGCAATCTTCTTTAAGTGTTTCTTCATATTTTTCAGCTTTTTGACTAGCTTGAACATCTTATATCCTTCCACTTTGTACTTCCATTATTTACTAACCACCTCCATAAACTCTATCTTGTCAGCAATATAATTGGGAAATCTAAAAGATTTATGGTTTTTCACCAGAGAGTTTGGTATACTTAAAACAGCAGGGCTATGATCAGATGTGAAAAAAGGGTGAAACATTACACTTGCATCCCCATACAACCCAATAAACTCCATGTTAGCCATAACTCTATCAAGCTTTTTCATGATACTAGTATCAGGTTTTGATGGAGATTTGATCCATGTAAAAAACATTCCCTTCCTATTCACATCTTCCACCTCAATATCATTAACACAATCACCCAAATCTTGCATGTCACCAGTTATTTTTGACCCTCCAGCAGAATGCTCTTCCACTTTGAGAGTAACATTAAAGTCTCCCATTAAAACCCAAGGACATCCAGCAGTAATGTATTTATGAATCCTTAATTCATCCCACAAACTTGTTCTTTCACTACCTGAATTTGCAGCATAAATAAAGCTACACGGTTTTTTTTAGAATGAATGATTTCAATATCCACCAACATAACTTGTCTTGACATATGAATGACCATTAGATCCACTTTATTTCTATCCCACCCAACTAGAATTTCGCATTCATCGCTATGAATGCTATTTGACACCCAATCCCATCCTCCAAAAGCAAACTCAGCCACCTTACTTAGGAATGCAGTCTTGACATGAGTTTCCACAATCCCACATACACTAAGATTTTCTTCCCTAACAAAATTCAAAACATCTTTTTGTTTTTTTATGGTTATTCATACTCCTAATATTCCACACAGCTATATTGAGATCTATCATGAAAATTAATAGAACACAACAAACTACTGCTAATGTAAGACAGTAGTATCCATACCTGACACTTCATCTGCAACTAATTTCTTTGCAATACCTGAAGTCCCTTCTAAAACATCCTCAACACTGTCCTTCCTCTCTTCTGCTTCCTTTAGCTTATCAATCTTTTCCTGACCCTTAAAGTACTTCATCATATCAGGAGTCCAATCTTTAACATCTATCCCACTTGGTTGAATTTTCTTATTCAGAAAACCATCCACAATCATTCTCCCTTTTAATATCTCTAACTCTTCATTTTCATTTCCTATCTCATTTAGCATCTCATATCTGTTAGTAGAATTCACACCTTCTTTTCTTTGATATTTTCCAGCTTTCCTTTTCCCCCCATTACCTTTATCCTCCATTCTCTTTGTGTACATCTCTTTCTTATTTACAAATCCTTCATTATTCCTATTATCATCATAATTCCTAGCAGCACCATTATATCTACCTTCCATATTTTGACTCCTTCCCTTGTACCTTCTATTCAACACCTATGTAAATCTGTTTTGTTTAGTTCTACTCTGCTCATTAACCTGCTTTCTCAGTTCCTCATTCCTCTTCTCTTCCTCTGCAATTTCATCCACAGTTTTAGTCCTTTTGTTACACTTACTAATCCCATGTCCAAACACAACACAATGTTCACAAATTTCAGGTTTCCAAACATATTCCACTTTAACAGACTTAGAACCCTTCTTTACATTATTCTTGTCCCTATATTGTACCTCAATTTTCTCTTTAAATCCCTTAGACACTTCAAATTCCACCAACACTCTAGCAAAGTCTAATTTCCTTCCCCAAATTGACACCTCTTTGCTGTTATACTATCCATAATCACAGGCTTGCCCAAGCTACTAGCCAAAGCACTTATTCCCTTATTGGTCCAAGCTTCTAATGGCTCATTAACTGTGTTTACCCAAAGAGGAATTAATGTGAGTTTGTTCAACCATCTCCATACCAACATTGGATCCCATTTCCTAATTACGAGGTTTATTATTGACCAACCATGTCCCTGATTCTAGCACCTTATTCATCCCTTCTACATTTTTGAACTTAAACAGACACATTTCATCACCATTCATACTAATATCATCAATACCCCATCTACTCCACATTCTTCTTATATGGTACCTTAATTCATGAATATTCATTTTGTATCCAATAAAATGACCACATACAGTCAATTTCCACTGAGCACTTCCCTTTTGAACTAGATCTTCATCAAAAATCACAAACTCACAACCATCTTCACTTACTTTAGTTGGAACAAAACTCAGCTTATTGTATACATTTCTTAAATCTTTTGTAACAATATTAGCGTATGAGCTATTTTTGCCTTCCTCCATACTACTCTTATCACCATTATCAACACCTTTCATAACATTGCAGTTCTCCTTTTGATTATCATCTATCTTCTCTTTCCCACCTGTTGCACTCAACACCTCCCCAATATGATCTATACTATCCTTCTCATTCTTGTCATTCTCAATCCTAGCTTCATTACCAACAATTCTTTCCTCATAACAGCTCTTTTCCCCCTCCCTATTACCATCCATTCCTTCCTCCCTATCACTCTCTCCTTTCCCTTCATTTAAAATCTCATATTCAAGCCTCTTCTCAACAATTCCTTTACCTTTATTGTCTTTCTCATTCTTCTTACCTACATTACTACTTCCTGGATCCGTAAACCTCACTAGAGGTCTAATTTGTCTCTTAGATGATCTCATTTTATTCGACATAGAAAAACAATCAAGTCATGAATACAAACAACAGAATTAGGGCTTAAAAGAACTAAAACCTTCTAATCAAAGTTAATTTCTATACTAAACTTGATTACACTAATTGAACAGCTCAGAATTGAAATTTTAAGTTTTGGCGCCAAAATCAACCAATTTGGGGGTTTCTTCAAGAACTAACGAATATCAAATCAAACCACATCATAGTGATCGCAACGATTAGACGGATCAAATGATGTTATCAGAATTGAAATTCATTAAGTAATGAAGAAGAAATTGACTGATTATGGTGATTTTTTGTGATACGGAAAAAACGGGAACAAAAAACGGTTATAAATTTGTTGGGTGAGAGAGAGAGAGAAATTTTGAGAGAACATTAACTAATACTCCCTTCGTCCCAAAATAATTGTCCCCCGACAAAAAACACATAGTTTAAGAAAAGTGCATTTATTACAGCTTTCTCTTTCTTACTTTTTAACAAAATGACAGTTTTACCCTTAACTAATTAATTAAAGTACTCTTTAAAGTTTGTAATAATAATTACAAATAAGGGCAATATGGTAAACTTAATGAAACTTTCCTTTCTATATTTAGGCATGAACAATTTTTTTGGGATATACAAAAAAGGAAAGGTGGACAATAAAATTGGGACGGAGGGAGTACTAGTTTAGAAACGAGTAAAGGTCGATTTAGTAACAATGCACCAAACTAAACCAATATCACCAAAACAGAGTATGCCCGTGTTAATAGTCTAACCTCGTTATTCGATCTGGTAATAAAATAAAAGAACTCAGCGTAATTACCGGAATAAAAAAACTAAATAAACTTGATCATTAAACACCCTGACAGCTTGACCATGATCATATAATTAGGAAAATTATGTGACTAATTAATCACATTGACAGCTTGATCCCCTATTTAAAAAATACTACTAGTAACATTTTTTCATTCACATTACAAAGTGCAACTTGATCATAAAAAATTGAGACTGGAAATTGTGTGTACAAATAGCCCCAGCCACTTGGTACATCTACACACTCATTCATTTGAAACCCAAATTGATTTTCAGCTTCTCCAGTTTTAAGAGAAAATCGAAACATGTCAACCTTAACAACCCAGTTTGATCACTTACGAATCCCACTTGAAGAAATACTAGAAGCCACCAACAATTTTTCTGAAAAAAATATCGCTGGGAAAGGTGGATTCGGCAACGTTTACAAAGGGAAACTCTGGCGCTCCGGAGAGTTGATACATATTTCTGCGAGGAGGTTAGATCGTAGTCAAGGGCTAGGAGACATCGAGTTCTGGACAGAAATTTCTGTTCTTTCCGGTCTCAAACATCCAAATATAGTTTCTCTGATCGGGTTTTGTGACGAAAAAGGAGAGAAGATAATCATAAACCGTCATGAGGCCAAGGGAAGTCTTTGCATGTATTTAAGTGATCCGGCGCTCACTTTGATCCAACGATTAAGAATAACTATCGGTGTTGCGAATGCAATAAGTTACATCCATTATGAAAAAGGCCGCAATTATTCAATCATACATCGCAACATCAATAGCTCCACAATTTTATTAGATGATAATTTTGAGGCTAAGTTATCTGGATTCGAATTTTCCATAAAAGATTCAGTGGATCGGATGGAGCGCTATATTTCTTCTGAAGTTATTCACACTCAAGGTTATACGGACCCAGAAACTATAAAGAGTGGAGATGTGACACAAATGTCGGATGTCTACTCATATGGGGTCGTTTTATGTGAAATAATGTGTGGGAGGAAAGCATTTCTTCCAAACGAAAGCGAAGATAATAAGTTTCTAGCTCCATTGGCAAGACGTCATATTGCATACGAAACGGAACAGGATATAATCAACCCTGATATATTTGATCAAATGGCTCCGGAGTTATTAAGGTTATTTGCATTGACAATGTATATGTGCATTTCCGAGGTGCCACAAGAGCGCCCACTTATGAACATGATTCTCTTTGTTCTTAGTAAAGCATTGAAAGAACATTTGCTCTCAGTGAATCCTGTAAGACCCCCTTTTCCTTTGTCGTTAAGAGTTTCCTTTCATTATTCTGTCAAAATATTTTGACGTCTATATAAATTTTCATCCGTGATGTATAGAATTATAAGCGTAATAAAAAGCTGACAAGTGTTATTTTGATGTATACCCCATGAACCATTTATTATTTGATTTATACATGAAACATATGTATAATTTACTCTAAAATTGTTTTCTAAGTTCTTTTTCTTTTGTAGAGAGTGACTACAACATTATCATCTTATTTAATTTATTTTGGTTTGATGTAGGCATCTTCAGTCGAGGTCAAAAAAGATGAGAATGATGCTTTGCAGCTGCCCTCAAAGGATGAGTTAGGAGTTTTGGTTGAAAGTAAGCCTAACAACGCGCGGAAGGTATACTTACGAAGAGTTTGTTTAAACTTGTACTAATATATCTTTCATATTGGACAATATAGAAACTTATAAAGGTAAAATAAGATCATGATCGATCTTATAGGAGATTTGAGTTTAATATATATGTCAAATTTTCTAAAGATACAATAAATAAATTAAAATTATTTTTTTGTCAATATTTAAAAAAAGAAAGAAAAAAAAGAAAAATAAACTTTTTCTTTTGTTTTTTGAAAAAAAATCATATCTTGCAAACGGTAAATTGTTAAGCAACAAAAAATACACTATTGTGACGAGATTTTTTGTATCCTTCAGTAGACGGGCACTTCGATTTAACGAACAGTTTTTCAATTTTTGTTTTTGTGTTAAATTTTGCGTCTGAAAAAATCACATTTGATTTATTATTTTAAAAAATCAGATGTGATTTCACAAATCACATGTGATATTGGAGTAACAAATCTCATGTGATTTTTTCATACGTAAAATTCCAACACACACAAAAAGTAGTGAAAAAAAATATCAAAAGTATATAGAAGTGTCCTTCTATAGAAAAATGATTTAATTCTCGTCGCGATGGTATGATTCTCTTTGTGTAACGAATAACGCTTTGTGAGATAGTTAAAAAAAATGACGAAAGTGAGTTTTTTTTTGTTTGATTAAAAAATGAATAACCAAGATTTTTTTTATTGAATCTTTAAATAATTTTGGATCTATATCAAACTTTTCTTTCTTATAGAAAGTGATGAAACTCGAAAAAGTATAAAAAACATGTACAAAATGATAAGTGTCCTTTATATTTTAATTCAAGCCCCTTTTTCTATCCATCATTTTCCCTCCAACTCACGATCCAATTATGATAAAAATCAAGATGTGATGAACATCAGCTTTGCAAAAAATAAAAATGATGAACTGTCGAAGTATTGATAAACATTTTGTATTTATGAACATTTTCTACTGATAAACATTTTGTAGTTATAAACAATCTAGCAGAATATTATACTGATGAACATTTTCATTGATGATTACATATTGATGAATATCAAAAACTTATGAACATTGATAAACACATATTGATTAACGTAAAAAAATTGTTCAACAAACATTGAAAAAAAAAAGATGAACATCAATGAACACATATTGATGAACAAAAGAAATAACTAATGAACATTTAGGAACATAAAAATAACTGACGAATGATGAACTGATTAATGTGTATTGATGAACATAAAAGAAAAAAAAAAATGATGAACAAGTATTATCGATTCGAAGTTTTATTAATCACAATTTTGGAATTTATAAGGAATTATTGATGCTTTTATGAAAAATTAAAACATTTATATTCTAATTAACACTATTCTAATTAACACCTTTAAACTCTATAGGTGTTTTCATAAACACATGATTTCTTTGAAAATCTATGTGAAAAACTTTATAAAAACAGCAAGACAAAGAATTGATGTTAATTTTGAGTTTATTGATCAGGAATCATCATGGAAATTTGAATATTTTGATGAAAAACTTGAGGGAACCCCAAAAAAGGTGAAGAACTGATAAGTTTATGTTTATTAATCTTAATCTGAAAGAAAAACCTGAGAAAAAAATCTATCGTGAAGTAGAAGCTATTAGATCTCAAATTGAATATATCTTGAATCAATATAATTAAATCAAGAATTGAAGTAATTAATTGTAGAATTTATGTATTAGATCATGGATGACACGGTTCATGAGATAAGAAAGTTAAAAAAGAAAAGAAATTGGATGGAAAAGTGAAGGGTATGTATGAATCACTGGAGAATTTTTACAATTTTTATTGGGTCAAAACATTCTATTTGATCATAGGTAAACTAACAGAGTATACAATTGGATTACAGCCATCTAATAGCAAGGACTTTTTCAAAAATTCACGTATAAGTGATGGACCCAATAAAATAACACAATACCATTAAACTTTTAAATTTTAATTCATTATCATAATTTTGCTTTGTGATTGGCAACCGGTTACACGGGTTAAATAATTTACATGGATTTGTTTATTTTTTATTTTTCTTAGTTAATTACGTGTAGGGAAAAAGCTATCTAATAGCAAGAAACTTTATCAAATGTTCACTTATTAGTTATGAACCGAATGAAAAACCATGTTTGGTCGATATTATGGTATTTTATTTGGTTCATGACTGATAAGTAAACATTTAAGAAAGTTTTTTGCTATTAGATAGCTTTAACCTTATATCTTTCATATGATTTAGCTGTTCTCTTGTTTAAAAACCCCCAACGTCGATGTTACAAAAATTATAGTTATTGTATATATGTTTTTTGTTTCGTAATAAATTTTAATCTTATGTCATGTGTAGTTTCTTCTGATTCGAAAAGAGTTACCACAACTTACCAACAACACAACATCTATTTACTTTCATTCTACTCTTAAGCTTCATCACTATTTCGCTTCTTATCACAATGTTGCAGGTAAACAATTTGAAACACTTGAGAATTGGATTCATAGATATACAGTTGGCCACTAATAATTTCTCAGAGGAATCTAAGCTTAGTTGGCCAGATGATTCTTATGATGTTTACAGAGGCGATCTCGAATGGTTTGATAGAACTTATGTTTCCTCCTTGGAAGGGAAGAATAAAGGTGAATTACCCAAGAGACACTATAATGTAAGAATAATGTGCATTAACGACTTAATCGCAATAGATATGTTCTATAAAGAAATTGAAATTCTAAGCACTTGTAAGCATGAAAACATAGATTTTCTTCTTGGATTTTGTGACGAAGGTAGTCATATGATACTTGTTTACGAGGGTAATACTTATAATCGTCTTCAAGCTTATTTGAACGAGCAATTTCATACATGGGGCATTCGTTTAAAAATCATCTCGATGTGGCACATGGGTTAAATTACATTCACAATGAGATGGAGGACCAAAAGATGGTCATTCATCGTCAAATAAGCACTATGTGCATTTTGTTGGATGATAATTTGCAAGGGCAAAATTACTGGATTTGGACAATGCACATTCCGCGAGAATCAAGTCGAAGACAAATTCCGTATCAAAGCGAATAATTTGAGTATATGGGGCACAATGTCCATGGCTCCGAATTTTAGAAACCGGTAAGGCAACAAAAGAATCGATATATACAGTTTGGAGTAGTTATGTTTCAAATCCTATGTGGGATGGATTACCTAAGTTTAAGGCTGAGTGATGATGAGTTTCGGCAGATCACTGGTTCAAGGACAAAACAATAAAGCAAAGGGTATCTCCGGTAATAAGGGAAGAAAATCGTGGTAACAAATTATTTCTTAAGGAAGGACCCAATGAAGATTCGTTGGACACGTTTATAAAAATTACCGAACAATGTTTAGCGGCAAATCCAGAGCAACGTCCAACTTTGCAAGTCATCATCATGGAACTTCGGAAAGCGTTAACATTTCAGGTAATTCCAAAGTTTATGTTAAACCATGAATATTTTAGAGTAATGAACACATAGAAAACTGTGTTATCAAATTAATAATTTTGAAAACTGTGTTACAAAAATAACACAGGTAAAAAAACATAAAAATATACGGCAGGCATAGTGCGCGCAAATTAATTGTGAGCATTATTTTGTATTATTACACGTATACTATTTTGTTGTTTAGATAGAATACGAAGGTGACACATGAAAATGCCCACATTATTATTCTCGCCCTTTTATTTGTGTGTCCATAATTAATTTTGTTTCAATTATTTGATTTATGACATTTCAAAGAGGTGTACGGTAAACGGGGAACAAACTGCGCCGCGAGCTTTTTTTAATAGCAAAACTAATCTTTTTGAAAACTATATCTATGAATCTAGGCGTCATAATATTACTATGCATAACCCGTTGAACTCTGTTGAGGAACTCCACTGCCTCATGTGAAAGGAAACCAAAAGTATCAACGCAAAGGGATAAAACATGTTGATTTTCAATGCATGTTTTCGTGTTTTGCTACTTTGTCTGAGCGACTTTCAAATCGATCGTCATACTATAAAACCGCGGCTGCTCAAACCCTCTTCTGGTAGATAATTAAGCTGAGAATTTAGCATATATATAGCAGTGAGAGCAAAAAAATTTGGTCACCTTTTTTATTTGCGTACATATTAATTTAAAAAGATAGGCTAATACGTTGACATGTGCCGGTGCAAGTCTTTTGTTCACCCTCTACTGGTAGAAGTTTTAAGCAAAGTATAACTCGCCAACATAGCAATTTCAAAATTATAAATGCAAAGGAGCATCATTTTTTTTTAATGGCAGCCAGGATAAATGATTTTTTTTTTTTTTTTTTTTTTATTTGCCTATTCATTTGGCCGACACTTTATTTTGTATTAAAAAAAACTTGATTTCTAATGATCAATTATACACCTATGTACATATTAAGTTGGGTTTCAAGACAAAAACTACATATATAAATGGTCTAGATAAACAAAAAGTGTAACAAGAAAAAGGGTTGAATAACTTTTTTAAACTCTTGTGCTTGAGATAGCCTCTTTTACAATCAAAGCACAAGACCTTCGAAATTTACGGGACGGTCCTAAGCACAACCAATTACTATATTTCTTGCTAAAAACAATTCGGCACGTACATTGTGTTGGTGATTTTAGTGTCATCATTTTATATTTTATGTAATTGAGATTTACTTAAAGATCAAGGGCTTAATCAGGTTCAACTTATAGTTGAGTTAGGAGGTGCGGAGTGCACACTCGTTCTAGCTAGCTTGATGCCGCCACTTACAAAGAGCAGGGGTCAAGAGGCAGAGCCCCTTGCTGGTATTACCCGGTTTACTTTCAGAACACTTTTTCCCTCCAAAAATTGCCTTTTTCCCCAAACGTTGCAACCTTTCTCGCCAACCGCTTTTAACCGATTTTAACTAATTTTCGGTTATGTTTTTTCATTATTTATTGATCTCTTACAGAACAAAACAGACATAACAACGTTCAGTGTATTGCGTTGATTTCTCATGCCTTAGAAACAAAGTGTTGTTCTCTGTCTTATACAATTGAGGATTTCGTGATACCCGAGTCATATAGGGTCGAAATACTTCAATCGACGATGATCTCTACGCGATTCGTGAGAACATATCAAGATTATTACCGCCCACACACACCCAAATTCTAAGACGGTGCAAGCAAATAGGGTATAGCGGTATTTAATTGCTCGCACTCCATTTTTCTAATAAATATTGAGCCCATAAGAGTCTGACATGTGGCAGTGCGCAAAGATGGTTTTGCACGCATAGGTGGTTTTGCGCGCAGTGTAGCTTTTGTAATAAGAAGTGTTGTATTTTAGTTATTTGAATGGGTAAGAGTAAAGACTGGTTATTTAGTTTAAAATATTTACACACATATAAATATGGAATATTTTACCGTATATTCTTGAATTACAGTATACAATTTGGCAAAAAGTTTTAAAGCTTCTAACAATCACATTTGTTCTTGTACCAAGGTTGATTAATCATGTAGTTGCATAATTTTGTAAACTATTCTTTATTTAATCACCTTTAGATCGTATCCAAAGTGTAGTACGAAGTCTCTTTTTATGTCATTTGCTCTTGATTTATCAATTGATATGTACATGATCAGTTAAAGGAAAAGATGACACCAATTTTTTTACCGTAACAATAAATATGGAAAAGTTGCAAAATGTACTACTCTTTTGTTCGGGAGTAGTATTTTGTTCATCCAAAAGCTTTGTAAGAGTGTGATTTCTAATTCGTTAATGAGTACAGCTTTATTCCGTAAACTTGGTGAGGGCCATAATTGTATAGTTTATAGTCTGAAAAGTTATCAACTATCGGAATACTTGAAAACATTACAATTCAGAAAATATTTTTTCAAAGAAGATTAATGAAGTGTTTTATAATTTACTGGCTAACCACAAGGACCATTTGAGAATGTCATTCAAAGACATTGAATTAGCGACACAAAGCTTTAGCCGTGCAAATGACATTGGAGGTGGTGGTTTTGGTAGGGTGTACAAAGGAAAACTTGCATCTGAACATGGATCCTATACAATTGTCGCAAAGCGGTTAGATGCAAGTCAGGGCCAAGGGGATCAGCAGTTTAAGAATGAGTTGCATATTCTTTCTGAATATAAGCATGAGAATGTCATCGGTCTTGTAGGCTATAACAACGACGAACAAGAAAGAATCATTGTATATGAATATGCATCCAAAGGAAGTCTTGACAGATATTTGAATGATGCTAGTCTTACTTGGATTAACCGGCTTAACATTTGCATTGATGTTGCTAGGGATTAGCTTTCCTTCATGGAGGTGTTCGAGAACACGAGGCGGTGATACATAGGGACATGAAAACTACTAACATTCTACTATTTGATGATTGGAAGGCAAAGTTGCAGATTTTGGGCTTTCGTTGATATGCACAATAAATGATGAAACAAACTATGTCATCGATCATGCTTGCGGCACGAGGATCTGCGACCCAGTATATCAAAAATCACGTTTCTTAACCAAAGAATCGATATTTATTCGCTAGGTGTAGTTTTATTTGAGATCTTGTATGGAAAATCAACTTATGAGCTCGAGAAATGTGAGAATCAGCTTCTACAGTTTAGTTAAGCAATGAATTGAGGAAGGAAGATTAGACGAGGTTGTGTTTGACGCTATAAAGAACCAAATCGTCGGAAGCACCGGCTACATTTCAGGCGATTTCCTACCGGTGCTTACATGGTGATAGGGAAGAACGACCAACGGCACAACATGTTCTAGTAGAGCTTGAAGGCATTGGAATTGCAAGTAAGTACTCACTGTTTCAAAAAGTCGGCTTCCTTAAATATTTTTATGTTTAGACTAAACTTTGCTCTGCGACTTCACTTTGTCTTCGTTTAGTCCAGTTCAAAGTTTAGTGTACCAAAACCATTATACATAAAAAAAAGTAAAAATAAAACTATATATCACACTTTCAGAAATAGTGGCTTCCTTTTAAATGACTTGGTTTTGTGCTAAAAATTTATAATTTGTGTTAGGTAAAGAATGTACCCGTATCCAAGGAATCCTAGAGATGGCAAGAAATCACGGACATTTGTTAAGTGTGCATAGAGCTAAGTTGTCAAGATGGAAAACTTGCGGGCTAAAAGTTGTTGAAGAACTGGCAAGATGATTATCTGCAAGAGTGCAAGTTTTAAGTTTGATATATATTTAAGGCTTATTAGTTGTGTCTTAACCAAAGTAAAAAACACATGTTCTTGATATTTTGTTGCTCCACCTATGATGTTTAAGACCGTTTGTTGTTTTTAGTCGAGTGAGTTGTCGAAACACTTTTGATATGCAAAAAAACAAATTAAATAAACAGATATAACTTCACTGAGTCATTTGAATTAGCACCTCTCGATCAAAATTGCTTAGCAAGTTTCAAAATATGTGGTTTGTTTCTATCTAAACACTAAAAACTAATATTCATTGTGTGATCACCAATCATACTATAGGATTATCAAATGAACCTATTGTATCAATACTTAACTATAATTATACCAATTTACAAGACACTGAGTTACGGCATTTAACCTAGCATTTGAATCTTGATAAGGCATATGTTGATTATATTCCAAGACATACGACTCATCTGTAGCTTGTGATGAGGAAACGGTTGTTTACTCAAGATAGGATGAGGAAATGGCACGTTGTGAATGATATAGATTTAGCTTTACTCGTTGCTCGTTATGTAAAACTCAACCGATTCACATGAGCACCTTTTCTTTGAGTGTCCGTTTGAGTGCAAGTGTGGAACATCGTGGTGGACGTGGCTGGTATGAAGGGTGTATCTTCAAAATGGAGTGACATTGTTGCATGGTTACATCCCATTTCCATACAAAATAAGGTAACTACAATTTTTGTTTGGATTACTTGTGGCAGCTTCTTCCTATTTCGTGTGGCAAGAACATAATAACCGAATCCATGGGAAGGGTGGAAGGCAACCTGATGTAGTTGCACAAGTTATACTTTATATGGTTCGGTTAAAGTTGGCTTCCACCGAATCCATGGGAAGGGTGGAAGGCAACCTGATGTAGTTGCACAAGTTATACTTTATATGGTTCGGTTAAAGTTGGCTTCTATTCACCGGATATAAACTGTTTACCAAAAATTATTATAAGGCATAAATTGGTTTTCATTTGACCATAGCTCACATAGGGTACAATTGCAGTTTAAGGTGTAAATAGTCATTAATTATAGGTAAATCATTGCCTAGACAAAAACTGGAAAAAACCATGGATTATCACAGAAAAAAACCATGGGTCCTCATTCAATTAATAAAGTAAACAAAATGATAGACATTAGTTAAGGATTTAAAAAATAATAATGATAACTAAAAAAATTCCATTTGTTAACGCAACACAGTTTTCTCATTCAAGATTTTTATGAAATGCTTATATATGTTACTAGTTATAACACTCGTGCATACGCGAGGTTTATATATCATGTATTTTTAAAAATTGATTTCTAATTTATTTATATCATATTTATTTTGTGATTTTCCTATACAAACACCTTATAATTATCTCGAAGTTCTAAATCTTAAGTATTAATGTTTTATAATACAATGTTTAAATTAATTGCATTGAATTTTCCTTCTAAATCATATTTCTATAGCATCAATGAGATGCATAGTTCAAAAAATATATACCACCTCTTGGTTTGAAAAATAACCACTTAAATATTTTTTTCAACACAAAACACAAAATTTGCTTTGATTGCAACTCGAAACCAAAAGTTTTGATTCTGGCAACATCATTATCCAAGGGATTTACATCACAAAAACAAAAATGAAAAAATTAAAAAAAAAAAAAAAAAAAAAAAAGTATAAGCGATTTGTGAATTTTGAAATTGTAATATATATATATATATATATATATATATATATATATATATATATATTTGAACGGCAAAGAGAGATAAATATATATAAAGAACAATGCTACTAGCAAGGCGCTAGAAGCAAAAATAAAAGTACAGACTAGACAATTACATGAACTAGACTTTACCCGAGGCTTTAACTGCGAGGGATACAAAAGAGATGAAAAAACTCTTGCCAATTACAGGAAAACCCGAGACTAGAGAAAAATCCCCACTCACGGAGGCCGAGCCACCGGTTTTCACTCCGAAGTGTTTTTGATGAAGACCCAAACAAGCCCGAGGAAAAAAGAAAAAAGAGACAAAGAAGCTAATGTTCCGAACAGAAAAAAAAAGCTTGTAACACCAATAAATAACCATTACGAACCCGCAAGCAACAAAGGATTTTTCAGCCATTCAACCAAATTACTCGACATACGGCCCCTGTGAGAAAGCCAAGAGAAAGAAGCGGCTTGGATATTATCAAAGAGAACACCTTTCTTCATCGGTTGAGCATCAAGATGATGTCATTACGATATCTTCATATCCACCGAAAAAGCTCCAAAATAACATTTAAAGCGTCGGGACTTCACCTTAGGAGCATGCCACGCAGATCCAACTTTTCCATGCTACATAAGACGCAAATGGCGGAAAAGAAAGATCACACCATTTACGAATAAAAGACCATATCTCCTTAACCAAAACGCATTCAAAGAATATGTGATCAACAGATTCTACATTACCATTGCAAGATGAGCATGATATAGTAGGAATATCGATACCACGAGACGAACGGTTTAACCGATGAGGCAAACAGTCCAAAGATAACCTCCATAAGAAAATATTTACTTTACGCGGAAGAATATTATCCCATGAAGTCGACGGCAATATAGAGGGAATGCCATCATCAGCCAATGACCAAGTACATGTGTCGTCGTCCATACTAAGATCAACCTGACTTATTTCTATCAGCAAGTCTCTCAAATAAGCCATGTTTTGGATGCCAATATCGCCTAGACCAATTCCGGCCCAATGACCATTAACAATACGATCAATGATTAAGTAGTCTTTGTCTTGATCTAATCTATAAAGTCTCATTGTACCGAGTAAGAAGAGGAATCACCAATCCATATATCTTTCCAAAACGAATACGGTGCCACATCCCACCTTGAAACGAAAAGAATTAAGAGGATGATATCTTTTGAGTGCGAAAATTAGAAGTACCAAGAATCCAAGACCAAGTGCCACTAAAATTACAACCTTGATTATCCAGAACACCATCTTGACCATGTAACGCCTTAATGGTATTAACCCAAAGAGTGTTCGGAGAAGAGAACATCCTCCAACACCACTTTTGGAGAAGAGCAAGGTTGAAAGCCTTTAAACTACCAACGTTGAGGCCTCCTTTATCGAAGGAAGGGAGAACATGAGACCATTTAACCCACGCCATATTCTTAAAATCTTGAGAACCGCCCCAAAAGAATCTACCTATGGCATACCTAATGCACTAACGGGCAGTGTACCCGGTCGCATGTAGTGAGGGAATGGTAAGACCGAGGTCGTCCCAAGAATGGTTGATTCCTAACTGTATAATTAATTAAATTAGTCAAATAGATAAGTTTTAATGTAATGATTGATAATATTTAAGGTGTCACGTGATCAATTGGGCTGGTTCTCTGGTAAACAAGCTAATGAAAACGATAGTGATGCAATTCTTAAACCTAGTTCTTCCACAAGTGGTAACAGTCGATAGACTCCTTTGGTCAATTCGCCTACCCTATGGTTCTTAGAATCCTCACTAAGATGAACAGGTCACCCGGGATCATTCGGCAATATAATAGCAGTCATTAGGAGCTGGTCGTTTACTATCGCAATACATGGGTTCTAAATGTCACTAGATTCTTATTTCAAGTGGGGTTAAAGTCGAGAGGACAGCATTTGGTCAATTCGCCCTAACCTAACAGCAAAGACGCCACCACAGGAGAAATCAGGCGCACCGTCATAAGTCATGTTGTTCTTGGTCCCCTAAGCCAAGTCATTAAGTACCGCTACATGCTAGATTCATAATAGTGAGTGCCCGGTCGTTAGGAACTTAGACACTCAACCCCTAATTCTTAAGTTCATCAAAACGGTAGGTGATCAGTTGGTCAAATCGCACAAGTAGAAAGGGTCGTCAGTTGGTCATATCTTACCTCGTCTCAATCCGCTCACCTAGGGTCAGTTGGTCATATCTCCTAGGGAATTGGCCTCTACCGCCATTCAAAACTACCGAAATAAGGGTAGCTACCAATAAACTATACATGCATACACTAGAAACAATTAATTAACGCAAAAGCATTAATAATAAAAGAATCTAAACTAGGCCAAGACCTAATTTCCATATCTCTAAAATACCATAGTGGAATGACAAATATAATTACCATGGAAAACAATAAATAAACAAGACATAACATCAATTCATTAATTGACAATTAATAAATTAAAAGACCGTCAATTAAAACACAATAAATAAAGATGGTACAACAATTAAATTAGAATTAAAATTAACATTGAATAATGAAACCAAAATAATTAAATGAGTTGGAAAATAATTACATATCGTGCAAAAGATAATGCTATCGATCCCCTAGTTGAGTACCGGGGCAAAAGAACCTACGACCGCTGCCTTTTCTTTCTTTTCTCTGCTTCCGGCGGCGTACAGCAATAATAACCACAAAAGATGGGTCCTACGAATGAAACAGGATCCCAATTTATAGTAAATGAACTTTAGGTACTTTTCACTTTCGGTCCCTAGACTTTTGTCACTCATCTTCTCAAGTCCTTGTCTTCATTAACACATTAAAATGTGTTATTAAACTTTATCTTCAGCCCCTCATCACACTTCTATATTTATTCCTTAGTCCTCGAAATGAATAAAATAAATACAAACTTGTCACTATTAATCCCTGGACCTCGAAACTTTGCGCCCTAGTAATTAATTACGTCGTAACTAATTATCCAAGTTACGCCGTAACCCTTTGTTAGCTCATGATTATCCGATCCAAAATAATCTCTACGGCGTAATTAATGCCATGTTACGGCGTAACCTTCATAAAAATAATTACGACGTAACCAAAAGAGATAGTTACGCCGTATCCTTCAAAGCATCCTAATTACGCCGTAACATTATTAGCTAGTTACGGCGTAACCTTCGTAAATAATTGTCGGTCCTCGTTGTATGAGTTACTGGCGTAGTCCATTGCACAACTCACGTTGTAACTAGTCTTTAGAATATGTCTTTTGGCCTTTTATCACTACTTTTCCGCTCCAACACCTCATTTATCCTGAAATACAATTATGAACGAATATGAACGGATTAAGTACCATATTAATAGAAATGAGGCCATAAACACGGGAATTTGACATATAAAATATCAGGCTAATTTGATGTTATCATTCCACAAATGTTTACATAACAAGGCTTCATTCCAGGGTCCAAGCTTTTTCAGACCCAATCCTCCTTGACTTTTAGGAGAACAAATCACCTTCCAAGCAACCTTTGTAGCTCCTTTCTTCAAAGTACCTTGACTCCATAAGAAACCTTTCAACACTTTATCAATTTTCTTTAATGTGGTCTTTGGAATTAGGAAGACTGAAGCCCAATATATGTGCATAGATGCAAGGACTGCTGCAATGAGCTGCAATCTACCTACATAGGAAAGAGCTTTATTTTTCCAATCATTAACTTTTGCTTTTACCTTAACCACCAACTGATTACATTCAGTTATACCAATGTTCTTAGTTATCAAAGGTACTCCTAGATACTTCATAGGTAATTCACCAACTGCAAAAGGCAAAATCTCCAAAATCTTTTGTCTTTCAGCAGCCTTTACACATCCAAAGAATACAGTACTCTTACTCATATTGGGGATCAAACCTGAGCATTCACCGAACTCCCACAAACCATCTTTAAACACTTCCACAGACTTGGAATCTCCATACACAACATCAGTAAATCATTTGCAAAACACAATTGTGTTAATTTCAAATCCTTGCATCCCCAGTGATATTTAAAATGAAGATTCTGATCAACTCTTCTCTGCATAACTAGAGAAAGAACTTCCATGACCAATGTAAAAAGATATGGAGACGTGGGGTCTCCTTGTCTAAGCCCCCTTCCACTACTAAAATAACCATATCTACCTCCATTGATACATATTGAAAAAGTTGCACTAGTAATACAAGTCATAATCCAATCAATCATCTTCTCATGAAAACCAAAATGAACCAGAATTTGCTTTAGAAATCCCCAATTAATAGTATCATAAGCTTTGGCAATATCAATTTTAAGAGCACATCTCTTAGGACCATTCTTCCTACCATACCCTTTTAACAACTCCTGAGTAATCAGCAAATTGTCTTGGATCAGTCTTCCTGGAACAAATGCACTCTGATTTATATTCACCAGTTTATCCAGACACCCCTTAATTCTGTTTATAATTATTTTACTGATACATTTGTAGACAATGTTGCAACAAGCAATAGGTCTATAGTCAGAAACCTTATTTGGCTGATTGGTTTTAGGAACAAGAGTTATAAGAGTGGAGTTAACTTCCCTTAACAGCTTATTTGATTGAAAAAACTCTTTCACTGCGTCACATACATCTTGACCAACAATACTCCAACTTTTCTTGAAAAAAGTAGTAGTGTATCCATCTGGTCCTGGTGCTTTCCCATCATCCATTCCAAACATAACATCTTTAACCTCTTTATTGGTTACTTCTCTGATCATATACACTGAATCCAACTGATCTAGCTTATTAACAAACAGCTTCTCAAGGTCATTAATATCCTAGTAGCACCATTGTTCCCCAAAAATTTCTCAAAATGATTCACAAACTGCTCATTAATGCTATCTCCTTCAAACCAGTTACCTTGTTCATCACATACCCTTCTAATTCTATTATAATGCTTCCTAGTTTTAATAACATTGTGAAAAAACTTAGTATTTTTGTCCCCTTCACTAAGCCATTGAATTTTTGCTTGTTGAGCTAGCAGCTTCTCTTCATCAATTGAAGCCTCATTATACTCTTGCATGGTTATTCACAGTTTGCTCTTAAATTCTATATTATGTGGATCAGATTCAACATTCCTTTGGGCTATTTTCAACTCTTCTTTTAACCTCTTCACATTCTCAAACAAATTCCCATTTTTCCATGCAATCTTCTTTAAGTGTTTCTTCATATTTTTCAGCTTTTTGACTAGCTTGAACATCTTATATCCTTCCACTTTGTACTTCCATTCTTTACTAACCACCTCCATAAACTCTATCTTGTCTGCAATATAATTGGGAAATCTAAAAGATTTATGGTTTTTCACCAGAGAGTTTGGTATACTTAAAACAGCAGGGCTATGATCAGATGTGAAAAAAGGGTGAAACATTACACTTGCATCCCCATACAACCCAATAAACTCCATGTTAGCCATAACTCTATCAAGCTTTTTCATGATACTAGTATCAGGTTTTGATGGAGATTTGATCCATGTAAAAAACATTCCCTTCCTATTCACATCTTCCACCTCAATATCATTAACACAATCACCCAAATCTTGCATGTCACCAGTTATTTTTGACCCTCCAGCAGAATGCTCTTCCACTTTGAGAGTAACATTAAAGTCTCCCATTAAAACCCAAGGACATCCAGCAGTAATGTATTTATGAATCCTTAATTCATCCCACAAACTTGTTCTTTCACTACCTGAATTTGCAGCATAAATAAAGCTACACAGTTTTTTTTAGAATGAATGATTTCAATATCCACCAACATAACTTGTCTTGACATATGAATGACCATTAGATCCACTTTATTTCTATCCCACCCAACTAGAATTCTGCATCCGTTACTGCTATGAATGCTATTTGACACCCAATCCCATCCTCCAAAAGCAAACTCAGCCACCTTACTTAGGAATGCAGTCTTGACATGAGTTTCCACAATCCCACATACACTAAGATTTTCTTCCCTAACAAAATTCAAAACATCTTTTTGTTTTTTTATGGTTATTCATACTCCTAATATTCCACACAGCTATATTGAGATCTATCATGAAAATTAATAGAACACAACAAACTACTGCTAATGTAAGACAGTAGTATCCATACCTGACACTTCATCTGCAACTAATTTCTTTGCAATACCTGAAGTCCCTTCTAAAACATCCTCAACACTGTCCTTCCTCTCTTCTGTTTCCTTTAGCTTATCAATCTTTTCCTGACCCTTAAAGTACTTCATCATATCAGGAGTCCAATCTTTAACATCTATCCCACTTGGTTGAATTTTCTTATTCAGAAAACCATCCACAATCATTCTCCCTTTTAATATCTCTAACTCTTCATTTTCATTTCCTATCTCATTTAGCATCTCATATCTGTTAGTAGAATTCACACCTTCTTTTCTTTGATATTTTCCAGGTTTCCTTTTCCCCCCATTACCTTTATCCTCCATTCTCTTTGTGTACATCTCTTTCTTATTTACAAATCCTTCATTATTCCTATTATCATCATAATTCCTAGCAGCACCATTATATCTACCTTCCATATTTTGACTCCTTCCCTTGTACCTTCTATTCAACACCTCTGTAAATCTGTTTTGTTTAGTTCTACTCTGCTCATTAACCTGCTTTCTCACTTCCTCATTCCTCTTCTCTTCCTCTGCAATTTCATCCACAGTTTTAGTCCTTTTGTTACACTTACTAATCCCATGTCCAAACACAACACAATGTTCACAAATTTCAGGTTTCCAAACATATTCCACTTTAACAGACTTAGAACCCTTCTTTACATTATTCTTGTCCCTATATTGTACCTTAGTTTTCTCTTTAAATCCCTTAGACACTTCAAATTCCACCAACACTCTAGCAAAGTCTAATTTCCTTCCCCAAATTGACACCTCTTTGCTGTTATACTATCCATAATCACAGGCTTGCCCAAGCTACTAGCCAAAGCACTTATTCCCTTATTGGTCCAAGCTTCTAATGGCTCATTAACCAGGTTTACCCAAAGAGGAATTAACAGTAGTTTGTTCAACCATCTCCATACCAACAGTTGGATCCCATTTCCTAATTACCAGAGGTTTATTATTGACCAACCATGTCCCTGATTCTAGCACCTTATTCATCCCTTCTACATTTTTGAACTTAAACAGACACATTTCATCACCATTCATACTAATATCATCAATACCCCATCTACTCCACATTCTTCTTATATGGTACCTTAATTCATGAATATTCATTTTGTATCCAATAAAATGACCACATACAGTCAATTTCCACTGAGCACTTCCCTTTTGAACTAGATCTTCATCAAAAATCACAAACTCACAACCATCTTCACTCACTTTAGTTGGAACAAAACTCGACTTATTGTATACATTTCTTAAATCTTTTGTAACAATATTAGCGTATGAGCTATTTTGCCTTCCTCCATACTACTCTTATCACCATTATCAACACCTTTCATAACATTGCGTTCTCCTTTGATTATCATCTATCTTCTCTTTCCCACCTGTTGCACTCAACACCTCCCCAATATGATCTATACTATCCTTCTCATTCTTGTCATTCTCAATCCTAGCTTCATTACCAAAAATTCTTTCCTCATAACAGCTCTTTTCCCCCTCCCTATTACCATCCATTCCTTCCTCCCTATCACTCTCTCCTTTCCCTTCATTTAAAATCTCAGATTCAAGCCTCTTCTCAACAATTCCTTTACCTTTATTGTCTTTCTCATTCTTCTTACCTACATTACTACTTCCTGGATCCGTAAACCTCACTAGAGGTCTAATTTGTCTCTTAGATGATCTCATTTTATTCGACATAGAAAAACAATCAAGTCATGAATACAAACAACAGAATTAGGGCTTAAAAGAACTAAAACCTTCTAATCAAAGTTAATTTCTATACTAAACTTGATTACACTAATTGAACAGCTCAGAATTGAAATTTTAAGTTTTGGCGCCAAAATCAACCAATTTGGGGGTTTCTTCAAGAACTAACGAATATCAAATCAAACCACATCATAGTGATCGCAACGATTAGACGGATCAAATGATGTTATCAGAATTGAAATTCATTAAGTAATGAAGAAGAAATTGACTGATTATGGTGATTTTTTGTGATACGGAAAAAACGGGGACAAAAAACGGTTATAAATTTGTTGGGTGAGAGAGAGAGAGAAATTTTGAGAGAACATTAACTAATACAGTACTAGTTTAGAAACGAGTAAAGGTCGATTTAGTAACAATGCACCAAACTAAACCAATATCACCAAAACAGAGTATGCCCGTGTTAATAGTCTAACCTCGTTATTCGATCTGGTAATAAAATAAAAGAACTCAGCGTAATTACCGGAATAAAAAAACTAAATAAACTTGATCATTAAACACCCTGACAGCTTGACCATGATCATATAATTAGGAAAATTATGTGACTAATTAATCACATTGACAGCTTGATCCCCTATTTAAAAAATACTACTAGTAACATTTTTTCATTCACATTACAAAGTGCAACTTGATCATAAAAAATTGAGACTGGAAATTGTGTGTACAAATAGCCCCAGCCACTTGGTACATCTACACACTCATTCATTTGAAACCCAAATTGATTTTCAGCTTCTCCAGTTTTAAGAGAAAATCGAAACATGTCAACCTTAACAACCCAGTTTGATCACTTACGAATCCCACTTGAAGAAATACTAGAAGCCACCAACAATTTTTCTGAAAAAAATATCGCTGGGAAAGGTGGATTCGGCAACGTTTACAAAGGGAAACTCTGGCGCTCCGGAGAGTTGATACATATTTCTGCGAGGAGGTTAGATCGTAGTCAAGGGCTAGGAGACATCGAGTTCTGGACAGAAATTTCTGTTCTTTCCGGTCTCAAACATCCAAATATAGTTTCTCTGATCGGGTTTTGTGACGAAAAGAGAGAAGATAATCATAAACCGTCATGAGGCCAAGGGAAGTCTTTGCATGTATTTAAGTGATCCGGCGCTCACTTTGATCCAACGATTAAGAATAACTATCGGTGTTGCGAATGCAATAAGTTACATCCATTATGAAAAAGGCCGCAATTATTCAATCATACATCGCAACATCAATAGCTCCACAATTTTATTAGATGATAATTTTGAGGCTAAGTTATCTGGATTCGAATTTTCCATAAAAGATTCAGTGGATCGGATGGAGCGCTATATTTCTTCTGAAGTTATTCACTCTCAAGGTTATACGGACCCAGAAACTATAAAGAGTGGAGATGTGACACAAATGTCGGATGTCTACTCATATGGGGTCGTTTTATGTGAAATAATGTGTGGGAGGAAAGCATTTCTTCCAAACGAAAGCGAAGATAATAAGTTTCTAGCTCCATTGGCAAGACGTCATATTGCATACGAAACGGAACAGGATATAATCAACCCTGATATATTTGATCAAATGGCTCCGGAGTTATTAAGGTTATTTGCATTGACAATGTATATGTGCATTTCCGAGGTGCCACAAGAGCGCCCACTTATGAACATGATTCTCTTTGTTCTTAGTAAAGCATTGAAAGAACAGTTGCTCTCAGTGAATCCTGTAAGACCCCCTTTTCCTTTGTCGTTAAGAGTTTCCTTTCATTATTCTGTCAAAATATTTTGACGTCTATATAAATTTTCATCCGTGATGTATAGAATTATAAGCGTAATAAAAAGCTGACAAGTGTTATTTTGATGTATACCCCATGAACCATTTGTTATTTGATTTATAACACATAAGGGTTATTTTATATATTCCACATGAAACATATGTATAATTTACTCTAAAATTGTTTTCTAAGTTCTTTTTCTTTTGTAGAGAGTGACTACAACATTATCATCTTATTTAATTTATTTTGGTTTGATGTAGGCATCTTCAGTCGAGGTAAAAAAAGATGAGAATGATGCTTTGCAGCTGCCCTCAAAGGATGAGTTAGGAGTTTTGGTTGAAAGTAAGCCTAACAACGCGCGGAAGGTATACTTACGAAGAGTTTGTTTAAACTTGTACTAATATATCTTTCATATTGGACAATATAGAAACTTATAAAGGTAAAATAAGATCATGATCGATCTTATAGGAGATTTGAGTTTAATATATATGTCAAATTTTCTAAAGATACAATAAATAAATTAAAATTATTTTTTGTCAATATTTAAAAAGAAAGAAAAAAGAAAATAAACTTTTCTTTTGTTTTTGAAAAAAATCATATCTTGCAAACGGTAAATTGTTAAGCAACAAAAATACACTATTGTGACGAGATTTTTGTATCCTTCAAGAGACGGGCACTTGATTTAATCTAGCAGTTTTCAATTTTGTTTTGTGTTAAATTTTGCGTCTGAAAAAATCACATTTGATTTATTATTTTAAAAAATCAGATGTGATTTCACAAATCACATGTGATATTGGAGTAACAAATCTCATGTGATTTTTTCATACGTAAAACACACACAAAAAGTAGTGAAAAAAAATATCAAAAGTATATGGAAGTGTCCTTCTATAGAAAGATTATTTAATTCTCGTCGCGATGGTATGATTCTCTTTGTGTAACGAATAACGCTTTGTGAGATAGTTAAAAAAAATGACGAACGTGAGTTTTTTTTGTTTGATTAAAAAATGAATAACCAAGATTTTTTTTATTGAATCTTTAAATAATTTTGGATCTATATCAAACTTTTCTTTCTTATAGAAAGTGATGAAACTCGAAAAGTATAAAAACATGTACAAAATGATAAGTGTCCTTTATATTTTAATTCAAGCCCTTTTCTATCCATCATTTTCCTCCAACTCACGATCCAATTATGATAAAAATCAAGATGTGATGAACATCACTTTGCAAAAATAAAATGATGAACCGTCAAGTATTGATAAACATTTTGTATTTATGAACATTTTCTACTGATAAACATTTTGTAGTTATAAACAATCTAGCAGAATATTATACTGATGAACATTTTTCATTGATGATTACGTATTGATGAATATCAAAAACTTATGAACATTGATAAACACGTATTGATTAACGTAAAAAAATTGTTCAACACACATTGAAAAAAAAAAGATGAACATCAATGAACACATATTGATGAACAAAAGAAATAACTAATGAACATTTAGGAACATAAAAATAACTGACGAATGATGAACTGATTAATGTGTATTGATGAACATAAAAGAAAAAAAAATGATGAACAAGTATTATCGATTCGAAGTTTTATTAATCACAATTTTGGAATTTTTAAGGAATTATTGATGCTTTTATGAAAAATTAAAACATTTATATTCTAATTAACACTATTCTAATTAACACCTTTAAACTCTATAGGTGTTTTCATAAACACATGATTTCTTTGAAAATCTATGAGAAAAACTTTATAAAAACAGCAAGACAAAGAATTGATGTTAATTTTGAGTTTATTGATCAGGAATCATCATGGAAATTTGAATATTTTTGATGAAAAACTTGAGGGAACCCCAAAAAAGGTGAAGAACTGATAAGTTTATGTTTATTAATCTTAATCGAAAGAAAACCCGAGAAAAAATCTATCGTGAAGTAGAAGCTATTAGATCTCAAATTGAATATATCTTGAATCAATATAATTAAATCAAGAATTGAAGTAATTAATTGTAGAATTTATGTATTAGATCATGGATGACACGGTTCATGAGATAAGAAGGTTAAAAAAGAAAAGAAATTGGATGGAAAAGTGAAGGGTATGTATGAATCACTGGAGAATTTTTAGAATTTTTATTGGGTCAAAACATTCTATTTGATCATAGGTAAACTAACAGAGTATACAATTGGTTACAGCCATCTAATAGCAAGGACTTTTTCAAAAATTCACGTATAAGTGATGGACCCAATAAAATAACACAATACCATTAAACTTTTAAATTTTAATTTAATATCATAATTTTGCTTAGTGTTGTGATTGGCAACCGGTTACACGGGTTAAATAATTTACATGGATTTGTTTATTTTTTATTTTTCTTAGTTAATTACGTGTAGGGAAAAAGCTATCTAATAGCAAGAAACTTTATCAAATGTTCACTTATTAGTTATGAACCGAATGAAAAACCATGTTTGGTCGATATTATGGTATTTTATTTGGTTCATGACCGATAAGTAAACATTTAAGAAAGTTTTTGCTATTAGATAACTTTAACCTTATATCTTTCATATGATTTAGCTGTTCTCTTGTTTAAAAACCCCCAACGTCGATGTTACAAAAATTATAGTTATTGTATATATGTTTTTTGTTTCGTAATAAATTTTAATCTTATGTCATGTGTAGTTTCTTCTGATTCGAAAAGAGTTACCACAACTTACCAACAACACAACATCTATTTACTTTCATTCTACTCTTAAGCTTCATCACTATTTCGCTTCTTATCACAATGTTGCAGGTAAACAATTTGAAACACTTGAGAATTGGATTCATAGATATACAGTTGGCCACTAATAATTTCTCCGAGGAATCTAAGCTTAGTTGGCCAGATGATTCTTATGATGTTTACAGAGGCGATCTCGAATGGTTTGATAGAACTTATGTTTCCTCCTTGGAAGGGAAGAATAAAGGTGAATTACCCAAGAGACACTATAATGTAAGAATAATGTGCATTAACGACGCAACTGCAATAGATATGTTCTATAAAGAAATTGAAATTCTAAGCACTTGTAAGCATGAAAACATAGATTTTCTTCTTGGATTTTGTGACGAAGGTAGTCATATGATACTTGTTTACGAGGGTAATACTTATAATCGTCTTCAAGCTTATTTGAACGAGCAATTTCATACATGGGGCATTCGTTTAAAAATCTGTCTCGATGTGGCACATGGGTTAAATTACATTCACAATGAGATGGAGGACCAAAAGATGGTCATTCATCGTCAAATAAGCACTATGTGCATTTTGTTGGATGATAATTTGCAAGGGGCAAAAATTACTGGATTTGGACAATGCACATTCCGCGAGAATCAAGTCGAAGACAAATTCCGTATCAAAGCGAATAATTTGAGTATATGGGGCACAATGTCCATGGCTCCAGAATTTTTAGAAACTGGTAAGGCAACAAAAGAATCAGATATATACAGTTTTGGAGTAGTTATGTTTCAAATCCTATGTGGGATGGATTACCTAAGTTTAAGGCTGAGTGATGATGAGTTTCGGGCAGATCACTGGTTCAAGGACAAAACAATAAAGCAAAGGGTATCTCCGGTAATAAGGGAAGAAAATCGTGGTAACAAATTATTTCTTAAGGAAGAACCCAATGAAGATTCGTTGGACACGTTTATAAAAATTACCGAACAATGTTTAGCGGCAAATCCAGAGCAACGTCCAACTTTGCAAGTCATCATCATGGAACTTCGGAAAGCGTTAACATTTCAGGTAATTCCAAAGTTTATGTTAAACCATGAATATTTTAGAGTAATGAACACATAGAAAACTGTGTTATCAAATTAATAATTTTGAAAACTGTGTTACAAAAATAACACAGGTAAAAAAACATAAAATATACGGCAGGCATAGTGCGCAAATTAATTGTGAGCATTATTTTGTATTATTACACGTATACTATTTTGTTGTTTAGATAGAATACGAAGGTGACACATGAAAATGCCCACATTATTATTCTCGCCCTTTTATTTGTGTGTCCATAATTAATTTTGTTTCAATTATTTGATTTATGACATTTCAAAGAGGTGTACGGTAAACGGGGAACAAACTGCGCCACGAGCTTTTTTTAATAGCAAAAATAATTTTTTTGAAAACTACATCTATGAATCTAGGCGTCATAATATTACTATGCATAACCCGTTGAACTCTGTTGAGGAACTCCACTGGCTCATGTGAATGGAAACCAAAAGTATCAAACGCGAAAGGGATAAAACATGTTGATTTTCAATGCATGTTTTCTCGTGTTTTGCTACTTTGTGCGAAGCGACTTTCAAAGCAGTCTGTCATACTATAAAACCGCGGCTGCTCAAACCCTCTTCTGGTAGATAATTAAGCTGAGAATTTAGCATATATATAGCAGTGAGAGCAAAAAAATTTGGTCACCTTTTTTATTTGCGTACATATTAATTTAAAAAGATAGGCTAATACGTTGACATGCGCCGGTGCAAGTCTTTTTGTTCACCCTCTACTGGTAGAAGTTTTTAAGCAAAGTATAACTCGCCAACATAGCAATTTCAAAAATTATAAATGCAAAGGAGCATCATTCTTTTTAATGGCAGCCAGGGATAAATGATTTTTTTTTTTTTTTTTTTTTTTTATTTGCCTATTCATTTGGCCGACACTTTATTTTGTATTAAAAAAAACTTGATTTCTAATGATCAATTATACACCTATGTACATATTAAGTTGGGTTTCAAGACAAAAACTACATATATAAATGGTCTAGATAAACAAAAAGTGTAACAAGAAAAAGGGTTGAATAACTTTTTTAAACTCTTGTGCTTGAGATAGCCTCTTTTACAATCAAAGCACAAGACCTTCGAAATTTACGGGACGGTCCTAAGCACAACCAATTACTATATTTCTTGCTAAAAACAATTCGGCACGTACATTGTGTTGGTGATTTTAGTGTCATCATTTTATATTTTATGTAATTGAGATTTACTTAAAGATCAAGGGCTTAATCAGGTTCAACTTATAGTTGAGTTAGGAGGTCGGAGTGCACACTCGTTCTAGCTAGCTTGATGCCGCCACTTACAAAAGCGGGGGTCAAGAGGCGAGCCCTTCTTGGTATTACCCGTTTACTTTGAACACTTTTTCCCTCCAAAAATTGCCTTTTTCCCCAAACGTTGCAACCTTTCTCGCCAACCGCTTTTAACCGATTTTAACTAATTTTCGGTTATGTTTTTTCATTATTTATTGATCTCTTACAGAACAAAACAGACATAACAACGTTCAGTGTATTGCGTTGATTTCTCATGCCTTAGAAACAAAGTGTTGTTCTCTGTCTTATACAATTGAGGATTTCGTGATACCCGAGTCATATAGGGTCAAAATACTTCAATCTGACAGTGATCTCTACGCGATTCAGAGAACATATCAAGATTATTACCGCCCACACACACCCAAATTCTAAGACAGTGCAAGCAAATAGGGTATAGCGCGGGTATTTAATTGCTCGCACTCCATTTTTTTCTAATAAATATTGAGCCCATAAGAGTCTGACATGTGGCAGTGCGCAAAGATGGTTTTGCACGCATAGGTGGTTTTGCGCGCAGTGTAGCTTTTTGTAATAAGAAGTGTTGTATTTTTAGTTATTTGAATGGGTAAGAGTAAAGACTGGTTATTTAGTTTAAAATATTTACACACATATAAATATGGAATGTTTTACCGTATATTCTTGAATTACAGTATACAATTTGGCAAAAAGTTTTAAAGCTTCTAACAATCACATTTGTTCTTGTACCAAGGTTGATTAATCATGTAGTTGCATAATTTTGTAAACTATTCTTTATTTAATCACCTTTAGATCGTATCCAAAGTGTAGTACGAAGTCTCTTTTTATGTCATTTGCTCTTGATTTATCAATTGATATGTACATGATCAGTTAAAGGAAAAGATGACACCAATTTTTTTACCGTAACAATAAATATGGAAAAGTTGCAAAATGTACTACTCTTTTGTTCGGGAGTAGTATTTTGTTCATCCAAAAGCTTTGTAAGAGTGTGATTTCTAATTCGTTAATGAGTACAGCTTTATTCCGTAAACTTGGTGAGGGCCATAATTGTATAGTTTATAGTCTGAAAAGTTATCAACTATCGGAATACTTGAAAACATTACAATTCAGAAAATATTTTTTCAAAGAAGATTAATGAAGTGTTTTATAATTTACAGGCTAACCACAAGGACCATTTGAGAATGTCATTCAAAGACATTGAATTAGCGACACAAAGCTTTAGCCGTGCAAATGACATTGGAGGTGGTGGTTTTGGTAGGGTGTACAAAGGAAAACTTGCATCTGAACATGGATCCTATACAATTGTCATAAGCGGTTAGATGCAAGTCAGGGCCAAGGGGATCAGCAGTTTAAGAATGAGTTGCATATTCTTTCTGAATATAAGCATGAGAATGTCATCGGTCTTGTAGGCTATAACAACGACGAACAAGAAAGAATCATTGTATATGAATATGCATCCAAAGGAAGTCTTGACAGATATTTGAATGATGCTAGTCTTACTTGGATTAACCGGCTTAACATTTGCATTGATGTTGCTAGGGGATTAGCTTTCCTTCATGGAGGTGTTCGAGAACACGAGGCGGTGATACATAGGGACATGAAAACTACTAACATTCTACTATTTGATGATTGGAAGGCAAAAGTTGCAGATTTTGGGCTTTCGTTGATATGCACAATAAATGATGAAACAAACTATGTCATCGATCATGCTTGCGGCACACGAGGATACTGCGACCCAGTATATCAAAAATCACGTTTCTTAACCAAAGAATCTGATATTTATTCGCTAGGTGTAGTTTTATTTGAGATCTTGTATGGAAAATCAACTTATGAGCTCGAGAAATGTGAGAATCAGCTTCTACACAGTTTAGTTAAGCAGCGAATTGAGGAAGGAAGATTAGACGAGGTTGTGTTTGACGCTATAAAGAACCAAATCGTGCCGGAAGCACTGGCTACATTTCAGGCGATTGCCTACCAGTGCTTACATGGTGATAGGGAAGAACGACCAACGGCACAACATGTTCTAGTAGAGCTTCAGAAGGCATTGGAATTGCAAGTAAGTACTCACTGTTTCAAAAAAGCTGGCTTCCTTAAATATTTTTTATGTTTAGACTAAACTTTGCTCTGCGACTTCACTTTGTCTTCGTTTAGTCCAGTTCAAAGTTTAGTGTACCAAAACCATTATACATAAAAAAAAGAGTAAAAAATAAAACTATATATCACACTTTCAGAAATAGCTGGCTTCCTTTTAAATGACTTGGTTTTGTGCTAAAACAATTTATAATTTGTGTTAGGTAAAGAATGTACCCGTATCCAAGGAATCCTAGAGATGGCAAGAAATCCTGGACATTTGTTAAGTGTGCATAGAGCTAAGTTGTCAAGATGGAAAACTTGCGGGCTAAAAGTTGTTGAAGAACTGGCAAGATGATTATCTGCAAGAGTGCAAGTTTTAAGTTTGATATATATTTAAGGCTTATTAGTTTGTGTCTTAACCAAAGTAAAAAACACATGTTCTTGATATTTTGTTGCTCCACCTATGATGTTTAAGACCGTTTGTTGTTTTTAGTCGAGTGAGTTGTCGAAACACTTTTGATATGCAAAAAAACAAATTAAATAAACAGATATAACTTCACTGAGTCATTTGAATTAGCACCTCTCGATCAAAATTGCTTAGCAAGTTTCAAAATATGTGGTTTGTTTCTATCTAAACACTTAAAACTAATATTCATTGTGTGATCACCAATCATACTATAGGATTATCAAATGAACCTATTGTATCAATACTTAACTATAATTATACCAATTTAAAAGACACTGAGTTACGGCATTTAACCTAGCATTTGAATCTTGATAAGGCATATGTTGATTATATTCCAAGACATACGACTCATCTATAGCTTGTGATGAGGAAACGGTTGTTTACTCAAGATAGGATGAGGAAATGGCACGTTGTGAATGATATAGATTTAGCTTTACTTCGTTGCTCGTTATGTAAAACTCAACCGGATTCACATGAGCACCTTTTCTTTGAGTGTCCGTTTTGAGTGCAAGTGTGGAACATCGTGGTGCACGTGGCTGGTATGAAGGGTGTATCTTCAAAATGGAGTGACATTGTTGCATGGTTACATCCCATTTCCATACAAAATAAGGTAACTACAATTTTTGTTTGGATTACTTGTGGCAGCTTCTTCCTATTTCGTGTGGCAAGAACATAATAACCGAATCCATGGGAAGGGTGGAAGGCAACCTGATGTAGTTGCACAAGTTATACTTTATATGGTTCGGTTAAAGTTGGCTTCCACGAATCCATGGGAAGGTGGAAGGCAACCTGATGTAGTTGCACAAGTTATACTTTATATGGTTCGGTTAAAGTTGGCTTCTATTCACCGGATATAAACTGTTTACCAAAAATTATTATAAGGCATAAATTGGTTTTCATTTGACCATAGCTCACATAGGGTACAATTGCAGTTTAAGGTGTAAATAGTCATTAATTATAGGTAAATCATTGCCTAGACAAAAACTGGAAAAAACCATGGATTATCACAGAAAAAAACCATGGGTCCTCATTCAATTAATAAAGTAAACAAAATGATAGACATTAGTTAAGGATTTAAAAAATAATAATGATAACTAAAAAAATTCCATTTGTTAACGCAACACAGTTTTCTCATTCAAGATTTTTATGAAATGCTTATATATGTTACTAGTTATAACACCCGTGCATACGCGATGTTTATATATCATGTATTTTAAAAAATTGATTTCTAATTTATTTATATCATATTTATTTTGTGATTTTCCTATACAAACACCTTATAATTATCTCGAAGTTCTAAATCTTAAGTATTAATGTTTTATAATACAATGTTTAAATTAATTGCATTGAATTTTCCTTCTAAATCATATTTCTATAGCATCAATGAGATGCATAGTTCAAAAATATATACCACCTCTTGGTTTGAAAATAACCACTTAAATATTTTTTCAACACAAAACACAAAATTTGCTTTGATTGCAACTCGAAACCAAAAGTTTTGATTACGCAACATCATTATCCAAGGGATTTACATCACAAAACAAAAATGAAAAATTAAAAAAAAAAAAAAAAAAAAAAAAAAAAGTATTATTGATTTGTGAATTTTGAAATTGTAATATATATATATATATATATATATATATATATATATATATATAGGGTGAGGTTATTGTCGAACCAAATAAATTACGAGGCGAGAGAACCAAAGATCAACCAATCGATTTTTTAGATATTAAATTTTATTATATAATTCAAAAGGGTATAATGGTATATATATATATATATATATATATATATATATATATATATATATATATATATATATATATATATATATATATATATATATATATATATATTTTGAATTTTTTAAAAACGTCTTTTGGTTCCCTAAATACTAGGGTCTTTTTTTTTTTTTTTTTTTTTTTTTGCATTTATTTGTTTAATAAAACATTCTGTGCACATGTGTTTTGCGTTATGTGATATTTTATTTTTCTTCTATGCATAGGTATTTTGTATTTGCACATGTATTTTTAAAAAATATTACATTAATATAAATACAAACAATAAAACTTTAACAATAGATTTATGCAATTTCAAAATTTACAAATTGTATTCCTCAGTGATACAATATATTCAACTTTATCACAAACATCATTATATTTACACTTGTATTCAATTTTATTACAAATATATGAAGCATGCACATGTGCATAATCCAATGTCTTTAATAGTTGGTTCATCTTTTAGGCGTGCACATGTACTCCTTGCCTAGTTCAAGAAACCATGAAATCTGAAGATGCATTTTTAATCCTTGTGCACATATGTTTTTATCGTCTCGCTCATCTTACTTGTTATAAACACATGTGCACTCTTTATATCAATCATGGTCCACATCTTTTATCAAACATGTTTGGTACCTGAAACTACAAAAAAATGTTATTGTTATCATAAACAAGTAGCAAACACATATGCATAATTTACAACATCAAGTCTAGTTTGAGACATGTGCATGATCTTCCAACTAGAAAAGGGGTTGAGTTGTATGCAAGTGCATGATCTTACAACAAGAAAAGCGGCTGAGTAGTGGACATTTGTTCTTCCTCATCATTAAGCGTATCTATAAAAACTTGCACATTATTTTTATCGAAGGTTTAGCCACGATTCAAACAACATTGAAAGCTTAAATAATCATGATAAATGAATTCTTTTAACCCTGAAACATCAATACTTTTAATAATTTAGTCCAATGATTAAAAAATAATTTAAATACATGTGCACATCTTCTTTAAAAAGCATGTTTGCACTTATACATAAGTCACTAAATAAATAAAACTCATTGTCACTACCAAACAAAATCCCACACCCCATGATATAAAAAAATCTACTACATATAGCTTGTCTTTAACATCATCAAACACATGATTTTGTATCATGCATATCTGTTTAGTCGTGAACCTGTCACCATAGGTTTCCCATAACACACAGTAAACAATACAATAACCTTTCTTAAAAAAATTAAACAATACAATAAGACTACATATAACCATACATCAAACAATATAATAAGACTACATATAACCATTCGAGAACATTGCCGTTATAATAAATTAAAACCATGGCAATTTAAATTGTGGCGTCACAACACAAGTAACATCAACTGAATCAATATACTCATTTAACAAATAACATTTGGAGTTTGTTCATTGAAGATCAAATATTGGTATTTAAATTGCATAATGTTAATAAGATCCTTAAAGTTTCAAATGAATTTGATTTGTAAACCTAAAACCATTGGTCAACAAGTGACGAGAAGAAAAGAGTCATTTGACCAACACAAAATAAAAAAGTATTTGTGATATACTAGTTAGACAAACCTGATTACATGTTTCTATCATTCGACAATATGCAGAAGATTAGAGAACTTTGGGATGATGATGGCGGCTTATGAGCAGTTTTGAAGAGAAATATATGGACCTATTTTTTAGTTAACCTAATTACGATTAGCAAATCCCTTTTAATAGGGACGGTTATTAAAATTAATTAGATGAAATACCACTAATACCCCTCCTCCTCTTATGAAAGAGTTGCTTGCTTTTCCACTTAATTACGAATCTGCCACTCCATTTATAGCCATTGATCAAATATTTAATGGTGAGATTGGTTCTCGCAGTTCTCGCATTTTATTTGGTTCGAAAATAACCTTACACTATATATATATATATATATATATATATATATATATATATATATATATATATATATATATATATATATATATATATATATATATATATATATATATATACATATATATATAGAGGAGGCATGCCACATAAAATGTCACTTGGCATCCCATAATGCCAAGTCATATTTCCATGTCATCATTATATTTATGTGGCATTTTTTTTATTTTTAAAATATCATTATATTTATGTGGCATTTTTTTTTAATTTTTAAAATGACATGTGGCATTTTAATTAATATATGTACAATTTTTGTTTAAATAAATTGTCATAATTTAGAAATCCACCTAAGCATACATAATTTTCGGATTAAATTTGTGTAAAAAGACATATTACGGGATTCGAACTTGGAACCTTGCATAAGGTTAACAAGTATGCCAACCAACCACTAGATCAACATTGTTTTTTGGTTTATAGTTTGCAAACAAAAACCTATAAACCTTTCAAAAAAGATAACCAGAAAACCTTTCAAAAAACATAACCGGGAAATTAGTAAAACTTATCAAATACAAGCCCCTTTGTACATGTTAAACCCTAATGCGATATTTATTCTACCTCCCATGCTAACCCTAATGTATTATTCGTCTTCAATCGTGTATAGTACAATCATAAAATCTGATCATAGCACAATTATTGATTTTTGCAGGTTTGAATGTTTTATGCATCCAATCTTTAAAGTCGTGATGATTTTTGTGTTCATGATTGGAATATATGGTACTTTTCTTATTTTTATATGTTTACAGGTTTGTGTAAATTTTTCTATGTTTTTCTTTTTTTTTCTTCCTTTTTTTGGTGTGTGTACCTAATTTTCAGTTTGAGGGATGGAGCAGAAAATTGCATTCAACAAGTTTTACCTAAATCAATTCAATTATGTAAGTTAATTCTTGACTTTGAGTTTTTTAGGGCTTCAATTCCTCGCTTTTGTTTTTTTTTGGCTTTTGATTATGGGTATAGGGCTGTTTGTGATTGCTTATCTATATATAGCTTTATCGATGAGCTATCAGCACATGATCCCGAGCTCTACAAGAATCGTATGTATGTTAAGGTATGCGTTTATCAAAAGTAGAAATCTTAAAAAAAAATCAAAATATGTTAATGTTTTTTATGATAACCTATACGTTTATCAAAAGAAGATTGTCCTGTGGAATGATGCAAGACAAGTGAAGGCTGATCCTGTTTACAAACGCCCTGTAATTATATATTTTCTTGTCCCTTTCTTCTTATATGTTAAAATGTCGCTTACTACTGGAGTTCCTTCTTGTCTGCAGATTCGGGTGAAAGTTTTGTTCAGTGGTCTCCGTTGGGTACCTACTTGTCCACCGTTCACCGACAGGGAGCTGCTGTTTGGGTGGTGCTTCTACATTCAACCGCCTGATGCGCTATGCTCATCCACAGGTTGTGTATGGTTATGCTTTTCTTCTTTGTTGGCAACTTATGTGTGTTTTTCGTCACCTCTTCTGCACGTGATCTTAAAATTCTATTGTTTATTGTAGGTTAAACTCATTGATTTCTCCCCTGGCGAGAAATATTTGGTTACATATAGCAGCCATGAACCAAGCAACCCCCGAGATACTCATGTAAGAAAGTTAATTACTTTATCCGCTTTTTTGTGTAACCTTTATTAGAGTTACCCATTTATGTATGGGTAGATCCGGGTTTATGTTTAACGGGCTAGACTGGTATAATAAAAAAGTTAGCTTGTAAGAAAATGGGTTAGAGGGTCGAGCATGATGGATGGATTAAATTCGCACCGAGTGTGTGTATCTAAGCGTGTTTGATTCACGGAAGTTCAAAATATAGAACTAAAAGAATTTAAGAATATTTTTCAAGAAAACGATGTCACTGGTTACAGTATTGCCACGGATCAAGGTGAGTCTGATTCTGGTTACCGTGTGGAGGATCTTAGAGCCCAATCATTAATTCGACAAATGATGTTATGGAAAGGTTGACCTTTTTCTGCCGGACATGGGTAAGGACACCCCTGCTTCTATTCATTTGCTATCGCATTAGCTATTTAGTCAACTTTTTTCGCTTATGATAATTTATAATTAGCAAATTTTCCTACCTATTTAGTTTACATTTCTTTCCTTTCTGAATACATTCAATAAATATGTTCATGTTAATTTTAACTAAAAAGGTCCAATATATTGTGGCTTTAGGGTTGAAAGGCAGCAAGTGTTTCCTGTTGGTCAAGCTCAGATTAACGATATTGACCTATCACGTTATTTGGGTCTCTAAAATCGATAAGCAAGCTGCAAAATTGAGATTTTTTGGGTCTTAGTCTGCTTTTACCATGGTAAGTTTTACTTTGATTTCTGATAATAACTGCTTTAGAAACAAATCATTCGTTTGTGGTTATGATCTACTAAATAAGGAGTCATGTCCATCCAAAAGTGATACTCAATTCACACGATCCAACCACCCTACAGTTATCCAGGTCAATCATTCTCAAGTCTTGATCATAGTTTTTATTTTTAGTACAATCTAAATTGGAGCAGTCTACATGTAACTTACAAAAAGTTTAGCTAAATAAAAGGCAGGGATGTTCAACAGGAGGAGGTTTGTTTACAGTTATGATGTTCTAACAAGACCAAGAAAGTACAGTTCAATGTGAATGGCGTCGCTTGGAAGGTGGTTAAAAGACAATGATATAACTATTGATGTTGTATGGTTTCCTGACATGGACTGCAGAAAAAGAAACGCTACAGATCGTAGTAGCAGCGCTGTGAAGAAGGAAAGGCTTGAGATATTTGTTGATGCTGTAAATAACAACAACAATAGTCACATTGCTTTTGAGCCTGGATGTGATGTTCGTTAAGTCCTAATCGAGTAACTCTCCTATTTGCTTAATTGTATTCTTACTACATTCATTCTATTATTGTTTTGTTTTCTAATCTAATATATATTTAATTGTTTATCAGGTCTGGAATCGTCACACGTGTTAAAAAAGATGTAATAAGCGGTTTAGCACCAGGCTTGCCTTTCGATGAAAGAGGGGAGAGCAATGCATCCGAACAAGGCTCAAGTGGTTTAGCACCAGCACCTGCCAGGCTCTTTAGCCATATTATTATCTAAAATTGAGTTTTTTTTGTTTCTTCTTGGACACGATATTTGGGATGGAGGGTGTGTATTTGAGGGCCTGCCTGCTTCTAATCGTAGGATGATATGATCTATGAATTGGCTGCCATCTATCTTGCCGGAAGCATTGAGTAAGAGTATGGAAGGCTCTATTGTTCCTACCTTTGAAACCTCACACAAGGCCATGTTTAATCAATTTGATGCTACATTTTAGAAGGGATTGCAGCAACAAGTAGATTCTACACATTCGCCTTTGGCGGTTGCTTTGAGGGTAAGGCATTTTGACCATTTCTTTCAATACTATCATCTCTTATATTTTTGCTACACATTTCCTATATTGTCAATGATGCTCTGATGTTTCCAGGATGCCATCAACTCAGCGTCATCGATGACTCGAACCTTGAGCAGTGAAGTGGCTGATGGTCAAAGGAAGTTGGTTGCTCTTGCAGTTGAACATTTGCCACTGTTCATGGAAATGTCATTTCTGTTTATGAGACAGAGACCTTCAGTCTTATTGACAAGAAATCCATCAAGGTTGAAAACGTCATGGACTTCTGTTGGTCTCCAACTGATCCTATCTTTGCACTTTTTGTTCCTGCACTTGGTGGCGGAAATCAACCTGCAAGAGTATGTTTAGACGTTTCATTTAACTTCTATATTTAATGAAATTTTGTTACATATGTAATTATGTATTGTTAATTACTAAATTATGGGTGTTAGTAAAAGATTTTATATGTTACAAGAAGTTCACAACACAATTCATTGTAGATTAATGGCCTAACGTACCCTTTTTGAAAGACTAAAAACTTAGTAGTTGGGAATAACATTTCTTTGTTATATGACATCAGACGTGAGTCTTTTCCAAATCCGGGCAAAGAAGAGTTGAGGCAAAAGAATCTCTTTAGTGTTAGTGATTGCAAAATGTATTGGCAAAGTAATGGAGAGTATCTTCTTCATTAAGGTTGACCGTTACACAAAACCAAGAAAAGCACTTATCTCGGCTTTGAGCTTTTCGAATCAAAGAGCGTGACATACCTATTGAAGTTTTGAGCTTGATAACAAGAATGACAAGGTTATTGCATTTGCTTGGGAGCCAAAGGGTCACATGTTTGCGATTATTCATGGTGATAATCCAAGGCCCGATGTTAGTTTCTACTCAAGAAAGGCGGTAAGGTTTTAAAGCTTACAACCCTCAAGCAAAAGCAAAGTGAATGCTCTCTTTTGGTCACGTAGTGGTCGTTTCATTATTTTGGCTGGGTTGAAGGGCTTCAACGGACGGTTGGAGTTTTATAATGTTGATGAGCTTGAAACTATGGCTACCACGAGCATTTTATGGCTCTGAGACATAGAATGGGATCCTCTTGGAAGGTATTTCTAAACAAGAAATGGATAACATTATTTATGTTTTTGAAGTATTTTTATTTGGAAATTAATTGTCTTTCACCGATTACATTTTTAGGTATGTTGCAACTTGATCACTTCCGTGCATGAAATGGAAAATGGATTCAACATTTGGTCCTTTAATGGGAAGTTGCTCTACCGAATTCTGAAGGATCATTTCTTCCAGGTAATCTTGCAAGTTTTGCATCTGTTAATTAGTTATTCTGCTAGAGCAAATCCCTGAACACAGCTTTTCAACTTCACAATTACTGTCCTCTCAGCTGGTTCTAGCTGTATTTTGGTGGCCTTGTTTCTCACTCGCTTTTCCCTTCTGTTTTTAGCTGGATTATGTAGAAATATGGTTGGACAAACAGCTTCATCTCAAATTGGGAAGTTTAGCATCTTTGACTATTTCGATGGTAGTTCTGGAACGTTAGTATGTGGTGTAAAAGAGAGTGTAAAGTTATACACCAACAACATCAAGATAGTTCATGCTGAGCTGACAAGAAATAAAGCAATTGAATCCGCAATTGCTGATGCGCTCTCACAAGGTATTGAAAGCAAAGCTGCAGCCAAACAAGCCCAGAAAGCTAGAGATAAAGCTGCCAAAGTTGCCTTTAAGAATGCCAATCGTATCTTAGGACCTATTGTTTCTTCTGGATTTGATTTTATTGAAGTCATGTATTATGAAGGAACTATGACCGAAGGGGTTTCAAGGGGTGCAGGGACATTGTTTGGGACATATTTTGTTGGGTTTCTAGGAGAGGAAAAATTTGGAAAAATTGGATATTTGATTGGAAGTACTTTGGGTAGTTGGATTGGAGGAGAAATCAGGCTTATGACATATGATGTTGCTAACGCTTTAAATTTCTTGCTTCACATAGGTAGAGTGCAGTAACTTGTATGTATACACCGATAGGATAAAGAGACTACTTACTTTTAAAAATGTATGAAGGCCTTATACATATTCATCAATTTCCGCTACTCCTGCAGAAGTTAACATCGAATTGACATACTTATTTGATCAATTGAAGACTATTGATAAAGTAAATCCAGTCGTTGCTTTTGGTAATTCTCTTTTATTTTTTAATTACTTCACATTCTGATCGAAGTACATATAGACTAATTCATTGGACTCCATTTAATTATACAAACTCGAACTTATTAATCGTTAAACACTTCTTGGTGATTTTGGGCATTATGACAATTTTATTGCTTCAACATGCTGTCTTTCCAGAAGTATGATGAATTTTGACAAGGTCAGTTTTATTGTTTTTCCTTCAACACAAGAGATGGCTAAAATATAACGCTTCCAACCAGTTGCAAACATGTTGAGGTTTTATCAAAATACGATTTGGTCTTAGTCAAGCCTTATAAATGATGTTTTAGGATCGTGCTTACAAATCCTTTTTACTATACCAGTTCTATGGCAATTGGAGTTTTAGCTGGATGAAAGTTTAGTAAACGTCGAGTATACCCGCCGTCAACTGTCGGTATACAAAAGGCCTGTAAATTAAAACTTTCATGGGAAGAAAAGTAGCATGATGGGAAATACGGCGCAGACACCTGTTGGTTCATACATGTGAAGTAAAGACTAAGCATCAGCAGACGTGCAAAGATCTTGGAGAATCTGAGGCAGCCAAGTCACCACCAATCAAACCAGAAAGTTTAGACGAACCAGTGTTGCCAAAATCACCAATTGCTGCACACAATAAAGAAAAGAAGGGGGAGATAAATATAGATTCAATTGAAGATGATAGAACTGAAAGCCAAGGGATCAGTGCTAACGCGAGTACTTCTTTCACCACAACTAACAATCCGGAAAATGGCGGGGAGATAAATATTGATAAAATGGAGGATGATAGAACTGAAAGCCAACGGTCGATTACTACTACCATCGCCGCTAACAATACCGACAATCTTGGGGAGAAAATGTAGATTTAATTGAAGATGATAGAACTGAAAGCCTAGGCATTGGTACTGCCATGAATATTACGATCGCCACTACCAACGAAACGGGAAATAATGGAGAGAAACGTGTACATTCAATGGAAGATGATAGAACAGAAAGCCATGGGATCAGTACTACCACTCCGATCACCACTACTAAGAATGTGGAAAATGATGGGGAGACAAACATAGATTTAATAGAAGATGATAGAACTGAAAATCAAGGGACTAGTACTACCACTCCGATCACAACTGCTAACAATGTGGAAAATGAAGGGGAGACAAACATAGATCAAACGAACGATGATAGAACTGATAGCCAAGGGATCAGTACTACCACTCCGATCACGACTGCTAGCATTATGGAAATTGATGGGGAGACAAACATGGATCTAATGAAAGATGATAGAACTGAAAGCCAAGAGGTCAGTATGACTACTCCCGTTACCACTACCAACAATATGGAAAATGACAGAGAGACAAATATAGATTTAATGAAAGATGACAGAACTGAAAACCATGGGATCAGTACTACCATGAATACTCCTATCACCACTACCGATGAGGAGAAAGTACTTAAATGTGAAGATTTTAACAAAACCTGTGAAGGGAACTCTAATAAGAGTCTCCCAAGAGCAATTTGGGACATCTTCACTGGCAACAACACTAAGGTTTGCCTCTGTTGAAGGATTCAAAGAGGCTGCTATGAATGCGATTAATCAAGTAGTATGGACTCCATATCATGTATATATCTATATAAATGGTACATAATAATGTTTTGATCTTCAAAACTCATTTCTTGAGTTTGGAGCAATTAGTTAATCCCTTTTCATATGCAAAGGTAGGAATGACTTAGGAACATTATAAAGACCAAAATAGGATAAATAGATAAGTAAACCATTTTGATATGTTGGTTATGAAACTGTGGTGCTTCAAGTTTTACAAGGAGAAGCTGTCAAACAATGCTTACAACTCATTTGCTCTCGATAGTGAGTAATGGCTCCAGTTCTACCTCATTTAGCTGAAGACGTGTGGCAAAATCTTCCTTTTGAATATCGCATTAACAACACTGATGTAGCAAAATTTGTTTTTAAGTTAAAATGGCCCGAAGTCAATGAAAGATGGCTTGCCTTTCCTAAAAAAGATATTGATTTTTTGGCCAATAAACTGGAGTGAACTACACTTATGTCTTTGCTGATAACACATCTGTTATTTATTTATTTTTTTATTTAATAACCTATGGTATAGCAATTTTGAAAATGTAATTGCGTCTGAATTGTATGAATTTGGTAATGGAGAACTGAGGCAAATAAAGCTTTTGAGACAACTCGCACATTCAAACTCATTGGTTCCAGCCTAGAAGCAAAGTTGTACCTCCGTAGCTCTGATGATAACCTTGCACAAAGATTAAGGAATATGTGTGAAGTTAGACTTGATGTCGACTCTCTAAATATTACATTCACAATATCTCAAGTATTGGATTTGCCCACATGATCAACCTGAATTTAATCTTTAATGTTCTACAGCTGGGAACAAGAAGCATATTAAGTTGGACCGCTATTTGAATCCACACTTCTGTTTTTACATGAGAAACATCAGGACTGTAGTCTATTCTCAATTCCTGGAATCATACAAGAGTATCACAATTGAAGCAATGGCAAAGGCATTTGGTGTGACTGAATACAACAAAACTGACACACCAAATTAAATAAAGATGGTCACAGACACAGTACTATCAACAACAACAATGACATCAACAACAACAACAACAACATCACCAATTATTCTAATTAAACTTTTCAAATCAACTACTAGATGAAAAAAATATATAAAAAATAAATAAATAAATAAATAAACAAAATATGAGTTTGACTGCTATCAGAAAGCGCTCAAAAATTAAATTTCACTGGCTAAATCAAAAAGCCCCAAAATACAAAAAACAAAACCCAAAATACAAGTTCTTTTTAATCAATAATAATAAGGAAAGTGCAAACACTTACAATTTTAGAAGGAAATTCAGAAAACAGGTTCGATCTTCAAAAAAAAACCAAATATGAATAGCTACAAACCCTTAGCGACCCTAAATTAGCAACAAGAAACCCTTTGCCACCCGTTAAAAGCATCGCAACTCCATGAGAAATAAACACCTTCATCGCTATCTTAATCGTGTATCTTGGTTTATAAAATTTCGTTTAAAAACTTATTGAAAATAAAACCTTATATAACTACTAACTACATCATCAAAAAAATAATTAAAACACGTAACACACCAGAATATAATTATAATATAAACTAGGAAATTAATGAAATCAAATTAAAAAAATAAAATTTAAGAACTCTGAACAAAAACACTAACACTGCTCAAACTCAGTAAATGGTAGTGAGAGCCTCCTTAAAGAAACCGCCCCTTTGAAAACCAGCTCTGTAAGGATTCTACCTATCATTATCAAAAGCATATAACCACAACCTTTTTACCCTATTCCTGGTAAAACACAAACATTACCACTTAACAAACAAAGGGTATCAACAACAAAACTCCACTTGTCACCCGACAATACATACATATTCTCATCACAACGAACATCAAACCTCACCATAAATCCATTCACATATATTTCAAATTCATCAACATCATCTAAATTTGATAAAATCAGCTGGAAGCACCTATATACAATAAGTAAATAAACATAATTAACAAAAACAAAATACTAATAATAAATGTTAATAATATTATCAAATGTAAAAGATGTTCATGATTAATATTGTTTAGAACAAAATCTTAGAAAGTAGTTACCTACTTTTAGCCGTCTTATAGATTAAGGTAACATCAATTATACTTCTTAACCGTTTAATTTAAATTTTAATAACTTTTAACTATATACTTGTTCTACTAAATCCTAAAAATAAAAACTACAAATCAAAGTACTTACTTGCTTTTAGCCGTTTAATGGATTATGGTAACATCAATTATAGATCTTAACCGTTTCATTTAACTTTTAATTGCTTTTTAGTATATATTCGATCCACTAAATCATAAAAATAAAAACCACAAGTCAAACCCGTCCATCGGACGGTTTTGACACTAGTATATATATATATATATATATATATATATATATATATATATATATATATATATATATTTGAACGGCAAAGAGAGATAAATATATATAAAGAACAATGCTACTAGCAAGGCGCTAGAAGCAAAAATAAAAGTACAGACTAGACAATTACATGAACTAGATTTTACCCGAGGCTTTAACTGCGAGGGATACAAAAGAGATGAAAAAACTCTTGCCAATTACAGGAAAACCCGAGACTAGAGAAAAATCCCCACTCACGGAGGCCGAGCCACCGGTTTTCACTCCGAAGTGTTTTTGATGAAGACCCAAATAAGCCCGAGGAAAAAAGAAAAAAGAGACAAAGAAGCTAATGTTCCGAACAGAAAACAAAAGCTTGTAACACCAATAAATAACCATTACGAACCCGCAAGCAACAAAGGATTTTTCAGCCATTCAACCAAATTACTCGACATACGACCCCTGTGAGAAAGCCAAGAGAAAGAAGCGGCTTGGATATTATCAAAGAGAACACCTTTCTTCATCGGTTGAGCACCGAAGATGATGCTGTTACGATATCTTCATATCCACCAGAAAAAAGCTCCAAAAATAACATTTAAACGTCGGGACTTCACCTTAGGAGCATGCCACGTGCAGATCCAACTTTTCCATGCTACATAAGACGCAAATGGCGGAAAAGAAAGATCACACCATTTACGAATAAAAGACCATATCTCCTTAACCAAAACGCATTCAAAGAATATGTGATCAACAGATTCTACATTACCATTGCAAGATGAGCATGATATAGTAGGAATATCGATACCACGAGACGAACGGTTTAACCGATGAGGCAAACAGTCCAAAGATAACCTCCATAAGAAAATATTTACTTTACGCGGAAGAATATTATCCCATGAAGTCGATGGCAATATAGAGGGAATGCCACCATCAGCCAATGACCAAGTACATGTGTCGTCGTCCATACTAAGATCAACCTAACTTATTTCTATCAGCAAGTCTCTCAAATAAGCCATGTTTCGGATGCCAATATCAGCCTAGACCAATTCCAGTTCAAATGACCATTAACAATACGATCAATGATTAAGTAGTCTTTGTCTTGATCTAATCTATAAAGTCTGTTGTACCGAGTAAGAAGAGGGGAATCACCAATCCATATATCTTTCCAAAAACGAATACGGGTGCCACATCCCACCTTGAAACGAAAAGAATTAAGAGGGATGATATCTTTTGAGTGCAGAAAATTAGAAGTACCAAGAATCCAAGACCAAGTGCCACTAAAATTACAACCTTGATTATCCAGAACACCATCTTGACCATGTAACGCCTTAATGGTATTAACCCAAAGAGTGTTTGGAGAAGAGAACATCCTCCAACACCACTTTTGGAGAAGAGCAAGGTTGAAAGCCTTTAAACTACCAACGTTGAGGCCTCCTTTATTGAAGGAAGGGAGAACATGAGACCATTTAACCCACGCCATATTCTTAAAATCTTGAGAACCGCCCCAAAAGAATCTAGCACGAATACTCTCCAGAATATTCAAAAAAGTTTCGGGAGCCTTAAAAATAGAGAGGTAGTATATGCTAAGACTCCCTAAAACCGCTTTGATAAGGGTGAGACGCCCTCCTATGGATAATAAGTTAGCTTTCCATGACGAGAGTCTTTTTTGGAAGCGATCAATCAAAACACGCCAACTGGAAGTAAGATTCATGTTAGCACCAACTGGAAGCCCAAGATAAGTGAAAGGGAAGGAATCCACATCACATCCGGTCCTACTAGCGAAAGACGAAATTTCATCATTAGAAACTCCAATGCCATAGATGTTGGATTTGTGTATATTTATCCTAAGACCCGAGGCGAGATAGAAAACATGGAGAACCCGGATTATGTTGTTAGTGTCATGAGAATTCCAATCAGTAGTAATAACCACGTCGTCGGCATAAAACAAGTTAGATAAAGTAATATCAGAAAAGCCAAGTTTGATCCCCTGAATAAGCCCAGAATTGACCGCATTAGACATAGCACAGTGGAGGCCCTCCATAACGAGAATAAAAAGGAAAGGAGATAGGGGATCTCCTTGCCTTAAACCTCGTTTAATTGAAAATTCTAAAGTAGGACTACCGTTAATAAAAATGGAGGCTCTAGAGGAGTAAAGAGAAGCTTTAATCCATGAACGCCATTTAGAACCAAAACCAAGACTAAGAAGAACAAAGTCCAGGTATTTCTTGCTAACCGAGTTGAAAGCTTTTTCGAAATCCACCTTGAAGATTAAAATATTTTTCTTCCTTTTTTTGTACCACTGGATGATCTCACTAATAATAATAGGACCGTCAAGAATTTGACGACCCGAAATGAAGGCAGACTGCTCTTTACTAACAACCTTATCGATCACTTTAGATAGCCTATTAGCAAGAATTTTGGAAATGATCTTGTAATGAGTACCAATAAGCGAAAATGGGGCGAAAATCTTTAATAGAGATAGCGTTACTGATCTTCGGAATAAGCGTGAAAAAAGAAGAGTTGGCACCTTGAGGCAACAGGCCAGAAACAACGAAAGAATTGACAAACTAAAAAATATCCGTCTTCATGAGGTCCCAATATTTCTTTATAAAGGCGAACGAAAAGCCATCTGGACCTCGAGCTTTGTTACTTCCACAATCCCAAATAGCATTTTTCACTTCATCTAACAAGATGTGTGACTCCAAGAAATCGCGATCAAGAGGACATAGAGTTGAAGAATTGGTCATTGCAGAAAAGACCACTTGAGAATCATGAGCTTGGAACTTTTCTTTGTAGTAATTAAGGAAGAATTCCTTAATGAGATGCGGATCCAAAATCCAAACTCGATCATGTAAAATACCGGTAATCGTTTGAGATCTTCTTTTGCTATTATTCATCCCGTGGAAGAATTTAGAATTTTCATCACCCTCTATATCCCATTTGATGTGAGCTTTTTGAATTAAATCAAGCGCTTCAAGGTTGTCAAACTTATCAATGTCTTGAAGGAGCTTAATCCTTTTTTCATGATCTGATGTACTTGTAGAACCATCATCAGTCTTTTTCTCGATATCTTTGATTTTTAATAAGGTAACTTGTTTTTGAGATCGGTCATTCCTCCTAACATCAGCCTGCCATTTTTAATAGCGGTTTTAGGACCTTTTAGTTTCTCATGAGACCTGATGTTTCTATTTCCATTACTATAATCCATAGAAGCCCACGTATACTTAATGAGATCATCAAAGCCGTCCCTATTTAACCATGTATTAAAGAATTTAAAAGGGTGAGGACCAAAATCAGCTTTTTTAACGTGAAAGAGAATAGGAGAATGATCTGACCAGATTCTGTTAAATATTGGTTTTCAAAAACACATAAACAAACACTAATATGGGTCGACTAATATGAGTTTTAGAGAGAGAAAGTGGAAGAGAGTTGGGAACTTTAGTGAGACAAAGAAAAATGAATTATGAAAGCTCCAACCCTTTGCCTTGCTAGGCAAAGGGTATTTATAGGTTCTTACATGAAACGCCTCCTACGGGCTGTGGATCAGGCATACATTGGGTAAAGACCCGTCCGTCCTCTATGGTGTTACATAACTAACTACTAACTATCACTAAATGACTACGACTACGAGCTTTCTAACGAATACATATAATTGAGGTGATCGACTCTTTAAATACAAGATTTTTTAAATCCTAACAATCTCCCCCTAAGGGAGGTCACCTCAATTACAAACAAATATTACCTTTTAGTGTTCTTGGATTCTTGATAAGATCATTGCTCTGTAGCCCGTAGTCTTTGATTCTTCATGTTCTGCATGTTTTTTTCTTTCAAGTGGAGGTCTTTAACTGATCCACGTGATGGTGAGTTTTGAGCCAGCTTTGAGATCATCATCCACAACAAATCTCTGACTCATCCTTTGTTGTATCACCATTATGTGAAGTTGTGACTTTTGGACCGACATGCTCACATTTTAGATCATGATATCTTCTCATCAGAGTAGCGGAAGCTTTGTTGATTCATGATATTTGCAGCGGCGTAGCAAAAGCATGGATTGAAAATATCAGAGCCAGTTGATGAAGATATGCATAAATCATGATTTCTTTAGAAGTGAATGAGATGTGTGAGCATGCGGTTATGAAATGACTCCTCAATTCTGATCAGCTGCAACCGTCAGGTGTACCTGCAGACAACAATTAGCAATAAAGCGCACGAAGGTGTCTTTGATCACTTTCATTGAATGGGGTTACAAGAACCATGGTTCCTCGTTGATCAGTACAAGTACTGCCTGTAGAATTCCTAAGAACCTCCTTGACAGGGTTTTGCAGCTAATCAAGTCGTTCTCAAACCGGAACTTCTCAAAGAAGATAGCACGGAGTGAGTGAATTAGCGAATTGAGATTCACTGATTGATGAAAAATAATTTGAAAAACAGTCGTGTATTGCTTAATTGAAAGGGTTTGCAATTCAACGAAGGTTTTAAGGAAAATCAATTATCAGTCATAAATACCCTTTTTTTTGAAAACTTGATACACAGTCGATGTGCTAGAGAAAAGAGTTGTTGAGCACAACAACCGGTTTTTCAAAGGTATCCGTCAATCCATTTCCTGGACCAAGGTTGATTCAAGAGTGAATCGCCTCATCGTTTCTATCCAGTTGTCACAAGTTTGATCTTTCGAGAAGATCTCACATGTCACCCACCAAGAGCTTTTTTTATGTTGGCTCTAGAAGGATTTCCATCTTCATGGTGAATAATTTTACATATCACTCGGATTATCTGGCAATACTACAAGGATAATGCGTAGGACTCTCAAAATGTATTCTTACTTTCCACATTGTGTGAAACAGTAAGTCTTCATTAATTGTGTCCTAATGAGATATATTGATGATCTCTTGGCTCTAGACTCAATAGTGCACTTTTGGTTTCCTATGCCGGAGACTAGGGAGAGGGTCTCCTTCTTCAATATCAACAATCTCTAAGATACAGTCGATAGATTATGTAGGTTCCCCGTGAGAATGAAACAAGTCCTTTTTAGAGGAACTTGAGTAGCTTGGGAAGTTTAGTGCAATGCGTCACTGGGTCCATGACGTCTTGTCTTCAATACTGGTGTTACCTTGGTAACAACCAGCAGTATATGAATTGAACCCGGTTTCTGCCCTAAGGTTGAATAAATGGAGGGCTGTTTCTTTTCACCCTTTGTAACATATTGGATTTCACAAACACATCAAATCATGTTTAATGGGGCGTACACCTTAAGGATTTTAGAGAGAGAAAGTTTAGAGGTTTAGGGAACTTAGAGAGAGATAGTAAAATCTTATTATGAGTTCCAACCCTCTACCTTGGGAGGTAGAGGGTATTTATAGTACCATACACAAAACGCCACCTACGGGCTGTGGATCAAGCATCTGATGGGTAAAGACCGTCATCCTCCACGGTGTTACTTAACTAAATACTAACTAACATTAAATAACTGCGACTGCGAGCTTTCTAACGATTACATATACTTGAGGTGACCGACACTTTAACGAATGAATTTTCTAAATCCTAACAATCTCCCCCTAAGGGTGATCACCTCAAATTACATAGAATACAAACAAATATTACATTAATATTGTTCTTGGATTCTTGTTTAAGTTCTTTGCTTTGTAGCCTGTAGTCTTTGATTCTTCAAGTTTTGCATGTTTGGCTAATCCAAGTGGAGGTCTTTAACTGATCCACATGATGATGAGTTTTGAGCCAGCTTTGATATCATCAACTTCCATAAATCTCTAACTCTTCCTTTGTAATGTTGACATTATGTGATGTTGTGACATTGGACCGTCATGCTCACATTCTGGATCATGATTTCTTCTCATCAGAGTAGCGGAAGCTTTAGTTGATTAATGATATTTGCAGCAGCGTAGCAGAAGCATGGAGTGACAATATCAGAGTCGTTGATGCACTTATCATGATTTCTTTAGAAATGAATGTGTTGTGTGAGCATGCGGCTATGGATTGACTTCTCAATTTTGATCAGCTGCAAACGTCGGGTGTACCTGCATACAACAGTTAGCAATAAAGTGCACGAAAAGTGTCTTTGATCACTTTCGTTGAATTGAGGTACACGGCCCACGGTTCCCCATTGATCGATTACAAGTCTTGCTGTGATTAGGTATAATTCCGAAGAATCTCCTTGACAGGGTTTCGCAGCTGCTCTAGCCGTTCTCAAACCGGAACGTCTCAAAGAAGACAACATGGAGTGAGTGAACCAGTGACTTGACACTCACTGATTGATGAAAAGAGATTTGAAAAACAATCGTGTACTGCTCAGTGCTCAATATAAAGTGTGTTTGCAATACAACGAAGGTTTTAAGGAAAATCAATTATCAATCATAAACACCTTTTATTATTGAAATATTAATACACAGTCGATGTGCTAGAAAAAAGAATTTTAAGTACAACGACCGGGTTTTCAAAGGTATCTGTCAATCCATTACCTGAACCAGGATTGATTCATAATTTTGAATCACCCCATTGTTTCTGTTCAGTTGTCACATGGTTGATCTATTGGATAGATCTCACATGCCACCTACCAAGAGCTTGTTTGATGTTGGCTCTAGAAGGCTTTCCATCTTCATTGTGAGTATGTTGGCATATCACTCAGATGTTCTGGCAATACCAAAAGGATAATGCGTAGGACTCATAAGATATATTCTCACTTTCCACATCGTATGAAACAGTGAATCTTCATAGATTGTGTCCTAATGAGATTTATTGATGATCTTGTGGCTCTAGACTCAATAGTGCACATTTGGTTCCTATGCCGGAGACTAGGGAGAGGGTCTCCTTCTTCAATATCAACCATCTCTAGGAGAAAGTCGATAGATAATGTAGGTTCCCTGTGAGAATGAAACAAGTCCTTTTAAGAGGAACTTAAGTAGCTTGGGAAGATGTAGTGCAGTGCGTCACTGGGTCCATGACGTCTTGTCTTCAATACCTATGTTACCTAAGTAACCACCAGTAGCATATGTATTGAACCCGGTTTCTGCCCTACGGTTGAATTAATGGAGGGCTATTTATTTTCACCCTTTTCACATTCATTTCTTTTCATTCTTTAAACCCTTGATGCTTACCGAGACTTCATAACTCGAACCTTGTTGGGTTTATTCCAGTTCTAGCTCATCTCATCCGCACTCTTCCTATTTCTCACTTTTCTCCTTTTTCATCATACCTAAGGACTTCTACACTATCTAGTGGATTGTCCTCGGTAGATCCCTTGACTCTGGCGGGATCGTGGAACGAATACCTAACCTAACCATCCTCGTATCTCCATACATAAAGTAAATTTGGTCGGTCTTTTGGTATTGTTCTTACGCCATTGGAACCAATTGAAAACCATTTGAAAATTAATCCGGTACTTGTGATATATTATCAAAGCATTTTGTACTGAATTGTTTTGATATTTTAGAAAAGCTCCCCTCAACATGTGCATCGTATATTTGAAATCGTTTTGGCACATGGAGGCAAGAGGAAGAATTCACTTCTTTGATTAACATTTTCTAAAATATCTACATCACTTTCCGATCAAAATTAGTATTTTCATACTTAGTTAAAGATATTTTTGGGAAAGGATGTGGTTTTCAAAAAGTTGCTCCCCCTCAATATGTGCATCGAGATTCGAAAGTGTTTTGCACATATTAGGGAAAACCTACACATTGAAACAAATCAATCACGTTTCAGTCCTTTTTGGTTTGATATAGATGCTCCCCCTTAACATGTGCATGGAAAATTTGAAATCGTTTGGCACATGTAAGGAGGAGAGCTTGTTAATCACTTACAAAACCGTTTATCGAGTTATCAGTTTAAATCCAATTTAAATCACAATATTCTCCCCCGATCACAATTTTCAAGTCCATTGCGAATTGTGATCTCTATTGATTTAAATTAATTTTTGAGAACTTTGGAGGAGAATTGTGAATTGCTTTTGAAAAACATTTTAACTGATAAGAATCTGATTTTGAGACTTTAAACTCCAATGTTCAAGCATGCTTATGTTCAAGCATGCTTAAGTATCTTATGAAAACATAACATTAGCTAAGGTCTGAACCAATTGTATAAGACTTTGCAATTGTTTGACAAATATCCTTTTTGAGTTAATTGAAATCATTCTCCCCCTCAATCAATGACCGAAGTTGTTGATTGAGAGATAGAGATTTTGACAAATGTCAAGTTCAGATGATTTTCAAAAATTGAGTCCGAGTTATTTTTCAAAGCTATTTAGTTTTCATTAGATAACTGATAACGCTACACGCGTCGTTCGGGGTCAAGGAAACTTCCTTTTCTTCGAGCAAGTTTTATAACACCCTAGGCAGTGAACCTAATCGTTGTAGTGTAGTAATTAGGGTAAGCCACGGGTATTGATATCGTTCTCTAGGGGAATAGGAATGCTAGTAGGGAGTTACTACGCTAAGGTTAAGGTTGAGGAAGATTATTTTTATCTTTTATATTTTATGAAAATGGAAAGGTACTGAATCTCGGGTATTGGATTTGGGGGTTGGTATTTCACCGATTACTCTACTATTATCTAATTATCTAAACTAAGGTTGTGGGAGTCTATGTCTAATTAATGTGTGTTCGTATGATAGTTTAAAGATGTGTTTACTTAGTTTGTATTACTCCTTAATTATCTCCTATTGATGGTTGAGTGTCACGTCTTATTCCTAGTTGCGTTGTGTGTCTAAAGTTGTAGGGTATCGTTTCTCCCTAACTCTTGAACTTACCAAAGAGTCTTGTCTACAAAACCACTAGAGATTATAGACTCCTACTCTAAGGCGCTCTTTGGATGGTTTAGCCTACAATTACTCAGGTAATTATACTCTAAGGTTCACAAAGATGAATCAAGCATTAAGTACACAACGAATGACCTATCGCACTACTAGATCATTAATCAACCAAGATAAGAAACAACCAATCAATATTTAATAATTAAGTTTCATACTTCCTAAGCAAACACACAAATAAATTAGCCGGACATGGAGAACATGCAAGCATACATAAATAATCAAAGACATAATTGAATTAATGAAGTAAAGACTTATCTTGGTGTAAGATAGGGTTTAAAACCCTAAAATCTTGTACAAGACACCTTAGGTTCCGTTTAGGTTTTACTCCAAAGACTCTCCACACAAAGACCGAAAAATTCGGATTCTATATATAAGATTACAATTGCGACGGCGTCACCTTATGTTTAGTGACGCCGTCGTGTCGCCGCCATTGGGGTTTCGTCTTGGCCACGTTAACCTTGCGACGGCGTCACCTTATGTCCGTGACGCCGTCCTCTTCACCTCGGCGTCGTCTGGATTGCATCTAGGCCGTCGAGTAGCGACGGCCTACTCTTCCATAACTAGACGTCGTCACTGAAAATACGAGTTTTGGGTTCGGCCCGTCACAACATTTTGGGACGGCGCCGCCAATAGCACTCTTTGACGCCGTCGCCTTCTAACCAACAGCTCGTGAGTGCCTCGATTCCGACTTTGGCCATTTTCTTCATATATTCGCGCCTTTTTGTCCAAATAAGTGCCATTCCGACATTTTGCCTTCACGAGACCTAAAAAGTGAAAAGGAACGATATTAAGCAATAACGGATACAAAAGTGATCAAATAAGGACTTAAACGACCCTTCAAAATGGTACCTTTTAAAACCTTATCAATAACAAATATTTTTCAGAAGAATTTATAGAAGGAAAAATATTTGTGAAGGAAACATTTGTCTTTTTTTTGTGACAAACATTTTTTTTTTAAATCAAAGCCTGAGATTTGAAAAATAAGATTAAGCATGGCTCTGTTCTTTCTTTTAAACACGGGGTATAGTCTGAAATGACTATAAACCTTTTGTTTTTCTTTCTCTCAATTTTTTTTTTTTTTTTTTTTTTTTTTTTTTAAGCAGTTATGTACATTCGAACTTCATCTAAAGACCCGTGTCACTCTTTGAATGACAACACAAAGACCGTAGATGAAATGGAATAAAAGAGAAGATGGAAGAAAATATCTCTATATTATATATAACAGGAGGCATTTGGCATTAATGCCACCTCAATGGCCAGTAATTCAATTTAATGCCACATAAACATTTATTGTCCAACTAAGCAATTAATTGTTAATTTTTTTTTTTTTTTTTTTTTTTTTTTTTTAGTTTTGGAATTTTTTAAAGGTTTTTGAAAATTGTTTATAAAAAAGGTTCCTTGCAAGGATTGAACCTTGGTTGTTTTGATAAATAACTTGTGTGTTTACCACTTAGGCAACAAGTTATTTTGATAATTATGTTGCATATTATAATCTATAAATGTCTGGAATCCTATACTAAATACAATTTATCAACAAAAATTATATTAAGTAATTATTTTTTATATATATTCCCTTTAACAATCTTTTTAATTAATATCTGACCTTTTCAATCATCACAATAAACCCTAATATCATTCATATTCAACCTTTTTAACATGCATATTGTATATTTTATGCAGATTATGAAACAAAAATTGCAGGTGAAGGTGTAGAATAAGGTATATACATCAAACTCCATCTTTACTGTTGTATAAAAATTCATCTTTGTGTGCTTTATCTCAATGTTCTAATAATACTGATGATTCTGACCACTTGTGCTCCATTCGCAACAATTCGTTTTATGTCAATATTCTCTGTAAGATCACGAGTTTCTTTCAATATACATCACGATGCCTTAATTCTTATGTATTTTACTTATTTTCAAGGGATTTCTCATAAGTATGATTATATTCAGCGCATGATTATTATTATTATTAATTTGGTTTCTCATTAATTTTATATTTACTGTACTAGCTCCTATTACTTTAAGATGAAGGCCGCTTAAAGAAACACGCTGAAGAGATTGTAGTTGTTTGAGCAAGGTTTAGCTTATTGATCATGTAAATTTAGTATTTTAACATAAACATATGTAAATTTATTAATCTATGTGATCTTAATACATATATTTGAACTTTGCAGGTCTAATGTTTTATATCACCAATTTTAAAAGTCTAGATGAATATTGGGTTTATATGATGATAGCTGGAATAAGTTATGTATGTTTTCCGTGTTAGTACGCAAACTTTTACAATTTTTCTCGAATCTGGAGAAGGACATACGGGTGAACTATCTTTTCTCAAGGATTATAAAACTTATCGCTGTCGAACTCTACTGCACACATACGGCTGCATGCATATTCTATTACTTGGCTACAACTCTGCCACCAGTTGAGGAAGGATACACTTGGATTGGTAGTCTGAAACTCGGTGATTATAGCTACTCAAATTTCAGAGAGTTAGATTTATGGAAACGATATATAACATCATTATATTTTGCTATTGTTACTATGGCCACAGTTGGTAAGTTCATCAATATTATGGACTGAAAGCATTCTGGTTTTTCATGTTATCTGAATGTTTGTGAACTTGTGTTTACAGGTTATGGTGAAATACATGCGGTGAATTTGAGAGAAATGATATTTGTAATGGTTTATGTGTCGTTTGATATGGTTCTCGGTGCTTATCTGATTGGTAATATGACAGCCTTAATTGTGAAAGGATAAAAAACAGAAAGATATAGAGATAGAATGACGGACCTCCTTAAATATATGAATAGAAATAGACTTGGGAGAGACATACACAATCAGATTAAAGATCACCTACGGTTGCAGTATGAAAGTAACTATACTGATTATGCTATTCTTCGTGACCTTCCTATTTCTATTCATGCCAAGGTAAAAATGAAAACAAACATCTGAAGATGTGTTCTGCCTGTGGTGATGCTAAATTAAGTTTTATTCCTTGCAGATATCTCAAACACTCTATAAGTCATACATTGAAAAAGTTTCTCTTTTCAAAGGATGCTCATCGGAATTCATCAATCAGATTGTAAGTCACTTTCTTCTATCAAGGAATGATGGCATGATTTTGTTTCGACACATAAAAAAGTATCATAATATTATATGTTAACATAAGAAAATAGTACTGCCTGCCCAAATTCCTGATGGCCAGTGGGGTGGTTAGGCTGCTGCACCAATTACTGGTGCACCTGTTGCTGGTGGTTGGACTGGTGCTGATGGTAAGGAAGTCAACATCACTCTATCTGTTTATTCTCGACCTGTGTATATTGATATCATTGTGTATCTGATTATCGCACCTCATTTTGGAGACCACCCATGCAGGTTGATCTTGCTATACAAAAAGACCGGCAAAATATGGGGAGGAGGTATGTAGAAGTTTTCAAGTGCAAGAAACATTATACATTTTTATTGTAAATATAAAAGCTTGGTGCTCGAAACTAATGTTATATCTCACTTGAATACGTAGGTGCTTTTTTATTGTGATGGTAAATACTATCGAAGAAGTGTTTGAAAATGTTGTATATGGCAACCTTAATAGACATTAAGGTTCAAGGTGAATAGCATTTTTTTTGTAATCAGCTGCAGTTTGTTCCTTTTGTATAGTAAAGGCTTGAATAGAGAGTGTCAAACCAGAAGCCACCTAGTATTTTTATTCATTTGATTAATTTAAAAAAGGATATACCACCATTTTGATTTAATGGGTTACAGAGCATGTCATTTGCACAACTAAAGGTTTCCGCATGTAGAGACCCATGTCACTTCAATTGAATTACTTTGACGCCAAGGATGTAAGGAAACAATTTGCAGGTTTCATAGAAGTGACACAATGGCGTGCACAAGGTACATCGTCCATATTATGAATTGGTATCCGACTCATCTCACCCATCTAAGATTTACTTTTAAATCTCATTTTATTATTTTTAGAGGTGGGCTTATCAAATTTTCATTAAAGTGGTATTATGCATTCCTATCTTCATGTTGTTATAAATTCACTATCTTTAAGTTGGCATTACGCATTCGTCACACGGACCGTTAAGGTATAAATTCACTATCTTCATGTTGGTTAATGATTGACATTATGTATATCAAATAGCTAATTTAGTATTTATGCTTTGTAGAAAGTAGATGAGTTTGTGAAAGAGGAGTTTGGCACCTTTCACATTTTCGTGCATTCATTAGTCAGTGCACCTGAGGTATGCTTTGGTATTTTTAGTTTTCTTATATTAATGGTTTTCAATACCTATTACCACATATCATGCTAATTGATTTGTCTTTGTAGTGTATTATAGCAAAATAAGCAGAAGAAAAAGATACAAGTCCACGCGGTCGGTGTCCTTAATAGGGTAAGTAAATAAATCGGACGATTTGGTGAGGCAGGCTGTAGCTATTCACTTATATACATAACCATTCAGGATGCTTCTTTGTATATGTTTGGTAATTATCTAGGAACCATGCGAGTCTTACGCACCAAGGTGTGATCCTGATTTCACATTCATGTATGTAGTCATGAATTTCTCTCAGCATTTCATAATAGACCATTTGAAACGGTCAGTATGGGTTGTGTTTTTGTTCCAAACGGATCAAATTCAGAAATTATCTAAAGAAATGGATCAAACGAGTTGTAAGTCACCCGATGTCTTCTTATAATGCGTACAACCATAAAAAGTTTTATTGCGGAAGATATACCAATAAAAGAAACAAAAAAATGTTCAAAAAGGTATTCCCAGGTGAACTCATCCAGGCATGGATGGTTTCTCGACCTTAAAACTGGCCTGTTCAAACCTGTACATGTTAGTCATTGCGCCTGCCCAACCATTCTGCGACCTAAATGTCTTGGTTTATTTATTTTTGATTCGTTAATGGAAGATACGTCCCAAATCACTTGCATTTGATGGTGTTTAAGCTGGTTAAAACTCATTGCGAGCTGTTGAGGAGCGGTTTATGGACTCTGACAAACTTGCACCTCCTATACGAATAATAGTTGCAGATGGCTTGGAAGATGTTACAATTAAGGCATGTCGGATTTGATGCTTTAATCAGTCATCTTCTATCCATATCCGGTTATATTTATTTCACTTAACCAAAAGATTTTATGGGTGCTTGGTATCAATCGCAGGTTTCTGATGAGGGAGGTGGCATACCAAGAAGTGGTCTTCCTAGAATTTTTACTTATCTCTACAGTACTGCTAAAAATCCACTTATTGAGCAGCCAGATATTGGAACTGCAGATATAGCAACAATGGCAGGTTATGGTTTTGGCCATCAGTTCTGGTTCATCAATGGGTCGCCGTAAGTTAAAAAACATCTTAATTTTGATATATCTACTGAAGATGAGACCGTGTCAAAGGAAAAGATCTGGTTTCAATTCCTGTTATTTGTTGAAGGTAATAAGTCAGCGTCTTTGCATAACACTCGCACATAGATTTTGTACCTAAATGCAATTTTCTTTCACATTTGCAGGAGCTTCAGGGTCTACGTTTACTGTGGTAAATGAATGTGAGTTCGGTGTTTGGCCTGGAATCTCAGGTACACCTGTATTTAACGGCACTGGGTTCGAGCTCATGCAGAATAGTACATAATATTTCCATGTTACAGGTAGCTGAGCTGGTTTTTGTGGGTAAAACGAATTGCACCTTCAACAAGTTTGATCAATGGTCATGCGTCATAGGTGACTACGGCTCCAATGAAATGGAGTGCTTTGGAAGACGCATAGTTTAATGTTAGAGACAGTCCACAGATGCAGGGTGAGATTTTAAAACCAGTTTTTGGTGTATATGTTTGTATCAAAATAATGAGAATGAAGCTTTCCAATAGCTATTGTGTTATTCATATTTTTGAATTACTACTAGGGGTAACACAGAATGCGTCTTTGGGTGGTAGTGATAGTGACGGAAAGCGTTTTCACCAGGAATCTCAAAGAATGTATGCGTTTTCGCAGACACGTAGTAGACGCATCGGTCTTGGAGATACAGGTGGCCTCATCATTAGACAACCAGATATTGAAAACATCGCTTATTTGTTACATTAACTAACAGTTATAGACTAAATTTTTGCTCTATTCCAGGTTTTGTCCAAATGCCTGTATCGCCTATTAGCGGTTCACAGCAAGCAAGGAGTTCGAATAGACGAGTTATGTGAGGTGAGTTGTGCCCGCGTATATTTAGTCCGTCATACACCGTGATTACCCGATACTTCCTTTAACTTTTTGCCTGAATGTTTATACTTTTTTTCTTTTTTAAATGATCACTTACATGTTTCATGTAAAAACTAAATAGCGTAAGACTTTGCGTTTTAGTTTCAGCTGCAGGTATGGTGAGACTTGAGGAGGCAGTTTCTGGTGTTGGAGTTGATGGTTATTCCTATAGAGCGAATGGCCGTTCGTACATAGCCTGATCCAAAGTGTGTTTTAGATATCCCGTTTTGCTTCCGATGCCCAAATGGACTTGAAATATATGTTTTGTGTTTTCTAAATTTCTTAATGCAGCCGATAGAGTATATGGGTCTTTGTTTTCTAATTCTTTAAGCACTTCGCAACATTTTTTAACTGATGAGTCTGTTTCTGGGCTGTAACATGTGATGGATGTAGTTGCTATTTTGTTAGTGACAATGGCGTCGAAGCAATAGCTGAGTCAAAAAAATTGAAACTTTAATAAATACTTGGCAAATCAAACAAACTTATGTAACATTTACTAAGTATCTATTGATTCCCGCTAACTATATTTTATGTGTTATAGGGTTATGCAATTTATTCAATTTGATGGTTGCTATATATATAGAACTGAGCATATTGGAGAGCCCAGCTTACCAATGAAGTTTTACAACTACTGTCTGATGAGCCATCATATATTGCTTCACGAGTCACAACCTACAGAAGACATTACAACAAATGAATTGTACACGTACTTCAATTTTCAATATTACATTGTCCCATAGGTTAAAATTCTAAACTGAGCTTAAACGGAAAAGGTTCAAATGGGTATGGTGGTCTTTTTATAACTTATTATAGCATATATAGCTGTCAAAATGACCTGCTCTTTTGTCCCTAATCTTTTGTCCATGTATTTTGTTTTAACTTGCAATACTCAGCGTGTTACAGAACACACACCCGAGACAGACTTGAAATTTATTTTACAAGCGTGGATGCAGGTATCGTACGTATTCACACTAGCTATTTTGATTATCTTTACATTGGTTTATAAGTATCGATAATTATTTACTATTTCTTTCCAATTGAAATTCTTCCTACTACAAATAGTCGAATGCAGACGAGTATTAAAATGGACCTATGCATACGGGTACTACATATTGTTCTATAAATCTTGATGTTCATTTATTTTCACCCTTCTTACACTACTAATATCTTCGTATACATATATATCTTACTATTCGAAAAGTAATACACTCAAAGAATAATCACAAGTCATGCCCGCCCATTGGGTGAACTTCACCACTATATATATATATATATATATATATATATATATATATTACAATTATTTTCGATTTTATGGATTTTTGAAATTTTATATTTTCTATTTTCTTTTTGTGGGTTTTACAATTTCGTATTTTTCTTTTGAATAAATATTTACAAGAGATGGATGAAGAATAGCTTTTACTCCTCGTCTTCCTCTTGAAGACGTTTGAGTGTTTCCGGTTGTAGACTCTTTAGACTAAGTCGTGGAAGGATAAACTCAAAACGTTCTCTAGGAAGAGCTTTGGTGAAGATGTCTGCTAATTGATATTCAGTCCTTACAAAATATAGTTCTACCACACCGTTCTCCACTTGCTCCCTCATGAAATGATGTCGAATGTCGATATGCTTTGCTCTTGAATGTTGAACATTGTTGCATGAGAGAGCAATGGCACTCTTGTTATCACAATACAGAGGGATTTTGTTGAATTCAAAGCCATAGTCAGATAACTGGGATCTCATCCATAGGATTTGAGCACAACAAGATGACATGGCTATGTATTCTGCCTCTGTAGAGGATATAGAACTACTCATCTGTTTCATTGAAGACCAGCTCACAAGCTTATCACCCAAAAGCGAGCACCTCAGACGTGCTTGACGTGTATCTTGACACTGCATGGTCAAGCATCTGCATAGGTCGTTAGTGACATACCGGTATCCTTGGTACCAAAGTCCCATGTTGTTGGTTCCTTGGAGATCTGACGGACCCGTTTAACCGCTTCAAGGTGCTTTTGGTAGGCTTAGCGGATATCTAGCACACATGCATCTGTGACGAGAATGTCGGTCTCACGGCATTAAGGTATGTAGAAAACTAGAAGGGGTTGAATAGTTTACCACTTAAAACTTTGTTTTGAAACTTATTGAAAGATCAATTGATATTGATCTTTGATATGTTGATGAAATATGTAAGCAATATGTAAAGAGTAAATAAGGAAAGAAATGATCAAACCACAACAAGTTGTTTATAGTGGTTCGGTCTACAAGGACTCTTTCTCCTTGCCCTACTCCACTCCCCGAGTCTCACACTCGAGAGTTTAACTTCACTAGTCAACAAGCTCCTTTCACCGGTGGAGAAACCTTTACACGTCGCTTACACTATTTCCGACACTAAGCTAAATGTCGAGTTCTTTCCAAGGGTACAACCACTCCCACACCTAATGTATTTTGAGGACTAAAATACTAACCACTCACACTCACAAGATTATGGTAGTTTAGTACAACAATGAAATATGAATCAACACAAGATCATACAACACTAAACAAACAAGACTTCCAACTTCTCGTTGAAGCTTGAATGTGACTTGATCTTCTTTGCTACAAAAGAGATCACTAATATGATATGAAACTGAGTTAGAAAGATTAGAAAGAAGATATGTATGAGAGTATATTAGAAAGGGATGAAAAACTACTTGGTTTGGCTTAGCTATTTATAGCCAAAACCATCAGTAGGCACCACGGACGGCGGACCCCTTGAAAGGGTTTCGTCCGTTACACATTTTGGTGCCGCCGGGGTCTTACAGCAAGATATCAAGATCTTGCCAAAGTCAACCATATCTATGCAAGATTGTGTAAGATATGAAGAGTACAAATCTATACAAAATATCTAATGAAATCTTCCAATGATTTCCATGATGCATCACATGATGTCATGTGTTATTTTTCTATTTTTAGAAATATGCAAATACATAAGTAATGTTTAGTTTTTAAGAAACTAAAGCATTCTAAAAACTACTATCATACATTATGTTTAGACTCATATTAAGATATGATTAGTCACAATGTAAATGCTTAAATGATGAAGATATTGTTTGAAAAAGCTTGTTTTAATATCTATTAAATTTGACAAGCTTTAAGCTTTATAAAAATTAAATTTACTTTTGTCGTTAACAAAACTTAGGTAAAGATAAAAAATATAAATAACGTTTAATGACGATATTTGTATTAACAATCTCCCCCTTTTTTTTGAGGACAAAATATAAATTTTATTTTTTTAAAAGATACAAAGATCGTGCAAGAGTTATAAAAATATTAGTTTTAGAACTTGAAAAGAAAATGATAATGCAAGTGTATGATGTTTGACTTTTTCAAAAAGTCAAAGTGTTCACTAGTTGAGGCATGATGTTGACCTTTTTTAGAAAGTCAAAGTATGCAGTTGACTTTTTCAGAAAGTCAAGTATTACCAATGAAGTATCATGTTTGACTTTTTCAGAAAGTCAATATATGCAGTTTGACTTTTTCAGAAAAGTCAAATATAACCAAGTTCTATATAATTCTCCCCTTTTGTCTCAACAAAAGAAGAGGCGATCTTGAATGTAATGAGCCCTAGCCATTATCTCCCCTTGATCAAAGCTCCCCTAAATTGGGTGCTTAATGGGAAGATACATGGATTGTGAAAAAAAAAAAAAAAAAAAAAAGCTACAAAAAAATTGTTAGTAATAATGATCTTTTACAAGCATTTCCAAACACTATGTAAAGGCACCAACAATATAGAAAACACCATTCATTAGTTAAAATTTTTCATGAATAAGAATCATGAAAAGAGAACACAATGATGTGTTTTAGTACAAGAAAAAAAATAATCCTAAGAAAAAATAAAAAAAAAAGGAATATAGAAAAGCTATTCTACGACCATTCTAATGAGATGGTGGATGAGAAAGAGTGTTGAGGCGCTCAAGGATGTGATTGAGGATGAACCTCATTTTCTCTTGGAAGTCATGGACCATAACCCGGGTCCGATCAACGGTTTGGGCGGTTTGCTCACAAGTTGAGCAACCATGCCTAGGGGGTAGTATGTTTGGTGAGGTTGTGGTGGTGGAATGGTAGACGTGTTGGTGTTGGTGGTGATGTTTGGGGTTGTCATGATGGAGGCTAGCAAAGCATTTTGCATTTGCATAGTCTCACTTAGGTGAAAATCCACCATGCTTTTGAATTGGTGGAGGTTTTGGAGTTCCGCTTGAATCTCCTCTCTTGTGGGATTAGTATCCCACATGGACTCCTCAATGTCCTCTATGTGAGGGGACATTGATGTAGGGAGTGGTTGGTCCCCATACAAAGGACCATGGATGTCTTTGTGAATGGGGTGAAAGAGAAGAGGTTTGGGCCTTAATGGGGCGTTTGGATCAAAGGATGACCTAGGTGACTCATGAGCAATCCGCTCAATTGTGCTAAAGGATGGCAATGGTGTTGGATGACTTGGCCTAGGAGGCAAGTCTTCCAAGTCCTCCAAGAAAGGATTTGGAGAAGTGGGAGGTGTGGAAAATAACTCCAAAGGAATGAGAGTTGGAGACTTTGGTGGTGAGGGTGTTTTGGATGTTTGGATGGGTGCCGGTGGTGGTGAAGTTGGTGTTTTTGTGGGCGGTGGAGTGGTGATCACAATGGGTGATTGAGTAGGAGTAGCCAAAGTTAGGCTTGTATAATCTCGTATGGGAGATGAGATTGTGAGTGGGGAGGATTCGGATGAAGAGCTCAAGTTGACGAAACAACAAGGCCTACGCTTATCCTAGCGGTTTTCTTGCAAGGCTTAGTGGAAGGTGAAGATTTTGTCCTTTTGACTTGTGTTTTTGCTAGATGATGGTAAGAATGAAGAAGGTGTGAAGATGATCATGGTAAAACCTCTTAATTTATAGAAGTGAAAAATTATGGAGAAATGTGTTTGATTTGATGTTAAACCGTAGAAGAGATGAGGTTCCTAATGATTTGGAAGTGGGTTAAATGCTAGTCATATCACCCAAGTCAAGCCATACAAGAGGGATGGAGTGAAGAAGCAAAGATATGCAATAAATGTGTTCTAATGATTGTAAAATCCTGACAATCAGATTACCCACGGATTTCAAGGTACCAAAATTTTGGTTCCTTCCTTTATGCAAAAGGGATCCTTGGGTGAATTTTTCAAATTTTTGAATTTTGGTGGGAAGTGGATCTCTTATATGCCTAAGTGTATTATACTAGTTCTAATAAGGGTACAAACTAGTTAAGATTGACTTACAAGCATTATATGGTAATTTGGAACGTTGAAAGAATCGAAATTCAGAAAGTTTACCTGGAGATCCACGGCACCAAAATTTTACACGGACGGACCCCTAAAAAGGGTGCCGTCTGGTCCGCCTGTACAGGTACGGCGGTACCATTTCTTATAACTAACGAAACCAAAATGTTGGTGCCGTCTGATCCGTACAGAGCAGAAAAGTTCACAGAGTATATTTTAAAGTGTCGGGGACATTTCCGAAACCTGAAATTTTTCTCAAAACATGTGACATTAAACATTTTTAGTTAGGAAAAGTAAATAAAACACGCACAAACATAATGGAGCATAGATTTTGAGCAAGGCCAAGTGATTTTCACATTATAGTGAAAATGGGTAAAATTTGATAGCATACTTGTGCTATCTCCCTGCATAAGATTGTTAGCATACATCATTGTTTCGAGTCATATTATCATCCTACAAGATAAAAACAAACAAATTGTATCAAACATTAGAGATAATGTATTGTTCCAAATGCTCCTTAAAGTGATTCTCATTTATCCAACTTCTTGTAGATCTTGGTCATCATTCTACCAAGGCACTTGAACATCCCCTTGGTTTGCTTGAACTCCGCTGATTCATTCTCAATCTCAGGAAGAGACGCATAATACTCATGAGGTGGAAGGCGAGAATTTGGAAGACCATCCTCGGAGCTATTTGATGATGATGATGATGGAGTTGGAGGTTTTGCTCTCTTGCCCTTTGTCTTAGCAACTCGCTCGTCACTCAAGGGCACAAAGATGTGAGGGATGAGCTCATAGTGAAGGTGCAACCCTTTTGGACTTGGTGGAATTGGTGCAAAGGCTCTATAGAGACGGGTGAGAAGCATCCCGTACGGAAGAGCAACCGAACCTTGAGTTGGAATGTCAATCATTCTCCTAGCGATGTAGTAGGCTAAATTGAATGGTTGACGGGTGGACAAGTTATAGAGCATGTGACAAACGAAAGCGTTGATGTGATCCCTATTTCCTATGGTGCTAATGACGTTGGCTCTAAGTAGCTCCTCCCATTTCTTAAATTCGGGCTTAAGTTCATTTAGCTCCATTCCATATGGATCTCGGTTTACCTCCTTTCCCTTTCGGGTGACTTGGGTTGTATCACCCCTTGGATTAAATAGGTGTTCACGGATAACATCCTTATCGACTAAACGGGTTTGGTAGGTAAGAGAGCGATAATTGATTGCATCAAGAACGGCGAGTGACCACTTATCCGAGTAGACACATGTCCATCGGTTGGGAATTTCTAGCACTTGAGCAAAGTTGGTTAAGGAGATGGTGTAGTCATTTTGATTGATCCTAAACCTAAGGCCAAACTCATCATCCTCATCAATGAAGCCGGTGGACTAGCATAAAACTCTAACACAAACCTAGGACAAATGGGTTCATCGATGTCAAGGAGACAATCGAATTGAATAGCGGCAAGCTCTTCACGGAGATTGGTATTTTCGATAAAGGAGGAGTGAATGGTTCTACCCTCATGGAAGTACCTAGACTCTAGACTTTTAAAGATTTCGACTTGTTCCTTGGTGAGTCCTTTGGTTTTGTGATGTTTGGGAATGTAGCTAAGGGTATCCTTGTGATCGTAGAATCTTGCGGCTACCATGGTTATTCCTAGGAGCAAGAATTAACATGTTAAAAATGAGAATAAACGTTAACTTTTTGGTTCTAGTGTGTGCCTATATGAAAACGATTTGGAGTTGCGGTTATCTCGACTCATTTTATGCACAAAAATGGTTTTAGTGGGGTGTTTGGCAAATACCATGAGATAACTCAAATGCTCCTAATTCAATGTGGCTTCATTTGAATATACCCGGGAATGCATATTAGTTATGCAATACCTTTAGTATTCAAGAGCATGCAAGTGACGAAAATCTAACATTTCTATTTGTATTAACAATGAAAAATTGTTTTCCTACAAGTGAGAAGCTTTTCAAAATATTTGACATGGGGTGTTTGGTTATTTGAATAAGGCCTTATAGTCATTATCTATTGATTAGTGGGAAGCATGATTTTTTTAAGCAATATGATAATGTAGTTCCTAATTTCAATGACTAGTTATGCAATTTGCCAATTGAATTCATATTTAGTACAAAAGCATACATAAACCCCATGTAATGATTTGTAATGATTTTGTGGACAAACAAGAATCCTAGACTCAGAATTAAAAGATAAAATGTAGTTAGGATACTTACAATGATGTTATATCCAGTGATTAGTGAGTGGGAAGGTGTCAATAATGAGCTTGGTTTAATGTTTACACGTTTTGGTAAAGTGGGTTTTGAGGAAGAAAATGTTTTGTAGGTAGTAGTTTTGTACAGAGACACCACGGACCGAGACGGTACCAAATTTTGGTTCCGTCCGTGTTGTCTTTAGTGCCGTGGCTCTGATGCAGTATACAAAACAAAATTGTTTTGTTTTGACTATTCTAATGTTTTAGGCTATGTTTATCCTATATGTTTGGTTCCATTAACCCTAAACCAAGTCTAAGAAGATTAATAGGTTCTCGTTTAAGAGGCTTAGTTAAGATGTCGGCAATGTTGTCTTCGGAGGATACTTTCTCAATTGAGATGTTTCCTTTTTGAACATTGTCACGAAGAAAGTGATGACGAATTTCAATATGCTTTGTACGAGCATGTTGAACGGGATTCATGCTGAGATCGATGGCTCCTTTGTTGTCGCAAAGTATAACAATATCGTTGAGATGAATTCCGGAATCTACGAGAGCTTGCTTTATCCAAAGAGCTTGTTGACATGCTTTTCCGGCTGAGACATACTCGGCTTCAGTAGTTGAGATGGCTAAAGCCGTTTGCTTCTTTGCAAACCATGAGGTGAGACAATGTCCAACAAAAGTGCAAATACCACTTGTACTTTTTCTATCGACATAGTCACCGGCATGATCCGAGTCGGCATACACTATGGTTTCTACACCCGTTCCTTTGGGATACCATAATCATAAACACGTTGTTCCCTTAATGTATCTAAAAATCCTTTTTAAGGCTTCTAAGTGTGATGCCTTTGGGTTTTCTTGAAAGCGAGCACATAGACAAATGCTAAACATAATGTCGGGTCTACTAGCCGTAAGATAGAGTATGCTACCAATCATTCCTCTATATTTTGTGTTATCTACGAATTCACCTTCCTCATCCTTGGTGAGTTTAGTGTCCGAGGACATGGGTGTCTTAGTTGGTTTGGAATCTTCAAGACCAAATTTCTTAAGCATGTCTTTTATATATTTAGATTGGTTAAAAAATATGCCATCTTCTAGTTGTTTAATTTGAAGTCCTAGAAAGAAATTTAATTCACCCATCATACTCATTTCGAACTCGTCGTGCATGATTTTAGAGAAATTATCACATAGCTCTTGACAAGTTGATCCGAATATGATGTCATCAACGTATATTTGACCAATGATAATATGTGACTCCTTTTTCTTGGTAAAAAGAGTATTATCTACTAATCCCATAGTGTATTTGTTATCAATAAGAAAAGTCTTAAGTCGGTCGTACCAAGCTTTTGGTGCTTGCTTAAGACCGTATAATGCTTTCTTGAGTTTGAAGACATGATGTGGTTTCTCAAAGTCGGTAAAACCGGGAGGTTGAGCAACATACACTTCTTCGTTAATAAACCCATTAAGAAATGCACTTTTAACATCCATTTGAAATAATTTAAAGTCATAAGCACATGCATAAGCAAGTAATATTCTAATAGATTCCAGTCTAGCTACCGGTGCATAAGTTTTATCATAATCAATCCCTTCTTGTTGATTATAACCTTGTGCAACAAGCCTAGCTTTGTTTCTAGATACTACACCATTTTCATCCATTTTATTTCGAAAAACCCATTTCGTTCCAATTATAGTTTGATCTTTGGGTTTTGGAACTAATTTCCAAACATCATTTCTAACGAATTGGTTTAACTCTTCTTTCATGGCAATTACCCATGATTCATCTTTTATTGCTTCATTTATGTTTTTCGGTTCAATGGTGGATAATTACTTTGATTTTGGGCTTGTGACCTTAAGGTTCTTTGATTAATTTGTCCTATGACCTTTTCTAAAGGATGACTTTTAGATTCTTTGATGTTTACAATCTCTTTATTTAATGGTTCATCTTCCTTGTTATTTTTAATTATTTCTTGACTTTCTATCATTTGACTTTCAACTAAGTCATCATCTACCAAAGGTGATGTCTTAGAGGAAGGTGGACTTTCGTCGAATGTTATGTTCAACGATTCCTCGACTATCATTGTTTCTTTGTTTAGGACAATGTAAGCTTTACTAGTTTGAGAATAACCAAGAAATACACCTTCATAAGACTTTGGGTAAAACTTGGTGAGATAATCTTTAGTATTAAGAATGAAGCATTTACATCCAAAAACTCTAAAATATCCTAAAGTTGGCTTTTTACCTTTATAAAGCTCATATGGTGTTTTGTTTAGGAAAGGACGGATTAAGACTCTATTTAAAATATATGTAGAAGTGTCAACCGCGTTACACCAAAACTTTTGAGGAATGTTTTGTTTATTAAGCATTGTTCGACTCATTTCTTGAATTGTTCTATTTTTACGTTCTACTACTCTATTTGATTGAGGTGTTCGTGGAGCCGAAAAGTTATGTGTTATACCATTTGTATCAAAAAAGTTTCCAAATTGAGTTTCATTGTCAAATTCACGACCATGATCCGTTCGGATCGACACAATTTTAACGCCTAGTTGATTTTGAATTTTCTTGCTAAGAATTTCAAATTTATCAAAAGCTTCATTTTTAGTTTTCAAAAACAACGTCGAAGTAAACCTTGAGTAATCATCTACTATGACCAAAGTGTATAAGTTGCCTCTGTAGCTTCTTATAGCGGATGGACCAAACAAGTCCATATGCAATAATTCTAGACACTTAGATGTGGACACCATATTTTTAGATTTATGACTACTATGGGTTTGTTTACCAATTTTGCAAGCGTCGCAAAAGTGTTGGTCATATTTTAGTTTTGGTAAATTCCTAACTAGCTCTTTTGAATATAGGTTTTGTATAAGTCTCATATTAGCGTGACCTAAGTGTCTATGCCAAAGAGATGAGCTATTATCTAACGTTGTTAGGCAAAGTTTGTCATTAGATGTTTTATCTATTTTTATGACGTATATGTTATTTTTCCTTAACTCCTTTAGCTATGGTGATACCATCTTTTAGTATTTTACTACCATTTTCATCAAATAGTACTTTATACTTTTTATCACATAATTGGCTAATACTAAGTAGACTAAATCCTAACCTATCAACATGAGCAACATTATCAATAGTTAGGGAGTTATGAGCGATCATACATTTGCCAATGATTTTGCTTTTGAGATTGCTACCAAAAGTGACATTACCTCCGTCATACTCTTGGTATGATGAGAAGAGACTTTTGTTGCCCGTCATGTGCCGTGAGCATCCACTATCTTTTATCCATTCATCAGGTTCCAATCCAACTTTCAAGCATACCTAAAAAGCAAATAACTCAAGCATTTGGTCCCCAATGTCTCATGGGTCCGTTTGGGTTAAACATACCATTTATTTGATTCATGTATGGAAATGATGGGTAAGAGTTCCATGACATGTAATCTGGAGTTTGATATGGTCTAGGAAAGTTTTGATTCCAACCGTTGTGTTGGTAGTTGGGTTGTACGTTGTGGTTGCTCTTAGGAAAGGCGTTTGGCAAAGGTTTTTATATCGTTGTTGAGTAGTTTTGATCTAAATTCATTTTAGCAAGTCCTACTCGATGTAACAATTGGTTTTAGTTTAACACTCTCCTTGGTTTTCTTTGTTACTTTGACAAATTCATTACGGTCCAGTATTACGAACATTACGTCTCTTTCAAGTACCACGGCACCATTTTGTTCAACGGACGGAACCCTTATTTTGGGTCCGTCTCGTCCGTCTGCATCGCAGCAGTTTTGATGATTGTTCGTCCTTTCGGCCGTTTTGTTTTGACTCTTTGGAATTAATACCTCATTAAATCTTAGCCCATTCATGTCTCTTGGTGTTTTATGGATTTTAACTATTTCATCGGCAAGAGCGATGTTTTTGTTAAAGCTTTTAAATTTAGAATTATGTTCGATTAGAACATCTTGTGTGAGCTTTAGTTTTTCTATTTCAAGATTAAGCTCTTGACATGATTTACAATCATCGTCATTTGCTTTTCCCTTTTCTAGTCGTTTTGCTTTTTCTTTTAACTCATAAACTTCATTTTCCAAAAATTCCTTTTTGGTTTTTAAAAATTTATTTTTAGTTATGATTTTTAGACTTAGCTCACACAATTGATTATATTGTTTTTGCAAAGTGTCATCATCAATAGAGGAGTAAGAAGAGTCGAAATGTACCTCGTTTGACTCATGTGCCATTAGAGCGATTTCTTCCTTGCTTGATTCTTCATCATCCTCACTATCACTCCAAGCACCACTTACAAAAGCTCGTTGAGTTTTGCTTTTAGGTGGCTTGGGACATTCTCCTATGAGATGATTTGCATCACCACATCTAAAACATTTTCTTTCACCTTTACCCTTTTTGTCATCCCGATCTTTTCGGAATGGCTTCTTTTATTCTCGAGGTTGTCTTACAAACTTTCCTCTTCTTCTAAAGAACTTCTTAAAGTCTCTAACGGCCATGGCATACTCCTCATCTTCACTACCGGAGCAAGATTTGTTATCATCACTTGATTCCGCCTTTGCTTTTTGAGCAAAGGATTTGATCTTCTCCCTTCTTCCTTTGATGATCTCCGAATCTTTCTCCATCACCATTTCGTGTACTTTGAGGTTACCGATTAGCTCGTCTAGTGACATTTTTGAGAGATCTTTTGATTCTTCAATAGCGGTCACTTTAGCTCTCCATTTCGGATGGAGTGCTCTAAAAAATTTCCTGACAAAGTTCTTACTACGAAAAGATTCATCAAGTGCTTTAAGTGATGTAATAATAGTATTAAAGCGAGCAAAGCCACAATCAATGGTTTCATCTTCAGGGATAACAAATTGTTCATATTGTTGAACAAGAAGATCAATTTTGTTATCCTTGACTTGTGAATTACCTTGATGTGTAACAATCAAAGATTCCCAAATATCTTTGGCGGTTTCACACATAAAAATTCTTTCATATTATTTTCTAGGCAAAGCATTATAAAGCATCATTTTAGCTTCATTATTTTTAGCAATTAATTTCTTTTGTTCATCAACAGAAATATCATTTGTTGTAGAACTGAAATCCCCTTTAACAATAATGAACCAAAGATCTATATCTTTTGATTTTACATATGTTTCAAAACAGTTTTTCCAATACATAAATCCATTGGTTTCAAAGAGTGGTGGTCTTTGCATAGATTGCCCTTCTTTAAAATTTTCAGAATCCATGGATCGTTTCAAGTTTATAAAATACAAATTATTTTAGAAATTCTTGAGCAACGAGGCTCTGGTACCATTTGTAGAAAACTAGAAGGGGGGTTGAATAGTTTACCACTTAAAAAATTTGTTTTGAAACTTATTGAAAGATCAATTGATATTAATCTTTGATATGTTGATGAAATATGTAAGCAATATGTAAAGAGTAAATAAGGAAAGAAATGATCAAACCACAAAAAGTTGTTTATAGTGGTTCGGTCTACAAGGACTCTTTCTCCTTTCCCTACTCCACTCCCCGAGTCTCACACTCGAGAGTTTAACTTCACTAGTCAACAAGCTCCTTTCACCGGTGGATAAACCTTTACACGTCGCTTACACTATTTCCGACACTAAGCTAAATGTCGAGTTCTTTCCAAGGGTACAACCACTCCCACACACAATGTATTTTGAGGACTAAAATACTAACCACTCACTCACAAGATTATTGTAGTTTAGTACAACAATGAAGTATGAATCAACACAAGATCATACAACACTAAACAAACAAGACTTCCAACTTCTCATTGCAGCTTAAATGTGACTTGATCTTCTTTGCTACAAAAGAGATCACTAATATGATATGAAACTGAGTTAGAAAGATTAGAGAGAAGATATGTATGAGAGTATATTAGAAAGGGATGAAAAACTACTTGGTTTTGCTTTGCTATTTATAGCCAAAACCATCAGCAGGCACCACGGACGGCGGACCCTTGAAAGGGTTCCGTCCGTTATACATTTTGGTGTCGCTGGGTCGACAAACAAGATATCAAGATCTTGCCAAAGTCAACCATATCTATGCAAGATTGTGTAAGATATGAAGAGTACAAATCTACACAAAATATCTAATGAAATCTTCCAATGATTTCCATGATGCATCACATGATGTCATGTGTTGTTTTTCTATTTTAGAAATATGCAAATACATAAGTAATGTTTAGTTTTAAGAAACTAAAGCATTCTAAAACTACTATCATACATTATGTTTAGACTCATATTAAGATATGATTAGTCACAATGTAAATGCTTAAATGATGAAGATATTGTTTGAAAAAGCTTGTTTTAATATCTATTAAACTTGACAAGCTTTAAGCTTTATAAAAATTAAATTTACTTTTGTCATTAACAAAACTTAGGTAAAGATCAAAAATATAAATAACGTTTAATGACGATATTTGTATTAACAAGGTACATCAGGGATCCAATCATACTTCAATATTTAGTTTGGTCAACCATGATCCCTGAGAGGTCCTCATCCAGTTTAGTACACTCCACCATGGGAGTTTCAATAGGGTCACAAGAATCAAATCCAAATTTCTTTAAAATTTCATTAGCATATTTAGATTGATTGATAAAATGCCTCCGGGACTTTGTGAAATTCGTAATCCCAAGAAAAATGACATTTGTCCCATCATTGACATTTGAAATTTGGAGCCCATCTCCTTAGAAAAACGGCCACATTCATTGGGGTCAGTCGAGGCAAAAATAATATCATCAACATAGATTTGAACGTGAATTAAGTGTTTTCCGACTTTACGGTGAACGATGTCGGATCAATCGCTCCTTTCTTGAATCCATTAGATAGAAGAAACTTTGATAGCGTATCGTACCATGCCCTTGGAGCTTGCTTCAAAGCGTAAAGGGCCTTCTTCAAGCGATAGACATGAGTAGGATGCTCGATTCACAAAACCTTCAGTTGGGCGACGATACGACTTCTTTAAGATCTCCATTAAGAAAAGCCATCTTTACATCCATCTGATAGACTACCATGTTCTTACTTGCAGCATTAGCCATGAAGATTCTGATTGCCTCGATACGTGCAACTGGAGCAAATGATTCTTCAAAGTCAATACCCGCTTCTTGACGGTATCCTTTTGCAACCAATCGAGCCTTGTTCTTTAACACATCACCATGCTCATCAAGTTTTACTTTGAAGATCTACTTTAGTGCAATGCTCATAGAACAGTCAGGAGCAGGTACTAATTCCCATACATCTAGTCGATCGAACTCATGAATTTCTTCTTGCATGGCATTGAACCAGCTGTCTTCATTCATGGCAATTTTAATGTCGTTTGGTTCGACCTTGGATAGTACGAAGTTGAAGAAGCACCATAAGGCATTAGTTGCAAGTTGTTTACAAGTGGATACTGGACGAGAAGGGTTTCCAATGATGTTGTCCAATGGATGGTCATGTGTCCATTTTCTAAGGTGTTCGTGTGGTTGTTGTTGAGGAACTGAAGTAGCAGAGTTTGGATCTCCTGATGAAGATGGTTCTGAAGTTGGTTCAGGAGCAAATATGTTCTCAAATGGAGCATCTTATGGAGTAGCAAAGGGGTTATCTCCATCATAGGTGCCAGAAACATTTCCATGATGTACATTTGATGATTGAGGATTTAATGATGATGATGAGTGATCTGTAATAGGCGCTTCTTGACTCAATGACATAGAAACTGAAAGGTTATCTACGTTAACTAGGTTAGGGGCAGCCTCGGTTGATGGATATGGCTGATCATTAGCAATAGGCTCATAGTGTTCATCAAACATTGGATCAAACAATTTCTTCAAATCATCTTCCGAAGGGGGTACATATGGAGTTGCTGGTGAGGGATTTTGTACAAGAAAAGAACTAATGGGACTACTTAATGAATGTTGTGATGCGGGTCCAGAACTTGATTGTCCTGGAGCCATTTGCCCAGACAGCTCATCGAACGTGACGTGAATAGTTTCCATGATATCTCGAGTTCTTTTGTTATAGATTCGGTAACCCTTCTTGTTTGATGCATAACCCACAAAAACTCCAATGTCCGCCATAGCTCTTAATTTACCTAAATCTTGATCGTCATTCGTTGGATAGCACAAAGCACCAAATACACGAAGGTAGGAGAGATCAGGTTTTCGTTTATGGAAAAGTTCGTATGGAGTTTTTCCATGAGTGGTGTGTATGAGGGAACGATTTTGGGTGTAGCAAGCAGTGGCAATGGCTTCAGCCCAAAGAAACATTAGAACCTTTGAGTAAATAAGCATAGTTCTTGCAGCTTCAACAAGGGTCCGATTTCGTCTTTCAACTACACCGTTCTGTTGAGGCGTGCGTGGAACACTTCTTTGATGACTGATTCCAATGCTTTCGTAAAATTGACTTAGGTCTTTGTTAACAAACTTAGTGCCATTGTCTGTTCGAATAAGTCTAACAATCTTATTAAGTCGAACCTGCAGCTGTTTGATAAGTTTGATGATGACATCTGGAGTTTCATCCTTTGTCCTCAAAAACTTAACCCAAGTAAATCGATAGTAGTCATCAACAACGACTAATACATATTTCTTCCCATTTATCTTTGCACTCTCATAGGTCCGCACAAATCTATATGAAGAGTATGAAGAACTTCCATAGCTGAGTTTGTGGGTTTAGGTTTGTGGGCATATTTCCTGCTTTTTCCCAATTGGCACGCTGAACAAAGATGATCTTTTTCATACTTTAATCTGGGTAAGCCTCTTACAAGGTCCTTTCTGGAAAGACTATTAATGGTGCCGAAGTTCAAGTGATTGAGAAGACGGTGCCATAACCATGACTTTGTTTTTGAAGCCTTTGACAACAAGCAGATTGGAGAAGACTTCATCATGTCTTCGATAGAGATGGTGTATAGGTTTGAACCACGTGTTCCTCTTAAATGTTCCACACCATCAAGTTCTCTAACGAAACAAGTATGTTTTCTAAAAGCCAACTCTAGATCAGAATCAAAGAATTGACCAACAGAAAACAGGTTATGACCAAGACCTTCAACATAATATACCCTGAAGATTACACTATCACCAACAACATAATATCCATAGCCCATAATTGCACCAAAATGATCGTTCCCGAATCTAACAGTCATATGCTTGGAACAGCCTGAGTCCAAGTACCACATAACGATTTGAACGACCTGTAGTTGAACAAAGACAAAAATGGATAACTGGATAATTGGGATCCCCATGCAAGTGTTGGAATCACTCCTAAACTAGAATTCAAGTGTTACTAATTAATATGTAATAGTTAGCTTAATTAAGGCTTTTATGTTAGTAATCAAGGCTAGGCTCATGTAGAAAGCCCATGAGCCTATGCAAAGCCCAATAAGGAAAGGATGGGAACTTGGTGTGTTGCCCTAGTTCCCTCCTATAAATAATCTTGTAAACCTTCACATGAAGGTTGGTTGTTCATTTCATTTCAATACTCACGCATAACTTTTCTCTAAATCCTACGCGTATTGTTTTGGTTTGTTCAACCGATCACTTTCTATCTTATTTCTTCATATTGATGCTTTTGTTACATAAATGGGAACCTAACAGTGGTATCAATCGCCAAATAGTTGGGTGAAATTTATTTTGTTTTTGAAGTCTACGCATAACTCTCGGTTTGCAAACTTTCATACGCATAAAAACTCATTTTTTACACTTTCAAATCCAAGATTCTCGTACTTTCAAGGTTATTAGGTGTTAAAGTTTAAGTTTTTGGCAAAAAGTTTCAAACTTTACGTGTATTTCTTTGTTTTTAAGCTTTGTTTTAGTCGTGTGTTCATTTATACGCGTAAGGTGAATACGTGTTTTTGGATCATCAAGTTTCACACTTTTGTGTTATTTTGGTGATATTGAAGCTAATTCATCACAAAAATATGGTTTAGAAACATCTTTGGGCAGAAATCAAAGTTTTGGTAAAAGTTGGTATTTCCTACGCGTAAGCAAACCCTAATCTTACGCGTAAGTTATCCTTGGTTTGATCTTCAGTGTTCTTGGTTTACTCAGTGTTTTCTTGCTTGGATAAGCCTGAAAACACTTCGACTTTGGATATCTTTTGCACTGGAATAAGTGTAAAGGATTTTTTGGGCAAAACCCTAGTTTTACGCCTAAGCTAACTCTTACGCGTAGAATCTTTACGCCTAAGCATTTCCTTACGCCTAAGCCTTATCTTACGTATAAGCGAATCTTACGCATAAGCATTCTACTCCTAAGTTCTTAGTCTACGCATAAGCTAAGGTTTACTTAACCCTACGCATAAGCTAATCCTACGCATAAGCTCTATTCTTACGCGTAAGTTGGTGTCTTTACGCATAAGGTTTCTTTGCCTAAGCTGGTTTTTCCTACGCATAAGGTTTCTTTGCCTAAGCTTGGTTTCTACGCATAAGGACTCTTCATCAACAAGCTTTCATTCGACTACAAAGATCCATTTTACAACACAAGTTTCAAGATGTCTCAACCACCATACTTTAACTACATCCCTCATGTGTATCCTCAACAAGTACAACAACAAATCAATCAACAACAACTCTATCAACTACAACCTCAATTTCCTCAAGGAGCAATTCAACCAAAAATGATTCAACCACCACCTAGTCTTCAAGTACAACCTTACACAAACATTCACAATCAGCATCCGTCCAGGAATACTATGAAGGAACCGTCTTGGTTTGCAAAGATGTGTGAAGCTTTAAGTAGCCAACAATCCATTCATGAGGCCGGATCACTTGATAGGCCTCCAATGCTCACTCCCGGAAACTACGATCAGATGGTGATAAGGTTCTTTAGGTTCTGTGATCTAAAGAAGCCACATGGAAAATTCTTAAATAAGGTCATACTGGAAGGTCCATTTCAGATGCTTACTGTCACTGTACCCGCAGATCCAAATGCCAATCCACCAAGAGGTGATGTCACCAACATTGCAAGTCTTACTGACCTTACTGCTGATGAACTTCTACATTTTGAAGCCGATGAACTAGTAATGCAATACATCATTTTGGGATTACCCAATCCGATCCTTCGAAGTGTTGATGCTCAAAAGACTGCTAAAGCAATGTGGGAACATATTCATCTTCTCATGAAAGGCACTGAACTCAATAAAGAAGACATGGGTCCAAATTTTACTTGGCCTATGAACACTTCATGATTGAACCAGGAGAGACACTAGAGTCATATCGTCATCGATTCTCAGACATCATCAATGACGTCATTGATGATCCGTCGATGATGGCTGTTACTAACGGATCACCAACTGAAGCATTCCGTCGGTAATATCGCTGTCGGTAATTTTACTAACGGCTTTTACCAACGGATTTCAAAAATCACTAACGGAATTTTCCGTTACCTTTCTGTCATTAAGTACCAAACACAAAGCCAGAATTTTTGTTGCTAATCCGTCATTAATTGCCAAAATCACTAACAGATTTCTAACACATTCTACCAACGGATAACTGTCAGTAAACGCAAATAGTTTACTACCGCTTTACCTACATATATTACCCACGGTATACCAACACTTCTCAACATATCAACAATAGATTTTAACGACGATTTTACACGACAAGTACACACATCAAGGAGAACGTACATTTCCATTTAACATTCAAATTACAAGTTCAACATAACTATAAACAACATAATATCCCAAAAGAACTTACATTAAGTCATGTTTTAAAACCTAAAATCAACATACGGATTTAACTTTTGACTAACGAGATCAACGTAACAAAATGTTGACAATATTCGATACCCAACTACAAATACCAAAAGATAATACCGTCAACTATATATTAGTTAGGTTGGGAGTGTGGTGATTTTCCAAGCACAATATCTTGGAACTCCTTAAGCTTGGCTTGCCATTCACGCGATCATCTTCCGCTGGTCCTCAAATTCCTTCCTTAGAGCGATTTCACGATTTAACTCCATCTTCTCGTTGCTTCTCCAACTTTTCTTCTAATCGAAGTACCTAAAATATAGATACATCAGAAACACACACATATAAGGTGATACATGCCTAAATATCAAGCTGTCAAATGGGTTGAACAAGTTTAACAGTAGATGGTGTACATAAAATGGGTCAAACTGAGACAGTTATGGGTTGGTCATGTCACAGCAGGCTAGCAGTTTGAGAAACAATAAACTGTTAACAAATGGTTCAATTAAAACCCATGCTTCATTTTTTAGTTTATTAAATCTGCAAATATATTTTAGCATCACGTTTATATATTTGTTTTAAACTACAAGACTAGTATTTATTTACCAATATCTCAGCCATAGTATCATTTTCTACACACACACAAACAAAAAAAAAAAAAAAAAAAAAAAACCCGCACAAGATCAGTTTTAAACTAAACTATCTAATATTAACCTCAAACAACCCATTTTATTATATGCTAACTTATATGGTCAGTTTCAACCTAAAAAGACTCATTTAACCCACTATAGCTTTGTTTTTTTATTTTCTAACATATACAATCAGTTTCAACCCAAAAAAAAAACTTATTTTTACAATTTATATAATAAAGACTAATGAAAACAAACCTGAGATGTCGAACCCTCATGATGAGACCTGCAAGTAGATGGTGTCGAAGGCATACCCGTCACCAAAAAATGAGGATCCAATAGCGAACTAGTACCAAACGTTCTCCCCTTTACTTTCCCACCACTAGAATCGTGCCACAAGTCTAAATCACCAACTGGATGGAGAGACTTATCTGACCCATGCTTTATCAATAGCTTCTCTTTGTAAGTTTCCTATATTGTTAGCAAATTGGTTAAATCTCACATTAAACAGTTAAAAACACATATAATTCAAAGGAAATGAACAAAATATACCCCAACTCTTTTGGTCTTCGGGGTAATGTACTCCCCATTTTGTGAATGTGTATCTTCAAAAAGAACTTGAAAGGTAACAGGGGCCCCTGTTTCCTTTTCCTACAAAAACAATTTATTATAAGTTGATAAAAATAGGTAGAAACAAGAGCTGATGTAAACATTTATTAAGTAATACATATAGAACACTTACCTTGTTTAACCTATGTTGAGTCATGGTAGCTGATCCACACGTATGCTTCCCTACTGATCCGTCTTCTTCTGTGTTCCTATTTTTTGATGCTTTTCTTGACTTCTCTCTCCATTTTGGGCTGTTCCATACCCTGTTAATTAGATCATGCCAACGATCGTCTCTCATCCAGTTTGGCCCGTACGACGCGAGGAGAGAGTAATCCATCAAAAACTATGCCAGTGGCCTCAGTATACTTTATCTTGGCCTCGTCACGAGCTTCAGCCATGAACCCACGAAAGTTCTTCCTTAGCCATGCCTCCCACGCATCATAAACTTCTTTCTCTATGCATGGATCCCATCGATATATAGTCTGCAGAAATAACATTTTTAAAGTTTAATCCTCAAAAACAACTTCTGATTGGTTTATTGTTTAAGACTCTAAAATGTAATATGTAAGAACCTTGAAACGAGTCCACAATTCATTCCGAGAAGCTTCATCAACTTCTTTCCATGTAGCCCAAGGCCCGTGAAATGCGTTCCTCAAGATTTTGGAGATCTTACGAACAACACCTGGATTGTTAACAAACCTACAGAAAATAAAATATTAGTACATTATTTGTAGTATTTGGTAACTCGGTTTAAAAGCAAATAAGTACACTCCCATACAAATCAACAATCAATCCAAACAGCCCTATACCCCTAACTTGCAGCTTAAAAATAAGCTAGCAATTAAGCTTAAAACTTAAAACCAAAAATAGTAACCTCAAGAGGACCTAGCAAATATCTATTTAACCAACTTTCAGCTTAATTGGACAAATTAAGAGCTGTTTAAGAGCTGTTGAAAAAGCTGTGACAAGATCAGTTAATACTGATCTTGGGCACAAAGCAATTTTGGTAAAACTGACCTCTTTTGAAGAGCTGATTTCTTTGACTTAAAAAATTCACAAAATATTTCTAAAAGTATCTCAATATAGACCACCAACAAGAGTTATTAAATCCATAATTTCAACAAGTTTGGACTTGAAATGAACCTTTTAAAAATCTATAAGTAAGAGCAGTTAGAAAACCGAAGTGATTTTTTTTTTTACTTTTTTGAAAATCCTACGGTTTGTCTTTTATGAACTTGTACTGATTCCTATTGATGTTATATGATGATTTAAGATGAAATGAGACTAAATTAATCTATACTAACTACTTCTACAAGTAAATAATTGATAATGCATTGTGCAAGTGTGAATACATACTCGTTTTCAATAACCCAAATCTCTTTTCGTTGTGACGAATGATACGGGCGAGTCTCTGCTGCATTTGGGCCACGTCGTGTTTGTGAGGTGTTGGTTGCAACTTTAGCGGCATCAACATGAGGCTCAACATGAACATCGGCTTCATTTTCTAACCCTACAACATTCGGTGAATTAGAGACCCTAACATGTGATACAGATTGGCTGCTGGTGTGTCTACCCTCATCACCTCTGCTTGATCGGTTAAAGGGCCTGACTAAGGACTATATGCTTAAGCCCATGTCATCTGCTACAACATCACTAATATTACCCCGACCTGCTGAGCAAGCTAAACTAGTACTACCTTGACCTGCATATGAAAGTTTTTTTGAATTACTAGTACTTCTCTTCTCCAAAGTCCGCTTCATGTTCCCTAGAAAATAAATGAAACAAATAGTTAGGACTCAAATATAAATAATGGTCATGATAGTTAGTAAAAAAAAGGTAGCAATCTAAATAGTGGTCATGTTCACTAAAACATAAATGAAGTTAACGTGTTGTGTATGCAAATTGGTGTCAAGATAAGTATGCCAATAGCTGACCAAACAACCTATTTAGATGTGCAAGTTTAAACTTGTTAGGTTCAGAAAACTACATACATGATTATAAGCAATTTTTGTAGACTTGTTACTACACAACAAAATGTCCTTCTCAACCAGATTATGCGCAACATCATTAATCAAGAAAAAAACATTTATATCATAAATACAAATAGATGATAATAAACACATTTATATCCTAATTAAACTAAGAGCTGTTAATACTACCTCTAGTACTAAAACATATATCCATAAAAAAGCCATTGACCAAATGCTCAATAAAACCACTTCAGCATTTAAATGAAACAAAAAAAACTAGATAAATGGTCAAAATCAGCAATAAAATGGTCAATATCAGCATAAAATGGTCAATATCAGCATAAAATGGTCAAAATCAGCAATAAAATGGTCAATATCAGCATAAAATGGTCAATATCAGCATAAAATGGTCAATATCAGCAATAAAATGGTCAAAATCAGAAATAAAATGGTCAATATCAGCATAAAATGGTCAAAATCAGCAATAAAATGGTCAATATCAGCATAAAATGGTCAAAATCAGCAATAAAATGGTCAATATCAGCATAAAAAGCTTACATTACACCTCATATTCAGATATTTATAAAGCTTAAATCAAGATACTATAAATTAAATAAAATAGCTCAAATAATAACATACATTTACATGTTATATGCAGATAAGTAGAGTTTTTTTACACATAAATTAAAACTTGAAACAATAATTACTGGAAGGAGAGAATTGTACCTATTAGTCACAGATTGAAGACTGATAAACGATGGTTGAAAGAAGAGAATGAGGAACGAGATGCGACGGTTTTCTTTGTTCAGATCGAGAGATGAGTGAGGGTGATGAGAAAGAAATATGGTGGGTAGCTATGGTGGATGGTGTTTGTTCATCTTCCAGATCTGTGTTCTTTTGATAGAGTATAGAAGGGTTTTAACTTTTAAGTGTGTTTTATGTGGTAGGCGGTAAAGTAGGGCAACAAATACTTTAGAGGGAATTTTAATGGGAATTTTTGGGACGGGAGGGAACTAAAAATTGGGTGGGAGGGAAAAGTTATGTTAAGATATTTTCGTTTATAAAAAAACAAAAAAGTGAATTATTTGTAAATATAAAAGTAAAGTATTGATAATCGTCAAAGACGGAGATAGGGGTTCCCGCGAGTGTCCGAGAACCCTATGGATTTTTTTGATGTAGTGTTAATTTTTGAAAAAAAAAACACGGATTTTTCCTAAATGTATCTTAAATGCACCCGGTCATTCGAAATGTGACTCTAGTATTACGGTTCAAAAGATTTTGTGCACCCGGTAATATTTGATCATGGCTCCGTCCCTGATAATCGTAAGTTATTATATCATAAACAAGCTAAAGTGAATGAACGAACTAAAGCGAATGGACTAAATACACCTAATAAATCATTACAGCCAGTTAAACATATCAGTCATAATCTCATATATGCTTGACATAGGGATTTATTTCATTCATTCAGACATGTGAGATTATATGTTTTAAGTCATTAAGGCACAAATGAACATAAACGAGCTAAAGTGAATGAACGAACTAAAGTGAGAAAGAAACAAAACATGGTTATAAACGTATGGATACATATAAAAACCACACACGAGACAAATGTAATGGGAATTTTCCATGTCGGCAAGACATTCAAGGTATAATGGGTCGATAGAATAATGTGATCAACTTTGTTAAGTCTTATCTCGAATGAAAGTAGTACATAAAGTAGATTATGTTGATTGGCTATATGCGACTTTCTTATTCTTATCTTGAAAGAAAGTGGTGTGTATAGTGAGTTGATGTTAGCTATAGGCGCCACGGCTTATTATATATGGCAAGAACGCAATAGTCGTTTGCTTAAAAGGAGAAGTCACGCTCTATGAAGTAACTAATTGATGTCCCACATCACAAGGAATATATCGAGGTCGGGGTGCATGAACCCATAAGTGTTAAACATAAATAGCAATCCGTAAATGATTTTTATACACTAAATTAGTTCATAAGACGATAGAATGTATGTAATTCTTAAAACAAGTGTAGTACATTAAAATATATAGAACCGTAAATTCCGTCGGGAATCCGTCAATAATCCGTCGATAATCCGTCGGTAATTAACGACGAATTATCAACGGATCTTCGTTCGTCGATAATCCATCGATTTTATTCACGGAATACCGACGGTATCTCCCATCCATCATTAGTCTGTCAGAGATCCGTCGGTATTTAATGACCAATTATTGACGGAATTTCGTGCGTTGGTAATCCGTCAGAAATATGTTGGTATTCCGTCGGCAACAGTCTCCGTCAGTAATTTGTTGGTAATTCCGTCGGTAACCTCTGACGGATTTGTTTCCGTCAGTAAATCCGTCATTGTTGCCCTGTTGTCTAGTAGTGGACTTGGAAAAACATAACATCATTATGCCAAGAATTGCAGTCAACACTAAGTTCCTAAGTAGTCTTGGTCTTGATTGGGAAAAGTATGTCATTTTCATCCGTCAAGCGAAGAATCTTTATCATTCTACATACGGATTGTTGTACGACTATTTGAAGCCCCACCAAAAAGAAGTTAACAAAGAAAGGGTTATCTGTTGACTCCCGGTTTCACCTTCACTTCCGGATAATCAAAAATTAGCTTTGTGGGCTCAAGCTTGTTATCCTCAATTCCCGACCTTACAAACTGTATTCACAAATCCTCCACAACCCGCTGCTCAACCAAGTGCAACAATTACACCATATGATCAGTCACAACACAAATCTCAAGAAACTCAATTGGTTCCATACAACAACAACACTGATCAAGCACTTTACAGTGAATCTAATGAGGATACTGAAGCTTTCGATGCATTGCAGCAAGGGTTTGTCATGATCGCAAGAGCCTTCGGCCGATATTCAAACAAATCCAACAATCGCATTCGTACCTCATCAAACACAAGGAATCAGGCTGTTGTTAACAATGGATGTGTTGAAGTTTAGAATCGTGGTAATGTTCGTCAGATGGGCGGTGGTCAAGGGTTTAATCCAATGGTAAGGAATAACATGGGTGCTCCACAACAACAAAGAGCTCAAGTGGTTGAACAGGGTAATGCTCATAATGGGATTAATGGTCTTCGTTGTTATAACTGTAATGAGAAGGTTCATCTGGCTAATGCATGCCCAAAGCCGAGGACAAGAGGCAACACTTATCACAAGGAGGCTTTACTCTTGGCTCTTAAGGATGAAGCTGGAGGAACTCTTACAAACAAGGAACAGAGCTTCATGGCAGATGTAGATTCTGATGATGATATGGAGGACTTGCAGGCTAATGCAGCAGTTATGTTGATTGAAGACGTTGAAGACCGTATCTCAAACGGTGAATGTTTGAGTTTTATGCACGTGGCTCCAGAATTACGTGAAACTGGTAAGGCAAAAAAAGAATCAGATATATACAGTTTTGGTAGGGTGTACAAAGGAGAACTTGCTTCTGAACATGGATCCTCTACAATTGTAGCAAAGCGGTTAGATACACGTCTTGGTCAAGGGGATCAACTGTTTTACAATGAGCTACATATTCTTTCTGAGTATAAGCATGAGAATGTCATTGGTCTTGTAGGCTATAACAATGACGAACAAGAAAGAATCATTGTATACGAATTTGCATCCAAAGGAAGTCTTGATAGATATTTGAATGATGCTAATCTGTCTTGGATTAATCGGCTTAACATATGCATCGATGTTGCAATTGCTTTTCTTCATGGAGGTGTTCGAGAACACGAGGCGGTGATACATAGGGACATGAAAACAGCTAACATTCTACTATTTGATGACTGGAAGGCAAAAGTTGCCGATTTCGGGCTTTCGTTGATATGCACAATAGATGAAGAAACAAACTATGTCATCGATCGTGCTTGCGGCACACCAGGATACTTGGACCCACTATATCAAAAATCACATATCTTAACCAAGGAATCTGAAATTTATTCATTTGGTATAGTTCTATTAGAGATTTTGTGTGGGAAATTAACATATAAAGTCTATGAACATGAGGGTCGGTTTCTACACAGTTTAGTTGAAAAATGCTTTGAGGAAGGAAGAGTAGATGAGGTGGTGTTTAATGCTATAAAGGGCCAAATCATGCCGCAATCATTGGCCACTTTTTTGGAGGTTGCCTTCCAGTGCTTACGTGATGATAGGGAAAAACGACCAACAGCACAACATGTTCTAGTACAACTTCAGAAGGCATTGGAAGAGCAAATAAGTACTCAATGTTTCAAAAAATTTGGCTTCCTTTAAATATATTTATTATATTTAGAATATACTTTGCTCTTCGACTTCACTTTGTCTTCGTTTAGTCCAGTTCAAATTTTAGTATACCAAAACCGTTATACATAAAAAAAAAAGTAAAAAATGAAACTATATCACACTTTCAGAAAAGGTGCTTCCTTTGAAATGACTTGGTTTTGAGCTAAAAAAATTTATAATTTGTGTTAGGTAAAGGATGTACTCGTTTCCAAGGAATCCTAGAGATGGCTAGAAATCCTAGACATACCTTAAGCGTGCATACAGCTAAGTTGTTAGGATGAAAAACTTGGAGGGTAAAGTTGTTGAAGAACTGGCAAGATGATTATCTGCAAGAGTGCAGTTTTAAGTTTGGAATATATCTAAGGCTTATTAGTTTGTGTCTTAATCAGAATAAAAAACACGTGTTCTTGATTATTTGTTGCTCCATATGAGATGTTTGAGATCGTTTGTTTTTTTAGTCGTGTGGATTGTTGAAACACTTTTGATATGCTCCCCTGAGAGTCATTTGAATTAGCACCTCCCAAAATTTCTTAGCAAGTTTCAAAATAAGTGGTTTGTTTATAAGGCATATATTGATTTGCATTTGACAACAGAAAAAAACCATGGGTCCTCATTCAATTACTAAAGTACACAATTCAAAATGATAAATTTAAGGATTATAAAGAAAAAGCTAACAGTATTTGCCAATGCTAGACAGTTTTCTCTCATTCAAGATTCTTATAAAATGCTTATTTATGTCATGTTCAAGAATTCCTTATGTTTCCTTAATTTCCTTGTGATAATCAGCTTGTATCCTTCTTTTTTTTAGTATATTTTATATCTGATTACATGTTACTTTCGTTCTCTATACAACTCCTCTCTAGCGAGCTGAGTCAGAAAAACCAAAGATGCAAAAAGAAATTAAAATGACAGTAGAAACTCGACAACCCACGTTTATAACTTGTACGACCCATAAATTCTAGTTATCTTTTTTACTTTTATTTTCCCTGTTTTTCTGTTTTTATGTTTCTCTTTATATTATCTATAACGAAACCTAATTCTCCTAAAGTGGTCTTGGTTCTTTGTCTAACCAGTCCTGGGTCTTAACTGCATAACTAGTCTGAGACATTAAACAAAGAAAAATAGGCCTTTGGCATAAATCCCAGTCCTAAAAACCATTTGAGCGTAACTAGCTACAGATGGCAAGAATGGGTAGGTCGGTAGCTTGGGCAGCGGGCGTGAAAACAACACTGGTCGGGTTACTTGCAGACGCTCTCTTGTCATTTTAGTGCAAACATTAATACGTTAGATATTATTATGATTACTAAAAAGTGATTTAGGAAACTGTTTGCATTCAAAATACACTTTTGTTTTGCATTCAAATTACACTTTTGGTGACTTTTGACCCATTTAACCCTCTTTTATTTTAGCTTAACGATTTTACTTATAACTCATGTGAGTTTTAGCTTAACGATTTTACTTATAACCCCCAAATCAGAAAAATTAGGGTTTTCAGATTCAAACCCTAATTTACCAGAAATCACCACAACCAGCAATTAACTCGACACAAATGTTGAATTAACCAAGAATCGATCAAATCTCACCCCAATTTCAAGAGCCCCCAAAAATTGGATGAAACCCTAGACACCGAAATCACCAATCAATCAGAGCCAAAGCTCTGATACCATGTAGAAATTATAACAACACCAAGATAGAATCAAACCAACCACCCCTTGATTCAAATAGAGAGTATCATATTACAATACATAAGAGAGATAGCAAGATTGCCACCAGATGTGATCAATCAACCAAACTACAATCTAGGCTTGATCAAGATGATAGATCAACCCAACTATACAGTGAGTAAGAATCAGAGAAGACAAGAGAGTCGTATGAAGAAGACGACTTGAGTGAGTGAGTAAGATGCAGTGGAGGAGGAGGGTATTTATAGGCTGCAACTTTGCTCTTGCCCATCTTTAGTCCCTGCACAAGAAGAAAGGATACAAACAAGGAACAAACTAGTTATGTTAGAGTTAGACTAATTCTGTGAATGACAGAACTAGTCCCTGTATATATAGAGAGAAGGTTTGACAGACTATTCAACACCCTCCCTCAAACCTTCAACCTTAAACATGTCCATCATACCAAGCTTATCACAAAGCCACTTATGTTGCTTAATATCCAAGGCTTTAGTCAGGATATCAACAATTTGCTGAGAAGTGTGAATTTTCTCAGTTCTAATAACCCAAGCAGAGACTTTTTCTCTAACCAAGTGAACATCAATTTCAAAGTGCTTAGTTTTCTCATGGAAAACTGGATTACCAGCAATCTGCAGAGCATAACTATTGTCACAATGCAAAACCACTGTTAATAGGTTTTTAACACTCATGTCACCAAACACATTAGCAAGCCAAGTAATTTCACAAGTAGCAGAAGCCATGCATCTATACTCAGCTTCAGAGGATGATCTAGACAAGGTAGATTGTTTTTTACTTTTCCAAGTCACCAAAGAATCACCCAAAAACACACAATAACCAGAAACAGATTTTCTAGTGACTGGACATCTAGCCCAATTAGAATCAGCATAAGCTGTGAGTTTAAGATTCCCATTTGCATTAATCTGAATGCCATTACCAGGGGATCTTTTTAAGTAACTCAAAACTCTAAGGGCAGCATTCAAGTGAGATTGTAAGGGAGCATGCATAAATTGGCTTAAACAGTGAACAGAGTAGGCAATATCAGGTCTTGTATTAGTTAGATAGATTAATTTCCCAACAAGCTTCTGATAATTACCTATATTAGATAAAGCTTTATCATCATCAGATTCAATATGATTTAGAGTAGTGTTTTCAGGCAAAGGGGAATCAACAGGTTTGGCAGCAAGTAAGCCATATTCATGCAAAAGCTCAAGACAGTACTTCCTTTGACTGAGACACACACCATTATCATTTTCTAAAACTTCAATTCCAAGAAAGTATTTCATCTTTCCTAGATATTTGATTTGAAATTTGGTTTTTAAGGACACTTTAAACTTCTCAATTTCACTAACATCATTTCCAGTGATGATAATGTCATCAACATACACAAGCATAATCAAACACACATTTCCAGACCTCTTAGTGAATAGAGAGTAATCAAATTTAGACTGCACACACCCATTTTCACTAAGAGTTAAAGTAAGTTTGGCATTCCATTGTCTAGGAGCCTGTTTAAGGCCATATAGAGATTTATTAAGCTTCACAATTTTAGACTTATGATCATCAAAGCCAGGAGGAAGAGTCATATAAACCTCCTTAGTTAAATCACCATATAAAAATGCATTATTAACATCTAATTGAAAAATACTCCAATTATGACAAACAACAATATTAATCATACATCTCACGGTGGACATTTTAACAACAAGACTGAAAGTTTCTCTATAATCAAATCCCTCCCTCTGGCTAAAGCCTCTGGCAACAACCGTTGCTTTATATTTGTCAATTTCACCTGAGGATTTGGATTTAATTTTCCATAACCATTTACTACTGACAGTTTTCCTTCCTTTAGGAAGTTCACACTCAGTCCAAGTGTTATTTCTTTTTAAAGCATTTATCTCATTATTCATAGCCTGAACCCAATTAATATCTTTAGCAGTCTCCTCATAAGAGGAAGGCTCAACAGATTTGTTTAAAGTGGTTGAGAAACAATAATTTGCAGGATTTAGGTTAGAGTAACATACATACTTTTCAAGTCCATACTTTACATTACTACTCACAACATAATCATTAAACTTAGCAGGCATTCTAGAGTCCCTACTAGACCTTCTAAGAACAGGCTGCTCATGACTAATGTTCTGAGTAGGGATAGATTGAGTGGTGTTCTCATTAGTTGGGGCACTTCCCTCAGGGAGATTATTGTCATCTATAGATGTTGCCATATCAGTATTCTCACCATCATTGGAAGTATGTGTACTTCTAGGGCATGAATAGGCACAGCCATCATCATTGGATGTATTATAACCTCTCCTTTCATCATTGGGATTTAGATAAATGTCTTTCTCATTGAAAAAAATTAGATCATTGAGTGTAGTTTCAGAAGCCTTATCAGTTTGTAGTTAAGTGTTCATTTTAAATGGAAAGACAGTTTCATAGAATTGAACATCTCTAGTGTAAGAAATCAGTTTAGACTCAAGACTGTAAACCTTATAAGCCTTTTTTTGTTGTAGAAAAACCAATGAGGATACATTTTTCAGATTTAGAAGCAAATTTATCAGAATTATTTAGAATATAAGAGAAACACAGACAACCAAAACATCTCAAATGAGAAAGTTTTGGTTTTTGACCATATACCAGCTCAAAAGGAGACTTTCCACTTAGGACAGAAGATGGTAACCTGTTAATTAGATAGGCAGCAGTTAAAATGCATTCAGGCCACATACTTAAAGGAATACCACTTTGAAACAACAAGCTTCTAGCAACATTTAATAAGTGCCTTTGCTTTCTCTCAGCAATCCCATTTTGCTGAGGAGTATAAGCACAGGTAGTTTGATGAGTAATACCCAGGCTGCTAAACAAATTACTCATTTTATTGTTAATAATTCAGTACCATTGTCTGATCTCACAGTTTTAATACCACACTTAAATTGATTTAGAATTAGATTAACATAGCTAACAAATAATTTATAAACCTCATCTTTAGATTTTATAAGATAGATCCAAACAGACCTGGTAAAATCATCAACAATGGTCATAAAGTATCTAAATCCTTCTCTACTAGTGACCTTGTAAGGACCCCAAAGGTCTATATGCACAAGATCACCAATATAGGAACTCTCATGATCACTAATAGGAAAGGATTCCCTGGTCTGTTTGGCTTTGTGATAGATATCACAAGGAGACACATGAGAATCTTTAGTGAACTTAAGATCAGATTGAAGCATGTTCACAGCTTGGTCAGATGGATGACCAAGTCTGTTATGCCATAAGGATTTAGAAACATAACAAGTAACAGACATATTACTTATTGCTTGATGTTTAGAAGTAATAGGAGAGGGAGTATCAAACAGATAGAGACCACCATTTTCACTACCAGTTCCCATGATTTTGTTTTGAGTCAAATCCTGAATGTAACATTTAGATTCATCAAATCCAACAAACATTCTACTGTCTTTAATTAGTTTATGCACAGATAATAGACTAACACAATATTCAGGAACTACCAACACATCATATAAAGTAACTTTATCAGAGAGTTTTAAGTTACCAATATGCTTGATTTTGGCAAGAGTACCATTGGGATGTCCCACAGTAAGGTTTAATTCAGAAATATCAACGATGCTAAACATATTAAAAGTATTAATAGTCATGTGTTGGTTTGCCCCTGAATCAATAATCCACCCAATACTATCTTTACACAAAGCAGTATTGTTGTTATAAAATTTATGAAAATTGATGTTAAAGAAAACATTATTGTTCATAAAGCTGGGTATACCTTCCATATTGGCTTGCATACTGCTAGAAGGCATGTCTTTGATAATATTCATTAATTTCATCATCTGTTCATTAGTGATAGACATAGAGGAACCATTTTCCATAGATGAAACATTAGCATTATAAGAAGTTTTGAAGTTAGTTTGTTTTTGACCAGGATTTTTAATATACTCAGGAGGAAATCCAATTATTTCAAAACATCTATCAACAGTGTGACCAATTTTACCACAATTAGTACAAAGTAAGTTTGGATTAGGACCCCTATTATTGTTATTATTCCCAGTATTGATAAACTTCTTATTATCATTAACAAAACTCTTCTTATTTTCAAATCTCTTATTTCCATTATTAGTCCAATTTGTTTTTGAAACCAGCAATTTGAGATTTAGAATCATAACCAGTAGAAGAAGAGGCAATGCCTCTATGAGACTATTCTTTGGAAATAGTAACAAAAGCATCCTTAACATCATGAAGAGTCTCTCTAGAGAGAATACTGCTTCTGATAGGCTGATAAATTTCATTAAGACCCATAAGAAATTGCATAAGTTTCATAAGTTGATTATGTTTTAACACATCTTCTCTAGCAGCACAAGTACACATAGGCAATTTGGTCATAATATCAAATTCTCTCCATAATGAGTTAAGCTTATGATAATATTTAGACACAGATAATTATCCTTGTCTAAAATTATTAATTTTTTGCATAAGACTCAAAATAATAGAACCATCAAGTTTATCATAAGTTTCTTTAAGTTCAGCCCAGACCTCAGCAGCATTTTCAGAAAAGATTTGACCAAGATATAAATCTTCAGACACATAATTCAAGATCCAAGACAACACAATAGAATTGCATCTCTCCCATTGATTAGAGAGAACATCACTAGAAGCATAAGTAGCCTTAACACATTTACCATTAATAAAACCAGCTTTATTCCTAGTATTAATAGCCAATTTCATAGCTGTAGACCAAACTCTATAATTTTCAGTACCAGTAAGTTTAATAGACACAATAGATGATGTAATAATATCATTAGAATGAAGATGCAAAGGATTACCCAAGTCAATATTACTAATCAGATCAACATCACTAGTACTAGGAGCCATAATAAAAAACTAGATAAGCAACTATCAGATAAAACAGAAAAGAACCAGCAAAGTAATAATACTGACAAATAACCTTTGCAAGAAGATAGAACTCACACTCAAAAATTACAAAGTCCAGCCAAGGAGACTGGGTGTGACCAGAGCAGGTATTCACACCTCTCAAGGAGGCAGATCAAGGAGTTAATCACACCATTTGCACCCCCTTAACTAAAACTAAGTAATTTTTAAGAGAGAAGATAATACTTACAGAGCTATAATGAGAAGAACCAGCGGAAAGAAATCACAACACTCTTATTAAGAGATATTGTGAAAGAATAAGGTCCCAATAATCACCAGAAAATACCAGTAACAAGAACCCCCAAATCAGAAAAATTAGGGTTTTCAGATTCAAACCCTAATTTACCAAAAATCACCACGACCAGCAATTAACTCAACACGACCGCTGAATTAACCAAGAATCGATCTGATCTCACCCCAATTTCAAGAACCCCCAAAAATTGGATGAAACCCTAGACAGCGAAATCACCAATCAATCAGAGCCAAAGCTCTGATACCATGTAGAAATTATAACAACACCAAGATATAATCCAACCAACCACCCCTTGATTCAAATAGAGAGTATCAGATTACAATACATAAAAGAGATAGCAAGATTGTCACCAGGTGTGATCAATCAACCAAACTACAATCTAGGCTTGATCAAGATGATAGATCAAACCAACTATACAGTGTGTAAGAATCAGAGAAGACAAGAGAGTCGTATGAAGAAGACGACTTGAGTGAGTGAGTAGGATGCAATGGAGGAGGAGCGTATTTATAGCTGCAACTTTCCTCTTGCCCATCTTTAGTCCCTGCACAAGAAGAAAGGAGACAAACAAGGAACAAACTAGTTATGTTAGAGTTAGACTAGTTTTGTGAATGACAGGATTAGTCCCTGTATATATAGAGAGAAGGTTTGACAGATTATTCAACAAAATGTCACTTAGATCGACCAATTCCTGATTATATGAAGCTGGTTTGCTGAGGTAATGATTAGTATCACTAAACCAATTGTTTAAACCGACTTCAACCCGGTTCTTGTTGGTGTTCGTGAACAGCACGAATAGTCTGCCGATTCACAAGGACCTTCATTTTGGATGAATGACTCGGGTGTTAGTGTTCGAAGATGGAATTGGACCTGTGAAACTCCACAAATGGTGTAGATTGGCGGGAACACCCTGACCCCGGGTGTCTTTTGGCACCAACCATTGTCCACCCCACAAGGAATAGCTCCGGCAACTCTCCTGGCCTTGTGGGGCACCAACTGGAGTGAGCACGAGCCAAGACTCGGACCCTTGAGCTCTTATTCCACAAAGTCTCTCTAGTGTGCCCATAGGTTTTACGGAGGTGGGTACCTATATGAAGCAAATGCCAATGATGGGACTTGAACTTGGGTCAATTGACTCAAGCACAAATGCTCCAACCATTGGACTAATGCTCCATTGGTTGGACCTGTGAAATTATTGTAGGAAACATTTAGGAAAGTGAGGCTAGTGAGTGAGCTCAAGATTAGTATCTTCCCATGAAACGAGTTCTGTGAAAGATCGAGTGATTGTAACTGAGTCAACCCGTTTATTGACTCCGGTATTTTGCCTTGAAACCTATTTGAGCTCAAGTCAAGACTTATAGTCAAACTCGTGATTGACCCAATCTCAGGTGGGATTTGACCTCTGCAAGTTTTTAACTGATGCTGGGATCGAACCTGTTAATAGATTGTTGCTGAGTATGAGTTTATTCAAGTAACTAAAGTTACCAAGACTCAATGGAATTTGACCCGTGAACCCGTTTTGACTCAAATCAAGCTGCCCAAGATTCACTAACTCACCCAACTCTGGCGACGATTTCACCCGTTATATGATTAGATGGACATCAAAAAGCTCAAGAACTGTATTATTACCTAGATCACGAGGCAATACACCCGAAAAACGATTAGTATACAAATCAAGAAACATGAGGTTTGGCAATTGCCCGATCTCCCAAGGAACAGGACCCGAAAGCTGATTCTCACCAAGCCTTATACTAACCAACGACTGACAATTTCCGACACTTTTAGGCACTTTTCTCGACAATGAATTCCCAAGTAGCAACAATTTTCTCAACTTTTTTAAACTAGATTTCCGGAAGTTCCCCTGTTAGCTTATTTTTTTGACAAATCACGCGAGTAAAGCTCGATCAGATTACCAAAAGACGACAGTATCATACCAGAAACCATATTAACTTTGTAACATCTTCAAGTTCCCAATTTCCGATGGAATCTGACCCGAAATCTGATTCTTACCAAGCTGAATCGCAAAATAACCAAGGATTTGGGAACTACAGTCCTAAGTCCTAAAACTGAAGAACTAGATTTACTCTCATTCTATTCTATAATAAGCTTATAGAAGTTGTTTAAAGTAGCTTCTAAATAAGTTTGTACTTGAACTCACATTATAAGCTTCGAGCTTAAATCTGGATTTTGTATCATTTGTTTATTAGGTAAAATGCTTATTACTTTTTGAAATCAATCTGGCAATACATGGTAATGCTGTTTTCCCTATATTTTGTAATAGTTAACGCTACAAAATATTAACAGGAATACGTGTTTGTATTACAACTTGCAATTGCATTTATGAGATGGTTCGTATCTTTATTCAATGTCTCTTGACAAGCTTTAAAAGTCATCTTGAATATAAGAAAAATATTATAATCGCGTTCTGGCGTCATCGAAAAAAAGTCATCTTGAATATAAGAAAAATGCAAAAATACTAGGTCTAGTTCCTTAGGTGACGATGTTAGATAATTTTTTATCAATTAAATATGTAATATAAAGATTAATATGTTGAATAATATAAATCCGACACAAAGTCATCTGGCGTGTAACATGTGGTTGATTTTTTTAATGAATATTGAAGATGCCTTGTTTAATTATCATTCCTATATATTGATGAAATAAGTATCTTTGGATACTGATCACCCCCTATGATAATTACATGTTCATAGTAGACTTTGCTTCTTATAAAATAATCCATGTCTACCGAAGTTATTTGTAATGCCGAGTAATTGTGTTGATTACTGATTATTTATATACTTTTATGCATATGATCTGTTGTAATTTATTAATTAATGAAAATATGTTATTCAAGTAGATCATGTCTTCATTAATTAATTTACTTAACCTTTTTGATTAAGTAGAACATCGTTGTAATGATGTATAAGTTTGTCTTTAAAAAAGAAATTGTTTATTAATATCTAACACTATATTTTATTTATTCCCTAATTGTGTCCTTCTCAAACAAAGTAATTAATGCGATTCTTTCATATTAGTTTTTCATTATAGGCTTTCATGATAAAATGATATGATCTAGTCAACTTATTTGTTACAAAATAATCATCTCCAGCTCTACACTTATAATATAATAGCACGTTATAATTTTATATTTTATCCGGCCACCTGGTCCTTTGAGAACATGTACCATGATGTATATGTGATATATTGGCCGAGTCAAATTAAATGCCGTTATTGTTAAAAGTGCATATAGTCTGATTAATTAATTTCCTGGTGACTATAAAGGTGTATGATATATTACATCTTTAAGTATGTAATATCATAACAAGAATAAAGTTTTATGCGATGATATGTGAGTTCAATTCAGAGTTGTTCGTATTTACATGTGACCTCAAATAATATGTTTGAAATACGAGGATGTCACTGTTGTTTTATGTTTGTAACACCCTATGTCTTTTCTGCGTTTGATTATTAGTCAAATGACAAATATAACCTTGTTTTCTTCTTCATCAAGAAGACTAAGAACATTTAAACCCAATAACATAGTATCCCCTTATGTGTCCACATACAAATAATAATTTTACGCATGGCGAGAATTTTAAGGAATAACTTCATCACACATTATCTAATATAAATATGCTAGAGTAGGGGTGTGCAAAGGCTGAAAACCGGACCGGACCGGCCAGGACCGGACCGGACCGAAACCCGAGTTCGGCCAAAAGCCAAGACCGAGACCGGACCGAATTTGGTCGGTCCGGTCTCGGTCCGGGTCGGTCCGGTCGGTCTCGGTCCGGTCTCGGTCCAAAACGGCCAAATTCGTCGGTTTTGGGTCGGTTTTGGTCCGGACCGGACCGGACCGGACCGAGGACCGATTTTCCCAAAAGCCGAGACCGCGGACCGGACCGAATGTGGTCGGTCCGGTCTCGGTCCGTGTCGGTCCGGTCGGTCCTTCGGTCGGTCCGGTCCGTTCGGTTCAAATGCTCAGCCTTATGCTAGAGTAGTTGTGCATCGCGATGCACTAGATACATAAAACAGTAGTTAGTAGTATTACGAAGTTGTGACGATTGACGGTGAAAGGTACTTGCTAGTTAATAAATGTTGTCTAATATTCGTCAAAATATTATATTACGTGTAAGCATAAAGTAGTATACATTATGGTATTCAAAGCTATATGGAACATTGCTTAACAAAATATGAATTACGGTATTTAAAAGCTACACTTTTTCATATTTTATAAATCACCTGAAATTTTTCGTACTTTAGCATGTACGATTTTTTTCAATCAAATTTAAGTGCTTGTGTTATGATGACCATATTAGTAACTTGGGGTAATTGTTTGTTTTTTTCTTTTTTGTTAAAAGGTGAAAATATATTACTCGAGACGATATTTACAACATATACGAGCATTAGGTGTAGACTTAGCCGTTGCTCGCCGTGCCACGGTGGCACGATCGCCGGCCTTCGCCGTAACACCGTGGTCGTTCGTCGTTGATCGCCGTCCGGACCCTCGCCATCTGCACAACGAAGTAAACTACCATCCTTTGTGTCAGTGAACATGGTTTGCTTTTTCTTTTATTTCTTTTTTCGATATATATTATGTAACTGTGTGTAATATGTGTGTGTGTGTGTGTGAATATGTGTGTGTGCAGCAAGCTAAATGAAGACGACAATTTTTTTATTTTTACTTTATTATTATTATTATTATTATTATTATTATTATTATTATTATTATTATTATTATTATTATTATTATTATTATTATTATTATTTGACTAGGTTGGAATTGGGTTGAATTTGGTGGGTTAGTATTGGTAATGTTCTTTTACTTTATTAGTTAAGTTTTAATTGTTTTGTTTTTTAGTTTCTTTTATAAAAAATGTTATTTATATTTTTTTTAAATGACTAGTAAAATGTATACGTTTCTTATTATTAGTATGTGTTGTATATTTTTTTTTTCTCGTATTTTTTTCTTCTTATTATGTTGTTAATGTATTTTAATTATTAATGAAATAAATTTAGTTTATTTAGAAATTAAAAAAAAAAAAAAAAAAAAACAATAAAGTTGTAAGTGGTGGGCCCCAAATAAGTAAGTTGAGGTTTGTTGTGATTGAGGGTGGATGGGAGGTAAGTTGTGGATGTTTGTTATAGTGATGTGATACCCTTGAGCCCCGAATAAAGAGCATAAGCTTGTCACGACACCTGATGCTCTTAATTAGCAACTTTTAATGAGTGATGGACATTTCTCAAACACCCAAGAAAGAGCAATAAAATACAGCAAATAACAATATGGCATACTATCACTAATGGAGACTAAACACTCCACATTAGTAGGAACTTTGAATGCCATTTATTTTATATTCACCAAGCAACTAAAGATATACTCTGATTTTATTTACTTTTTGCGCGATTAATTGTATTTTTTGAATGAGGAGTATTTTAAGTCTAACTTTAACTATAAGTGTTCTAGGTTTATTATTTATATTTTTTAAATTGTTGTTTTTGTGTTTGAATAGTTTGTACAATATATTTTATTATATATATTTTTTAATTTTAAATTTAAAGTATTTTAACGACATTTAATGGAGAACTAGTGTTTGAATTTGTTGTACAATATGTTAAATTATTTGTATTGTTTGATTTTAAGTTTTGAATATTTTATTGTAATTAATGTTGGAAAAGGGCTTTGTACATTATAACTAGCTAAGATTACGATAGTGTTTGTAATTAAAAATTGCAATCATGTGGCTTAAAGCATTCACAACAGGGTGAAATGTTGATTGACTGTAAATGGTTCCATGTGATTGGATCCGGGTTTACAAAACCTAATTTCTATTCATAATAATGAATTTATTTTTTGTATCGTGTTTTTGAACTTTTTTTAGCGGCATTGCATTAAACTAACAAGACGATAAAGGAAACAAATTACAAGGATGAAGAAGATAAAACACTATATGGGTCACTAAACAAATCTATCTAATTAAGCGAAGCTTTCTTGTTCCAACTAGAAATCCATGTAAAGGATGAGAGCTTTAAATTTAAAATATCGTTACATTATATTTAAAGTTTGAAAAACGAACTTCTGTGTATAAAAAAAGGGAAAATATTCTAAAAAGTCATCCAACTTGTCACTTTTTTCTTTTGTAGTCATTTAACTTTTTTTTTTTTCTAAGTAGTCAAATACTTTCTTAATCTTTCTATTGTAGCCATAAATCTAAGGTGGCATGATCTAATCAAGAGTTAATTACATAAATTTACATAAATCGTCCCTGTGCCTCTAAACAATTACACCATTCATTCTTGAGCCAATTACATAAAAGTCCCTGTGGCTCTAATAATTTACACATTTCGTCGTTGTGGCTATAAACTTAAACTAATCAAGGCAGCCAGCCACCATCCACCGCCTGCCGCATTTTCGAGGAGGTTTGGGTCCTCTTTCTGTTTTAACGAATGAACATCATAAAATCATACCTATGGTCATATGTATGTTATGGAAAAGCATGTCTGTGATTGTCACCACCATGTTACTGGAGGGAGTTATGCAATATCGATCACCTCAAGTTACTTGAGGGAGCTTGCAACATCGATCACAAAACGGTACTTGAGATCTTTCTTGATCAACCTCTCAAGAGCCTCGTTTTCATACTGAATAGGAACAATATCTATGTTTGGATAGATCTCATGGGATGCACAGTAGTATAAATCAAATGGGATATCAGCAGAAGCGGTGTTAATTAAGAAGTCTAGTGATTTCTCCATTGCCTGTCATGTTATACGAAGTTTTCAAACACTGCCCGGAATTAAGAGCATACATAGTAACTGTAATCTGGTCAAACAATAAAGCTCTCGAATTTAAACTTGAAATGGCTTTTGTTCGTTGAGTTCAATCTCAAAAAAGTTATTATATACATATCTATATTGAGTTTGAGAGTTGCTTATTCAGTTAGAAAAATCAAGGCATGAACATTTATAGGCAATTGTCTTACCTTCATCTCATCATTATTGCTAGAGATAATGAAGTTGTCTGATCCTAGCAGATTCAATGCTTCATCTTTCTTTGACGGACTAGTGCTGAAAACCGTTACCTTCAATCCAAATGACTTCCCAAACAGGTTCATGTTATAGCGCATCATGGGGCTCCAAACGGTGGTTCCAGCACAGAGCAAAAGAGTTGCAGAAGCCAACGTATAATTTTCTAGTATTCTATAGCAGTATCTGTAGATGAAATTCATCATTAAAAGACACATTGTTCCTCTCATTATAAGGTTTCTCCAATGGGAATTATGAGGGATACTAACCTTTCATGAACGACTATGTATGATGAATATCCACCTTTAGTTACAGTACTAATAATCCCTTCAACAAGATCCAACGGTTTCTTGACAATCCAAGACACAGTCGACTGACTCAAAACTAAAACGGGTTCAATACCCGACCCGTGAATAAAACTGAAACAAACACCCTCTTTAATCTTTGTTTACCACACGAATTATTAACAAACCCGTATAACCATATCATATCATATAAAATGATTAAACTAACATTAACACATCAACATAATGTATAGTAATCATGGGTTGAACAAAACTGCTTTGGTGACTTTAGCAACTAACATCAGCTTAACAATCGAAAGAAAAGAAAATATAATCTGCAATCAAGCAACACAATTATACTAATTGCATCACAATTCACCAGAATACATCCTATATTCACTTCACTGTGAGCAGGTTACACAAAATTATAGTGTACAATGGCCATTTTGGTGTGATTATGGTCAAGTATAGTTGACTTGGCTACATCTATCTTGCCAAAAAAATAATCAAAATCATGAATAGCTTATCAGAAATCACCATGAGTCCATTAACCTAAGGCTGGTGATCGTTATTGATAATTAAACAAACTTCTAATGAACAAGAACTGCAGGGTAGCACAATTGATGCCCTATTAGCATTATCAATTGCTTGTAAAGAGACCTTGTCATCCCCCATTAATAACTGAAATCCCATGTCTTCCAACTCCAAAGAGTCCAGAGAAAAGTAATCACCACACCGACACTGATAATAGAGCTCCACAACATCTCCATTAGCTTCTACTAACAAATCATCTAAATCAACTTCATCAGCAATCACATCCTCCAGTCTTGAAACCTGCAGTTCCATATCATATAGTGCCCGTGACTTTACATCTCCTAGGATTTCCCAAGCCGTATGGATTTCAAGAAATCTTTATTGTTGCTAGTTGTGGTTAGAATCTGTGGTTGGTGTAGGTTTTTGCAGCTTATCAAGAAAGCTGATCTGGATTAGTTTAAGTTTATAGAAATGTGTAAATCATTAGTGCCATAGGGACCTTTTATGTAAATGACTCAAGGATGAATGGTGTAATTGTTTATAGCTACAGGGACGATTTATGTAAATTTATGTAATTAACTTTTGATTTGATCATGCCACGTCAGATTTATGGCTACAATAAGAAGATTAAGAAAATATTTGACTACTTTAGAAAGAAAAAAAAAATTGAATGTCTCCAAAAGAAAAAGTAGCAAGTTGGATGTCTTTTTAGAACATTTTCCAAAAAAAAAGGTTACATGTTATACGAGTATCGAAAATACCACAAAACCAAACTTATTTAAATAGTTGAACAAGCCTTTTTTTTTTTTTTGAGAAAAAAATGAAAAAAGACCATTGCACTTTCAAAAGACTATTCATTTCATGTTTCCGTTGTAAATTGTTTTAAAGGTAGATTTTGTTCTTTTTTTAATAAGCGAGAAAACTAGGTGTGCCCTAATTAATTTGAGATATTGATAACGTCTTTATTATTATCTACCCTAGCAGCTTCATCATGATCATATAATTAAGAAAATTATATGAGTAATCACATTGACAGCTTGATACCATAATTAAAAAAATGATTCACATTAACAAGTTGACTATATAACAATGAAAATAACTGTGTGTACAAATTAAATAGCCCCAACCACACACATACACATTCATTCATTTCACTTACGAATCCCACTTGACGAAATACAAAAAACAACCAACAATTTTTCTGAAAAAAATATAATAGGGCATGGTGATTTCGGCTACGTTTACAAAGGGCAGCTCTTGCGCTCCGAGGAGTTGATAAATGTTTCCGCAAGGAGGTTAGATCGTGATCAAGGGCAAGGAGACGTGGAGTTCTGGACAGAAATTTCTGTTCTTTCCAGTCTCAAGCATTCAAATATAGTTTCTCTGATCGGGTTTTGTGACGAAAAAGGTGAGAAGATAATTGTAAACCGCTTTGTGGCCGAGGGAAGTCTTTGCATGTATCTAAGTGATCCAACCCTCACTTGGATCCAACGATTAAGAATAGCTATTGGTGTTGCGCGTGCAATAAGTTACATCCACTATGAAGAAGGACGCAATTATTCTATCATACATCGTAACATCAATAGCTCCACAATTCTATTAGATGATAATTTTGAGCCTAAGTTATCTGGATTCGAATTTTCCATAAAAGATTCAGTGGATCGGATGGAGCGCTATATTTCTTCTGAAGTCATTCGCATTCAAGGTTATATGGACCCAGAAACTATAAGGAGTGGAGATGTGACACAAAAGTCGGATGTCTACACATTTGGGATCGTTTTATGTGAAATCATGTGTGGGAGGAAAGCATCTCTTCTGAATAACACAAGAAACTAAAATGTTTCATTTTCATTCGGAAAGATTATATTTTCAAAAAGATGAGTTTCTGCAGAATATAATCAACCCTGATATATTTAGTCAAATGGCTCCGAAGTCGTTAGAAAAATTTGTAACGGCAGCGAAATATAGCATTAAAGTGGGAAGACTAGAACGCCCAGATATAAACATGCTTCTCTATGTCCTCAATGAAGCATTGAATGAACAGTTTCCCTCATCGAATCCTGTAAGACCATCTTTTCCTTTTTCGTTAGAGTTTTCATCCATGATGTATATAGAATTAATTATAAGAGTAATAACAAACTCACAAAGATCACGAGTGTTATTTGATATATACCACATGAACCATTTGTTATTTGATTTAGGGGGAATTGCATATATATCCCTTTTAAAACACATAATTACATATATATCCTTCTAAAACCTTACAAATATCATATATATCCAAATAAATAATTTATAGATAAACACAATTTTAAAATACATACTTAATTATAAATTTACGCATATATACCCTCATCTTTCCTAAATCACATATACAGATTATAGAAATAGAACTACTAAAAGGATGCAGATCTTCAATCTATTTTTTTGAACTTTTTTGTAATGCAGATTATAGAAATAGAACTACTAAAAGGATGCAGATCGTCATTAATCTTCAGTTTCATACGACGCATTCTTGTAATGGGGAATACGACGTATGGTCTTCAACACTTACAATATTTCTTCGAAGTAATGTTGTATACATCGTATGCTACATGTAGGGTGATGACGTATAATATGGATTAATGCATCACAATCTATTTCTATGATCTGCATTACAGTATTGTACGGTACAAACTGTAATGCACAAGTTGTGGTGCATTAATAAAAAAAATGTGGTGTATCACCCCTTATTTATTTTTAAAAAAAATGTGGTGTATCACAATATGTGCATTACAGTATTGTACGGTAAAAACTGTAATGCACAAGTTGTAATGCACACATTTGATCTTTGAACATGTAGTTTTGCTGCTGCTTTTAGCTGTGATTTTGGTAGTGCCTGTAATGTGTTTGATTAAATGCCTAAAAGAAACTTGCATAAATATCCAAGTGTTTGTCGATATATCTCTCAATAATTAACATTGTTTTGAAATTGGAAACTATTGAAGTTCATCTTCTTTATCCATATTATACAATTTTAAGTGGTTTCAGTGTGTACCAATAGGTTAATGACTTTGCGTTTGAAAAATTATTACCGGATATTATAGTGTTGTCTCCTACGTTGCCACTAGGTTATCAATATGCTTCATTTTTAGTTTGCATATTTAAAAATTGGTTTATGACTTATAAATATTACGTAAAATTCTGCATACTTTTCTTTAGATTGTGCACAAATTTTTGTATAACATATCAGTTTTCATGAACTTCTTTTAGTGGGGATCATGGCCATAAGAAACCTATGTGTATTCAAAAAGTGAGTATCTTCATGTAGATAGATGATGTCTTGATAGTTGGCAGTAGGATTGTATATTTGCTTTTTGTTTCTTTTAGGTGCCTTGATAAGTAAGTTCTTTGGGTGGGATAGTTTTTATTTAAGTATTTGTGGCAGACTTATGAACAAAAGTTTCAAGCAATTGATAAACTCTATTTTTGAGAGAAAGATATGCAAAGAAGAAAGAGTTTGATGATCTCCCAAAATATATACCTTTTTGGGATAGTGATGTTAGTATGTATATTATTTTGTTCACATCATTTTAGTATTTAAAATTAAGTTGGTTGATGTGTTTTGCTTATTTATTGGTAACCTAATGTTTGATGACACGCATGCATTAAGAAATTTTGAAGTCATTTTACATTATAAGCATGTTTTGATGTAATCTTAGGAGATTGCTACTTACAGTGTATAGTATTAGCTTAAGTTACACTATTTTTCATGTAATCCTAAACTACAAGTTAATAAATAATAGCTCTCATTGATACATAGTAATCTTAGAATATGTTTTCAAAAAGATATTTAGCTATTGCAAATCTGATGGTGAAAAGCTATTACACATATACGGTATAAGTAATTATGGTGTAATCATTTTTATGATAGTAGATTGATTTTTTGGGTTTTCTTCTTCATCGCTTATATGTAGTGCGAACAATAGTTATGTTTTTACTTCTTTACACAACCTTAATATGTTGTTTTATGACGTGGGTAATTGTTAGTAGTTGTAACTTATCCTTTATAGGAGGTTCTAAGGTAAAATTAATGTTTTAGTATAAATGTTTGACTAATCAGACATTAGTATTCTTTATGGTATTTTCAGGGTTGGGTCATTGAGAATATAGCTATTTGTTTTGGTTTGGATTATTGGATTTTGGTTTCAGTTTGATTCTATTACAATTTTACTTACTTGCATTTGGCCCTTTGGTTGATCTTAGTGTACTGTAGTTTCTTGATACAAAAGAATGCAGTGTACTTTTTTGTTCAATATAGTGGCGCTTCAATACTCAGTTGGTAATTGTGGTGAATATGCATACTAAACTGCAACCTTTTGTTGTTGTTTTTTTGTATATTGTGGCAAAGAGATGAGTAGCCGCGCCGGTGGGTAAATTCTGATTATGAAAAAAAATAAAGGAAAAGCTGGTTCGTTTAAGTACACAACAAGCTGGTCCTGGTGTGTTTGGTTGGTCAGAAAATACGAATCCAATAGGTCACTTGACAACTTTGGTTTTTCTACGAATGGTGAGTTTGTTTATGTATATAAGTGGATTAATAAAATATGCTCTAATCATGTTCTTATTCAGGATAATTTTTCATGTTTCTGGTTTCAAGTAAACTTAGAGGCTTACAACTTCATATATAAGAAACAAAAAGAAAAAAAGAAAAGAAAAAAAGAAAGAAAGAAAAGGATTTCCTTTGTACGTGTTGATCGATTTGTGAGTGAATTTCAATGTTAAAGAGGTGTAGCTACATATTTTTGTTGGCACCCATCAATAAGCAATTGTGAGTAAACTACTGTGAAAGACCCCTTTTTGTTAACTTTATGAGAAGTGTACTTTCTGTTACTTTGTTTCGCCTTCATTCTTGGTGTTGTTTTAAGTTATTTAGCCTTCTAAATATTATTTACTTGCATCAAGTGATGGATTTTGTAAATTTAATGATGATGCATGGTTGTCTGATATTGGCTTCTACATAAAGTATGTGTATTGTTAATTGTTCAAGGAATGTATTAGTTTACGCATAGAATTGGGAATGAGTGAAAGTAATGCACTAATGCTCTATAGTGAGATATTTTAGCTATCACTTGCGTACTCCGTATTTAAATTTTCCAATTCTTGATGTTAACTCACTCTATTTTCCAGTCTTATACAATTATATTGCAACACAACTTATAATTTTACCAACTTGGTCTTATCTTTTAAATACTCTATGGTACATAAAGACATCTATAAGTTGTGCTCTTCTTTTTTGTGTATTGCTTTACAAAGCTGATTTTTTTTAAGAGAAAATAAGCCATATTCGTCTCCACGTCAAAGAGTCATTGATTAAATAAAAAATTATTAGATAACTTTAATGATATAAACAGTTAAAACAAACTAAATTTAACCGCCCGTGTATTACACGGGTCTTAAACTAGTATCAAATGTTTGAGAGAAGTCATAAGGTATATGGAAAAGTGAGGGTATAATGGACAATTTGAATTAAAATGATAATTTTCTTGTATTTTTTGGTTTTAGATATATTAAAATTAATTATTTGAATATATATGATATTTTAATAGTTAAAAAAGGATATATATGTAATTTTTGGTTTATTTTGGATATATATGTAAAGAGTTTTGGAAGGATATATATGCAATTCACTCTTTGATTTATAACACATAACTGCATAAGGGTTATTTGATATATACCACATGAAATATCTGTATAACTTACTCTAAATTGTTTTCTAAGTTATTTTTCTTTTGTAGAGAGTAGCTACAACATTTTCATCTTATTTAATTTAGAGTTAATTACATAAATGGTTCATGTGGTTTGTCAGGTTTCACGAATTTAGTCTCTAGACTTTTTTTTTGCGGATCATCTCCTTATAGTTTTGACCCGCTACGGATTTGTTCATTTCATCACTATTTCTGTTAGTTTGACTATCAAGTGAATGTTGAGATGATTGAAATGACATAAATATCATCTTATGTCTAAAAATATGGTCCCTTATGTCTAAAAGTATGGTCCATGCGGTTTGCCGTGTATCACGGATTTAGTCCATAGAGTTTTTGAATTTTTTTTCTAACTATTCAATTAATATTAGCATTAATTTTCTTAATTCCATTTTTTTAGTAAATTGCATAAATCGTCCCTGAACTTTGGCCAAATTGCATGTTTCGTCTCAACCATTTCGGATGTGCGAAAATCGTTCCTGTGGGAAACCTTTGAGCAAAATTTCGTCCCTAGTTGGGACAAAAATTGCATGTTTTAAAAGTGCCAAATTGGGACGAAATGTGCATTTTGGCCAAAGTTCAGGGACGATTTATGCAAGTAACTCTTTTATTTTGAAAATATGAATTATGGTATGGATTTTCTTAATTTTCTGTAAAATATATTTTTGAATGGATCAAGATCCTCTCAAGTTGTATAACATAAATTGACTCAAGTTGTGTTCCCAACTTCAGAGGATCTCCTTCCTTTTTTAATATGTAGAGGTGAGTTATTTTACATGCCAAAAATTTTTTACATACCAAAGGACTCATCCCTACCATCCATATAAAAATAAATCAATGGCTGAGATTAAAAATATTTTATTATTTCACATATTTTTAATAATTTAAATATCTCTTAAACCGTTAATCGTTAAACGAAAATAATTACACCATCGCGAGGGCATTTAATTATCTTTCTATAGACGGGCACTTTGATATACTTTCAAAAAAAGAAAAGAAAGTCGTTTTTCCACGTTTTTTCGTCTTTTTTTTTCATTTTTTTGGAAACTGAAATTTGCATTAAAAATCATATGTGATAAAACACTAATTTGAATATCACATGTGATATAAGTGTTAAATTACATATGATAATCACATATGATATGTATATCATATATGATTTAATACTAATATCATATGTGATATTAGTGTTAAGTCATATATGATATACATATCATATGTGATTCAACATTAATATCACATGTGATATTCAAATTAGTGATTTATCACATATGATTTTTACATGCAAGTTTCAGTAAGGTAAAAAAATGAAAAAACTTTAAAAAAAGTGAAAAACACGAAAATTTTTTTGTCAAAAGTATATTAAAGTGCCTACCTATAGAAAGATAATTAAATACTCGTCGTAATGGTATTTTTTTTTCGCTTAACGATTAACGGTTTGAAAAATATTTATATTTGAAAAAAAGGATGAAAATAGGTTTTTAAATTATTGAGATTAATATCATCCATTAGATCTAATAAAGATGAAGGGAGAAGATTGATCCCTTAATATGTAAATAATTTTTTATCCTCAATTGATCTTAAATCGAATATGTATTTACAGATACTTTTCACCAAAAAAATTGAATATTTTTAAATTTTTTTGAATATTTTTGAATTGTATCTTAAAAACTCACAAAAAAAATCAAAAAATTAAACTTTTGAAATTTACAAAATTTTTTTGTCAAATATATTCAAAATACAATTTAAATTAAGATAATTATATTTTGAAGATTAATTTTTTGTCAATTTTTTATTATTCAAATTATATTTTGAAACTATTTAAAATAATTTTCTTTTAAAACAAACAAAAACTTCACAAAAATTTATGTCAAAAATATTTTTTGAACATTTTAAATATATATATATATATATATATATATATATATATATATATATATATATATATATATTATTTTATTTTTAAGTATATTTTTGAATTTGTTTTGTAAATTTTCTTAATTCACATTATATTTTGAATATTTTTTAATTAAGAAAATTAATACTAATATTAATTTCCAAACCGCGAGACCGAAATCCGCAGTTTGACCAAACTATAAGGAAGCTTTTTGCAATGGACTCAGATAATAATTTTGATAATAGTAATATAATATTTTAAAAGACCAAATACCCTTCAAATTAACAGTCAACTAATAGAGTTATTGGTCAAAAGACCAAACCCGTAATGGATCGAAACTATAAGGAGAAGATCCGGTAAAAATTCTAAAGACTAAATTCGTGAAACTTGATAAATCACAAGCACTATTTATGTAATTAACTCTAATTTATTTTGGTTTGATGTAGGAATCCTCACTCGATGTCAAAAAAGATGAGTTAAGAGTTGTGGTTAAAAGTACGCCAACCAATGCGCGGAAGGTATATTTACGAAGAGTTTGTTTAAACTTGTACCGATATATATTTCATATTGGATAATAGTCGAAGCTTATAAAGGTAAAATAAGATCAAGATTTCATAGAAAGTGCTTAAACTTTTTTTTTAAAAAAAGTTTTAAACCCGTTGTATATATTACTTTAAAAAACATTTAAGTACATAAGATGTGAGTGACTCACACATCTCAACCCGTTACATAGACAATAAAACACACATAACAAGAGATTACTACTCCTATCAAAAGAAAAAACCACTAGATTAAATTTGACTCATAAAGACACCAATTATAAACTATCGTCTTAGCCAACCTTGAAGATAAATATGCATCGCGTCAAAATGCAAGTTGTTCTTTTGTTAAACCTTTAAGATCATAACCGTGATAGATATAATAATATTCATCCTCCAATAAGCTTGCATCATTTGCCCCTCCACTAGCCATGAATTGAGCAGTCTCGTCGTAAACATCCTCAACATCACTATCACTCTCTTCCACGGCCTTTTCATCATTAACAATATTACTAACCTTTCCAGCAGTTTAAGCACCCACATTCTCGATTACCTTTTCCTTTTCCTTCATCGTTTCAAACAGATTCCTTAGATCAACCAGATTTATAACATCCGAATTCACAGGTCCCTTATTACTAGAAATCGAGGCAGTATTAGTGGTATCATTTTTCGAATTTGTAGCCCTATTTTTTCATTCACTTCCTTGTTTCTTATTCGTCACGGACCCACTAGATGTAGATACAGGACAATACACAAATGTACTCTTAGTTTAAAACCCATTAACCTATCATGTTGTTTGCCTTTAATTTTACAATTTTGTACAACTTGAAATCCACTATTATGAGCATCAACATTCTTCATATGACTTGGAAAAACCACACCTTTAGGACACTCACTATCATCATGACCAAACACAATCCAACTACCACATCTTAACAATTTCCATTCATATTCCACCTTAATTGTATGAAAATAAGAACCCGATCTCTCCACATAAGGAATATCAATCACTGTAGTATCTTTTAGAAGACGATTAGCCCTTATGCCAATCAATGCACGGGCAAAATCCAACCGAACCCAAGAATCAATACACATTGTGCTTGTATAGGAATCAAGCATGATTGGTATACCTAATCTAGTGGCAATGGTACTCAATCCATCTTTAGTAAACGTCGTAACAAGAATATCATGCAATTTTACCCAAACCTGGATAGATTTTAGCTCTCCATTAACAAGCACTCGTTACGAGACCACTTTTTAAGAATAATTGGGGTATTACGTGTTAACCATGGTCCATTTTCCAATACCCCATCCCTACCTGTTTCCGAAGCAAATTTGAAAACGAAAAACCTTTCGAATTCATCATTGCTTTGACTATACCAAACTTCTTCCACACATTCTTCACATAATGTTCAGCAACAGAGAATGCAATTCTTTTGCCAAGAAAATAACCATATAATAGATTTTCATACATAACATTAGCCTTCAAAACCAAAGATAAAGGAATATGAACATCTGAACTATCACCAGTTTTAGTACATGTGTCTAGTGTACGAAACTTTGCCACTTGTTTACTTGATAAAGGATTTACTAATCTTCTGAATGATAAAGGAACATCATGTTTCTGTGACACCATTACCTCTTGTACTACATCAATTTGTACCACAATATTACCAGCTATAACCTTTTCCTTCTCCACGACATTTGTTGACTCGTTTTCAGTATTGTATACCTCGTTGCGTCTGCTATGTACATGTTGTACAACAGGTTGAGTTACATCATCAGTAGAGGTATTTTTGACCTAGGAATTAGGAACAGTTTTAGCAACCCGAGTCAGATAAAAAAAATGACCAGTTCCAGTGTATAAACCCACACGTCTACTAGGTTTCAATGATTCCCCATCCTCTCCCAATAACACGAGTTTTTCCTCTAGCATTTGACTTTCAATATCCCAAATTTTGGTAGCTAACAAAGAAGGGTTAGGACTACCATATGCATCTGCTAAACTTGGGAACTGTCCGAGCCCAACCTTATCAACAGGTTCCTTCCCATTAGTATTATTAGAATTTGACGCACACATCTACTTTTTCTTATTCTTCTTACTTCCACATCCCTCCTCCTTCTCGAATCTAAAAACCCACTCATCATGTTTATACCATGCACATATTATCCAAGCAGCCCATAAAATTCAGTCACGTTCAAGCAGAAAAAACACTTGTAGATCCTATAAACGACCCTAAAATCGATTAGAGAATAGATGACCACAATAATAATCGGGTAGATATCACCCAAAGAAAAGATTCAACTGATTGAAGCAAACCCTAATAAACTATTGTAACCCTAGATCGATACCAGGGTTAACCAATGATAAACATTTAGATTACATTAATACAAGATTAATGGAGAAAAACGGTTGAAATCAGTTAGGGTTTATTTTTCTCCAATATCGCCACTTGGGAGGAAAGTGGTGTAACTTTAAAAAGTATAAAATTTCATGTGAGGAAATGATAAGGGTGCGCTTAATTGGAGAACAAATTCTCTTATTTTCTATCTCTAGTTTTGGAAAAATTTGGAAGGAGAATTAATCTCCACAAAACACTTGAAAATATAGAAAACGCGTTTAGTTGATGTTTCTATTTTCTGTTTTGAAGAAAGGGGGGGAGGGTTAAGGGTTACAAAGGAAAACAACTAAAATTTGTTTTGTAATTTTCCTTGTTAAGTTAGGAAATAGGGTATTTGTGTTTTGCAAAACATTTTGTTGAAAAACGTTGATTTGAACGCGATCTCTGTTTTTCTTGTTTTCCACTAAACATTTTGTGGAAAACAAGGGTGTTTTCTCTCAACTAAACGCAACCTAAGTGTTCTTTATTTTTTTCATTCTAGCCCCCCTTCTCTTTCCTTCATTTTCAGTAATTGTTTTCCTCCAACTCACGATCCAACTATGATAAACATCAAGATACGATGAACATCAACGTTTACAAAAAAACTAAATAAAAAAATGATGTACCGTCAGAGTATTGATGAAAATTTGGAATGATGATTATATTTTTCTGTTGATCATTTTGGCAGAATACCAATGAACATTTTGCATTAATAAACATGTATTAATGAACATAAAATAACTTTATGAACATTGTTGAACACATATTGATTAACATAAAAAAACCGATGAGCACTCATTGATGAACATAAAAGAATTGATGACCACGTATTAATGAACATAAAAATAACAGATAAACATTGATGAGCATAAAAATAATTGACGGATATTTGTTTGATGAATGATGAACTGATGAACATAAAAAAAAAAAACTAATGAACTGATGAACAAATATTGCATATTCGAACTTTTATTTATCACAATTTTAATTTTTGTCAAAATGTTGAAGCTTTTTTGAACTACTAAAACATTTATATTATAACTCACACCTTCAAAATTTAAAATCACAAAATTTCTTCATTGAGAAATTTCATTGAACACTTTATAGGTGTTTTCATGAACACATGATTTCTTTGAAAATTTATGAGAAAACTTTATAAAACAAAAAAGACGAAGAACTGATGTTAATTTAGGGTTTGTTGATTAAGAATCACCACAGAATTTTGAATATTACAATGAAAAATTTGATAGAACCACAAAAAGGTGAAAACTTGAAGAGTTTATGTTTATTGATCTAAATTGAAAGAAAAAATTGAGAAAAATTAAAGAAAAAAATCTATCTTGAAATTAAAGCTTAGATCTTGAATTGAAAGAATTATATCTTGAATTGATGTAACTAAATCACGAATTGAAGTAATTAAGTGTAAAATTTAAGAATTAGATCAAGGATGAGAATGTTCATGAGATAATATGGTTAAAGAAATAAAAGAAGTCCTAGAGAAAAGTAAAGGGTTGTTACACACCAATAAGAATCAGGAACGATTTGTTATTGGATTCCAATGATTAGATCAACAAAGGTAATAAGAAATAGGTCAATGGACTCAAAGGATTAACAAGGGAAATGATAGTTTTTTGTTATTGAACTGAATGGTTATAGAGAGAAGTTTACATGCCAAATCAAGATTGAAAACGAAAGAGATACAACAAACTATTTAAACTTCTTTCGGGCGGGAAAATTGGTTAAGTGAGGATAGCTGTTGGAGTGTGTCACGTGCACCGCATATTACAGTGTAAACACTGTCCACATGCTCCTCACGTGTCTAACTACTATCACACACTTGAACACATAACAATCCACCCCTCTCAAATTAATCTCATCCTCAAGATTTGAAATCAAATGTAGGAAAACGCTTGTTAATGTCTTCAATAGGCTCCCGAGTAGCAACTTCCTTTGTCCCATTTTCCCATTAGACCAACACATACACAATAGCTGAGTTACCCTTTTTGGCTATCCTCCTATCCAACACAGCAATAGGCTCCACCAACCAAACTTCATCTACATTCACTGATGGCAAAACTTGTTGTACTTCACTTCTGCATTTCTTAAGTTATGATACATGAAGGAAATTGTGAATCTGAGCATTATCCGGTAACTTCAAAGCTTAAGTTACTTGTCCAACCTTTTTTTGGTGCAAATGGTGATATATATATATATATATATATATATATATATATATATATATATATATATATATATATATATATATATATATATATATATATATATATATATATATATATCTACAAATAATGTACAAAGATAAAGATATGAAGTAATGATTTGGACAGTCCCCAAATCAAATACTATACTTCTAAAAGACATTCAAACACATATCAGACAAAAACTGGGACAACACTGATCTCTGACAAAGACCAGCTCAAAGAAGCTTTGCATAGCCAACTGCCACAACTATGCTTCTTCCAAACTTTAATCCTGAATTCACCATTATGATGCACCATACCATCTAGCTACATTTCCCTTCCTCTCCCCACCTAGACCACTCAACCTGTCACAGAGTGATCTAGGGAGGAAGGAGGAAAGGCATCACTAGGAACCCATAACCCTTCCCATCAAGGGCTATGCTACTCAACTTACATTTCCATCTCTATGAATGGCTTCAGTTGATTAGGAACTGTCTCCAACCATTACCTCCTGTGACACTGAATTGGGTGGACCAGGAAGGTTCATCTTTCACACACACTCTCTATTCCACCCATCATTCACTGTCCTCCTAGGCCATATACCCTTCACAAAGAGTAGCGCTACTTTATGGTACATCTTATCCTGTTAGACCTCCTTTTCATCTAAAATAGCTACTAGTTTCCTCCCAAGGCCAAACTAGCATAGCTACTAGGACTAATAAGGTACAGTCATACAGGAATAAACTCTAAGATACAAGGAAATACCTCAATGTTTTGACTTGAAAAAAAATGATCTTTGATAAGGCAAAGCATCATTTTAGAAGAATTATGATTCAACAGAATTCCATAAGACCATGAACAACAGATTTCCCTCTAACCTAACATTCCTTTAGATACTTAAGGACATCAGCAGACATAGAATTTATCTTTATAAGAAGATCACTCATCATCATGATCCATCTGCTCCTTTAAGAAACCATACATCCAAACACCTACTGACACAACCTGCCTGTATAGTAAGTGTTCTCATCAATCATATTCTCCTCTCCAAACTGCATATTCATCTGAACTTTCCATTTATCAGCCATGTCCAAAACCTGAATTGAATGCTTAACTTTAAGGCTAGACAGTTTGAGCCTAACTTCATTTGTGATTACCTTCACCAGTTCTACTAAGTTTCTTTGAACATCAGTAAAAAGTATTTTATTTCTCTCTTGCCAAATGTGATAGACACAAGCAGCCACTACCAGTCTCCTTATTATACTTTTTATGTTCTTGTTGCACCTCATAGAACACATTTTCATGATAATGCTTTCCCATTCATAGCCAAAATTACCTTGGTCCAACCTAGTCACTAGACTGTCCCAGAATTTCATTGAGTATTGACATTCAAAAAACAGATGAAAGCGACTATCAGAGCAAACCTTACATAAAGAGCACTTAAGATCACTATATGCGAACCACTTGCATACCCTGTCTTGAGTATCCAACCTACCATTTATAGCAAGCCACAAGATAAAGGAGTGTTTGGGAATGCAGTATGAGAACCAAGTAAGACCATTCCATATAGTTTCTGTATCATTATCTCTAATATCTTGCCAAACTTTACTGATGGAGTAAGTAACACAGTCACCCTTATTTGTGATCCACATAGTACTATCCTTCATCTCCTCTGTTAGACTAGGAATTTTCACAGTTTCACACATACTATTATCTCTAGCCCACAATGGTCACTTCCATCCCTTATCACTAATCATTCCACTTACTTTCACTTTGCAATCTTCTTTATTTTGAATAGAATTCTCCACATCAAATTTTCCACTTAAGGGACCCTGCTCACACCATGTATCATACCAAAAGAAAGAAGAATTGCCATTTCCCAGTATTTTGAAAATGTGAGGCCTCATAGTATCTCTTAAGGCTAGAATTTGTTTCCACCCACAACTAGCGTTAGACTCAACTTTCACTGCTCATACACTTTGTCCCTTTAACCTCACAGTATTGATCCATTTAACCCAAATAGACTCCTTATTACATGCAATGTTCCAAAAATGCTTTGACATGAGAACTTCATTCCATTTTCCCAAATCCTTTAGCCCAAGACCACCCTGAGATTTAGGCTTGCATACTTGCTTCCAAGAGATTTTAGCCCTTCCTTTTGAACTGTCACTTTGGCTCCATAAAAAAACTTTTAAAATTTTGTCAATTTCTTTCACAATCATTTTAGGAATGATGAAGACTGAGGCCCAGTAGATATGCATTGAAGAAAGAACAGGTGCAATAAGCTGTAATCTGCCTGCATAAGTAAGCATCTTATTCTTCCAGTTGAGAATCTTTTTCCGACCTTGTCCACCAAGCATTTGCATTCATTAATACCAGTTTTCTTAGATATGATGGGGACTCCTAGGTAAGTGAAGGAAATTTACCAACTTTAAAAGGCATAACTGATAGGGTATCATTCTTGACTTGCTCCTTTAAATTTCCAAAAAAGATAGTACTTTTACTCAGATTAGGAATTAGACCAGATATTTGACTGAATAACTCCATACCACCTTTAACCACTTTCATGCCAGTGGTATCTAAACTGATTGCACTTACTTATTTTTTGCTGCATAATGATGTTAAAGACCTCCAAAACAATAGTGATAGGGTGACAAGGGGTCACCTTGTCTTAAACCCCTACCAGCTTTGAAGTATCCATGCCTATCCCCATTCACACAAATAGAAAACCTGCAGTCTTTACACAAGTCATGATCCATTGGACCATTTTGATGTGGAACCCAAACTTAACAAGGACTTTTTCCAGAAAATCCCAATTTACACTATCATATGCCTTCTTAATATCTATCTTACAAGCAACTCTTTTTGCAACTTTCTTCCAATCACACCCTCTTAACAACTCTTGGGTCAATAGAATATTATGAGTGATTTTTCTGCCAGGTATGAAAGCACTTTGATTAGGGCTAATGACTTTACAAAGGGAGCACTTTAATCTGTTTTTAATGATCTTGCTAATACACTTGTAAACCACATTGCAGCATGCAATGGGCCTAAAGTCAGAGACTTTTTTAGGGGCATTCATTTTAGGGACCAAAGTAATGAGAGTAGAGTTTACTTCTCCTAGCAGCTTTCCTGTATCAAATAACTCTTTAATAGCTTTGCAAACATCTCTTCCAATAATGTCCCACGCTTCTTTAAAAAATTTAGAAGTGTAACCATAGCTTTAGTATCCTCAATATCAAACATGGCCTTTTTAATCTCTTCATCAGTGACTGTTCTAACCATCCAATCAGCATCATTAGTATTTACTCTAGTATCAATTTTGAGATCAGTATCATCCATGTTCTGCACTTGAAAACTAGACCCAAGGAACTTTTGGAAGTGGTTCACAAATTGAATAGGCACTTGAGCGCCTTCAAACACTTCACCATCTTCATTACTGATAAATGCAATCCTGCTTCTGTGCTTCTTTTCCTTGAGAATGCTATGAAAAAATTTAGTATTCTTATCACCATCTCTCAGCCAATAAACTTTTTCTTGTTGACATAGGAAACTTTCTTCATCTTTAATTTCTACACTAAACTCTTTTAAAATATCGGCTTCAATACTTCTCAAATAAGAATTTTGAGGGTCTACATCAACTTTAACCTGAATATCTTGAAGTTTTGATCTCCAATTGATAACTCTATCATGTAAATTTCCATTTTCCAGCTTAACTTCTTCATATAGTACTTTAAAGCTCTGAGTGTCTTAACAATCTTAAACATCTCATAACCTTCAATATCAATCTGCCATTCTTTTGTTACAGTCTGTACAAATTCAGGATTGTTAGTTACAAAATTAGCAAATCTAAAAGTTTTCTTCTTGCCTGGAATAGTATGAGGAATGGTTAGGACACCAGGGCAATGGTCTGAAGTAAGATGAGGCAGAAAAAGAGCATGAGCATTGGTGAAGAGGCTCACAAACTCACTACTAACCATGATTCTATCAATCTTCTTAAGAATACCATTAGCAGGATTCAATCTACTTTGTACCCAAGTAAAGTGACAACCAATATAGTTCAAATCATCAACTTCAATTGCTTCAATACATTCTTGAAAGTCCACCATATCCGCAGTTTTACAGGAGCCGCCAGCAGAGTGATCTTTAACATTTAAACTAACATTCCAATCTCCCATACGGACCCATGGATCTCTGCTAACAATATTTTTATAGTCTTCCAAATTTTTCCATAAAATCTTCTTATCTTTACCAGAATTAGAAGCATAGATGAAGCAACAAAAGAATCTATGCTTGTGGTCCATAGTCTCAACAAAGCACAACATAGATTGGTTAGTAGCATGTACAGGCATAACTGTTACCACATTAGCATTCCAACCCACAATAATTCTACACTCTTTAGTACTTTGCTGAATATTAGATACCCAATCCCAACTACCATACACATAATCACAAATCTTCTTCAGTATGTTTTCTTTAACATGAGTTTCAAGAAGAGCACAAACAGTAAACTGACTTTCAACAATAAATCTCTTGACTTCTTTTTGCTTTTCTCTATTACACATTCCCCTAACATTCCAAGCTACTACTTTTAAATCTGTATTTATGTTATCCATATTAATTTTGACCATCCTCATTTAGTAACTACCTATTCATTCCATTCACTTCATCTGCTAGAATATTCCTTTCCATATCAGTTCCTTCTTCAATAACATTCTCCACACTTTCTGCATCAATCACGTACCTCTTTTCCCATTGATCTTTCCAATATTTAATCATCTTTTTAGACCATTTCTCAGTGATATCAACACTAGGCTGCTGTTTGTTTTCCACAAAACTGTTAACCACTTCCATGTCTTCTATACTCAAACCATCATTAGTATCAACTTTTGTGTTCTCATCAAGAACAGAAAACTTGTTTGCACTCCTTCTCAACTCTTCCATAACACTCTTATCTACATTCCAAGCTTTCTTAGGACTTTTTCCATTTTCTTGACTCTTCTTCCCCCTATCATTGTTCATTATATTGTTTGTCTTGTTGCTTTCCTTATTACTTTCATTCTGCATAGTCTTTTGCCTGAATTCCATTTTCTTTCTAGTGAATTCCTTCCTAGTATTCCCATTAAGCCCTTCGGTTCTTGTTTTTTTGATTTTTATGGTCATATTGCTTCCTAATGTTTCCATTATTAGTGACACCCCCTTGTTCCTTCCTTCCTTCATTAGATGCTACATTCTTGTATTTCTTTAATTCTTCTTCACTCCTAGGTCTTACCTTACAAGTAGCATGAGAATGACCAAATACCTTGCAGTGTGAGCATTTTGGAGGCTTCCAAGCATACTCAACATTGACAAAATTTTGACAATAAGGAACTTTTTTTATCATCAGTATAGTAGAGTTCAATTTTGTCCTTGAAATCCTTCTCAGCATTAATTTCAACCAACACTCTAGCATACCCCAATCTGCCAGAGCCTTCATTACACATTCTAGAAGGTCCATTATCAAAGGCTTACCTATACTACTAGCTACTGCACTAATCCCCTTAATACTCCATGCTTTCAGAGGCAAATTAATCAGCTTCACCCATATTTGTACAGTAGCATGATCTTGTTTTTCAATGGATATACTAGGGTCTCATTTCTGCACTAACAAAGGCTTATCTCTCACCATCCAAGTACCACTTTCCAACACCTGATTCATGCCCTCTTCATTCTTAAACTTGAACAAGTATACACCATTATGCATAATGATGTCCTTTAACCCAAATTTTCGCCACATCCTCCCAATGTTATACCTAATTTCAGCATATTGCATTTTATATCCCACAAAATAACCACGGAAAGTATACTCCCACTTCTTACTTCCTTCTTGAACTAACTCTTCTTCAAAAACTACTACATCTCTTCCATCTTTCTCAGTAGTAGGGATTAAACACAATTTATTATCAAACATGCTATTAATTCTTACAGTACAAGCAAAGCTCATACCTCCTCCATTTGTCTTACTCATATCAGAACTATTCAAGGCATAATCAGTTTTTATTTCACAATTCTTATTAACAATACCATCACACTGATTAACCATATCACATGTAGTACGATCAGAGTTTGAAGCACTTACAATATTAGGAAAAGCAGCTTGAAGAGAGGGGAAATCTTCACTAGTTTTTTCCTCAATTACTACATCAACAACATTCTTATTCTGCTCACCATTCACTTTTCCTTCCTTCAACACTTCCACACCCCCAGAAGCACCATCAGAATTCTCCATAGAAACCCCAGTTTGGTCTGTAATCTCATTGACATCTTCATTATTTCTATTTTGTCTAAAATTTTCAACTACGTGATCCTTATACTTAACTGGTACCTTGACTATTCTTTTAGAAGACCTTTTCTTCTTATTCGACATAATAGCAAAGAATAGATTGAGATAGACTCAATCAATAGCAATTCCTACTTTAGAACAAGAAAAATGGGTCACTTTTGGCGCCAAAATTCATTTTTGATAAAAACACTGAAAATAAAAAATTCAACCAGATAGAACGATGCGCAATAGGAAAATGAAGCTTTTGACTGGATTGGAATTGAAAAATTGGTTAGAAATGATACAGAAATGAAGGTTTTAATGGAATATTAATGGCGGATTTTAGGAGAGAAAGTGCGTGGGAATTTGTTAGAGGAGAGAGAAAAGAGAGAAAAGTGGGTGGGTATCACAAAGTTTTTTTGGTTAGTACTTGTCCAACCTTACTTTGTACTTAAAATGCACCATAGAACTTAGGTGATAGCTTGTGTTGTTTTGGTCCCATAATAGTGACTTGCCTATGGGGTTGCAGCTTTAAATAAACCCAGTCTCCAACTTCAAAACTCCTGTCTATTCTACATTTTTCAGCATGAGACTTCATTCTATCTTGTGCTCTTTTGAGGTGAAATTTCAAAGTGCCAATAACCTCTTCTCTATCTGCCAAGGTTCTGACAATTGCTTCTACCCTGCTTTCCCCACCCACAATAGGGTACATGGATTGGATGGGTTTGACCATAGATAATTTCAAAGGGTGTGGTATTAATGATAGAGTGATGGTTGGTGTTATAGCACCATTCTACCAATGGAAGCCACTTACTCCACTGTTTGGGTTGTTCTCCAGTCATACACCTTAAATAGCACTCTAAACCTATTCACCACTTCAATTTGTCCATCTGTTTGTGGATGATAGGCTGTGGACGTATGTAGTTTGACTTGTAGCAGTTTGAATAGCTCTTTCCAAAAAGTGCTCAAGAAAATCTTATCTCTGTATGAAACAATGGTGTTTGGCAAACCATGTAGCCTATATATCTTGTCCAAGAGAACTTGTGCAACATTAGCAGCAGTAAAAGGATGGGCAAGTGCCATGAAATGAGCATACTTGCTCAGCCTATCTACTACCACAAATATAACATCTTTCCCTTGACACTTGGGTATGCCTTCTACAAAATCCTTGGAGATGCAGACCAAATAGTAGCAGGTAAAGACAGAGGTTGTAACAGACCTGGATAGGGTGTGAGATCAGGTTTGTGCCTCTGAAAACATCACATTCTCTGATCCACTGCTTGATGTGTTTCCTCATCTTCTTCCAATAGAACAAACTAAACAACTTATGTGTGGTTGTTTTAACTCCTGAATGGCCTCCAACTGAATCTCCAGATATTTGTCGAACCAATTCAGTCCTCAAAACTTGGTCATTTCCCACCACTAACTTTCCCTTTCTCTTTAACTGCTGATTAGCCCAAGTGTAAGCCTTGTTGTGATTTTTGCCACTCTGCAAGCGCTAAATTATTTGTTTTAACTTATCATCTGAATCCCAACTATCCATAATCCTCTGGTAAAATTCAATAGGAACAGAAGAGCACGCAATGCTTAGTAATTCACCAGGATGTTGAAGTCTAGATAATGCATTAGCTGTGACATTTTCCACTCCTTTCTTATAATGTATTTCATAGTTAAAGCCCATCAATTTAGGTAACCATTTGACTTGAGCAGGAGTTGAAATTCTATGATCCAACAAGTATTTAAGACTAAAATGGTTACTTTTGATCTTAAAATGCCTATCTAAAAGGTACTCTCTCCATTTTTTCAAGGCCTGCACAATAGCCAACAATTCCTATTCATAAGTGGACATGAGGTGGTGTTTGGCAAATAGTGTTTTGCTGAGAAAGGTTATTGGATGTCCTTCATGGAGTAGTACAACTCCTAATCCAACACTAGAGGCATCTGTTTCAAGTGGTATCTCCTTTGAGAAATCAGGAAATCTTAACATTGGAGCACTCACAATTTCTTGTATAAGTTGTTCAAAGGCTGTTTGGGATTTTGCAGTCCAAGCAAAACCATTTTTCTTTAACAACTGATTCAAGGGCTTACTAATACTAGCATAACCTTTATTGAACCTTCTATAATACCCTGTTAAGCCCAAAAAACCTCTTAACTGTTTGATGTTGGTAGGGACTGGCCAAGTCATCATTGCTTTGATTTTCTCATCATCAATTGCCACTCCATCAGCTGATATGACATGTCCCAAGTACTCAACCCTGTTAGTCCTAAACATACACTTACTCCTCTTTGCATACAGTTTATGAAGCCTCATTGTTTCTAAAATAGTTTTCCAATGAGCCACATGATCTTTTAAACTATGACGGTAAATGAGAATGTCATTAAAAAAAATACCAGAGTAAGTTTTCTCAAATACCTCTTGAACACCTCATTCATAGGGAACTTATACTTTATAATTTGCTTGTTAAGTTGTCTATAGTCTACACAATTCTCCATGTATTATCCTTCTTTTTCACCATAACAATGGGAGAAGAGAATGGGCTATGGCTTTTCTTGATCACACCAACTGCTAACAGTTCTTTCACTATAGTTTCAATTGCATCTTTCTGAGTAGGTGGATGTCTATAAGGTCTAATGTTGACTGGTACAACCCCTTCCATCAAAGGAATCCTATGGTCATGATTCCTATTTGGTGATAACTCTATTGGAACAGCAAAGACATCCTCATACTTATCAATCATTGCCTGCAATTTTGGTTTAATCTGTGGTGCTATTTCAATAATTTTCATGAAACTAGCTTCTGTTTCAGAGATCACACACAATATCATGGAATGCAATTGAGTTTGTGCAGGCTGCCTAACAGCTTTCTCGACATTTTTGTGACCCAACTATTCCAGATTTGACTTCTTAGTTACCCTGAGAAACACCCTTTTTCCATTGTAATTAAACTCCATCCTGAGCTCTTCGAATTTGCAAGTCATATTTCCTAAAGTAGCCAACCACTGTATTCCCAACACCATTTCACACCCACCCAAAGGCAGTAACATGACATCAGTTGAGAAAGGTATGCTTCCAAACTACCATTGAAAGCCCTTAAATTTTGAATCACTTATCAAATTGCTATCATTAGCCATTGTCAAAGCCAAAGGAAAAGTAGATTTGACATTACACCTCAATTTCTTAGCAACACTTTTGTCCACAAAATTATGTGTGGAACCACAATCGACCAGTATATGAGTATCATGCTTCCCTACCTTCCCAATGACTCTCATGGTCTGAAAGTTGTTAGTGCCAATAAGAGCATGTATAGAGATATGTGGTGTCTGCAATTCTACCACACTAGTGTCCACCAAACTTTCATCTTCTTCCACACATTTAATCTCATAAATTTCAATTCATGCATAACCACCAATGAATACAATTGACCAGTAACTTGTGCCTTGAAACATATTTCTCATCACAGTAAAAACATAGGTTTTGAGCTCTCTTCTCTGCATATTCTTTTTGGATCAATCTTCTGTTTGGTCCTCCAATGTGAGTGTTTTGTTTAGGCGTAACAATGTTATTGGTAGTGTTTGGTAATGCTAACAATGGTTTCGAAAAATTGTTACCCACTGATCCATTGCCAAATCTTGTGTTACTACCACCATAAACACTGCTATTCTTTTTTTGACAACATGTAAAATGGCCTCTTGCAGATTTGTTAAACAAAATCATCTGCCAATGTCTTAGGTTTAAACATTCTCACACACATGTCTAATTCATTTTGCAAACCCCCCATAAACAAACTCGTAGCATGTGCTTCACTTATCTCTACCATGTTCAAAAGATTATCAAATGCATCTTCATAATCTCTAGCAGTGGTCTCATATTTCAAATTCTTAAGTTTAGACATGGGATCATCATAAACACTACCAAATCTAACCAAAATGGCTTGTTTGTACACTTCCCAATCCAAACAAACCTCCATGAATCTTAGTGAACTGTGTGTGCCATAACAAAGCCTTATCATAGAGATGAATAGAGACAAGATTTACCTTATCAATTTCAGCCACTTGATCAATCAAAAAGAGTTGTTCACACCTGAACAACCACCCTCTTACATCATCACTAGAGAATTTGGGAAATACTTATTGGCTAACCTTGTATGCCGCAATTTCCCACCTCCATTAGCACTCTTTATTTGAGTGTTTTGAAGACTCAACCCTATGATTTCAGCAGCCATTTGATCCAATCTAGTGTTCACAGCTGTCATAGCACCACCCGCCATTTGGGCTATTATGTCTGCGATGTATCTTTTAGTCTCATCATCAAAGACTAAAGGTGAACCATTAGAAGAACCAGTTGCATTTCCAGAAATTCTTCGAGCAACCACCATTGCTAACTGATTTCAAGATTCACTAACTAACTGCCCGTGTACTATATCTTGAATTTGTTTGATTATGTTACTAGTTATTACTCCTTCACCTTCCAATGAGCAATAACTAACAACTTTAACCGTTTCTTGGCCAATTTCAAGTAAAAAAAAAAACTGATCATTAGTCCAAGAATAGAGGATTTAAACACTAATGTGTTGTTCTTGTAATCGCGATGGATACTTTACAATTGGTCATGTTTCTGAACGGATAGTACACCACTAATCAAAGTACTAGTGTAGTACTATTGATTAGAATCAGAGTACCACTGTAGTACTCATAATTTCCTTTAATTTCTTGGCCGGAAATTAATGGCGGATTCTTGATAATAGGTGATAACGAGACAGGAAAGGGCTGATACCACTTTTTACACCCCAATAAGAACCAGGAACGATTTGTTATTGGATTTCAATAATTAGATCAACCAATGTTATAAGAAATAGGTCAATGGACTCAAAGGATTAACAACAGAAATGATATTTCGTTGTTATTGAACTGAATGATTACAGAGAGAAGTTTACATGCAAAATCAAGACTGAAAATGAAAGAGATATAACAAACTATTTAAACTTCTTTTGGGCGGGAAAATTGGTTAAGTGAGGATAGCTGTTAGAGTGTGTCACGTGCACCTCATGTACTCAGTGTAAACACTGTCCACATGCTCGTCACGTGCCTAACTACTCTGACACACTTGAACACATAGCAAGGGTATGTGTCAATCATCACTGGAGACTTTTTATTAGGTTAAAACTTTTTATTTGATTGCATACGAAGTAAACTTATTGAGTATATCTTTCATATGATTTAGATATTCTCTTGTTTAAAAAAACCCCAAAGTCAATGTTACAAATTATAGTTATTGCATATATGTTTTTTGTTTCGTAATAAATTTTAATCTTATGTCACGTGCTCTCGCTGATGATTTCCAATGCAAAACTTGATATTTCCTTGCTGTAGATACTTAGAAATCATTGTGCTTCCCAATCATTGAATCCAAAAGCTTCCTAGCTCGACTCCTTTCCTCGAGAATCTTCCGAATGTGCATCAAAACTTCATTTCTTCGTCATTCGTGATACCTGGCTACATATACATATAAAATACGCATCTTTTGCACTTTTGCAACAGTTATGAGTAAATATAGCCGATTATCATGCACAAAACTACCAATAACGCTACTAAAAACATGTTCATTTTAGGCGTTATCAAATTCCCCCACACTTAAGCTCTACTCACCCTCGAGTAGGTCTAACATTTGCAAAGATTGATTTCAATGGTCTTGACACTATGGTTCCAAAAAAATGTAACAATCATCCCAAAACAGATAATCGTTGGTTTGCTTTTAATATGTGAAAACTTTTAAAATGAATCAAACACTTTAGATAACATAACTAGAATACCTCACGAATGATTTAAGAATTCACTCAACACTCATATATAGGTGGGTATATGTAAATCACTCAATGCCTAGTCATGATCAATGCTTTTTACCATAAGCTTGTACAAGTATCAAAACAAAGAAAATAAATTCATCAAAGAGGGCTTTTATTCGGGTTATATCGTTAAGGCTAAAGGTTCATAAAGGGTATGGATAAGGCATGGGATGGTTTATGAAATTGGTGTTAAAAGAAAATAAAGTCAAGTCTAAACCTCCATGTTGCTAGCCATCATACAAACCACAGTCCCGTAAATGATTATTTCACCTCTTCAAATATCGATCTCCGCAAATAGTATAACTCAATTTAGCTCATTGGCTAATTAATATCCTTCATATAGCTCATTGGCTATAACCATTTTTTTTTCAACATAACAAAGTTCCCCCACATTTAGTGTAAGCATACACCAAAAAAAAATTGAGAAAGACGTCTCTTTCATCTATGATGGAGAATGGTACACACTATAAACAAAGTGTAGCTTCTTCATAATCATCAAAAACAATCTAACGTTCCAAACAACTAGCAACAAACCATTAGACATGACAAGGGTTGGCTAAAGTTTAAAGTGTAAAATCTTTTTGTATTTTTCTGGATTTTAAACAAATGAAAAGATTGGCTCAAAGGGTGTAACTAAGGGTATCTAGTGCTAAAGATGAGCACTAACAAATGGGTCCATATAAGGGTGGTTAACTAACCGATGTGGCTAGCTAATATATCATTAGATGTAAACGGAAGGCCATTTGGGTAAAATCTTACGATGCCTTTTATCACTTGAACAAATTTATATCACTCGAGAGTGATTTTAACCGTAATGCATAACTAGTACAAGTTCTAGAATCGACATAATCAGCGGCACACTCATAGCAAATATAAAACAAAAGATATGTTTTATACAAAAGAAACCTCACAATTGCGTGGAAAAAGGGCTATAATGCGTGCTAGAAAATGCTATCGAATCCAAAATGAATTACTTCCGTAATTTGGTTCAAATCAAAATTTTTCAAAAACCTCATTTTACCATTGAAATTCCCAAGTTATTTTTTTTATATTTATCAATAATGCGTGAAAACAACTAGACCATCCGGGGTGAATTCCTTCTAATTACTTGCATCAAAAAGTTATCTAAAAATTAAAAAAATGCGTATCATTTTTCATATTTTCTTCCCTCCCCCATACTTAAGTTTTGCATTGTCCTCAATGTAATAAAATGAACTTCAAAGTAAAGAAAATGGGAAAAAGAAATAGTTAAAAGATACCACGGGATAGAACATGCAACACGCATATTGGGTCATAAGAAAGCATGTGAGTTATCCAACTCCAATATTTTGACCATCAATAAGCTTTCGACACATCCATCCTGCAAACAAAAACTGCAACACACAATACACAAAACAAAACAAAACAAACCAAATGCAAATGCTACCAAAAAAAAGATAAAACCAAGCAATATATATTAATCATCCTAAAGAAATAGTTAAAGAGATAGAAATAATATTGTTTAACACATCATAACCATTGTCTTTGAAACCACAATTCACGAATGATCCACGATCACTCGTCGTCCTCGCTCATCTCGTCCCCTTCTTCATCATCATACTCATCATCATCATCACTTTCGGTTACATAGTTTTCGTCCACAATCTCCAAACGAACTCTCTTCTTCTTCTTCTTTCCTCCAACTCCTGATGACGATCCTCCAACATCATAGCTCGCTCCACCAACCTCAGGTAATCGACCATATGCGGGCACTGGATCAGGAAATGGTGCGTACCCAGGATATGGATACGGATAGGGTCCAGGATAAGAAGTGTAGGGGAAAGGATATGGTGGAACATTGGGTGGATTGTAGGGTGGCAACTCGTAATTGGCTTCTTGAGCCATGTGTTGAAAGACAGGCATTAAATAATCATTGATGTAGTTGTTTCTCAACATCATCGAGTCTCTCCACACATCCCTACATTGAATTTCATCTAAATGTTGGTTCCACTCTCCCCAACCTGAATCAAAACTACTGGACGTACCTGCTTGCACGTTCCCCATTGGTATACCTTCCTGCTGCTGTGGTGGTGGTTGTTGTTGTTGTTGTTGTTGAGGTTCAACCCATAACCCCAAGGTTTTCAATTTCCTATTCAAAGCATTCCCAAAACCTTTTGCATTCCACATCTCACTATGGCTCTCCACACTTAGCCAATTCCTCATCAACATAATACCCAAGATTCTTAGCTAACCTCCTCACAAAATGTCCTCCACAAATGTTGCTATTGCTCTTGATTCCCGGGGCCCTCCTAGAAAAATATTCGGCTATCTGCCAAACTGCATTACCGTCCTTAGTTTCCTCCAGTAACATCATAACCCATAAGTCCGGTTTCTGACATTTGTCCCTGCTTCCATACCTATTAAACGGCCCAGTCACTATCAATTTGTGAAGTATCCTCATTAATGAATTCCTAATGGTCGCGGCATTCCTCCTAGCACAAGAAGGATCTCCCACTTGATTCCAATAGGTGGGTGCACTAGGAAAGTCTTTTTAAAACCTCCGAAGCCTCGAAAAATGAGCTTCAAATAACTGATGATTAACCTCATGTGGCTCATACAAACCAAGAGCCACGCCAAAAGCCGGCAAAGTGTAAGCATGATCCCTTCCACAAAGCCTGAACTAAACACAAACTTCCTTCATCAAATTTCGAACATTCACCTTTCATTCAAAATACATGGTTGAAAAGAACTCCATACACCACTCTCAAAAGACCTCTTCATCGATGCTAAATGCTCTTTCCCATGATAAATCATTGAAAGAATCCCCATCCGCTGGGTACACATAAGATGTCCGCATCATTCCTCTCAACTCCTCTTCACAATCATACTCCGCAAACAAATCCCAATCAATCACCCTCGGAACCAAACATGTCCTATTTTGCAATTTCGATAACCTTTCCCGGAAAGCATGCTTCTCCCCATCGGTGAGATCTTTGAACTTTAAGTTGGCATTTGCTTCCGTCTTCAAGCTATACTTAACTTTCTTCCTCTCGTTCCTTTAACAAAACTTTGTAACAATCGGGTTGGTTGGAACTGGTTCCGAGCTTGAGCTACCTACAACAATTCTCTGTAGAAATCATAAATATAAGACAATATAAGTGTGTTAGAACAAACGGGAAGGTTCACGGAACCCTCTAAGGTCCACTTCAAAATTTCAAGAATTTTCAACACAGAACCTGGAACCGGATTCGGTTGCAGAGCAACCGAATCGGTTACTCCTTTTGGCCAAATCCAACCGGTAGGTTGCGTTGCGCAATCGGATCGGTTTTACAGACTGCATAAGGCTTTTGCCTTTTAAACCATTACTCACTCAAATTTTCTAAGTCCAATCCACTCCTAGACTGCATTCTAACATCCTCAATGATTTCTACATCCTTGAATTACTCTAAATTCGCTTTTCAAACCTCAAATCATTACACATTCATCATCTTAGAACTGAACTTAATAAAACCTATATTCTTCAATCATTAGTTCTAATCAAGAATGTGGCATCTATTACTCCTAAAAACACATCATCTACCAGTAGGAATCACCAATTGCAACTTATCTTGATTCACTAGCACAATCTAATCAAATCCAAAAATTTAATCATCTAGTATTCATTCCATGGTGAATCAATCAATACAATGTTTTTTGCAATGCATTCCTATACCAATTACCCACTCAATCCAAAAATATTACAACTTAATTCGAATTATAACAAAAACCCCCCAAATTGGTGACCTAATATGCAATTCGAATCAAATGCTCTAATTAAACCTTAATTGAGTTAATTGAATATAGATGCTTACTTGTTTGGGTGCCATGATGTTTTCCTACAACTTAAACAATCTTCAATTAGCTTCTCTTGGACGAATTTTTCAAAACCTAGCTGGAGAATTAGTGTGTGTGTGTGTTTTTCTGGAAAAGTGAATTTTTGGTATATATACTTGTATGCAACCGGTTCAGTCATGGACACAACCGTTTCGGTATGCATTTTGCCAAATTTTGCATTTTTTCATGTTACTTAGGCATTTACCTTCCAAGCAACAAATTTTGTACTCAAAAATCCTGTTAAAGATTCTCACAACATTCATCCACCATTTGGAAATTTCAACAATCATCTAATCCTAAAAAAAACTCAAATCATCATACTTATGAACTAAACCAAAACGTCAACTCAAACTCATAGTCATAATGCATTAACCAAATTACCTCAATCATAAGAAATAAAAATGTAAAACTAAAATGAGAAACAAAAATCCTAAATGCATCAAATCAATAAGAAATAGTTCATGAAATTCAAGTAAATAATTGCTTGTTTATTATGGTCCCTTGTCTTCTACTTAGAATTCCTCGAAATACTCTTGTCTTAGGATATCCTCACTTTGAAATTTTCCGGTCAACTCACGAAACGTTTCAAAAGTTTTGAACTTTCTCATGAATCTTCTTCCATCCGGACATAGTATATCGAACTTAACATGCCATTCTCCATCTCCAGTTTGTCTCTTGTAAGTGCTCGACCCCTCGGGTCTCCATTCCAAATTCTTAAGTTGCACCGGTAAAGAACCTAAGAAGTCGGTCAACTTCTTGTAGACTAGTATGTTTTTAAATGGGTTATAGAAAGCTTCCACCGCTAAGGCACGTTCCATTTCGTCCTCTATATAAAAATAAGGCGGAGCTAATGGTCCATACATTGGGTTTCCTTGGTTATCTCGTCCCACATCGAAACAAGTCAAATCCTCATCTACTTCCATCAATTCTAACTACTCCATAAATTCCAAAGTTGGTCCTCTTGGTTTCGGATAGTATGTTTGCCTTGAAATCCCATCATCAATAGTCATTGTGCCTCTTCCCATGTCTATAATTGCACCACAAGTTCGTAGGAATGGTCTCCCCAATAGTAGTGGTAAACTCTTGTCCACCGGAATATCTAGGACAAGGAAATCGGCCAAATACGGTTGATAGCCAATTTGCACTCTCACATTCTTCACCTCTCCCATCGCTTTCGCTTGAGAATTATCCGCCATAGTAAGCTTCGAATGATTTGGTTGCGGATTACTTAGACCTAAAGTCATAAACAATGGATAGGGCATCACATTAACACTTGACCCAGTATCGGCTAAAGCATAAACTGGTGTAGTCCCATTCACGTTTATTGGCAACACAAAATTACCCGGATCCTTCTCCTTCCGTGGCATGCCTCTAAACAAAATTATATCTCGCTCCTCCTCTGTGAGATTCTTATCTTCCAACCTAGCCCTCGCTAGCATCACCGCATCCAACTTCTTACGGTAGAGCACATAATCTTGAAGTACCTCTATCACCGGTTTCTTTTCATTAAGCTCAAGAAACTTTTGTTCTAGGTTTTCTAAAATAGCTTCTTTTTGTTTGTCGGTTAAAGGCTTGAAAGTATTTGTAGTGGGAGGTGATGATGGTGTGTAATCATTTTTGTTGGTGGTGGTGGTTGGGGTTAGTTTGTTTGATGAAGTTTTCTTCCGATTTGCTTTCCCCATTTTAACTACTTCCACCTCTTTCTCTTCCATGTTGGCACATACTTCCACTAGCATCTCGTTCACTCATTTTCCTTCTTCCAAATCAGTTATATTAATCCTCATTTCTCCCATTGCAAAATCAACTTGACACTTGGTCGTGACAAGAAAGTCTCGACCAAAACACACATCAGGTTCATCCACATTCCCTTCTTCTAACACAACAAAATCCGTTTCAAAAATGTGTCCATGAATATTGACTTTAAGATTTTTAACCATCCTTCTACCATATGCTTCATAGTCCAAGCGCACATGACCAATTTCGTCAAGAACCTTCTCCAAAATGTAGTTTTCTCCATAAGCCATATTAAGTTGCGCGTCCCAAGCACTTATTCCTTCTACGCTACAAGGCGTTCCAAACCTCATTAGTGGCGAATCAAACACCGTTAAGGTGCTTGTGTGAATACTACAACTCTTCCCTTCTTGGGAGGTTGAACTTTGTTTTCACCCGTTTCCTCCATATTGACCGTATCAATCCCCAAATCTTTCTTACTCTCTTCCAATATACCTCCAATCTTTTCCAGTGAACTTCCGGTATCCTTGAACATTTCATCCAAAGTACGAAGGTATTCCGAGATTCCGCTCAAACTATCCATACTAACTAGCTAAACTTGACAAAACAAAACAAAACAAAATCCGAATTATTAGCGTTAGAGTTAGTAAAAACAAGAACAAATTATAGAAACATACACTAATCAAGTAAAGATATTTAACAAAACTAAAAACATAAGTTAAAACTCAAAATCTAAAAATCATAAAAAATTTACCAAGAGCACCAACCGGATCGGTTGGCTCACCAACCCATTCGGTTTGTGGTAATAACTAGACCAAGTAATCTAACCGGATCTGGTTGAGGGTTGCAAACGATCGGTTGGATCGACATTTTTTTTTTTTTTTTATATAAAAACTGAATATTAATTGAAATTAAGGAATCATTTAAGTGTACTAAACTCTAAATTAATTAAGACTCTTCATAAACCAATATCAATAATTTAATAATTAAACCATTAAACTAAAAACTATATTAACTACCAATTAAAACTACCATTAAGATAATTAAACCATATAACTGAAAAATTATTATCTAATCATTAATATTAAAACTGGAATTAATCTAAAACTAATTAACTAATAATAACAAATATAAAGAAAATATAAATAAATCTAAGAAATCATTAAACTACAAGACATAATCTGTAAATAAAATCTAAAATGACAAGAATTACTCTAGGAAATATAACACAACCCACTAAGTAAACTAGAACCATGAAATCGAAAATAAAAATTCACTCCATAGCTCTAACCGGATTCGGTTGCAGAGCAACCGAATTGGTTAGCTTTTAACCAATTTTTTTTTTTTTTTTTCACCAAATTCAATTCTAATACTACCAATTTTACAGAAAATCAAAGAAAATCCCCGGCAGCGGCGCCAAAAACTTGATGTGTTACGTGTAGTGCAAGTTTTAAAAATTTATAAACACTATTTAACCGTCTAATTCTATTAACACATACCAGCAAGTATACTCGTCCGTGATAGCAAAGTTTGGTAAGTCGAGATCGTCCCAAGGGATTTTGTGTTTGAAACTGTTTTGTATGAAAAGATTCCAACAAGAAAGCTTGTCAAGGCTTCCTCAAATAGTGATGTTTATAGTGAAATTCAATAATAAGAAATATATATACTTGTGTGTAGTCTATAGCCAATCATAAATAGTGTTCATGAAGGTTTGGTGTATACTCTTGATGTGATGCACAAATCATAAGCAAATGATCCCCAACCATGGTATATGTTTGTAAAAATCATTCTAAGAACAAAAACATATAGGTAATCCTTTCGGTCCTTATCCTAATGATTATCCTTTAGAAATTCCATTTGTTTGCAACATGTTCTTATTAAATTTGTTCTTCGAATCTTTCGACCCTTCGTGATGAAAATGTTCCTAGTCTTGTTTTAATAAGCAAACATGGTGGTTGTCAATCACCATATCCCATACTAGTTTGTCACTCAACTTTTGGAATAAAACACAAGAGAAATCCTTTCGGTCCTTTTTCTTAAAACATGTTTTATCAACAAATCAAACCAAGACTAGTATTTTTCCAACAAACTCATGGATCATATATACAGCATCACATATGAGAACACTAGAATGATTAACTACATCCCAACACACAAGTATATCCCAAAACTACTCCATGATAATAATAATAACTAAACACAAATCATAACAAAGTAATTCCAATAATTCAAGAGAATAGAAATCCATAACAAAGTTCATAGAGTACCTAAACTTTTGCGATTATAAGAATAAGAATTCGTGGATTGTAGCAACCACGTGCCTCCAATCACCTAGATTCACCGTATAACTCCAAATTACCAAAACTATGGATGAGAATTGTTCTCTCCTTGCTCCTGGACGTTTTTCAGTTAGAACTAAGCTTTTGGGCTGAATAATATGGTTGGTATTAGTTTTGATGTAAACTAATACAATTTTGGTTGTGTCACACCTAGTAAACTAGGACTAGGTTCATTATATAGCCAAATATGCTTGCTCTACTGACCAAAAACGTTCCCAACAAGTTAATATCAAGAAATGATCGACCTTCAATGATTATAGGGAGTTAAGGCAACAATAAATGCAACTATGTGTAACTGCAGTTCATGCAACCGGATCAGTTGCGATGGCAACCGGATCGGTTGCGATTTGACCATTTGCCCAGCCGGATCCGGTTACGGGCCACGACCGAACGACTGGGTGTTGCTGATTTGACTTTTTGTTGACTATCTTGTTATACGCCTCATTCTTTGCTCTCGCTGATGATTTCCAAGGCAAAACTTGATCTTTCCTTGCTGTAGATACTTAGAAATCATTGTGCTTCCCAATCATTGAATCTAAAAGCTTCTTAGCTCGACTCCTTTCCTCGAGAATCTTCCGAATGTGCATAAAAACTTTATTTCTTCATCATTCCTGATACCTAGCGACATATACATACACAATACGCATCTTTTGCACTTTTGCAACAGTTATGAGTAAATATAGCCGATTATGATGCACAAAACTAACAATAACGCTACTAAAAACATGTTCATTTTAGGCGTTATCAATTATGTTGTTAATGTATTTTAATTATTAATGAAATAAATTTAGTTTATTTGAAAATTTGAAAAAAAATAAAGTTGTAAGTGGTGGGCCCCAAATGAGTAAGTTGAGGTTTGTGGAGAGTGAGGGGGAAAGGAGGTTAGTTGTGGATATTTGTTATAGTTATGTGATACCCGTGAGCCCGGAATAAAGAAGATTAGCTTCTCACGACACGTGATGCTCTAAGCAACTTTTAATGAGTGATGGACATTTCTCAAACACCCAGGAAAGATCAGTAAAATACAGCAAATAACAATGTGGCATACTATCACTAATGGAGACTGAAATACTGAATCCGAAACACTCCTCATTAGTAGGAACTTTGACTGCCATTTATTTTATATTCACCAAGCAACTAAAGATATACTGTGATTATATTTACTTTTTTGCGCGATTAATTGTATTTTTTGAATGAGGAGTATTTTAAGTCTAACTTTAACTATAAGTGTTCTACATTTAGCTTTATTATTTATATTTTTTAAATTGTTGTTTTTGTGCTTGAATATTTTGTACAATATATTTTATTATATATATTTTTTAATTTTAAATTTAAAGTATTTTAGCAACATTTAATGGAGAAATAGTGTTTGAATTTGTTGTACAATATGTTTGATTATTTGTATTGTTTGATTTTAAGTTTTAAATATTTTATTGTAATTAATGTTGGAAAAGGGCTTTGTGCATTATAACTAGCTAAGATTATGATAGTGTTTGTAATTAAAAATTGGAATCATGTGCCTTAAAGCATTCACAACAGGGTGAAATGTTGATTGACTGTAAATGGTTCCATGTGATTGGATACGGGTTTACAAAACCTAATTTCTATTCAAAATAATGAATTTATTTTTTGTATCGTGTTTTTGAACTTTTTTTTAGCGGCATTCCATGTAAAGGATGAGAGCTTTAAATTTAAAATATCGTTACATTATATTTAAAGTTTGAAAAACGAACTTCTGTGTATAAAAAAAAGGAAAATAGTCTAAAAAGTCATCCAACTTGCCACTTTTTTCTTTTGTAGGCATTTTACTTTTTTTTTTCCCTAAGTAGTCAAATACTTTCTTAATCTTTCTATTGTAGCTATAAATCTAAGGTGGCATGATCTAATCAAGAGTTAATTACATAAATTTACATAAATCGTCCCTGTGCCTCTAAACAATTACACCATTCATCCTTGAGTCAATTACATAAAAGGTCCCTGTGGCTCTAATAATTTACACATTTCGTCCTTGTGACTATAAACTTAAACTAATCCAGGCAGCCAACCACCATCCACCGCCTGCCGCCTTTTCGAGGAGGTTTGGGTCCTCTTTCAGTTTTAACGAATGAACATCATAAAATCATACCTATGGTGATATGTATGTTATGGTAAAGCATGTCTGTGATTGTCACCACCATGTTACTGGAGGGAGTTATGCAATATCGATCACCTCAAGTTACTTGAGGGAGCTTGCAACATCTATCACAAACCGGTACTTGACATCCTTCTTGATCAACCTCTCAAGAGCCTCATTTGCATACTGAATAGGAACAATATCTATGTTTGGATAGATCTCATGGGATGCAGTAGTATAAATCAAATGGGATATCGTGAGCGGTGTTAATTAAGAAGTCTAGTGATTTCTCCATTGCCTGTCATGTTATACGAAGTTTTCAAACACTGCCCGGATACAAGCTTCCCAAAACCGTTGAGTTTGTTTCCTAACACTCGACGCGCACCATTTTACGACTAGCATTTCAAGGCCGTTTATTCACTTTCATGAAATTTTCAATGACATTATTTTACGACGAAAAGTTATAATTTCATAATAAATCACTAAATGATTATCGTAGGATATCATTTCAACGTAAATACATGTAAAGTAATTTAAAAATGGTCAAGACGTTATAAGATTATTTTTCGACGATAAGTATTATTTTCAAAAATTCACAAGTGGTATAGATATCATACGAATTGCATGCATAACATTACATCATAACTTATAATAGAACATATCATTCATAATAGGTCACGGTCAGAGGTTGCGCCTCATTTCAGTATTGTCATCATATCATCATAATTATTGCAACAGGTGAGTTTTCATAGCCCCGATTTATTCAAGTTTATACTTATTTCAAACCTACGGGGGAGAATACATTTCACATCATTTTTATTACGATGCCAAGTATATCAAATTCATTACATTGCTTAAGTTACTTCATTGCCAATTGAATGTCCCCATTTCACGAATCATGAACCGTTAATTCCGAAAGAAGCTAGGGTGAGTGGATAGATCTATTGAGGTGACTCCTCCATCCGTGTTGGTAGTTCCAAGCGGTCAGCGGATGCATTTCATTTCTTTATCATTATTGAGTTGTTTGGCAAAACACTCTGTTGAAGCGAACATCATGAGCAGTCGACCGGTGTCATGTGCTTATAGCAATTGTAACATTTTTATGTGACATATTTGTCATACATGGCCTATACTTGTGGTAGTCGTATAAAACGTTTTACATGAACTCTATGAACTCACTCAACCTTTGTGTTGACACTTTTAGCAATGTATTTTCAGGTAACTAAGGCATTCACATCATGGCATGCATGTGGACATATCATAGAGTCGCGATGACGACGCACCTCACATGGGATTTTTCTACTTTAAAAACATCGTTTGACTTGTATCAAACTTATTTTCCGCACATGTTGATTATCATTTGGGACCTATCTTTGTAACTCTGAATGTTTTTAATATATCAAACGATGTTCTTTTCAAACGACACTTTAGGTCGTTCAATATAACTGTGATTGTGGTGCTATGACAGTCAACCCCCAGGTGTTCCATTCCGCTGTAAAACAGGTAATTTGGGGGTGTGACACCATGTCATCTACTTCGACTTGTTTCTGATCCTCTTCAGTGTATTCTGATTCTTTTGAGCACGAACAGATGGTGGGACGGGAGGTGTTGCATCAGGATCTTGAAGGGTCCATTCGTAATGGATTGAATCATCAATTTTCCATTAGGTTTGGTCTTGATGTAACGAAGCATACGACTTGTCCATTGAAGATAACCACCTTTTTCCAACATAGGAGGACGGTTTTCAGCACCGGCTGCATGAATGTCTTGTTGAGTTGCCATTGATGAAGTTATGATATGATAAAGTTGATGTAGGATCGATTCAACGATAAAGGAGTTGTGTTTGATGAAGATTAAGCTCGGTTGTTGTAGTGAAAATTGGGTCTGAAAACTTAAAAACCTCAATAACTTCTTTTCGGAGCGTTTTTAGGACTTGAAAGGTGACCGTAGTTCATTTGGCGTGCCAATCTCCTCATTCTCACGGTCGTTTTGATGGGAAGAACGCTGAAAAAGGAGTTACGGTTCACAAGTTATGGCCATTTGAAGTTATGCTTAAGATCTTACTCGTAAACCTGTTCTTAGGTGATTGAATCCAAACCGTCAAGTTTATCACACAAGTCAACCACTTGTGAATGGTCAACCGTAATAAAATTCAAACAGTCTAAAACCAATGCAATTTCCCTTGGAATATAGTGGATTCTCGGGTCGTTAAGTCCCACGGAGGATTAATGGTGTTTCAAAACTTCAGATTGAATGGGAAAAGGTGATGATTTGGAATAATTATACCTAAAGAGAAAGTTTGTAAATTACAGGGGCTTAAATGCAAATTAAAAAAAAATTTAAAAAGCTAATTTCTATTAAATAAACGCTATCACTATTTTTAAAGTTGGATTTTCTTGATTTCTAAAACAAAATATCTTAAATAAACTATTTTAATTGAAGTGTAAACCTAAATTACCTAAAAACGTGACCTAGAATGAAAACGCGCGTTATATGTAAAAATTACGCAGTCTGCAAGTAAAAGCGTAAAATTTGTAAAATAAAAGTCCTACGAGTGTGAAAACAATTTTCTTACTTACTATATGACAAAAGAAAATTTTAGAAAAAGATTTATATTTTTTGACTTTTATATTTTTTATTATGAATTAAATACTATTTTAAACTAATTAAATGATTAAAAATACTAAAACTATTTAGAAAATTCTGAAACTTTTTTATAAAATACTTTATAAAAATACAAAGCTAAGAAAAATATAAAAGGTGTGAAAGCTTGTTTTAATAAGCTGTAAATAAGCTAATGAACTCGTATAAGCTAAAATAGAAAACAAGGGCTAAGGAATAAATAATGCAAAGGATAACCAGTCAAAGACCCAAGGGCAACTGGTAGCGTGTGTATGTGGTGAGCTGGGTGGCCAGGGTTCGAATCCCAGCACTGGCTTTTTTATTTTTTATTTTCTTTTTGGATTTTTTTTTTTGGAACTAATTAAGCTAATGATATTAAGCAACTTTTAAAACTAAAACTTTTTATAAAATCCACTAATAAGCTCAGAATAAGCTTATGTATACTAATGATGGAGCTTTTGGCTTTTTAAAAGGATTTTAAGCTAAAATAAGCTATCAAATAAGCTAATCAAAAGAAAACAAAAGCGAAATAAGATTAAAATAAGCAAAAGGGCGGTAATGAGTAAAATTTACAAAGAGTAGCGATAAGCTTATGATAAGCCAATAAGCACTTGTCTCGAAACCGAGTAGCAAACAGGCCTAACTGACCAACTTCCAGGCCTTGTGGGGCCCACATGAGAGATTGGAAGTCCAAACAAAAAGTGAATCCAATAAGCTGATCTTATTGGCTTTTCAAAAAGATAAAGCTTTCACTGTGGTGTTCACTAGAGATCTTATAATGAGCTTATAAAAAATTTTAAAACACTGAGTGATCAGTGTACTTATATGAAATAGACAAAACAAAAAGCCACTAGCAGGCTTATCAAATAAGCTAGAGGTTGAAAAATAAGCACTAGAACTTTAAGACAGCTAGGTTAGCTACTCAAAAAGCTAAAGTATACAAGCTGAGCCTCACTAATAAGCTCTTGATGAGCTTGTGAAATAGACTAGCTCAACTGTGCACAGGGGAGATTTTCAAGAAAGTACTTAAAAGAAGCTAGGAATTTAGCAGTTTAATAAGCTATCTAGAAATTATAAAAAATGCCATGATAAAGATGAGCAACTATATTTTAATATTTAAAAGCTCAAATCTTGAAAGCTGAAATTAAGTCCTATAGAAAATTATCTATTTTATTCAAAAACTGCACATAAGAAAATTTGACTTTTTAAAGAAATGGACTAAGTTGACTTTGATGAGATTATAATGATCCTAGATGATCTAATTTGATGTATTAAGCTAATATGAGACTAATTTAGGCTAGATAAACAGCTTTTAAACTAGTATGCATGATTATGCAATCTAAATTTCTAACAGTGAACAAGTAATGTGAGATTAAAAATGATTTTGACTTTTTATTAAACAAGGACAGGTTTTTATGGTTTCTATGAGTTCTTAGATCCTATTGTGACTTAGAACAACAACAAACAACAACACTACTGGCCTCTATCCTAATTAACTCAGCAAATCCAAACACCCTTTTAACAAGCTGTTTTGAAGATTTTCAAAGGATTCCAAAGATTAATACCATGAAACTGATTTAAGATTTTATATTATTACTTAATAAGACTTTAGAAGCATTTAACAACAAAAATAACAACATATAACTCAAGAATGACAATTAAGCTATTATGACTGTCAAACTAAAATTTTTAACAACTACAAATTAAAAAGAACAAGCCTACTGTTTTAATGCTTATTTCTAATTAACTATAACTCAAAAACATAAATATACAAAGATCTAAGCTTTAAATTACTTATATAGTTAAATGCAAAGAATGCTTATAAAGGGCTTACAATTGTTTTCCAGCCAAAGACCATGAACTAGAAACCAAGAACACTCCTAATAGCTTTCCACAAAGCTTCTAAACCAAGAGCAATCAAAAGATTACCCTGCTTCAGCCTTTTGCATCATCTTAACTTTTTTTTTCCAACTATTTTTTTAGTATTTTTTTATATTTTTGAATTTCAACTCTAAACTGAATTTTAAGATTTTAAAAAGCTTATAAGAGCTTTAGAGGGAGCTTATATGAGCTTTATAATTGCATAACATTAACTACAAACAACATTCACATGAACTTGATATTTTGAACTTGAAAATTGGTATAAACTGAAAATGACAATGAAACTTGAAATTTATTATTGATAAAGGTTCACATACACTCAAAAACACTTAAACAAGTACTTGAAAGTTTAAACTTACACTGGAAAGCTTGAATTTATTAAAACGACATAAGTAAATTAAAATTACACTAGTTATCCTTCCACATTGCTTCTTATCCTCTTTATAATGATCTTTTTAACTCTGTCGACATCCCTGAGACTTTCCCACCTCATCTTGGCCATTGAATCCTTCCAAATCATCAAAACTGCCATTTGTCAATTTTGGCGCCAAAAGTCTTTTGAGCAGGTTTTATCAATTAATGCATTTTGGTGGATGTGGAGGTGTTAGGGGGTTGTTAAACAGCTGTTAGGGGTGAGGTGGAAAGGTGAAAACAGCTCTGGTTTTGGTTTTGAGGAGGTGTCTGGTTTGGCGGGATTTGTGTGAGAGGGATGTACAGTGACTGGGTTTGACTTTTGTTGACCGCTGGTATTAATATGAAGGGGGTTCAAAATGGGGGGTCACAGGATAATGACAGGGGGTTCTTTTGGGTTTGGCTGGGGTAAAAATACAAAAGGGTCAAGTTTGGTTTTGTTATTAATACAAGGACCATTCATGTAATTTCTGCCAAGTTGAGGGGCTGAAATTGCAACTTTTCCAAACTTGTCAAAAGGACCAAATTTGCCAATCTTTAATAGTACAAGGACCACATTTGATTATTTTCCATTTTTAAATATCCAAGGACCAATTTTGACACTTTTGTAAAGTTGAGGACCTTTTGCCATTTGCCCAAAGATTCATTCAAGGACCATTTTGACAATTTAGAATATTTCGGGGACCTTGAATGATAAAACTTCATATTTTTGGATTCGAGGATTAGATTTGACAACTTTTGAAACTTGGGGACTAAAGCGCCAATTATGCAAACTTGATACGTTTTCATCGATTTTGGAATTTTTGCATTTGAAATACATAAAACACTTATTTGTGATATTTTTATCATTTTGATGCATTTCTGAGTGTTTTCAGATGATTTTGCAGATTAAAAGGTACAAAAATGATGAGTATTTAGACACTCATCATTAGGCGTAAAATTTGAACCTTAAGCGTAAAATAGTGACCTTACGCGTAATAATTAATTCTTAGGCGTAAGAATATCCTTATGCGTAAGATGCTAGTCTTAGGCGTAAAAAATATCTTACTCGTAAGATTTAATGCTTATGCGTAAATCACAGTCTTAAGCGTAAGATTTAAATCTTATGCGTAAAAACTTGCTTACGCGTAAAACAAGAATCGTATCTCTCTAACTTATCCAAGCTAGTGAGATTTCACAAGTCGAAGTGTTCCACAAACTTATCCAAGTGAGGGAAGCACTGAATCACCGTTGTTGCACAAAGATTCTTTAACAAATTCTTATGCGTAAAACCTTATGCGTAAAAAGAGGGCTTTGACTTTTTCTTACGCGTAAGTCGAGGGTTTTGACTTTCTGTTCTTACGCATAAAAAATTCCCAGATTTTCACACGATTTCTAATGCACTCACAGCTTCCAAAACACTTAAATAACAAGAAAGTATTGACCTTTAACACCCAAAGTGTTTTTTCTGCTTATGCGTAGAAACGAACAACCCAATACATACGAGTTTAAAATTGAAGAAAAACACGTAAAGCTTCGAACTTTTTCCAAAAACTAGAATCTTTAACACTCTAAATACCTTAAAACATAAGAATCTTGAAGATTTTAGTGCAAAAATTAAAGTTTTAAGCGAGACAACTTTGAGAACGAAACTACGCGTAACAACACAAAAAAAACTTCAACCAAAACACTCCTAAGCCATTGTTAGGCGATTGATACCAATTGTAGGACCTTGTTTTACACCAACCCTACGCGTATCCCACCTTATCACAAGATGAACACACGAATCAAACACAAGCACTATGCGTAAATGAAGAAAGAAACAAAGATGAGAAAGTTGGTGACTTAACAATATGTTATGCGTATAAGATGAAACGAAAACTTGTTATTCTTGAAAGAGAAACACACACAAAACACACTCATGCACACACCTCAAATGACTCATTTGAGGTGTATTTATACTACAAGTACTAGGCGCCCTAATGGGCTTTCTATGGGCCGTGAGATGGGCTTGGACATGGATTGGGTTACATGAACTTATACAAGGCTAGCTTAACATAACTTTTAGCCATTTAGCTTAGCCCAATCCACGAGCCCGTTGACTATTCTATCACGATATCTAACACACGTTACAAAGTTCCTAAATGTGAATGACCATCACTTCTAATAAAAATGTTACGGCTAACAGTTGATGTTTTCAATATCAAGTCGTGTTGGAGTAATTTTTTGTTTGAGTTTGTTTGTGGTCCTTTTGTTGGCAAGTCATGTGGGATTCTTTGTGTTTGGGACACAACAATGTTTCGTAAGCTAAACTCAACAATATCTGATTATTTTATTGCAATTCAAGGTGTTTGGATTCCTAATGGTAAAAGTCTTCTTATTATTTCGGTTTACTCCCCTCAAGAAAGTTCTGAAAAAAAAGTTATGGGATTATTTGTATTATGTGATTGATAATTGGAATGGTGAAGTAATTATTGTGGGGGATTTCAATGAAGTTCAACCGTCTGAAGAAAGATTCGGGTCTATATTCAATAAGCAAGGTGTTGACGTTTTTAATTCTTTTATTTCTTTGGGAGGTTTGGTGGATGTTCCTTTGGGAGGTTGTTCGTTTACATGGGTTCATAAGTCGGCTTAAAAATGAGCAAGTTGGATAGATTTTTAATATCAGAAGGTTTAATGGAGTCTTGCCCGAATATGTCTGCCAGCACTTTAGATAGGTACTTGTCGGATCACAAACCTATTTTTTTACGGGAGGTTTTTATTGATTATGGTCCCGTTCCTTTTAGGTTCTATCACTATTGGTTTGAATTAGAAGGTTTTGATAAATTTGTGGAACAAGTTTGGAATGATCCTTATGTTTCGGACTCGAATGCCATGTTACGTTTTATGAAGAAGTTGAAACTTCTAAAACTTAAAATCATAACTGGATTAAAGTCAAGAAAGAGAGTTTAAATAATCAGAAGGATCATCTTCAAGGTATGTTGTCCGATATTGATGTGGATTTAGACAAAGGCGGTATTAATTCTTCTATTCTTAACAAACGTGCGAACATCATAAAGGATCTCCAAAATTTGTATAGAGTAGAATCTTTGGAGGCGGCTAAAAAATCAAAGATTTTATGGGCGATTGAAGGAGATGAAATTCCAAATATTTTCATGGTATTCTAAACAAAAAAAGGATTCAATTAAGTGTTCATGGTATCTTAGTTGATGGTGTTTGGATTGACTCTCCGAGCGTGGTGAAGAATGAATTTTATATGCATTTTAAGAATCGCTTTGATCGTCCCATGTCATCTCGTTTTATTCTTGACATGAATTTTCCTAATACTTTATCGGTGGATCAGAGGGATGATATGGAAAGACATGTTTCAAAGGATGAAATTAAAAGGGCTGTTTGGATTGTTGTTTAGACAAGTCCCCGGGTCCCGATGGCTTTATGTTTGGTTTTTACCGTAGATATTGGAGTCTTATAGAATATGATGTCAACGATGTTGTCTATTATTTGTTCCACCATGGTACATTTCCTAGAGGGGGTAATTCTTCTTTTATTGCTTTGATTCCTAAAATGCAAGATGCTAAAATGGTTAAAGATTTTAGACCGATTAGTTTAATTGGAAGTTTGTATAAAATAATTGCTAAGATTCTGGAAAATCGGTTAGTTGGTGTGTTAGGTGAACAGGTGAGTGAAGTGCAATCTGATTTCGTTTCCAATAGGCAAATTCTTGATGGGCCATTTATATTGAATGAGTTAATTCGATGGTGTAAGTTTATGAAGAAGCAACTTTGGTTTTTAAAGTTGATTTTGAAAAGTCATATGATTCGGTTCGATGGGACTATTTAGATGATGTTTTAAAGAAATTTGGTTTTGGTGATCGTTGGTGTAGATGGATTCAAAGCTGCTTATCTTCTTCTAGGGTATCGATTCTTGTGAATGGGAGTCCTACAAATGAGTTTTAATTCCAAAAAGGTCTTAAACAGGGTGATCCTCTTTCGCCATTTTTATTTATATTAGTTATGGAAAGTCTTCATTTATCGTTTCAGAATGGGGTTCGTGAAGGCATGTTTAAGGGCGTCTCCATTGGGTCGATTTTTTATTTATCCCATTTGTTTTACGCAGATGATGTTTTGTTCATGGGACAATGGAGTGATTCAAATATAAATATCATTGTTCAAGTTTTGGAATGTTTCTTTCGTGCTTTTGGCCTTCGGATAAATATGCAGAAAAGCAAGCTAATGGGGATAGCGGTTGATGATGATAAAGTGTTGCATGCTTCCCACTCGATTGGTTGCTTGACATTCACGACTCTGTTCTCTTATCTTGGCGTAAAAGTGGGAGGTATGATGTCTCGTACTCAAGCTTGGGAGGAAGTTGTTAACAAACTGGTGACTAGGCTATCTAAATGGAACATGAAGACCCTCTCTATAGGTGGACGTTTAACTCTTATTAAATCGGTGTTAGGCTCGATACCAATATACTATATGTCTATGTTCAAAGTTCCTTTACAGGTGTTAAATAGAATGGAGGGTATTTGTGGTCGTTTTTTCAATGGGGTGGACGTTAAAGAAAAAAGATTGATGTGTGTTTCCTGGAGAAACGTTTTGGCGCCTAAAGATAATGGGGGGCTTGGAGTGTCGACTTTTTATGCTTTGAATCGGGCTCTTATGTTTAAACGGGTTTGGTGATTTAGGAGTGATAATAACTCGCTATGGGCTACGGTTATTAAGGTGTTGTATGGTGAGAATGGTTCTCTTGGATCTTCATCTAAACATGCCTCAATTTGGTTGGATATTGTTCGAGAATTGGAAAAGCTTAAAAACCGCGGGATTGACTTACTTGATTTTATTAAGAAAAGAGTGGGTAATGGTGAGAATACTCTTTTTTTAAGGATGTTTGGAAGGGAGATGTGTCATTTAAATCTTTATATCCAAGAGTCTTTGCTTTGGAATCAAATAAGAACGTTACAGTGGCGCATAAGTTGGTTCAGGAAAATGTAGGGATGTCTTTACGGCGTTTTTCAAGAGGTGGGGTGGAGTTTGAGCAATTTAATAGTTTGTTGGAAAATTTAGAAGGTTACTCGCTTCCTGTGATGCATGACAGGTGGGTTTGGTCTCTAATGGGCTCGGGTGAGTTTTCTGTTACTTCAGTTAGGAGATATATCGATGATCATATGTTATCTGATGTCTCTTCTAAAACTAGATGGTTAAAAGCGGTTCCTAAAAACGTTCACCTTCATGCTTGGAAGGTTAAGTTGGATAGTTTGCCCACTCGGTTTAACTTGTCCCTTAGAGGACTGGATATTCAGTCGATTTTATGCCCGATTTGTGGTAAGGTTGCTGAATCCACGAGTCATATTTTCTTCTCATGTTCTATGACACGAGATATTTATCGGAAGATTTCTACTTGGTGGGATTTCTAGTTATGGGAGGTTTCTTCGTTTGAGGAGTGGAGGATTTGGTTGTCAAATATTCATCTTCAAGGTTTTCGCAAGGAGGTGCTAGAAGGAGTTTTCTATATCATATGGTGGCTTGTTTGGAATTTTCGAAATAAGCTGACTTTTTGTTTGAGTTCCCCTCTTAAGGTGACATTATTCGATGATGTAGTGGCTCGGTCCTTTTCTTGGTATAGTTATAGATGTAAGCTAAATGTTAGTTGGACTAATTGGGTGAAAACCCATCCTTTTTATTTTGTAATGTTGTTTCTCTAGCGTCTTGCTAGTTTTTTTTTTTTTTTTTTTTTTTTTTTAATCCGCCGTTAAAAAAGAATTTTATTAGTGTGTTTGACATGGCGAGACACCCCCAGTTCCGGAACCGTCTGCACCAATAACACGTTGTGAATTTATATATTGTACTACCTGCCCCATGAGAACATGTACGATGATGTGTGCTCAAAAGTGACTGAGGCAAATTAAATGCAATTCCTGAAAGTGCGTACGTAATGTTTGATTAATTTACTCGCAGGTGTATCACGCAGTATCATTACCAGGTATAAAAAAGAATATGTAGTTGTATGCACGTTCAAGTTTGTATGTGAACTTTATTTGTCAAATTCAATATCTCCAACAACTTTATTTTGTACATGTTTATAAGGGTGCACCGTTTTTTCATCATCCATATTTTTACTTATAAATATGTGAGACATAGTGACCCTCTTTTACGTATTGCTAAAAGCATGTAAAAACAAAGTGTACGTGTACATGTACAAAATACATGTTTGTTGTATACAGTGGCGGACCCAGGAAAGAAACCAAAGTGGTTGCCTTCTTTAATCGACAAAAAATTTCTAGTCAAGTCAGACAAAATGAACATTTCAATTTGTCGAGTCGGGTCGGTACAATTAACTCGCAAGATCGAATAAATAAAAGCCTTTTTATACATAATCAAAATCTTTGTTTTAAACAAAGTCAAATGATTAAGATGATTTTTTTTTTTTTTTTTTGATAACTTTTAAAGGGTTTACAAGTTTTGAGTGATCTACATCAATTAGTTGGCAAAATTTATATGATGTACAACTTCTATTAGTTGATACTAATGTTGAGATTTAACGAAAGCAAGAAACCGACTTTCCACACAATTCAACGAACCCTCTCCAAAAACCCTAAACTTCTCTCTCTAGGGGCGATTTCCGGCTGCCATATCCCTAACAAATTCCGGCCAAAATTCTTCACGCTTTCTCCTTTAATTCTTCTGGATTAATTGACAAAACATTCTGATTTGATTTGTTAGGGATTGGAGTCGGTTCTTTATTGAATATTCATTAAATCGTTACCTATTTTTTTTTTTTACAGTCGCCACTTCTTATTTTTATTCATCATCAATCCTATAACGCCTCTCTACATCAACCAATCTCTGATTGTTTGATTGTATGCAATCATTTGTGGGTTGTATTCGCATAAGGAGTGTTGTGTGGTTATTTATGGTTTGCCGAAACCCTAATTTTGTTCTTTGAATCGATTTAGGGTTTGTGGTATTTATGGTAATCAAACCTGATCCCTATTCGTTTTTTTTGCGATTTTAGGGCTTTTTCAGGAACGAAACCATTTGTTAGGGTTTTATATTATTCGGTTTGATTACTTCTGTCTGGTGATTGGTTTTGCTGCTCGTTCAAGGATATTTTTTTGATGCAAGTTGGATTTAATCAATCCATTTATACATGAATGTCGATCTGATGATCGTGGTTGTTTTAGGAATGTGGTATACGTCGTGTTTATGGGTTGAGAGAGTGAAGGTGTTGCTGTTTTGATTCACAAGATTTGGTCCTATTGTTCATTGTTTGGATCTGTGATCGATTGCAGGTGGTTAGGGTTTGGAAACTCTTGGATGTTAGTATTTTTTAGGGTTCTTTATTAAACCCTAATGATCGATTGGTGTGACTTGATCCTACACGTGTTCTTGTTTATCATATCAGTTGGATCAGGTCTTGTTTTGGTGCTCATTCGATCTGCTGGTTAGGGTTATTAACCCATGGTTCGTTGCATGGTGCCCTTATTCATGTTGTTCTTGATTCTACATGGCTGTTTTGAAAGGGTGATCATGGCATGTTCGATTAGACCATGATTATTTTCAGATCCGATTTGCAACAGTTTCCACTCGTATTAGGTTATTAGATTATGCATTTAAATTGTGACGGAGGGAGTATTTAAGACGGAGGTATATCCAATTTGCAACGGTTTCCCTTCGTGTGATTTCTACAATTAAATTGAGACGGAGGGAGTATTTAAGTAAAAAGGACCTCTTGCACAAAAATAATGTTCAAAGGACCATTTGATAAACCAATGTTTTATATATCCAAAAAAAGATCTTGAAAAGTTGAAAGTAACTTTGGGACAAGTAACACTTACCTTCCCATAACCCAAGACAAAATAATAGTATACGGTAGTAATTATAGTTTTCACTTCATCTTCTCCAAATTATTTCTTCTCTCTTTCTCCATCTTCTTCAACTTCACATATACATTTTTCATATTTTCACATGTTCTTTTCTCTTTCTTCTAACTCAGTTTCATCTCAAGGTAGTTCCTTATATTTTTCTAAGGTAGGTCCCAAAAAAACTCGCATATAGCTTGTAAAGGATCACGGTTTCTAAGGTGGTTCCCGGGCACCACCTTAATACACACAAGTCTGCCTCTGGTTGTATATATGTAGTACTTGTAGATAGTGAAGATTTATTTTATATTTCTTTTTTTAGTTGAGAAATAATAGACATAGTTTTTTCTAACTTGTGTCTTCATGATATTTGTTAAACATAATTAATAAACTTAAATTACCATGTTTAAATGTCAGTGTGCGTTAATAATTTTTTAAATCTTTTCTAATTACCATAATTAACTTTGTTTTTATTTAGAAACAGTTTTATTATAAGAAACAATTTATTTTATTTAATGTTTTTAAACAAGTGCCGTGGTGGCCCATATTAGAAATAGTAGACGCATATGAAACTTGTCACCCTACGGTATGAGTAATAAGCAAGAAAACTAGGTGTACCCTAATAAATTTGATATTTTTACTACGTTCTTATATCTACAATTTTCTCATTTTTAAGCATGTATTCACTTTTCCAACAGAAATAATATCATCATAATTCTATATTTCTGTCGTGCGCAATTGTGATAGTCTAACTTCATTATTCGGATTTTGAAATAAAAGAACTCAGCATAATTTCCGGCATGAGCAACTCAAAAACTCAATGATTAACTACCCTCACAACTTGACCATGATCATATTAATTAAGAAAATTATGTGACTAACCACATTGACAACTAGATCATATAATTAATCTTTCGTCACGTTAACAACTTGCATTTATAGTCTCGACAACTTGGTACACATTCATTCATTTGTAACCCATATTGTTTTTTACCTTCTTAATATTTACTTGATAAAACAGAAATATGTCAACTTCAATCACCCAGTTTAATCACTTACGAATCCCACTTGATGAAATACAGAAAGCCACCAACAATTTTTCTGAAAAGAATATAATTGGGAAAGGTGGATTCGGCAACGTCTACAAAGGGCAACTCTTGCGCTCCGGGGAGTTGATAAATGTTTCCGCCAGGAGGTTAGATCGTAGTCAAGGACTAGGAGACATTGAGTTCTTGACTGAAGTTTCTGTGCTTTCAAGTCTCAAACATACAAATATAGTCTCTCTCATTGGGTTCTGTGACGAAAAAGGTGAGAAGATAATCATAAACGGCCATGAGGCCAAGGGAAGTCTTTGCATGTATCTTAGTGATCCAGCGCTCACTTGGATCCAACGATTAAAAATAAGTATTGGTGTTGCACAAGCAATAAGTTACATCCATTATAAAGAAGGACGTAATTATTCTATTATACATCGTAACATCAATAGCTCCACAATTTTATTAGATGATAATTTTGAAGCTAAGTTATCTGGATTCGAGTTTTCCATAAAAGATTCAGTGGATCGGATGGAGCGCTATATTACTTCTGAAGTCATTTTCACTCAAGGTTATATGGACCCAGAAACTATAAAGAGTGGGGATGTGACACAAAAGTCGGATCTCTACTCATTTGGGGTCCTTTTATGTGAAATTATGTGTGGGAGGAAAGCATTTCTTCCAAATGAAAGTGAAGATTATAAGTTTCTAGCTCCATTGGCAAGACTTCATCTTCTAAGCGATACGAAACAGGATATAATCAACCCTGATATATATGATCAAATGTCTCTGGAGTCATTAGAGGCATTTGTAATGGCAGCGTATAGTTGCATCTTCGAGGAGCGACAAAAACGCCTAAATATGAACATGCTTCTCTTTTTCCTTAACGATGCATTGGAAAAACAGTTGCTCTCAGTGAATCCTGTAAGACCACATTTCCTTTTTCATTAGAGTTTTCTTTCATTATTCTGTCAAAATAATTTGACGTATAAGAGTAATAAAAAGCTGATAGAGATCACGAGTGTCATTTAATATTTACATTAACAATTTGTTATTTGTTTTATAACACATCAGGGTTATTTTATATATACCACATGAAACTGTTAGCCCATATACTCATATTAGTGTGTAACGGGCTCTAGCCCGATATCTAAAATATTCTTCATATTTGTATATATATGTACGTGGACTTAATTAGGTAGTGTTTGATTACGACTTAATTGACTTAATATGAAAAAAACTGAATTTATTAAGTCATATGAAAACTGTTTGTTTGTGACTTAATAGAGAAAGATGACTGAAAATATTAAGTAATAAAACTGAGGGTGTCTGCATTAAGTTATCTTTTAATTAACCGTGACTTAATATAAAATTTTAACAAACAAGCCCTTAGTATTCAAGCATTCAATCAGTAATAATCATTCCCTAAAACCGAACACGGTATCACAGAATAATATCACTTCCTAAAAAAATTTATCCAGCCCGCTCCTCTAAAAACTTACCCATCTCTGCATCGATCTTCAACAATTGTCTGTAGCGATCTTCAACAAATCTCTTAACTGTGTTGGTGATTTGTGCAACGGTTACAAATCCACACGTGGTTGTTCTCTTGGTAATTCGTGCTTTAGGTCACGATTCGTGGTTTGGTGTAGTGGTGATCGTGCATGGTCAAAGATCCCTACATCACGTTATAGTTTGTTTTTCAAGCCTGTAATACATCACTATACTTGCTACATATATTTACCCATCCATAGTTTCTCATATCCGAACCAAAACCCTAAATAACCTCACCATATTTTTCGAATAACCATGACAGGAAACAACAATTCCTCCCCCCCCCAACCATGCCTCTTTCCGAGAAACTATCCCAAGTCACTCACCATCATTTACTTGGGTTCTCGTAAATTAGATCTTGATAAATGGAACTATGGGTCGTGGGCTTTCTTTTTTGAGCAATTGTGTAGTGGTTATGAGGTGTTAAAGTACATCCATGGCTTCCCCAACGATGCATCCGGAAGCATTCCTAACCCCTTACTCTAGAAGAACTTAAAGCTGATATAGTGTTGTCTTGGATACTCACAACCCTCTCGGAAATTCTCCAAGCAAGGTTGGTGGTGGGCATACGGTCCGCTAAACACGCATGGGATCTCATAACCGAACTCGTACAAGAAAACAAAAGGTCTCGTGTCATTGCTTTAAAAGCCGAACTTCGTACTATCAAACTTGGAGATATGAGCATTGACGCATACTTCAAGAAAATTGAGTCTATGGCCACGATTCTCACAAGCATTGGATCCCCCGTCAATAGTGAAGATGTGGTTACTTATGCACTTAAAGGGTTACCGGAAAAATATGATCATGTTTGCGGTATCATACTATTCATACATCAAAGGGGAACTTTTCCCGACTTCAAAACCGTCAGGTCCATGCTCACGACGGAAGAGATGCGACTCACGTCCAAGGTTCATTCCCTACCAATCGACTCCTCGTCCTCTTCTCCGTTGGTTTTCATTGCCGAAAAAGGTACTAATCGAAACCCCTCTAATCCTCAAGTCAAGTCATAGAGACCGTGTTATAATTATGCTAAGGGTGCGTGTCGTTATTGTATTGGCTGCAAGTTTATTCATGATGCGAGTGCTAAACATGTTGTGAATCATAGTACATCTAAACCCACTAACAATACCAAAACAATGTTAATACAACTGTTAAGCCGAATGGGGATATCAGGAAACTTGGGTAGTCTAAATGGACTTGGAAAAAATCAGATCCAAACCACTGTTGGACCAGCAACATCACCAAGCCCAACGCCACGCCCAATAGCCTACCACACACAAACAAACCACATTCCTACTTAGCTACACTTAACGACACCCTACTGCTCTTGGACCCCCACCGGGCTTTGTTGCACCTCCCACCCAAGTTGGACCCGCTACAGCCCATGGACTCTATGCTCCGACCCAATCTCCATACCCTCAAATGGCTCAACACTTTGTAGCTTAATCATCAAATAACCAAACCTACCTGACCCTTTTTAATACCCCCGCCCAACAATCATCTTACCCACTGTTCACCCGACCCAACCTCAAAAAAAAACAACCCTGATAGCCCCACCTATCGGCCCCACACCCACCCCGGGTCAAGAAACTACCTTGCCTCATGCCTTTGCAGCCGGGACTCTCCATGATCCTACTACCAGAGCCTGGAATATGGACACAGGTGCGAGCTCACATCTCAACGCTTATGTTAACAGTCTTAGTAACATTTTTAATACTTTCATGTATCCATGTGTCTCGGTTGGTGACGGGCATTCCATTCCCGTCATAAATACGGGTTGTAGCATTTTGTCTACTCCCTCTTGACCTCTTTACTTAATAACGTCCTTATTACCCCTCATATTATAAAAAATCTTATATATGTCTGTCAATTTGTTTGTGACAATAATTGCACTGCTGAATTCGATCCATTTGGTTTTTCTATCAATAATTTCATGACGCGACGGGAGGTGACCTCTACCCTGTCACGACCCCGTATCATATTCCACAAGCTCTCCTCGTCAGTCAACATACGTGGCATCAGCGACTTGGACACCCAAGAAGCGAAGTGCTACATCGTCTTATTTCTAATGATTTTATCTCATGTATAAGGAAAAGCCGCGTGCTTTGTCATGCTTGCCGACTTGGCAACACGTGCGACTTCCATTTATTAGTTCGATACTATTGTTAATGATTGTTTTGATGTTATTCATTACGATCTATGGACTTCACCAACTCCAAGTCTCGGGTTTCAAATATAATGTATTGTTCTTAGATCACTTTTCATTTTGTTTGGGTCTATCCGTTAATAAACAAATCTAATGTATTGTTAAAATTTTCTCTCTTTCACAACTACGTTCACACTCAATTTAAGTGTGAAATCAAATCTATTCAGTGTGATCATGGCTGTGAGTTTGAAAACCATACCCTACACAAACTATTTGCGGACAATGGCATATAATTTCGTTTCTCATGCCTAAAGACATCTTAACAAAATGTGAAATAAGAACGAATGATGCGCACAATCAACAACCTCATTCAATCCCTTCTTTTCCAAGCCAATCTTCCACCAACATTTTGGGTTGAAGCTTTAAACATGGTTGTCCATTTAATCAACATATTACCCCGATATCAAACCTTACATCATTCCAACCACTCAGCCAACGGTGGACCAATCAGAAACTACACCAATTATTGAACACACCAATACGCCTCAACACGAAGAGCCACCTCAACCCACACTTCCTACATCACCACCCCCAAATCCGCCACCAGTTACAATTCAACAACAACCTCCTAATATCGCAATAATCCCAGATCCACCACATAACCCAAACCCCACCTCCACTCACTCCATGGTCACAAGATATCGTGTCGGTACTAATCGTCCCACTCAACATGTCAATATGCATGTTTCGCCTGTGTCTCCTTTACTAAAACCCTATCATAATGAGTTCAATGACCCAAACTGGAAAAATGCTATGCGTGGTGAACACACTGCACTTTTTAAAAATGGAACTTGGACTCTGGTGCCTAGTAGGGCTGAGCAAACCACCGGAACGGATCGAGACCGGACCGGATTGACCACATTCGGTCCGGTACTCAGTCTCGGCCCTTGGGCTAATTTGGTCTCGGTCTCGGTCTTGGTCGGTCCGGTCCGGACCACAAACCAACTATTTGCCTTGTTGGACCGACGGATCGAACGAGACCGGACCGGACCGACCACATTCGGTCCGGTCCCTGGTCTCGGCTTTTGGCTAATTCGGTCTCGGTCTTGGTCGGTCCGGTCCGGTCCAGGACCGATGCTCAGCCCTAGTGCTTAGACCCAAGGACGCCAACATTATCAGATGCATGTGGCTCTTTCGCCACAAGTATTTGGTAAATGGTACTCTTAGTCGTTACAAGGCTCACATTGTAGAAAATGGTAGCACTCAATTAGAGGAGATTGATGTAGATTGAGACATTTAGTCATGTGGTTAAACCGGGCACTATTTAGACTGTTTTGAGCTTAGCTACTTCTAGACATTGGCTGATTCATCAGCTTGATGTAAAAAATGCTTTTCTTCATGGTGATTTATCTGAGACAGTTTGCATGCATCAACCTCCAGGGTTCACGGATCCTGTGCATCCCGATTACGTTTGTCTATTGTAGCGGTCTTTGTATGGGCTCAAACAGGACCCTAGAGCATGGTTTCAGAGATTTGCCTCTTACGTCACTCGGGTTGGGTTCTCTCACGGTAGAGGTGACTCATCCTTGTTCATCTGCGAACACGGGACAGATATATTGCTTACCTATTATTATATGTTGATGATATCATATTACCCGCTTCTTCTGAGTATTTGCTACGATAGATTATACATTCCTTGCATCAGGAGTTTTCCTTGACAAATCATGGGCCACTTTTTTTTTTTTTGGGCATTTATGTTACACGATATTCTTCAAGGCTATTCTTATCTTAGAAGAAGTATGCTATTGAGGTCTTGGAGAGAGCATACATTTGTAATCCATGTCGGACACCGGTCGATACTAAATCTAAACTGGGGACTGGTGGTGATCATGTATATGTTCTGACCTTATATCGGAGTTTTGTTGGCTCACTACAGTTTCTTGCTTTCACTAGAGCTGATATATCTTATGCAGTTTATCAAGTTTTTCTTTATATGAACGATCCTCGAGAGACTCATCTTTACGCCTCAAAGGATCTTGAGATACATTCGAGGCACTATGGGTTATGGTCTATAGTTATTTTGTCATCTAACACGGTTTGATTGCCTATTCTAATGTGGATTGGGTTGGTTGCCCCACTACTCAAGATCAACATCAAGTTACCGTGTGTTTCTTGGCAACAACTTTCTATCTTGGTCCTTTAAGCGTCACCAACACTTTTTCGTTCTAGTGTTGAGGTGATTATTGTGATGTTGCCAATCTTTGTTGTAGAGACTTCTTTGATTCTGAAATATAATTTTGAGCTCCATACTCCGTTATCCTTAGCTACACTTGTCTATTGTGATAATGTTAGTATTGTCTATTTATCGTGCAATGCGGTTCGACATCGGTACCAAGCACATATAGATCGACATTCATTTTGTCTAAGACTTAGTGGCTACAGTCGGTTCGGGTGCTTCATGTTCCTTCACGATACGGTGATGCGAGATATATTCACGAATGGCTTGCCGTCCGCCCTTTTGAGGATTTTCGCTCCGGTCTCGCGTTCGGTGTCCTCCCGCTCGATCATTGGGAGTGTTAGCTCATATACTCATATTAGTTTGTAACAAGATCTAGCCTATATCTAGAATATTCTTCATATAAATATATATATATATATATATATATATATATATATATATATATATATATATATATATATATATATATATATATATATATATATATATCGGACACGGTCGATACTAAATCTAAAGCGGGGACTGGTGGTGATCATGTATCTGTTCCGACCATATATCAGAGTCTTGTTGGCTCACTACAGTTTCTTGCTTTCACTAGACCTGATATATCTTATGCAGTTTATCAAGTTTGTCTTTATATGCACGATCCTCGAGAGACTCATCTTTCTGCCCTCAAAAGGATCTTGAGATACATTCAGGGCACTATGGGTTATGGTCTATAGTTATTTTTGTCATCTAACACGGATTTGATTGCCTATTCTGATGTGGATTGGGTTGGTTGCCCCACTACTCGAAGATCAACATCAAGTTACCGTGTGTTTCTTGGCAACAACTTTCTATCTTGGTCCTTTAAGCGTCAGCCAACACTTTTTCGTTCTAGTGCTGAGGCTGATTATTGTGATGTTGCCAATCTTTGTTGTAGAGGCTTCTTTGATTCTGAAATATAATTTTTGAGCTCCATACTCCATTATCCTTAGCTACACTTGTCTATTGTGATAATGTTAGTGTTGTCTATTTATCGTGCAATCTGGTTCAGCATCAGCGTACCAAGCACATAGAGATTGACATTCATTTTGTCTAAGACTTAGTGGCTACAGGTCAGGTTCGGGTGCTTCATGTTCCTTCACGATACCAGTATGCAGATATATTCACGAATGGCTTGCCGTCCGCCCTATTTGAGGATTTTCGCTCCAGTCTCAGCGTTCAGTGTCCTCCCGCTTCGACTGCGGGGGAGTGTTAGCTCATATACTCATATTAGTGTGTAACAAGATCTAGCCTATATCTAGAATATTCTTCATATTTGTATATATATATATATATATATATATATATATATATATATATATATATATATATATATATATATATATATATATATATATATATATATATATATATATATATATATATATATATATATATATATATATATATATATATATATATATATATATATATATATATATATATATATATATATATATATATATATACATGGACTTTGTATTCAAGCATTCAATCAATAATAATCATTCCATAATGCCGACAGAAACATCTGTTAACAATATTCAGTGTATTATTAATTGACGAACCGAACATGCATATGGATATAATAAATATGATACAAAACACTATTCTAGAATTAGGCTTGAGCCCAATGGCTAATCCAACACATATACATCGACTAACACTCCTTCGCAGTTTGAGCGGGCGGACACCAGATACTCAAGCTGAAACGGATCTCCTCAAACAAAGCTGAAGGCAATACCTTGGTAAAAATGTCCACATACTAATAACGAGAGGAAACGTGAAGGACGCAAACCTGACCAGCAACAACTAAATCCTATACAAAATGAATATCGATCTCTTTACGCTTCGTACGCTGATGCTGAATCGGATTGGACGAGTGATACAAAGTGCTAACATTATCACAGTAAACAAGCGTAACAGAAGACAAAAGTGTGTGCAACTTTCTCAGCAAATTCTGTAACCAACAAGTCTCAGCGACGGCATTTGCAACACCACGATACCCCGCCTCAAAACTAGAATGAGAAAGCATAGGCTGACGCTTAGAGGACCAAGAGAGGAGCATAAGTTAATTTTCGAGTAGTAGGGCAACCTGCCCAATCTGTATGTGAATAAGCAACCAAAGTTGTAGTACATGAAGAAAATAACTATATCCCATGATCTAAACTACCACAAACATATCTCAAAATTCATTTAAGAGCCGAAAAATTAGGCTCTCGAGGATCATACATATGTAGACAAACCTGCTAAACCGCATAAAAAATGTATGGTCGTGTGAATGTAAGATACTAGAGAGAACCCACAGACTCTGATATAGGGTTGGATCAGATACCGGTCATCATCATCTCCCATTTTAGACTCAATATCAACACGAGTCTGACTAGGATTACAATTAACCATATGAGCTCTCTCAAGAATCTCCATAGCATACTTACGCTAAGATAAGAACATGCTTGTAGAATCCCACCTGACAGAACTACCCAGTAAATAATTAAGTGAACCGAGATTTGTCATAGAGAACTCCTGAGGTAATGAACGATTAATTTGCTATAACAAAGTCTTAGAAGACGCAGTGAGTACAATATCATCAATATATACATCAAATAACCAATATTTGTCTCTTATCTGTAAATAAATAAGGATGAATCACATCGAATATGATGAAACCCAATACGAGTAATATAAGATGCAAACCGCTAAAACCAAGCTCGAGATGCCTACTTAAGCCCATAAAGTGACCGTTGTAATAAACAAACATAATCTGGATTCGCGAGGCGAAAATCGAGAGGCGATACATATATACTGTCTCGGATAAGTCACCATGTAAAAAGGCATTCCTGACATCAAGGTGATGAACATGCCAATGTCTAGAAGTAGCCAAACTAAGAACTGTCCAAATAGTACCAGGTTTAATAACAGGGCTGAAAGTCTCATCAACATCAATACCTGCTAATTGTGTACTACCATTCGCTACAAGACGAGCCTTGTAAGGAATAAGAGTGTCATCTAGTAAATACTTATGACAAACTAACCACATACAATGAACAATATTGGCATCCGCAGGTCTGGGTACAACAGTCCAAGTTTTATTCTTAAGAACTGCATTATATTCATCTTTCATAGCATTTTGCCAATTTGGATCATTAAACGCTTCAGTATATGATTTTGGTAAGGGAGAAATAGTATATACAACAAGATTAAGACACTGAGTATGACGATTTGCCCTGACACAAAAACGTGTGACCATGGGATGAACAAAAACCGTGTTTGGGTTGCGCAGTGGTGTTGGACATGCTTTGTTGCTGGGTGGTGGTGTAAGGAAAGGTGTGTGTGGTGCAATATGTGTAGGAGGAGCATCAACTATATCATTAGGAGTAGGAGGTGTAGTGGGTGTGGAGCGGATAATATGGAAATGACATTGGTCAGCTCATCTAAAAGGGTATATAGGTAGAACACCCCACCACCGAATGATGAACTTTGTCAGTTTTTGTCTCCAACCCGACCACAAGTAGGTGTCATAGAACCACACAGGAATATCTTCTCATCAAAGGTAGCATGGCGTGATCTGATAATTTTACTGGTGCTTAGGTCAAAACAGCAGTAGTCACGATGATTGGATGCATGTCCCAAAAATATGGAGGGTGTGATGCGTGGTTTATGTTTATGAGAGACGTCAAGGTGTGGGTAGAAAAGACACCCAAAAGTATGTAGAAGGTTATAATCGGGTTTGGTTCGAAAAAGGTGGGTAGGTATGTCATCATTAATGACTTTCGAAGGTAAAATATTTAATAAGTAAATAGCCATATTAAGAGCTTCAACCCAATCATTGGAAGGAAGTTGGGCTTGAAAAAGAAATGTGCAAATTATACTATTTATGGTTCAAATCATCCTTTCACATTTAACGTTTTGTTGTGAGGTTTTGGGACAAGAAGTGAAATTGTATACAGTTAGATGCACATAACTTATGAAAGGCTTGTTTGTCAAATTCACCACCATGATCACACTGAACTGACTTTATTTCACACTTGAATTGAGTGTGAACAAAGTTACGAAACAATAAAAATTTAGACATGACATTAGATTTATCAATGAATAGATAAACCCAAACATATTTGGAAAAAGGATCCAAAAATAACACATAGTATTTAAAACAGGAAAGATTTGGAATGGGGGAAGTCTACAAATCCGAATGAACAATATCAAAACAAGATTGAACTACATTGGAACTAACAAACGGAAGCTTCACATGTTTTCCAAGCTGACAAACATGACAAAGAGCGGGAAGCTTCTCTTTATTACACAAAATGAAATTACTAGAAAGAACACTACGTAACACTTCACTTCCTGAATGTCCAAGGCGCTGGTACCACATATACTGACTGGTGAGAAATGCATGAGGAATAGCGGAAGCCTGCACGACCTTCTAAAGATTCCCAGTGCTATCACAACGGAGAAGCACCTGACGGGTCATGAAATCCTTAATAGAAAAACCAAAGGCATTAGATCAATAGTACAATTATTATCACGGACAAACTGACAAAGAAAAGTTTTGATAATAACAGAAATAATATGAACATTGGTTAAGTAAAGGGGGCGATGAGGCGTAGGCAAAACACTATGACTCGAGTTGGTAACGGGTATGGAATAACCGTCACCAACTGAGACAGATGGATAAATACACGTATTAGAACATGACTATGACTATGTACAGACTCATTAGGATGAGAACTCGCACTTGTATCCATATTCCAAGAACCGGTATTAGGGTCCTGAAGCATCGTGGTACTAAAAGCATAAGGTAAAATAGTCGCCTGACGCGCAACCACATTAGCACTAGGTTGACCCGAATTCTATGGTCCCGAAACAAAATGACATGAGGCATGTTGACCCGAACCATGTTGACCTGCAACAGTATGAACCGATCCATGTGAGCCCAAAAATTGTCCCGGCTAGCCTATTAAAGACTTATTCGATTGGGTTGTTGGTGAAATAAAACTGGGTTAGGTTGTTGATGAAACAAAATTAGGCATGTAAGTTTGGAATCCTGGTGGGCTGATAAAGGATGTACAGGTGGTCAAAGTGGGCTAGTGGGCCGAATCCCTTACGTTGGGCTGATGTTAAATGCCACTAGGTTGGGTAAACGGTTTGTTGCACAAAGCGATTTAGTGACAAAGTGTTTGTGCCATTTACTCGTAATTTATTAAAAAGGTCAACTAATTAAGCTTGTAAATATTCAAAGTGTTAGAGGAGTTACTCATTTGAGGTGTTGACCAGAAAGAATTGGCATTTAGAGTCTTAGCTTGAATACTTCCATCGTGCACAAACTTGAAACCATCACCCAAACGGCACGAGCCCTTAGCGAAATTAAAACATGGTGTATTTGACTTAACTTGAGGAACAGTGTGCTAGAACATTGTAAACCCCGTGGTATCATATTTTATTGACCGACTATTTATAATACAAATAATCTAGAACCTTAATGAACTCTAAGCCCACAAACAGGGATTGGGCTTAATATATCCTCTAATACTCCGCAATTTGAGCGGCGAAATAACGGAAACTCGAATTGTATGAAAAAGCTAAATAAACATTAAAGCAATAAAAAATTTGTTGATGAAGATGATCATCAACAAGCGGAAACAAATCCTCATCTGCAACAGCAAATACGAAAACAAGCATCAATAATTAAATTGTTGTTGAAAATATCCGACAGCAAATGATAGCAAATCTTCAAACAGCAACGGAGAAAACAAAACAAAGCGATAATAAAAACAAATAAGGTCATTTGTTAACATCAATAGCGTGTTTATTTATTTGTTTATTTTTTATATTTACTAAATAACAATCGTTTATTTTTTATATTTAATAAATAACAAATGGCTGTGTTACACCTAAACAAATTTGACGCATGGAACAAATTTATGCAACGTGGCATCAAAAGAACAGTAAAAGTTATTGATGTGATGATGGGTGGTGGTAAATAATTTCATGAGAGTTGACTCACAAATAGAAATTTGGTAAGAAGAATTAAAAGAAAAATAAAGCATCAGATAAAATACCGGCGGTTAGCAAAGTCTTTCATTTTTTCTTTTAAAGATGCGACAATGTAAGGCGGCGACGGGGATTTGATGGGGTGGCGTAGAGTCAACGGCTCAACTAGCCACTTAGGTTTAAGGATCAAATCCACTCTAATATCATGCTAGAACATTGTAAAGCTCGTGGTTATTATATTTATTGATCAACTATTTATAATGCAAATAATCAAGAACCTTAATGTACCCTAAACCTACAAACCGAGCTTCAGATTAATATATCCTCTAATACAGTGGGGTGACTTGTATTTGTACCGGAACCCGTAAGCAAAACCATAGGTGACGATGAAGACGAATTAACATGTGGTGTTTGTGAACGCGACTTCAACCTCATCTCTTCTGTTGTAAGCATTGAACGCACAAGTTTTAGATCTAGAAAAGGGTCGTGATGAACAATAATAGTTGCAGCCCCTCAAGAGCGAAAATAACGATGTCATCATTAATAACGGGTGAACCGAGACTCGTCAAAATGGCGCCAGTGGACTCTATCTTACTGAAATACGATTCAATAGCCATATCCCCTAGTTTCAATGAACGTAATTTGGCTTTTAAAGCTAAGGTGCGAGTTCTTTTGTCATCATGGAAGATTGTGGCAAGGTGATCCCATGCCTCCTTGACGGTTTTAGGTTCTTCCTTGATGAGACATCTTCGTAGAGATTCAGAAAGAGTCATAAAGATCCAAGACAAGAGGAGCGTATAGTTGCATTTACGTGGAGCGACAAAACGCCTGAATATGCTTCTCTTTTTCCCTAAAGAGGCATTAAGACCACATTTCCTTTTTCGTTAGAGTTTTCTTTCATTATTGTGTCAAATAATTTGACGTCTATATAGATTTTCATCTAGATGTATAAAATTATAAGAGTAATAAAAAGAGACAAAGATCTCTCAAGTTGTAAGCACAACTTGACTCAAGTTGGGGCATTATGATCCAATGGCTCAAATCAAAAAAGGTTCTTTTGATTTGAGTCATTGGATCAAATCTAATGACTCATGTTGCCCCAACTTGAGTCAAGTAACTTGAGAGGATCACATCCCAATAAAAATATGACGGAGATCATGCGTGTTATTTGATATATACATTAGAGTAAGGATCAAATGAGAAGTAAAATTAAAATGAAAAGGGTGAGAAGAAACCACAGCCTCACATTTCAGATGTATCTAAAGAAATATATGCATCTCCCCTTAAATTTCTCATCCTCATTTAAAATGTGTGACTCAAATTTCTTTTCATTCATTTTATTTCAATTTCTTTTTTCACTAGATCTCTTCCCACATTAACAATTTGTTATTTGAATTATAACACATAAGGGTTACGTTATATATACCACATGAAACATCTATAAAGGATATTCACTGTATTATTGAGTGATGAACCGAACATGCATATAGATCTATGTCTACTGCTTTACCCAAATTCCGTATATACCCAAATGAAACTTCATAATTCCATATTTACCCAAATGACAAGTTTTCAATGCATGAGTACAATGCTTTTAAAGCATGTGTTGGGGAAATATGAAATAATGATGTTTGTTTTGGGTATATATGGAATTGCCCCGCCAATAAATAAAATACAAAAGACTATTTTAGAATTGGGCTTGATCCCAAAGACTAATCCAACAAAAATACATCGACTAACAACATCTGTATAATTTACTCCGTATAATTTACTCTAAATTGTTTTCTAAGTTCTTTTTCTTTTGTAGAGAATAACTCAAACATTTTATTCTTATTTAATTTATTTTGGTTTGGTGTAGAAAGCTTCACTCGATGTCAAAAAAGATGAGAATGATTCTTTGCAACTACCCACAAAAGATGAGTTAGAAGTTTTGGTTGAAAATAAGTTGAACAACACGCGGAAGGTACATTTACGAAGAGTTTGTTTAAACTTATACTAATATATCTTTTTGTACGAAAGTATAGGCAACGATGAGATAAACAATGAACCTTTATTCGGATCTAAGTGCAATAGTCGGCTTAGATTAATAGTATCCAAATGTTACAAGATTAGATTAATGTCAATGAGACAATAATCATATGAATGTAAAGACAAGACAAGATCGGTGAAATGATCTAAGAGAAGAAGAGAGTGATACAAAAGCGCACACTCAAGTGTGTGTAACCCTAGAATAAAGGACTAATTAAATAGGGATTAAGTTACACTAAGACCCTCTAACGGCTATAATAATGAACTTGGTAGAAACAATAAAAAGAACTTCGAGAACAAGAGAGGCTTCGCAGAAATGATAATCTTGGAACTATAAACCACTTATGCTTTGTCCATGTTAAACCCACGTAATATGCCCGCAAAGAACATAACTTGAAAGCCATTAGCAATTGATAGAGTGACATGTTTGCCAGATTATTACCCCAAATTTAACATTCCCCTTAATCGATGGGCAAACATATCAAACAATATCAATTTTCACACAAAAATTTATCTTTGATAAACAGGAGGTTCTTTGTAAGAATGTCGCAGTTTGGTTTGAAGATCCGATCTTTTAGCATTTATAACACCTCTAGCAATTTTTCCCGATGAAGTGAACATCAATTTCAAAATGTTTTGATCTTTCATGGAAAGCAGGATTGATGACAAGTTGTAAAGCGATTTGTTATCACAAAAAGATTAACGGAAGGTTGATATCAACTTTTAGATCTTTTAGGATTTTACGAATCCAAATGATTTCACAAGCGGCGATGAGACATAGATCTATACCGCTTACGTGGAAGATTTTGAAAGAGTGTTTTGTTTTTTACTTTTCCATGAGATTAAACAATCATTAAAGAAAACACAATAACCTGTAACAGATTTCCTGGTTTTCTTACATTTGGCCCAATCAGCATCACTGTAACGCCCCGACCCGCCAAGGGTAAAGGAATCACAAGTAATGGTGTCATATCAAAGCAAAACATAAATAACCAAAAGAAGTCTTAACATAAATGCGGAAATAATCCAAGTCAAAATGACTTCAATACATAGGTCCCAGCGGAAACATAATAAACCTCAACATAATATCCGAAATAAATAAGTCTTAAATGACATCATAAGAAATCAAAGCTAAAACTCTAAGGTAAGTCCACTCAAGCACTCATCCCAAAGCAACTCGACTTCCAATGCTTAGATACCGCCAGCGGAAGAAAAGAAAAGTCTTGGTGAGCTTCAAAAGCCCAGTGAGCAGATATGAAAGCAAAGCGAATACTAAGCGATGTCGAATATGAAATAAAGTGAATGAGCGATAGCAAAATCATAATCATTTTCAAAGCATAAATCATAATTTCAAATAAAGATTATAGTCAACTACCACGAGCCCAGAAACAAATATCGATCATAATCATATTCTTATAAGGCAACATTTTGTAGGGAGACCTACGAGTTATGAAGGGCGTGCATGCACGCAGCATCAATCATCGATAATGGATAACATATAACATATAACGGATCTAGGATGCATCCATACGCCCTTCCTACATATTCACAAATATACTTCACCATCCGAGGCGTGGCGAACATCACTCTCGCCTAGAGTCATATCGAGGTGCATCAACGATACTGGACATGGAACCCCATGACTAGTTAAATATTTGGCTCGGTGTCAAACTATCTTAGGTCATATCGAATGTCATAACCGACACGGATCATCTTTTATCGGAAAATCATTCATATTTCCAAAATCATAGTTTTCATATCATATAGTTCAAAATCGATGTTTCATAATTGAAATCGAGTTCGGATAAGCAACACTCAAACAAATCAAAATGGGTTCATAGCAAAGGCTTAGGAAACCCTAATACGAAAGAGAACGTTAAAGGAAACCTCTTGAAAAGGTCGAATATCATGCCTTATTCCAAAGCAATGATCGAAAAGCGAGAAAGACGAAGGCAAAGGATTACTCCTCTTCTCGGAACCTATAGACATTAACGGTCGTCCATGTTATTTATGATTCCATAATCGTCGAAATGATCTTTTAATATTTGGTGTTCATACTTAATGATCTTCATACTTTAGGGTTTTATTTAATGAGACTTAAGTATTTTATAATTAATGTTGTAGATTAGGGTTCGTTCTGTCATTTATTAAAGTCTAGGGTTAAATGTGAAAATAATTTATAAGTCATAACTCACACATAAAATAACAAATTACTATATTTAGCTCAAACCCTAATCGACTCTCATTTATGTTCTAGGGTTTTCTTATTCTTTAATATCTCATTAATATGCATTTACTTTACATGTTACGTTTTAATGACTCGCCACTTAACCTAATATGTAAATGATAACAATCTTTCCTTTTATATTTTACCATGTACGTTTATGATTTTATGTGACATACAAGTTACTTATTACTCGGATAAATTACACGTATACATAACTACTAGTTCACTTGAATTAATATAACGCACACAAAAGAGACACTTTCACAACATTTAGGGTTTGATATACTTTATTCGCTTTACATATTAAACTAGGGTTTATGTTTACGTGACCCTTACTTGTTTATTACACGTTCAAAACTCATGTATATATGTTCGGTTCAAACTAGGGTTTCGGCTAGTAGGTTTACGCAAGTCTTAGCTCATCTAAACACGTTACCTATTCAAGTTATAATGTTTTACATAGGCCGAATAAATTACAAATGGTTCGGTCCTAACTCATGCATGGTTCGGCAATACATAACTCAACATATTCATGACCCGATTCAATATTACGTCTTACGTTACATGTTCTTTAATAGTTATCAAGTTTAATCATTAGGGTTTGCCTTGGTTTTGGTTTACACGGCTCGGCCAACAAAAGAAACAAGAAAACTCGAGTAAACAAAACATAGCTCGACATATACATGCAAGGTACATCAAAGGAAGACGAATAAACGTTATACCTTTACTTGTTTGAAGCAAAAACTCGACTCCAAGAGGTTGTGGGTCTCGGCCGAATAGGAACAAGGAGAAAAGAGAGGCAACAATTAAAACTAGGGTTTCACTTTTGAGGTTATGTGTTGTATTTATAGTTGTAGTATTTAGTTTAGGTTTAGGAGGGGGTTGGGTTCGGTTTGGGTCCAACCGAGCTCAAAGGCTCGCCCAAAATGGGCTTCGGCCCTTGATCCCACGAACACAAACAAACGCCCTTCGTGGGCTTCTCTTGATCCTCGGCTTGGCGCAAGACAAACAAAACAAACGAGCCCATTAACAATCGAACGGCCCAACATCATTAGCGAAACGTTTAAATCCTTCGTCGTACCAAAGTCGTTCGCGTAATAATATTCGTTAAGTTTTTATTTATTCGTAAGTTAGGCTTTTAATTCATTAAATGATTTTAAACGTGTTTTACGTATTTTATAATTCTTGGTTCCAAGGGTATTTTCGTCTTTACATATGTTTTAGATTTTTCGGGTTTTACAATCACTATATCCTTCAAGATGATTTTCAGAGTTGCTGAAATTGTACCTTAGACCTTTTCCTGGAGCTCCTTTTAGATACCTCAGAACATTGAGGGCACATTCCAGATGAGATTTCAAGGAGAATGCATATATTGTGCCGACAATGAAGCGAGTATGAAATGTCGTCTTGTATGGGTGAGGTAGATAAGTTTCCCAAGAAGCTCGATAACCGATGATGTTGACAAGTAAGGGTCATCATTAGTGGGAATGTATGGAAGCACGAGTTGGGTTCCATAGGGGTGGACACAGGTTTGCACCCAAGAAGACCAAATTCTTTGAGGAGTTCAAGACAAGTATTTTCTTTGGGAGAGCAGATGTCATTCCCGTTTTAAAACCTCAATGCCAAGAAAATATTTTAGATTTCCCAAGTCTTTGATATGGAATTTTGATTTTAGAAACTCTTTGAATAGGTTTATCTCATCAACACGGTTTCAGAAGAACTATATCATCCACATAAACAAGAAGAGCAATGAACTTGTCATTCTCTGTTTTGGTGAACAAAGAATGATCATTAACAGATTGGACAAAGTTGTTTTCCTTTAAAACACCGACAAGTTTTTCATTCCATTTTCGGGAGCTTGTTTTAGACCATATAGAGACTTAACAAGTTTACAAACTTTATTTTTATTGTTCTTATTACGAACCCTTTGGGAATGGTCATATAGATATCCTCGTCAAGGTCTCCATACAAGAAGGCATTGTTAACATCAAGTTGAAAAGAGGCCATTTGTTTTTCTGACTAAGGCAATAAGACATCTAACGAAGAGACATTTTTACAACAGGGAAAAAGTTTCATCATAGTCTATTCCTTCCTTTGGTTGTAACCTTTAACAACTAATCTAGCCTTGTATCTATCAACTTCACCATTAGCTTTATATTTGATTTTAAAATCCATTTGTAGCCAATAGGAGTTCTATTAGGAGGTAGATCGGTTATATCCCAAGCATGGTTTTCATTTAAGGCTTCAATTTCGAATTCATAGCATCTACCCAATTACTATCAAGGATAGCTTCTTCATAACAAGTAGGTTCAATACTTTTATTAAGACTAGAAGCAAAGCGAAGAATTGTCTTTGTTAAGATTTGAGTAATTAACAACTTTTTCTACACCATATTTGACTTTTCCTTCAACAATAAAGTCATTTAGATTCTTGGGAAACTTAGAAAGTCTAGTTGACCTCCTAGCGAAGAGTGGTGGCAAGCCTCTTTCTTGTTCAATGAGAATCCGAAGATGTATCGCCAGAATCGGAAGATGCATCGGCAGGATGTGATTCATGTGATATGTTGCCCTCGGGTGTGTATTATCATCTATAGATGTTGTAACCGGTTCATCAATCACGGTGGGGTGACTTACCACCGTGCTATCATCATAGGATGTCACTCTCCTTCATCATTGGGACTTGTTTGTGAGTCAAAGAAATTTTGTGGTTTAAATCTTTAGGCACATAAGTTTCAACAAAAGGTTTTGACACAAAATTTTTCATTTTGAATGGGAACACGGTTTCATAAAATTTGACATCTCGGAGTAAAAATATTTTTGGTTCTAGGCTCAAGAGTTTATAGCTTTTTTCTCATTTGAGTAACCAATAAGAACACTTTTTCGGATCTACTACCAAATTTGTCGAAACGTTGAGAATGGTAGCATAGTATAAGCGACCAAAGACTCTAAGGAGAGAGTGAAGGGTCATGCCCATACACAAAGAAGAAGGGGACTTGCAGACAGAGGCAAGAGGCAACTGTTTATGACATATCAGCAGTTAGAACACATTCGGGCCAAAGATTTAGAGGTAATTCCTCCACGAAACATAAGGGATCTAGCAACATTAAGGAGATGCCTATGTTTCCTTTCTCAATGCCATTTTTTGAGGTGTATAAACACAAGAAGTTTGATGTAGAATTCCTTTTCATGACGTAATTGTTGAAGTTTATTATTGACAAATTACATCTCATTATCACTTCTAAAAACTTTGACATTGTGTTCAAATTGATTTGATAGCATATGAGTAAAGTTAACAATGGAAACATAAACATCATCCTTCCCTTAAGCATATAAACCCACATCGCCTAGAATAGTCATCAACTATAGTTAAAAATATTTATAACCATCTCGCTAGTAATTTTATATGGTCCCCAAACATCAAGGTGAACAAGTTGACCAATTTTAGTGGATTTATGTTCACTTAGAGGAAATGGTTCTCTGGTTTGTTTGGCTTTATTACAAGTATCACGAGATGATCGGTTCAGATGAACAATCAAATTTAAGAGTGGGTCTAAGTATGTGTAGGACTTGGTCGGAGGATGACCAAGTCTTTGATGCCGAGATTTCTAGAGACATGACAAGCAGATATGCAATTATTAGAGGTAATCTTACATGTAGAGTCTATATCAAAAATATATAACCCATTGTATTGTTTACTAATCCCCACAATCCTTTTTGATGTAAATCAGTATATAGCAATTAGATTCATTAAATCCAACAAACATCTTGTTGTCTCTAGCAATCTTATGAGCAGATAATAAACCGACATTGTATTCGGGAACAACAAGAACATCAAAAGTGTTAGGTCATTATTGACCTTTAAATCACCAATTTTAGTAATTAGGGCACGAGTACCATTGGGATGTCCAACAGTTAGGCCAAGATTTGAAATGCTAACAACATTGATTAAAAAATTTCGAGACACGATCATGTCTTGATTTGCACCGAATCAACAATCCAACCAAGACCGATGTTTCAGTTAAGGATTTAGTGTTGTTGTTAAAAACTTGTTGAAGTTCACATTAAACTTGACACCGCCATTAAAGAAGGTTCTTGAAAAATTTTACCGCCAAGTTGGCATTAGCAGATGACACATTGTTGTCATTGAGAAGTCTCATAAGTCTTGAGAGTCGTTCTTTAGATAAAGAGCGGAGAATTGCTAGTACTATTATCGGTGACATGATTAGTTTCGTAGAAACATTGTTCTTCTTGAAAGGTTTACCATTAAAATTTCTCTTAACATATCCGGCGGGATATCCAACAATTTCATAACACCTATCAACAAGATGACCGTGCTTTTGCAATTAGTACATTTGAGGTTCATATTTGGTCCTCTGCTATTAGAGTTGTTACAGTGTTAAAACCGAAACTTTGTTGTTAAAACCTCTTTTGTTATCAAAAATTTTCCTCCATCGAGGTTTTGCATTAAAAGTCGTAGCATTGGGTTTAGCGAGCTATTCCCGGATGAAACATTCTGTGAGATTCTTCTCCGACACAACAGAGAAAGCAGTTTTGACATTAGGCAAAGGGTCTCGGTTAAAATATTGCTTCGGTGGGAACATAGGAGTCATCAAGACCCATAAGAAATTGCATTAACTTGATCGGTTGATTGTGTTTTTCAAAATGTTTTGCGACCTCACAAGTGCGAGTGGAGGCAAGCTAATCATACAATCAATTTGTTTCCATAAAGAATTAAGATTGTTATAGTAATCGGCTAGAGAGGACCCACTTTGACTAAGAGAGTTTATATTCTTATGCAGATTAAAAATAGTTGAACCATCAACTTTGTCATAGGTATCTTTAAGATCATTCCACATTTCATAAGCGGTTTAGCATATATAGCACCAAAGAAACATTTCGGGACTAAGAGAATTAAGAATCCAAGTAACCACAACAGAGTTCTGGTATCCCATTGATTAGCAAGACTAGGGTTCGAATCATCTCTTATGCAAGTACCATCAATAAACCCTAACTTATTATGGTCCCTTAAAGCAAAAGTCATGGCCATATTCCATATTTTGTAATTTTCAGTTCCAGTGAGTTTAATAGTAATAATGGGATTGCCATTTGTATTGTTAGGATGCAAATACAAAGCATCTCCAAAGACAAGACTTTTCTCAGTGGAAGAACGACTAATATTATCATCACCAACAACCATAATACAAACAATAAGATAAACAGATATAAGAAGATAGACAAAGAATAATCAGATAACAACAGACAGAGATAATAAGAATAAATAGTCAAGAAGATAAGACTTTATAATAAGAAACAACAAGCACTAAGCACTGTGGATTAGGATAAACCAGCAGTATTCGTACCACTCAAAGGTGGCGATCAAGATGTTAGTCTACCCGTTTGCACCCACAAGACTTAAGTCTTGTATGTTTAAAGAAGAGGTAAGACTTAGACTTACAGAGAAATATCGTGGAAGAACAAATCACACTCACCCTAGATTCACTTAGTCTAGGGCAAATATGAAACAGAAGATAACCGGTGATTACGCCAGCAGAAGAACCCCAAACCACACCTTTGTTGCTAAAGAGAATCAATGAGCACGATGCTCGATACCATGTACGAAAGTATAGGCAACAAGAATAAACAATGTAACCTTTATGCGGATCTAAGTCGCAATAGTCGACTTAGATTAATAGTATCCAAATGTTACAAGATTAGATTAATGTCAATGAGACAATAATCATATGAATGTAAAGACAAGACAAGATCGGTGAAATGATCTAAGAGAAGAGAAGAGAGTGATACAAAAGCGCACACTCAGTGTGTGTAACCTAGAATAAAGGACTAATTAAATAGGGATTAAGTTACACTAAGACCCTCTAACGGCTATAATAATGAACTTCAGAGAAACAATAAAAAGAACTTCAGCAGGAACAAGAGAGGCTTCAGCAGAAATGAAATCTTGGAACTATAAACCACTTATGCTTTGTCCATGTTAAACCCCTGTAATATGCCTGCAAAGAACATAACTTGAAAGCCATTAGCAATTGATAGAGTGACATGTTTGCCACATATTATTACCCCAAAATTTAACACTTTTCATATCGGACAACATAGAAACATATAAAGGTAAACCGTTAATCATATTTTTCACTTTTTTAATGTTTTTTTTTCGGGTTTTTTAAGTTTTTTCGTTTTTACGTTATCAAAATTTGCATTAAAAAATCATATATAATTAAACACTAATTTTAATATCACATGTGATATGATATTTAATTTAACACTAGTATAAATGATTTTCAACGCTAATATCAAATATGATATTCAATTTAGTGCTTAATTATAAATAATTTTTTCATGCAAATTTCAAGAACGTGAAAAGATTTAAAAACGTGAAAAAATGAATTTTTTTCTTCTTTTTTTCGAAACTATATCAAAGTGCCCGTCTATAGAAAGATAATTAAATGTTCGTCGCGACAGTGTAAATATTTTCGCTTAACGATTAACAGTTTAAGAGATATTTAAATTATAAAAAATAAATGAAATAATAAAATGCTATTAATTTCAGCTATTGATTTCTTTTTAGATGAATGGTGGGATGAGTTTTTGTATGTGAGAAAAGTCAAAATAACTATGTTTTTTCACTCTGTTCCCGAGTTTATTTTCTGGAGTGAAAGGGAAAGGTTTGAGATGGTAATAAAAAAGAATTGTGTTCTGAAATTTTTTAGAAGGAGAGAGGAAAGTAAATGATATTAAATTACATCAAAATTACTCTCCTAATTTACTTCCTAAATTTGGATGAAATGGAGTGAAGTTGATTTTAAAGTTTTTTTTTGGTACATCCTTCTCTTTTCTTTCCAACTCGGGAACACAAGATAAAAAAAATAATACTTCTCTCTTTTTTCCCTCTCCATCTCTCTTCTTTCCATTTTATACTCGGGAACAGAGTGTAACGAGTTAACAATATACCAACAACACAATATCTATTTACTTTCATTCTACTCTTAAGATTCATCACTATTTCGCTTCTTATCACAATGTTGCAGGTAAACAATCTGGGACACTTGAGAATTGGACTAAGAGATATTCAGTTGGCCACTGATAATTTCTCAGAAAGATCTGAACTTTATTCTGGTGTTTCTTTTAGTGTTTACAAAGGCGATCTCCAATGTTTTGACAGACATTATGTTTCTTCCTTGGATGGAAAGAATAAAGGTGAATTACCCAAGAGACACTATAATGTAAGAATAATGTGCATTAACGACGCAACTGCAATAGATATCTTCTATAAAGAAATTGAAATTCTTAGCACTTGTAAGCATGATAAAATAGATTCTCTTCTTGGATTTTGTGACGAAGGTAGTCATATGATACTTGTTTACGAGGGTGATACTTATTATTCTCTTTGCCGTTGTTTGAGATTGCAAGTTCTTACATGGGACATGCGTTTAAAAATTTGTCTCGATGTTGCACACGGGTTAAATTACATTCACAATGACATGGAGGACCAAAAGATGGTCATTCACCGTCAAATAAATAGTAGGTGCATTTTGTTAAATGATGATTGGCAAGGGGCAAAAATTAGTGGATTCGGACAATCTACATTCTGCGAAAATCAAGATGAAGACGCTTTAGATCTCGGAGATAATTATTTAGAAGTATGGAGTTCCATTTACATGGCTCCAGAATTTATTGAAACTGGTAAGGTAACAAAAGAATCAGATATATACAGCTTTGGAGTAGTTATGTTTGAAATCCTATGTGGGGAGCCTTACGGACATTTAAGGGCGAATGATGTTGAGTTTCGGGCAGAACACTGGTTCAAGGATGGAAAAATAAAGCAAAGGGTAGCACAGGTACTTAGGGAAGAAAATCGTGGTAACAAATTATTTCTTAAGAAAGGACCCAATGAAGATTCATTGGACACGTTTATAAAAATCCCTGAACAATGTTTGGCAGTAAATCCGGAGCAACGACCAACTTTGCAGGTCATCATCAAGCAACTGGAGAAAGCGTTATTGTTTCAGGTAATTCTTATAGTTTATGCTAATATATTTACACTCCGTATATATAAACATGGAATGTTTTATACGGTATATTCTTTAATTACAGTATACAATTTGGTAAGAAGTTTTAAGCTTCTAATCACATTTGTTCTCGTACCGAGGTAGCTTAATCATGTAGTTGGATAATGTTGTAAACTATTCTTTTCTTTAATCAGCTTTAGATCATATCCAAGTGTTATCCAAAGTGTAGCAAAGAATATCTTTTTATGTCATTTGCTCTTGATTATTAATTGATACCGGCATGATCAATTAAAGGAAAGGATGACATCAATTTTTCTTCAGTAACAATAAATATGGAAAGTTTGGAAAATGTACTACTTTTTTGTTAGACTAGTATTTTCTTTCATCCAAAAGCTTTGTAAGAGTATGATTTCTAATTCGTTAATGAGTATAGTTTAGTCTGTAACCTTGGTGTGTTGGGGGGTCATAATTGCATAGTTTATAATCTGAAAAGTTATTAACTATCAGCATACTTGAAAACAATACAATTCAGAAAATATATTATCAGAGAAGGTTAATGAAGTGTTTTATAATTTACAGCTCAATCACAAGGACCATTTGAGAATGTCATTTAAAGATATTGAATCAGCCACACAAAACTTTAGTCGTGCAAATGACATTGGAGGTGGTGGTTTTGGTAGGGTGTACAAAGGAGAACTTGCATCTGAACATGGATCCTCTACAATTGTCGCAAAGCGATTAGATACACGTCTTGGTCAAGGGGATCAACAGTTTTACAATGAGCTACATATTCTTTCTGAGTATAAGCATGAGAATGTCATCGGCCTTGTAGGCTATAACAATGACGAACAAGAAAGAATCATCGTGTATGAATATGCATCCAAAGGAAGTCTTGATAACTATTTGAATGATGCTACTCTTACTTGGATTAATCGGCTTAACATTTGCATTGATATTGCAAGGGGATTAGCTTTCCTTCATGGAGAGGTGTTCGAGAACACGAGGCGGTGATACACAGGGACATGAAAACTGCTAACATTCTGCTATTTGATTACTGGAAGGCAAAAGTTGCAGATTTTGGGCTTTCGTTGATATGCACAATAAATGATGAAACAAACTATGTCATCGATCATGCTTGCGGTACACGAGGATACTTGGACCCAATATCTGAAAAATCACGTACTTTTACCAAAGAATCTGATATTTATTCGCTTGGTGTGGTTTTATTTGAGATCTTGTATGGGAAATCAACGTATGAGATCAAGAAACGTGAGAATCAGTTTCTACACAGTTTAGTTAAACATCGCGTTGAGGAAGGAAGATTAGACGAGGTTGTGTTTAACGCTATAAAGAACCAGATCCTGCCGGAAGCATTGGCCACATTTCAAGTGATTGCCTACCAGTGCTTACATGATGATAGGGACAAACGACCAACGGCACAAGATGTTCTAGTACAGCTTCTGAAGGCATTGGAATTACAAGTAAGTAGTCACTGTTTCAAAAAAGCTGGCTTCCTTAAAAATTTTTTATGTTTAGACTAAACTTTGGTCTTCGATTTCACTTCTCTTCATTTAGTCCAGTTCAAAGTTTAGTGTACCAAAACCATTATACAATTAACAATAAATAAATAAGTGAAAAATCAAACTATATCACACTTCCGAAAACAGCTGGCTTCCTTTTAAATGACTTGGTTTTGTGTTAAAACAAATTATAATTTGTGTTAGGTAAAGGGTGTACCCGGTTTGCAAGAATTCCTAGATATGGTAATAAATCTTGGACAAATGTTAAGTGTGCTAAAGGTGTCAAGATGAAAAACTTGGAGGCTAATTAAAGTTGTTGAAGAACTGGCAAGATGATTTTCTGCAAGAGTGCAAGTTTTAAGTTTGGAATATATTTAAGGCTTATATTTTGTTTCTGAATCAAAATCAAAAACCCATGTTATGTTGCTCCATCTGAGATGTGTGAGATCGTTTGTTGTTTTTAGTCGTGTGGATTGTCGATACACTTTTGATATGTGCAAAAAACAAATAAACAGATATAACTCCCCTGATAATCATTTGAATTAGCTCCTCTCAAAAATTTCTTAGCAAGTTTCAAAATAAGTGGTTTGTTTCTATCTAAACACAGAAAACTAATATTCTGTGTGTACCAATCATAATATATGAATCTTTATAAGGCATAAATAAGTGGTCCTCATTCAATTAACAAAGTACACAAATTGATGAACTTATAGATTATAAAGAAAATGCTACCACATTTTTATGAAATGCTATTTATGTGATACTCAGCTTGTAGCCTTCTTTTGTTCTCTATACAACTCCTCTCTAGCAAGCTGATCGAGTTAGAAAAACTAAGATGCAAAAACGAAAATAAAAATGACTGAAGAAACTCGACAGGCTCGCATTTATAACCTGTACGACCCGTAATTTCTAGTTACTGTTATTTTTACTTGTATTTTCCTTGTTTTTATGTTTTAATGGTTCTCTTTATATTTTACTTGTATTTTCCCTTTGTCTAACCGGTCCTGGGACTTAACTGCTTAACTTGTCTGAGACATTAAACCAAAAGAGAACGGCCTTTGGCATAAATCGCAGTCCTAAAAACAAGACTGGTCGGGGTGACATGCAAACGCCCACTTGTCATTTTTATGCAAAACATTAATACGTTATATATGATTACGACTACTGAAGTATTGTAACAATGACAAAATAATGATTTTTTAAATTGTTTGCATTCAAAATACATTATTGGTGACTTTTGACCCATTCATCTCTCTTTTATTTTAGCTAAAAGATTTTACTTAGCCCATTTGACATTAAACGTCACTTATATCGACCAATTCCTAATTATATGAAGCTGGTTTGCTGAGGTTTGAAGGTTTGTGTTTTCCAGACGATTGTCCAAAACATACAGAATCTGGGACTGCGGGAGTCAAAGGTGGATCTAAGATTATCGGATGCCTCGTGTATTAGTACCTTTGACTTTAGTATGATCCTAAAATTGTTGTACAGATTGAGGCATTCGAGAGTTTATTAGGAGATTACAAAAGAGTGTTTCATTGATCCAATAACTGAGGAGTTGGGATCCCTAGGGACTAGGAAGCTTCTTGCTTGGTCAAACTAGGACTTTAAGGTTGACAACTGATCATTCAAATTAAGTTGTTGTCTTCTCCAAGTTTCTTGGAGTTTGACATCCTTTGACCCTTTACAACTCAGTTTCTGAATCATTAGTTGACAAGGTTCAACCTTCTACAAAGATCATAATTTCATAACCTTGTTATTTGTAGTCTTCTAAATACTGGAGACTAGTTTATTTAGAATTCTTTATATCAAGAAGTTAGTTTATTCCTAACACTCAGGTATCTGAACTAGAAGATACTTGTGTTAACTACAAATTCCATTATATTGCTACAACAACTCACAAGACACTAAGGATTATATACTTTAAACTTCAATTATTTTGGTTAGGACTTTTTCATATCAATGGTCTTTTTTATAAGTACTAATTCACATTATTTATGTTACAAAAAATTGTTGAGTCATGAAAAAAGATAGTGATCTATCTGGTCCTTCTATTACTAAAACTAGAATACATTTGAAGATCTTATGTCAGAAGTGTTGGTCAGTGTACCCTTACTTTGTCTTCTTTGATGTGTATAATGAATAGGAGACACACTCCATGGGCATTGTTTGCTGAGTTATTGCATCTTTAACTGCTTTGCTTTTCTTTTTGACCAGATAACATGCTTCTTTCCATTAGCAACAAAACAAGGAGATATGGACCAATTGTAAGACAGCTATCTTGGACACTTGTGGGCCTCACTTTTGTCTTTTGTGCATATTTGTATACATACTTTTTCGTAATGTGAACTATCAGTTTTACTTCATTGAAACTAAGTTGGACATTGCTATAAGAAAAGGCCTACCATAAACAAACTACACTAAAATAAGACCATTTATCCAAATCTTTCTTCTCATACTCAAATGATAATTCTATTCTTACACATTTGAGAACTTAAAACAAACTAAATGACTAACACCTCAAATCTAAAAACAAAATCCTACTTTATGGTTGTGGAAACATTTAACTATGAGTAGATGACTGTTTCATTAATGGTTGTGAAGTTTTCCCCCATTCTTCAGGTGAACATTTAACTTCCATCAACAGCGCAACCACTTCTTTCATTGTTGGCCTTTCCGCCGGTGAAGAGTTGACACAGAACATTGCAATACCGAGTGTTTGTAGCATTTCTTGGACCATTTGATCAGGTAGTCCTTGGAGCTTGGTGTCGAGAATAGTGACTGCTGGCTCAAAACTTCCCATTTTCTTTTTCACCCACTCGACTATATGTGAACCTTCTCTTAGCCGATTCTCAACTGCACTGCGTCCACTTAAGATCTCTAACAAAACCACCCCGTAACTATAGACGTCACTCTTTTCTGTTATGTTCATCGTATAACCATATTCTGCAAAACATAAACATAAAGTATATTCAAAGATCATATAAGAACTAGCCATTAGAAAATGGATAGTAGATGCAAATTTATGAACGAAAAATCAAATAATTCAATGATAACATCTCATGATCTGAATATTATTAGGGAAACAAAAACTTGCCTGGAGCAATGTATCCGTATGATCCAGCTACTCGCGACATAGCATGTTGATAATTTGTAGAGCTCATAAGCTTAGCGAGCCCAAAATCTGCCAAGTAAGCCTCATATTTACAATCAAGAAGTATGTTATTACACTTCACATCTCTATGAAGAATTGCGGGCACACAATCATGATGAAGATACGCGAGCCCTTGTGCAGACCCCACTGCAATCTTATACCTTGTTTCCCAATCCAAATTCCTATTAGTTTGCAACAACTGCTGTAAGTTCCCGTTAGCTATATGATTGTACAGTAAAAGCTTCACACTTCTATTAGAACAATAGCCCAGAAGCTTCACAATGTTTCGGTGTCGAATATGACCAAGAATTTGTATCTCTGCTGCAAAGGAATCAATCGCGGGTTCTTCATCTTTTTTTGTTTTCCATAGTTTTTTTACCGCAATAACTTCACCATTTGGCATTTCAGCTTTGTAAACGACCCCCGAGCACCCTTTCCCTATCACGTTCTCGTCTTTTAAACATTCCAAAATGTTATCAATAGTAAACCCAAGCTTAGTGAAGGGTATAAATGTCCATGGGTATGAGAAATCGTCGCCACGCGTATCAAGATTTGAGTCGTTTAACGAATTCTTGATCATGTACTTATGGTTTCTTGACATAAACACCCAAGTGGCCCCAGCCGCGAGGGTAACAGATGCAACGATTAGTATCACTAAACCTATCGTTTTAACTGATTTCAACCCGTTTCTTGTTTGTGTTCGTGAAGAGCATGAATATCCATCTGCCGATTCACAAAGACCTTCATTTTGGATGAATGATTCAGGTGTCAGTGTTCGAAAAAAGGGTGTTGATGGAATTGGACCGGTGAAATTATTGTAGGAAACATTTAGGGAAGTGAGGCTAGTGAGTGAACTCAAGATTAGTATTTTCCCATGAAACGAGTTGTGTGAAAGATCAAGTGATTGTAATTGAGTCAACCCGTTTATTGACTCAGGAATTTCGCCTTGAAACCTGTTTGAGCTCAAGTCAAGGCTGATGGTCAAACTCGTAATTGACCCAATCTCAGGCGGGATTTGACCCGAAAGGTCATTTGAACTCAAATCAAGCAGTGTTAACTTTTGCAAGTTTTTTATCGATGATGGGATCGAACCTGTTAACAGATTATTGTTGAGTATGAGTTTATTCAAGTAACTAAAGTTACCAAAACTCAATGGTATTTGACCCGTGAACCCGTTTTGACTCAAATCAAGCTGCTCAAGATTCACTAACTCACCCAACTCAGGTGGGATTTCACCCGTAATATGGTTATTATGAACATCTAAAAGCTCAAGAACCATAATGTTACCAATCTCACGAGGCAAAACACCTGAAAAATGATTAGTATACAGATCAAGAAACACGAGATTTGGTAACTGCCCAATCTCCCTAGGAATCGGACCAGAAAGCTGATTCTCCCCTAGCCTTAATCTAACCAGCGATTGACAATTTCCAACACTTTTAGGCACTTTCCCTGACAACGAATTCCCAAGTAGCAACAGTTTACTCAGCTTCTTTAAACCAAAAATTTCTTCTGGGATTTCACCCGTTAGCTTATTTTTCGACAAATCAAGCGAGTAAAGCTCGGTACAGTTACCAAAAGACGACGGTATCATACCGGAAACCATATTCCCCCATAAAAAGAAACTTTGTAACATCTTCAAGTTCCCAATCTCCCACGGAATCTGACCCGAAATCTGATTCTTATCAAGCTGAATCGCAGTTAAACTTGTGCAATTCCCAATCTCTGCTGGAATCCTCCCCGTAAACGTATTCTCAGACAAATGAAGCTGTTCAAGAACTTTCAATTTCCCTAACTCCCTTGGTATCTCACCACTCAACTCATTCGCCGAAACATCAAACACAACTAGCTCAGAACAATTCGAAAGCTCAACAGGAATCGAACCCGTTAACGAATTCCCCCAAAGTAACAAACTCGTAAGCTTCTGAAGCATACCCAACTCTTTAGGAATCAAACCCTTAAGCTTATTCATATGAAGATACACATTCCTCAACTCAGAACACAAACCTAACTCACTAGGTATCTCACCAGATATCTCCGTATCATAAATCGCCAAAGTTTGCAACTTCACCATATTCTTAAAAGTCTTCGGAATCGAACCAGTCAACCCCGTTGCCGCTACACCAAAAGTAGTCAAATTTGCTAGAAACCCCAACTCGGGCGGTATTTCACCTACCAAATAAGGGTTGCCACCAATTCTAAACTCTTGTAATGATACTAAAGACCCTAGTTCAGGTGGAATAGTACTATTTATCAAATTATCTTGTATACAAAAGTATTCCAACCCCGTAAGATTCGATATCTGACTTGGGATTTTCCCGGTTAGCTGATTCGAGTCGAGATACAAAAACTGCAAAGAACTGAGTAAACCAAGCTCAGCTGGAATACGGCCTGAAAGCGAATTTGACGACAAGTCTAGCAGCCTGAGATGTTGCAATGAGCCAAGCTCCGGTGGTATTTGGCCGGAGATATTGGTGGATGAGAGGTTCAGAAGCTGTAAAGAGGTGAGTGATGCAAGTGTTGGTGGTAATGAAGTGAGGTTTAAGAATGTGTTTGGTATTGAAAGTGATATGACTTTGTTTAGTGGTGAGCATGTTACACCTTGCCATGAACATGGTGTTGGTGATGATGAGTTCCATGATGGTAGGACGGTGGTGTGGCTGCCGGAGATGAGGGTTAGGAGGGTTTCTCCGTCTGGTGATAGGGCGGTTAGTGGTTGTGCAATGCATAGTATCAAGAAAGTTAAAAAGAGTGAAAGTTTGGACATTTTGATGTGTGGAAAAGGGTTTGTTAGGGTTTGGTGGTGGTTCACGGAAATGGGTTTTGCCGGAAAATAGTGGTGGCTGATGGTGGTTTATGGTGGTGGATGGTGGCGAGATTTAAGCTAAGGTGACAACATGCATGTAAAGATTAAACAGATGTTATCCAAGGTGTCAGTCTAGTTAGCCTAGACTAGACTGATATGTACGCGGTCTAACCGAGGTATCTGTAAAGTTTGTGAAAAAGGGTGCTGCTGAAAAATGATGGTGGTAGCTTATGGTGGTTGGTGGTGGTGGAGATGAAGGGTAAAAAAGGTTTCAAATAAGGGGGACAAAATGCATGTGAAAGAGGGTTTTAAGGTGGTGGGGTAAATGCTAGCTTAAAACTTACTCGTGTGTTTGTGTCACTAAAAAAACAAACCCATGCATGTGAACAACCAGCTCTTAAAAAGAAGTGAAATTATCTTTGCTTCTAAATGTAAACTTACCGGAAAACTGTGTCCTCCACCTTACACGGCGGCGCTTGTGGTGGTTCTAGTGGTGGTAGTGGTGAAAAGTGACCAACTTATGGTTGCACTACTTGTGAGGTGTTTTTACTAGGGTTAGCATAGAAAAGGAATATTCCTGCGAGTGGTGGTGGTGGCTGTGGTGGTTATGGTGGTGGCAGAGGACATTGAAGTGTGAAGGTGTTGAGAGTGAATGAGTTGGAGTTTGGAGCATGGAGATGCTCAAAATGTTTGGTTTTAAATACCAACAAGAAGTTATTTATTTTATAAAAAATGATTAGGGCACAAGAGTTATCAAAATTACTATACTACCCTTGAAATGGACTCATTAGTCAATAGTCATCAACAAAGCCATACATGTACAACTGGTTATTCAGTTATGCTCATTTGCAATATGACGACATTTCATAATTCAATCAATTTCATTTTTAAGTTTCAAAAATAAATAAATAAATAAATAAAATTTAAAAGTTTGTTACGCCAACGTCATTATAATCTGTTAAATTATGACGTTGTATGCCATTTAACAATTGATATATGAAAATCTATCTTTGACTGAACAAAATTTAACACTGAGTATACATGCAAAATAACATTCTATATCAATATTTTTTTTTTTGAGTGATGTAACGAAGATTGAAAAATACCCCTCAGATAAATATATTGGTTACTGGGACGGAATCATGACTAAAAATGATCGGATACACACAAATTTTAAACCATAAAAATAGACACAAATTTTATGACGAGACACATTTAAACAAAATCGATGAAAATACGTAACGACAAGACAAAATTACATGGATGTCTCGTAACACAGCAAGACCCCTAGTAATTCGTCACTGATTGTCTAGTTAAATAAACATATCCATCATTGGGTTTGAGTTATAAGTAAAATTAGGCAGTTAGGTAATTTTGAAAACTCGGGTCGGGTCCAAATTGGGTAAGAATCTAAAGATAGGATTCAATGTTTTCAGAGTCCATAAGATGAGAGTGAAGTGGCAATGGTATCTAGGAGATTGTGAAAGGCTAAAGATGAAGGCTTGGATTAAGCATGCAAATTTATTCATTTATGTCTTAGTTTAATTATTTCAAGGCTTGTTCTATTTCTTTAATAAACTTTATCTTGGTTTTTGGATTAAACTTTATTACTCTAACAAATTTACCCACAATAAATAAAATACTCAATGTTTTTATATTGATTATTAAGAATCTTCATCTTCATTTATAAAAAAGAGAGTCACAATGTGTTTATATATGAACACTTGATCAGATTAATTATATTGTGTTCATGTGAATAGAAAACTTGTGAAGGTTTTATTCAAGTTGGACCTGTAAGATAACGTATCAAAAACAAGTATCGTGGATACAACGTTTCGTTGTTTATCGAAAAGGATTAAGCCACATTATTTTTATACGTCGACAAATTAGACATGTTTTTAAGCACGTTGGTTACAATAGAGTTATTTTGTTTTGTTCCTATAATATACGAAGTTAGAATTTTCCAATGTTAAATATGGTTTTGGACTACATTTTTCTTTGAGCACTCGTGTGTTTATGCCATTTTATCTGGATTTGGGTAGGTTGTAGTTGTAGAGGTAAGTTATAACAAGAAACTTCCAAAATAGGGCAAATTTGGTATTTCCAAATTATGTCCTTTTTTTACAGTGTAATTATTATTGGGCACGGTTAAATATATTGGGGGTAACCCGAGGAGAGGAGGTAGTGGGTGTGTTTTGGGAATAGGGTTAAAGGCTTGAAATTTACTTGTTTATTTAGCAAATATTAAATATATAGTCACATGAATAAAAAATAAGTTTAAGTAACTTATAGATAACATCAAAGTTTTAAGTTTTTAAAAAAGCTTTTTCGTATTTCCCATGTAAAAAATATTGGCTAAAGATGTTTGTAGAAATAAGAAAGTTGTGTAACTGACGGGTTCATAACATATATTGATCTACAGTTTTTGTGGCTCACAATGTAGGTAAAAATATTAGTAGGGATAAGTAGTAGGAGTTAACAATACTTAAAGGTTTATTATCACACTTGGATCTTCCATATAAATAGGAAAGTAAACCTATTGTGGTACGATCGGATTACCGGATAAACGTGTTATAATCTTGTTTATCTAGCTTCTTGCTGGCTTTTAACATAAGATAAAAAAAAAAAAAAAAAAAACATATATTGTTAACACTCACATGTATTTACTAATTATGGATATGTACGAAAACAGTCGAGAAGCACTCTTGTACATATTGAAGCTTAAAAGCAGCCGCTACTCTGCGATGCGAGGGTCGTGCCATCCCAAAACGCCAACATCATGGCGTCACAAGGACACCATTGTTGACGCCGTTGTGCCTCACGCCATGGTGACCAACCAAGCGATTGTGCCTTTTTTTTTTTTTTTTTTTTTTGTTATGTCATGTGTGGTCTCATAGAATCACTTTTACCTATGGTACCACTTTCATAAGAGGAGATGGTGTTTTGTGTGATGTGATAGATTTTGGTATTAAAGGAAAAAATGTTGAAGGAGTAACATTTTTTTCACAGCACTATAGAGTACCTAATGCTCTAAATATAAATGTCTTTGCGACAAATTTGTCTTGGAACGTTGTATTTAAGTTTCAAGTAGGGGTTAGCATGGACCGCGGACTGCACCGAACAAGAAACCGGCCCGAACCTATTTCGGCCCGGTCCTTGTTCTACACTTTACCTCATGTTCGGTCCTCGGTCCGGTCTTATGTACAACCGACCATTTTGCTTTCTCAAATCGGACCGACCGAAGAACCGAACCGGATCAGACCGAACACGTTCGGTCCGGTCCTCGGTTCGTGGTTTTGGGCTAAATCGGTCTCGATCCAATCTCGATTTTTTCGGTCCGATCCGAGTTTGACTCGATGCTCACCCCTACTTTCAAGTAGTGATTTTATTTTTATTTTTTTGGGTAAAGGGGAATTTTTCGGTAAAATATATTACTCCAAAAACATATTTAAGTACAACAAATGAGAGTGAAGTCTCTCAGCTCGGCCCGTTACATAGGCAAAGCCAAGCACCTATAGTGCAACAAACCTACACACTACATAAGAAAGACAAATCAATCTTATAAAAAATCAAAGAAAGAACAACTACTTCCTAACATGATTTTTAAGCCGGATATCAAACTGATCACAAAAAGCATCCATTTGTCTAGCTAAGTCATAGACCTAAGCCTTATATCCGTCAAAAAAATCAAAATTATCACCTTCTAGCTACTGACCTCCTCTAGACGAGGACATATACCTAGCCGTATCATCATCTGGTTCAAGTAATTCATCTTCACCAGACTCACCAAGCTCACTAAACTTGAAACCCCTAAGAGACGAATCAGGTTTGCTAGACCAAATACCAGTCTTCATGTGTATCTTCTTGGAAGGAGCCTCCACCTTCTTCTGAGCATCATCAACCAAGTCATTTACATTTTCAAACACTTCATCATCACTTTCATGATTATGACCTCTGCTACCCTTTTTATTATTAGTTCCAGAAACATTTTCACTATCCAACTTAGTACTTTCAATGACATCATTAGACGTCCCAACAGTATTACCAACATCAAAAATACTATCTTCATTCATTAAAAGAATATTTTAAGGGCACAAGATTAATATCATCTTGTTGTTGTATATTGCTTCGATCAAAAGACTGTTTTGCCTTCTCATTATTATTATGCGAAGTTGAGGCCTTAGACGAAAAAGGGTCCATTTGCTCCTTAAAATTCGATGTAGAAGCAATAACATTCCCATTATTAGGTTTTGGTTTAAAAGCTTGGTTCCCTTTCCCATTGTTACGAGCCACCTCCACAAAACCATCATTCCTAACCGAATTTTGTTTTACGACCTTAGCTTTCTTAGGGCACCGATCATCCGAATGATAAAATATTTTACAAGTCTCACATCGAGGGTGCTGCCACTCATATTCAACCTCAATAGTTTCCATTGAATGTCCCTCCCTATTTAGAGATAGCCGCAACTAAAGAATCGACAAACCCCTTCCTAAACGACACCTCTATAAGAGCCCGATTTAAGTTGAAGGAGGAAAGTTGGTAATGATTTAAGTTCAACTTTAAGTTGTTTTGATCATTTTAATTTGAACTATTCTAGTGCATATATTTACAATTGGTGTGCACATCGAAAATGCTATTACTGTTTTTCACACTATTTTGATTTATATAACTTTGATACAATATCTTCACAGTTGTCTTAACCTACTAAATGATCACTTTAAGTGTGTAATACATCATGTTCTATTCAATCCAACTAGAGTTAAGCAACATTTACATGAATAATTATGAATACGAGAATGACACTTTATCACTAAAAAATATGTTTTCAATCATTTATGATAAAAATGGATAATCTTATAAATATCATAAAAGTTGAAAGATCTCACACTTCATTCAATAGTGTAGATATATACGCATTGAAATCAAACTTTAATCACATTAAAACATCTTGAGTCCTTTTTACTCAAATTTACAAAGTCAAAGATTTGCGAAATAAAAGCTTTGAGTATCATGTGGTACAAATAACACAGTACTCACTTACTTTGCACTATTTGATAAATATTATATTTTTTCAGTGATGAAATTATACTGATTCTAATAAGTACAATAAAATCCCTAGTATTTGTAAGAATCTTTTAATAATAAACTAATTTGAACATTGAGGGAATATAAAGCAACCATTTTGCAGTATTTATGCCCACTTTTATGAGATTTCAACTACTATAACCTTTTTATTTTATATTGTAAGCCATAATTTATGTGATTTCATCATGAATTAAGATTCAAGCAACCTTAAACATAAATTATTGATCATGGCTAATTTCTTTATTAAAGTTTTTATAGGTGCTTAAGAGAAGTGTTATTGGATAACACGATTTTTATTGTGAGAATTTTGTACTCGTATCTCTTATTTCATGTGTGTGTGGTAGCAAACTCGCGTTTTATGGAGTTTTGGCTACAAATTTCAATTTTGTTTACCTAATTACCACCTATAATTTATTAAAGATGCGTCAACAAACAGTCTTATAACATTTTTATCGGTGATAAACTATTTATATCAATGTCTTATAACATTTAATACCGTCGATAAACTGTTTAGATCCGAATAAAAAACATAATAATAGATCAAATAATAAGCTAAACTATATTGCATACAGCCCTACACTCTGAATAATACTTACTAAAATATATATACTAATGCTGTATGAGCTAAACTTATAATATAAGTTTGAGCCTAAAAGGCCTAAATAAGTGCCCAAAGTCCCGATTCATATAGGAAAAAAGGTGAAGGAGTTAAAGTGTCATTATGCTTAGTAAATTAGAATAATGTATGTTCATTGAGCCCCAAACTCCCAATATTATAAAATTGGCTCTGTCATGATTGTCAGCTTATTCTCTTTAACATTTCAGTAATCTTAAATTTCAAATAATTTTTTCTTACAAAATTGTAACTCATGCATTGAAAAGTTATTCTGCTCTGCATATGCAATTTAACAAATTTCGTATTCATGATTGATCTTAGATTAAGTTCAATGTTATGTTACACACAATTAGTATAAAAACAAGTGAGAATATGCACATATACATAATGTCCTCTTTGAAGATTATGTTTGTCATACATGAACAAAAGTTCAACACGAAAATTTGATCTATAGCTTGGTGTCCGGAGGTCAGATAAGGGAATAAAACCGGAAACCTTGATATAAAATGACACTGCGACAAAGAATGTAGACAACGACTCTATGAGTCTTGATTGCGCAAGTAGCAAAATAAATTGTATATCGACATAAAACAAATGTAGTACATACTCTTTTTGGGGAAAATAATCAGGATAACATCTTTGTCTCATAAAAAATACAGATGTGCATGAATTGTAGGTAACACTAAATTATATGGATAGAGAGGTTATATAGGGTTGGTGGCAAAGGCTTCATAAACAGAAACAAAAAGACAATACATTACAAACTATACTTTATGCTTTGAGCCAAGTAACCTCAAGACTTTGAGAGTCCCACATGATCAGGAAAGCTATTAACTTAATTAGGATCGTGAGTCATATACCTAAGCTATGATTTACATGAGTAGGGTTTATTTCATGAATCAATATTGAGGATGGTTTATGATATAAATAGAGATACGACACACTATCAATTTTGGTTGTCACCACCATGGCCTAACGAAGTTATAACTTATAACAGACCGTCGTCACACGTGACTTTGGGGTGTAACTGAGTGTGAGGAGGGATTAATTTTTCGTAATGTGTGATTTCTTAATGTGTGACTTTGTTCACGAACTATGTTCAGCCTAATAGCTTGAATGTTTAAATTTCTAGAGCTCGGCTAAAACTGAAAAAAAGTTAAACAAGTAGAAAATTATCAAATCACTTGAATTGATTTTAAACTTATTGTACCTATTAGTTTTGTAATTTTAAATCAATTCGAATGATTTGATAATTTCAAAATCAGATTTATTTACTGCATTAGTTTATCTTGGTAACCTTTAATTAACTTTTAGGAGTTTGTTCAATTTTGGATTTGACAATTGGTGTATCGAAGAATTGATAACATGATGACACCAAACTTGCAAGTTATTAACACGTCACTAATATATTGCGTCAGATTGAACAACCATGGGTGTTTTATATGAAAATACCCGTAAGAAGGAATGACTTTGATTTTCATTGTATTTATTTAGTTAGTGAGTTTGTTGTTTATAAATGAGCAAGGACGGAACTTTAACATTTCTATTGATGGGCCGAATCGAAGTTTATAACTAATTCTTTATTATAAAGTTTAATCAGAGGCGGATTCATGTATTATCAAGCGGTTTCTGGAAACCACCTTGGACGAAGAAAACTTATAGAAGCGATATAGAAATTATTCTAGGAACCATCTTAAAAATTATTTGGAAACTACGTTAGATTTTTTTTTGAAAAATACTTCACTTTTAATATAAAATATTCTTAGCCCAAATCCCAAATAACTCAAAAAGATTAGTCCGTTTAATAATTAAATAATACTTAACTTTATAAAAAGCATAAAAAATCCATTAATCGCCAACTCTATTCCTGTGGAGGGAATTAGGGAAACGAACTCGGATAGTCGACTTATTTCATCCAACAATCCATTTGTAAGCTATCTATCAAGTTTATTTATTCACTTTTTATGAATAACTAAAGAGTATAAAGAAGGTTATGTAATGTATCACAGTATTAGTATAATTGTTAGTAGTTATTTAGATTTTAGGATTTATTGTTTAGGACTTTAGTCTTTAGGTTTGATGTTATGCATCATGTGATTGTTGATTATTGGAAGACGAAATTGAAATTGAAATTGTAAACACATTAACTATTATTTTATAAATCTACGTTTAATGTCTTAGTATAGCATCTTGTTAAATTGGACCCAATCTGACCCGAAAAGTTGACCGGTTAATTGGTTGATCTATCACAATTTTTAACTTAACCAAATCAAGAAACCACTTTAAATTTTCGGCTAGATCCTCCGCTGAAAATAATCGATCAAGACCAAACACAAGTAAAATTACATATCCATAGTCGCTACCCACTACAATCCTAACAATGCTTTTTTGTCTATTATTTTCAGTAGATATCATAATATTCAGTTTAATAGGCCCAAAATAGAACCATTGACTAGACATATATGTACATAATTACATTGTTTTGAATTTTGGCTTGAAAGAAAGGCCACTAACTTAGCTTGTACATACGAGTATACGACTAAGGTTGTCAATAAAACCCAAACTCGCATAACCCGATTTGACCCGTACCTGAATAAGTTTATTATTATGGTCAGTTTATTCGGGTTGATACACTTTTAATCGGGTTATTTAATTCAGGTTAAACCGATTATTTTGCCCAAATAATTAATAGTGTCGGGTATATGGGTGTGCACGGTCCAAAAATCGGACCGAAGACCGGACCGGACATAGACCCGATTTCGGCAAAAATCTTAAACCGAGACCGGACCGAATGTAGTTGGTCCGGTCTCGGTCCGGGTCGGTCCTTCGGTCGGTCCGGTCCAACAAGGCCAAATTAGCCCAAATTCGTCAGTTTTGGTCCGGACCGGACCGAGGACCGAATTAGCCCAAAAGCCGAGACCGCGGACCGGACCGAATGTGGTCGGTCCACCGGTCTCGGTTGGTCCGACGGTCGGTCCGGTCCATTCGGGTCGTATGCTCACCCCTAGTCGGGTATCTAGATTGTACCACATAAAGCAATCACTACAACAATCGGATGGACGGGCGAGGAAGCTTTCCCCGGAGACACAAAGTCCCCGGAGAAAGTCGCTAACCGACAAAATTGGATCTGACGTGGCACATGGATCCGTGACTGTTGGTAAAATTCAACCGATAGTTTCAAGGGACTTGTCCCCGCTAAAGTGGTGAGCTTTTAATCAAAGTTTGACCGATAGTCAAAATTCCGCACATTTTCCCGTGGACAACTCCCGCAGAAAGTGGGTTTTACGCTCACCAACTTTGACCAAAGTCCAAAAGCATGCTAATTATGAGCGAAAATTCCATGAAGTCTTTCCCCGGGGACTTGTCCCCGGCAAAAGTTATATTTAAAAATATGCTTACCCTTTATTGCAACTATTTAAAACGGCATATGTATAGTTCCATCGTCTGTCGTTACAAAATAATACTGGTAAAAGGGAACAAATCAAGGTCGTTAAACATGATACGTATACCGTAGCACCTATAGTCGGGTCGTTAAACATGATACGTATACCATAACACATGTAGTCGGTCGTTAAACATTACACGTATATCATAGCACCTATAGTCGGTCGTTAAACATGATACGTATACCGTAGCACCTATAGTCGGTCGTTAGACATGATACGTATACCATAACACCTATAGTCGGTCGTTATACATGATACGTATACCGTAGCACCTATAGTCGTCGTTAAACATGATACGTATACCATAGCACCTATAGTCGGTCGTTAGACTTGATACGTATACCATAACACCTATAGTCGGTCGTTAGACATGATACGTATACCATAGCACCTATAGTCGGTCGTTAGACAGGATACGTATACCAATAGCACCGATACTCGGTCGTTTAACATGATACGTATACTATAGCACCTATACTCGGTCGTTTAACATGATACGTATACCAATAGCACATATACTCGGTCGTTTAACATGATACGTATACCAATAGCACATATACTCGCTCGTTTAACATGATGCGTATACCATAGCACCGATACTCGGTCGTTTAACATGATACGTATACTATAGCACCTACACTCGGTCGTTTTACATGATACGTATACAAATAGCACATATACTAGGTCGTTTAACATGATACGTATACTATAGCACCTATACTCGGTCGTTTAACATGATACGATACCATAGCACCGATACTCGGTCGCTTAACATGATACGTATACCAATAGCACATATACTCGCTCGCTTAACATGATACGATACCATAGCACCGATACTCGTCGCTTAACATGATACGTATACTATAGCACCTATATCGGTCGCTTAACATGATACGATACCAATAGCATATATACCGGTCGTTTAACAATAATACGATACCAATAGCACATATACTCGGTCGTTTAACATGATACGATACCAATAGCACATATACTCGCCGTTTAACATGATACGATACCAATAGCATATATACTCGCTCGTTTAACATGATACGTATACCATAGCACCGATACTCGGTCGTTTAACATGATACGTATACTATAGCACCTATATCGGTCGTTTCACATGATACGTATACCAATAGCACATATACTCGGTCGTTTAACAATAATACGTATACCAATAGCACATATACTACCGTTTAACATGATACGTATACCAATAGCACATATACTCGCTCGTTTAACATGATACATATACCAATAGCACATATACTCGCCGCTTAACATGATATGTATACCATAGCACCGATACTCGGTCGCTTAACATGATACGATACTATAGCACCTATACTCGGTCGTTTAACATGATACGATACCAATAGCACATATACTCGGTCGTTTAACATGATACGATACCAATAGCACATATACTCGCTCGTTTAACATGATACGTATACCATAGCACCGATACTCGGTCGCTTAACATGATACGTATACTATAGCACCTATACTCGGTCGCTTAACATGATACGATACCAATAGCACATATACTCGGTCGTTTAACATGATACGATACCAATAGCACATATACTCGGTCGTTTAACATGATACGATACCAATAGCACATATACTCGGTCGTTTAACATGATACGATACCATAGCACCGATACTCGGTCGTTTAACATGATACGATACCAATAGCACATATACTCGCCGTTTAACATGATACGATACCATAGCACCGATACTCGGTCGTTTAACATGATACGTATACTATAGCACCTATACTCGGTCGTTTAACATGATACGATACCAATAGCACATATACTCGGTCGTTTAACAATAATACGATACCAATAGCACATATACTCGATCGTTTAACATGATACGTATACCAATAGCACATATACTCGCTCGTTTAACATGATACGTATACTAATAGCACATATACTCGCTCGTTTAACATGATATTTATACCATAGCACCGATACTCGGTCGTTTAACATGATACGTATACTATAGCACCTATACTCAGTCGTTTAACATGATACGTATACCAAAAGCACATATACACGGTCGTTTAACAATAATACGTATACCAATAGCACATATACTCAGTCGTTTAACATGATACGTATACCATAGCACCGATACTCGGTCGTTTAACATGATACGATACCAATAGCACATATACTCGCTCGCTTAACATGATACGATACCATAGCACCGATACTCGGTCGCTTAACATGATACGATACTATAGCACCTATACTCGGTCGCTTAACATGATACGTATACCAATAGCACATATACCGGTCGTTTAACATGATACGTATACCAATAGCACATATACTCGCTCGCTTAACATGATACGATACCATAGCACCGATACTCGGTCGCTTAACATGATACGATACTATATCACCTATACCGGTCGTTTAACATGATACGCATACCAATAGCACATATACTCGGTCGTTTAACATGATCACGATACCAATAGCACATATACTCGGTCGTTTAACATGACACGATACCATAGCACCGATACTCGGTCGTTTAACATGATACGTATACCAATAGCACATATATTCGCTCGTTTAACATGATACGTATACCATAGCACCGATGCTCGGTCGTATAACATGATACGTATACTATAGCACCTATACTCGGTCGTTTAACATGATACGTATACCAATAGCACATATACTCGGTCGTTTAACATGATACGTATACCATAGCACCGATAGTCGGTCGTTTAACATGATATGTATACTATAGCACGTATACTCGCTCGTTTAACATGATACGTATACCATAGCACATATACTCGGTCGTTTAATATGATAGAAAATTTTTATGTTAAATTTAAATTGATTTGTTATTAATTTAGTTATTGAAAATAATAATAAAGATTTTTTTTTTTTTTTTTTTTTTGATATTTATGTTGCTTTTAAACCTTTTTGGGGACATGTCCCCGTAAAACGCTTCGCAAAATTTTATTTTTCCTCCCATCTTTTACTTTATCCCGCCATAACCTTCCTCAAGACTTGTCCCCGAAAAAGTCGGCTAAAGACAAACATATCCTTCCGGAGAAAAGTTTTGAAAAATTGACCTCAATTATTAACACGATCTGTTTCATAAATGAGATAAAAGAAAAAAAAAAAAAAAAAAAAAACACACACATTCCGCCGCCGCCCACCGCACCTCCTTCATCACCTCCATCACCGCACCACCCTCCACCACCGCACCACCTCCATCACTGCACCACCTCCACCACCGTCGTTGATATTCATTTTTTCACAAATGAGATGGAAGTTAATCTCATCTGTTTCACAAATGAGATGAAAAAAAAAAACCCACCAGTAACGGTTTGAACATTGCCTTATTTTGTTGGTAATATTTTGTTAGGCGTGATATTACTCCATATATGTCTTATGTTTTTTTTCAGTTGGCAATATTACTCCATATATGTCTTTTTTTTCCGGTTGGTAATATTTTGTTAGGACCAGTTTTTGTGTTGCTAGTTTGGTTAAGCTTTGTGACTCCTAGTTTGGTTTTCGCATTCATTGAAGTAGGCTGCTAAGATGGAAGTTAGTTGCTAGTTTGGTTAAGCTTTGTGTAACTACATGTATAAAAAAAGTAAAAGTGAAAAGTTGTGCCTGCTAGTTTGGTTAAGCTTTGTGACCGCTAGTTTGGTTTTCGCATTCATAGAAGTAGGTCACGAGATGGAAGTTAGTTGCTAGTTTGGTTAAGCTTTGTGTAACTACATGTATAAAAAGTAAAAGTGAAAAGTTGTGCCTGCTAGTTTGGTTAAGCTTTGTGATCGCTAGTTTGGTTTTCGCATTCATAGAAGTAGGTCTTTGAGATGGAAGTTAGTTGCTAGTTTGGTTAAGCTTTGTGTAACTACATGTATAAAAAAAGTAAAATTGAAAAGTTGTGCCTGCTAGTTTGGTTAAGCTTTGTGATTGCTAGTTTCAGCTTTAGTTGCATATTTTTCTTATATAATAAGTAAATAAAGCAGCTTTAATAACACCTCTAATTGACTTTTATTTGCTTGACGCCGATATAAGTAGCAATTTCCGCCGAACTTGCACGGGTAAAAGAGTACATGAATTCTAGTGTTTTGTTAACGCTCAATAATATAGTTTTAATATGTGCTTTGCTTTTTACTTGTAGGAATATAATGTCTCTCGTCATCCGAGTGCAAACCGCGACCACAAATGAGACCAAAAGGTAAGATATGTCGTTGCGTATTTTAAATAGTTTAGGGTTTTAGGTAATGAGAACTATCCAAGCATCGGATATCAAAAAGACCCTTTAAACCATTAGGGTTGAATTGGTCATTTTAACAAGGCCTCGGCGGGATTGGGTATGTTGTTGTTGTATGGTAGGAGAGTAGGATGGTGGATTTTGGGACCTAAACCAAGATCTTAGCAAGGTGTTGGGGTCCACCCCCTTTCATGTGCAATAGCACTTTAAATATGTTAATGAGATCATGTTGTTTCATCGCTTCGTGATACAAAGATTTGATCATGTTTGCTTAAGACTTTTGAACACCGTGTCTAGGGTTGAAGGTTCACGAAAACAAAGGAATGATGTTAGTGTGTCTAGTTAAAGTGCTATTACACCATTTCCCGACAACATTTCATTCTGTTATATTATTGTGGATATAAGAGTTTGAATTTCTTAAACAACATTGTTTGATCATAATGGATTTTTTTAACTTGCCTGTCGGAAAAGAACTAGACATCAATGGCAACTCTATGCTCAAGGTAGTATAATCAGCCATTGTATTATATTTATCAAACAACAAAAATGAACTTAGCGGCGGTGACACGTGGCTTCTCTGATGGTTTACGGCGAGGAGGTACACGGTTTTTTGGTCCACAAGATACAGGAAAGTGTACAGCCCGTATCTTGTTATGGTTTGTTATGGTTACCTGATGATGAGGGTTGAATCTTGAAGGGTAAAAAGGTGGTGCAAGAGGGTTTAGCTTGGTTTGAGAGTGTTTTTATTGTGTTGTTTTTAGTGTGTGTTTTTTGGTGAGAAACTCCATGAGTTTGTGTGAGAGAGAGGGGTTAGAGATGATAAGAAGAGGTATGAAATGGTGTGTAATGATAGAGATATAATGGTGGCGAGAGATATGAAAGGGTTTGTGAGGGTGCCTCATTAACTCCACTTCACTCGCCATCACTATCATTACAAACCCTTTCATCTATCTTTTTATAATCTCCGACCTCCCTCTCTCTCACACACACATGGAGGTTCTAACCAAAAAACACACACTAAAAACACGCACATAGTTATGAACTCTCAAAGCAGGGCTAAACCATTTTGCACCACCTTTTTACCCTTCAATATTCAACTCTCATCATCAGGTAACCATTACAAACTGTAAAAAGAAACGGGTTGTACACTTTCCTATATCTTGTGGACCAAGAAACCGTGTACCTCATCGCCGTAAACCATCAGAGAAGCCACGTGTCACCGCCGCTAAGTTCATTTTTGTTGTTTGATAAATATAATACAATGGCGGATTATACTACCTTGAGCATAGAGTTGCCATTGATGTCTAGTTCTTTTTCCGACAGACAAGTTAAAAAAATCCATTATGATCAAACAATGTTGTTTAAGAAATTCAAACTCTTATATCCACAATAATATAACAGAATGAAATGTTGTCGGGAAATGGTGTAATAGCACTTTAACTAGACACACTAACATCATTCCTTTGTTTTCAGGAACCTTCAACTATATACACACTGTTCAAATAGTCGTACGCAAACACGATCAAATCTTTTGTATCACAAGCAGATCAACACAACATGATCTCATTAACCTAGTTAAAGTGTTATTACACATGAACGGGTAGACCCCAACACCGCCAAGATCTTGGTTTAGGTCCCCAATCCACCATCCTACCCTAATTGTTAAATGACCAATTCAACCATAATGGTTTAAAGAGTCTTTTGATACCCGATGCTTGGATAGTTCTCATTACCTAAAACCCTAAACTATTTAAAATACGCAGTTAAGCTTTGGACAAACCCAAAAGCGTAAGATATCGAAGTCAATCGACAAAACCACCAGCGAACACGAGTTCGAGCCTTACGTGTTAGGATATGTTTGTAGAGAATAACATGTTTATGATTCCGTTAAATGGATTATACGTATAGTTTTGGACCATTTGCGTATAGGTAGCTTATGTATAGTTTTGGACCATTGGCGATTTTAGGTTATTGATTGTGTTGTAGTAATTTGGACCATTTGGTTATATATGATATTATGTTTAGCGATTTTGTGTTGTTGTAGCATAAAATAGGTTGAAAACAGTGTTCTTACATTGTAGATTTTTTCGGAGAAATTCGGAAAAAATTGAATTACCCATTTTGCAAGATTTTCCGCAAAATGGGTCAAAATCTTTCACGGGACATGTCCCCGCAAAAGAGACATATATTTTAGGTAGTTTCCATTTCCCGAGGACATGTCACCGGACAAGAGGTTTGAGATAAACTTCGGTTGTCATTTTCCCGGAGCGTGTCCCCAAGAAACAACGTGCCACGCCGGACATGTTTGACCGGTGACAATCGGGTCATGGACCCACAACTCCCGGTGAAAGTTGTGAACAGTCCCGGAAAAGTATCCCAGAAGGCATTGCCGGATTTTTCGTGAGGACATGTCCCCGGAAATGGTATAACAGGGGACATGTCCCCGCCGAAAGGTCTGAAACGTCGCCTGCGAAAGCGACGAATGTTGTAGTGAATATAATCTAGATTGTACCTATATATTGATCAATTTCATCTTCCCCTTAACGCATCGTATAAAAATTTCTGTTAACATAAATTAAAACATTTGCTTCTAATATGGAGTTTGCTCTCGAATACGCTGAGGAGACATACAATCGTTTTTTGCCAATAACCGCGGAGGTAAATTTTTCGAGAGCTTTTTAATTACAAAAGGCATCCGTTCTTTTGGTTTTTTTTTCCTAATGATAGCTAACATATATTGTATAATTTGTATCAGGTACATGTTTAAGTTTGTTGTCCTTTGATACAGATTAAGGCGGGCAATGGTGAATGAAAAAACCGGCGCAACCATCGTGGAGATAACCAGCATGGATTAAACGGAGTGCGTCAGATGCGGTTAATCACATATTTTGTTATAAGAGTTTATTGCATTTATTAATCGACCTGGTACTTCCTATCATTATGGGATAGGAGCTGTTCAGGTGTGGTTAAAACCCTAACGTCAGTTAGGGTTTTCTTTGATTCTGTACGTATTGCTTATGCGCTGGTTTGCTTTCTTTTTGTTTGTGTCGTGTTTCGGATTGGTTGTGGGGTTTTAGAGATGGAAAGAGGATTTTGGATAAGGAGGGTCTTCGCTATCGTCGCATCCGCACCACCAACTGGCCGATCAAGGTGGTACGAATACGGACACCGACCACGATGGGAAGCGCTGCATCGAACCTAATCCGTATGAATCATCGACGGCTAGGCTCAAAAGTCTTAGAGGAGAGTATGGTATTGATTCGATCGCTGGTACTCGTGATGGTCCTTTGACATCCGATTCGTAACGTGAATGCTTCTATACGGTCCTAACGTGAATGGTAGTGAAAATATTGAAGTGAGGTCATTTGCTAGTGTTTTAAACCCGTAACGTGTCTCTCGGAAAGTTAATTTTCGTGCCTTGGTGAATGAGACGCGCATCGATAATCATGATACGGTGCTTAGAAGGTCTGCTATGGAGGTGTATTCAACCGGTATGACAATACGCTTGTTGGCTTTTTGTTGGTAAGAATGTTGCTTTTCATTTGGTTAAGAACTACGTCTCCAACACGTGGGGTAAGTTTGGTTTTCGAAACTAATGAAGAATGATGATGGTGTTTTCCTCTTTAAATTTGATTCTAAAGAGGGTGTTGAGAATGTTCTTCAACGGGCCCTTGGATTATTCGCAATTCTCCTCTTATTCTCACTAAATGGACTCGATGTCCTATTGTCTAAAAGTGAGGTAACTCGAGTTCCGCTTGGATTAAATTGCATAATGTTCCTTTACTTGCATATTCGAAGATGGGTTGAGCTTAATTACTACTCAGTGGGTAAACCGATTATGTTAGATGCTTTTACAAGTTCCATGTGTGTTGATTCATGGGGTCGTATTAGTTTTGCACGTGCTCTTGTGGAATTATCATCGATTTTGAGCTTAAACATGTGGTGACTATGGCGATCCCTAACAAGGATGATTGTGGTTTTACTACGGCAAGTATAAAGGTGGAATATGAATGGAAGCCGCCACTGCTGCACGGAATGTAAAGTGTTTGGGCATGATAACGCTTGTTGTCCCAAGAGTATTAAGGAGAATTATGATGTTCCTCCCACCGCTAATGTGGATGAACATGATGAGGGTTTTAAGGTGGTGCAGAATCGGAAAGCCAAACCTAAATGTACGAAGATGACTGGTGGTATTAATATGGGTAAGGGTCCTCGATTTGCACCTAGGAAGCAAGTATATGTTGCAAAGACGAAGACACCGGCAACTGCTAGTGGTATTGCTAATGATACACCAATTACTACGTCAAACTCTTTTGGGACTCTTGAGGTGGAAGATGACTCGGGCATCCCATGTATTGTTATTGATTCTTCTACTGAAACGGTGAAGACCGGAAAGTCTTCGGTAATACTAAGGAAGCGGTATTGATGGCTCTGGGGAAGGACCTTGGTGAGGCGTCTAAGTCTCCGGAGATTGGGAATTCTTCTGCGATAAGCTTGTGAGTGATTCAATGGAATCAATGGATGTTGGTTCTACTCCCATAGTCGAGAAAATTGGTAAGCTTGAAAAGCTAATTATTGATGGAAAGCTACTCTTGTGGATGATGATGGTCAACCTATTCCGCTACCTCTTCTACTAAGAGAGCCAACCCTTTTCTAAAGTGGGAGAGATTGTGGTGTCGATTCGAAGATGAGGTTGTTGCTAACCCATTTGATGAGTCTGTTAACTGTTTGGTGGTGGACACGAGTTTGAAGATGAGTATGATGAATATGACTTCGACGACTATGCGAAACAGGTTCGTGATCTTCCGGGGAATTTGGATACTTTTAATGCCATGTATGGCACAACGTTTCAAGGTCCTAGGAAGTAATTTATTTTGTTATGTCATATGGTAGCATTTGAGTAGTGGTTTATTTTCTTGTTTAGAGAATTGGAAGTGTCTTGTTATGTAAGCTTTATGCCTATGTAACGGGCTGAGATATGGGACTTCACTCATATCCATTGTACTTAAACGTTTATTTGGTTAATATATTTACCAGGGTGCAGGATTACTCCCCTTTACCCAAAAAAGAGTTTATTGCATTTATCTTTTTATAGCTAACCTATGTCTAATTACAACTCCGGTAGAGGTGAAAAAAGTTGACATTGAGTCTCTCTACGTCAACTACAATATGGTAAACCACACTACTATTAAACTCAACGCAAATGCTACTCTTCAAACTATTTTACAGACAATTGGCGATTTTACGACCATTCCCGAATTAGGAGTTTACAACTTAAGTATTAGTAGTACCAATAAACATGACACAATTAGTACCTTTGCTTATGTCACATTTAAAATTTTTGGGAAACGAGAAACAAGTTATGGCATTCAAGTTTAAGCCGCATGAAACTCACTTACCACAAGAAAAGGTTATGCATTTACAAAATACCATAGTGACAGGCGAAGCGTGGCTAAGACTCGACATCAGTTTCTAGTGGAAACTTAAAAAGAATGATTTTGGTGTTCCAATCCATCACACACGTACAAACTTGAGTTGTAATCTTCGTGACACAGATTTACCGGTTGAGACTTTGGATAAGTCTCAAGGTTTTTACATTGGCACTTTTTATATCAGATACATTAGTGTAGGTTGTGTTGTTCAATTTTGGATATCCGAAATTTGGGATGACCTACTATCGTAGCTAGGGTTGTTTAAATTTAAATATCCGAAATTTTGGTTGATGGTTTTATTTATACAAATATCTAAACAATGAATATCAAATTTTTTTTGGTAACTTTTTTTATGAATTTCAAACTGATAATTAATATATCTCAATATTCAAATAAATTTCTATCAAATTTTCGAATATAACATGGATATTTTTAGCAGCTTTAATTTTGGCATTGTCCTTTTATGTCATTTAGATTTTAGATCAAGTCCTATATATTTCATTTCATTCACATTAGAACTAACGAGGTATTTATGATTTGTATTATCCATTTGTAAAAATCCAAGAAAGTCGTACGTTTGTAAAATAAGAGACGTACATAAAACTCAATATAAATAGATGGGGCTTAGAGATTGGAGGCCTTAAAAAATCATGTGTAAGATTGTTATGTAAAATTTTATTCAACTGTTTGTAAAATAAGCCATTTAAGATTTTTGGTAGAGATTAAAAGTGTATATAAATTGTACATTAAAAGATAAAATAAATGGGTTATTATACTGTTAAAAGGTGTTTAAATTATTCAAAAAAAAAGAAAGAAATTATTAAACGGCACAAAAACTTTTGGCATTTTTTGGATTCACAATTGGTCGAGACCACGAAGGATTCGCTTGTTTTGAAGCCGACTGACCTTCGAAGACTGACTATCTGCAGTGGTTGCGACCCGGTCGTGAGTCGATCGACTGCAAGGAGCCTTATGTATACTCAATTTCAAATACGGGCTAAAAAAGAGCCATTAACAGATTAACTATTTAACTGGACACATATATACATTATTTCAAATTTGATTCATACATAACACTAAAAACTTCTGTCACCATCTTAATACAAAGATTAATAACTTACACGTACAATCTATATTAGTTTACGTGTTTACAAATGACAACAAAATAACAAATATCTCAATTCGTCTTCACCGTAAATGAAACAAAAATTTACTTTTTAAAAAGTTTACCGTTTGAAAGGTTTTTCAATTACAATCAAAATGAGTCAAATATTGTAATAGTTGTGAGTTGATTTTATTAAAAAAAAATAACAATATACGTAACAAATATAAGATTTTTATATCGATTGCACAATAATAAAATCTGCAGCAACGTATGAAACCATCTACCTCGTTTCAATACAAAAGCTATATAGCGTGATTACGTACATGAGCTTGAGATACAAGTGATTCGAAAAGTGAGAATACAAATCACCTAAATATGGATACATCTCAAGTGTGACAATTTTCAAATATACCAAAATTGATCAATATGCCAAATATTTCACAAGGAGTTTACATACAAATCACCTAAATATCCATATATACGTCCTGTAATTAACAAATTTTTAGACCATTAGTAACAATCACTTCAATGCTAGCTAGCTAATCCAAGAATTATGTGTGAAGTTGCTTCACGACTAATACCGGTTACATGTTAACTATATATAAGATAACATATAAATAGGTGCTAAGATAACATTCAGTATATATATCAGCTTTGCTAAGGTAACATTGAGAAAAGCACGTACGAGCTAGAATTAGGTTGTGGTTACGAATTATAGTTGTGCTTCTGAAAAATGGAGTTTGCTCTCGAATACGTCGGGGAAACCTACAATCAGTATAACCGTGCAGTAAGGGGTTTTTTTTTTTTCACTATTATTTTTTTAATAACGTAAATATCTTGATATATTAAGTATATAATTCATGTTTTTATGTAGCTTGTATAGGATAAATGTTTAAATTTGTTGTCGTTCGATACAGATCAGGGCAGGAAATGGAAGACAAAACAACCGGCGCAACCGTCATGAAAATAACCGGATTGGATTAAACAGAGCACGTCAAACATGATTAATAATGGCAGTTGTTATAAGGGTATACTGCGCATATCTTTTTATCGCCAACCTCTGCCTGAGTACAACTTAGGTAGAGGTGACAAAACTTGACATTGAGTCTCTCTATATCAACTACGATATAGTACATGTCACTACTGTTAAACTTGGAGGGAACGCTACCATCAAAACTATTTTACAATTAAATGGCGATTTTACGCCAATCCCAGAGTTGGGGGTATTCAACTTAAACATAATCAGTAAAAATGACCCGGTTAGTACTTTAGCTCATGGAAATTTTAAAATATCGGGAAACGAAAAACAACTTGTGGTACTCAACTTTAAGCCAATTGAAACTTAGCTACGACATGAAAGAGTTTTGTGCATCCTAAAGGAATTGAAGAACAGAAAAGAGTGGCTAAGACTGGACATCAGTTTTCAGTGACAGCTTAATAATAATTGGTTTTTAGTATTTCCAATCCATCACAGACGTACAGACTTGAGTTGTAATGGTAAACAACACTACTATTAAACTCGACGCAAATGCTACTCTTCAAACTATTTTACAGACAATTGGTGATTTTACGCCCATTCCCGAATTGGGAGTTTTCAACTTAAGTATTAGTAGTACCAATAAACATGACACAGTTAGTACCTTTGATTATGTCACATTTAAAATTTCGAGAAACGAGAAAAAAGTTATGGCACTTGTTTAAGCCACATGAAACTCAATTACAACACGAAAAGGTTATGCATTTAAAAAATATCATAGAGACAAGCGAAGCATAGCTAAGACTCGACCTCAGTTTCTAGCGGAAACTTAAAAATGAATGGTTTTTGGTGTTTCCAATCCATCACATACGTACAAACTTGAGTTGTAATCTTCATTACACAGATTTACCGATAGACTTTAGATATGTCTAAAACTTGTTACATTGACACTTTTTATAATAGACACATTTATTTTAGGTTGCGTTGTTCAATTTTGGATATCCGAAATTCGGAATAACATATAGCAGTGGCGGACCCAGCCAAAATGGTAAGGTGATTCCCCATTTGGTTAAGTAAAATTGGCAAGTTGGCTAACCAACTTGTATATTTTGAATCGGGGTCGGCTCGGGTCGGAACTAATTCAGCAAAATTGCGTTGATGAAGCAAGTCAAACCCAAACAAATTATATAATTGATATTACAATGTCAATTGTGTCTTCAAAAGTCTTATAACTCGAAAACGGTATATGTGACTACATCTTGCTAATAACTTATAAAGTTTTAATATATTTTCTTTAGGACATGACACCAAAATCTTTTATCATAATCATATCCACTGCACGGCATTTATTTTAATCAAATCAGAGGTTAAATTTCTAAATGATATTCTATGATAAAAAGATATGTGCGTTAAGCTAAGCTAAGCTAAGCATTTATTTTGTTTATAAATATTTGTGTTCAGGCAATCCAAAGGGTCTTTACTTTATATTTTTTCATACTAAAGGGCGTTGAGCTAAGCTAATCATTTTAAATTATGACATAATTGACAATTTAAAATTTACAGGGGTTAAACTAGAACTTTGATTAAAGTAAAAGTATAAAGAAAATATATCTTGGGTTGTGAGTCATCCATCTTCTCCATGAAACTATCCGACCTCCATTAAAACCAGATTTGAGCTTAGGCTTCTTTCTTCAAAAACTAGTCTATTCAGCTTTTCGTTCAGTTCTTTTTTACTCCAAGGTGGTTCCCAATCTTAATTTAAGGTAGGTCCTTCATTTTTTTCTATATCATCGCTAAATGATTTTAATCTCTAAGGTGATGCCCGGGCACCACCTATGTCCTACATAGGTCCGCCGGGTTGTTTAAACTTAAATATCCAAATTTTGGATGATGGTTTTATTTATACGAATATCTATAAATGCATATCCAATTTTTCTGGTAACTTATTTTTGAATTTCAAACTGAAAATTCATATATCTCAATATTCAAATAAATTTCTATCAAATTTTCGATTATAATATGGATACTTTTAGCACCTTTAATTTTGCCATTGTCCTTTTATGTCATTTATATTTTAGATCAAGTCCTATATTTTTCTTTTCATTCACATTAGAACTAACGAGGTATTTACGATTTGTGTTATTCATTTTTAAAAATCCAAGAAAGTCGTACGTTTGTAAAATAAGAGACGTACATAAAACTCAAAATAAATAGATGGGGCTTTGAGATTGGAGGCCTTAAAAATCATGTATAAAATTTTTATGTAAAATTTTATTTAACTGTTTTAGGATGGGTTTCTTTCGAGCTAGTATTCTTTCTAGTTTTGTCGAAAAATGTTTGTTTGAAGTTCCTGAAGATGCGATACAAAGATGTTTTTAGCTAGGGTCATATATAAACATGAAAAGACTGTCTCGTTCAAACCAACCAAAAGGTTTAACCTAAGTAGATTTAAATCAACAAGAGTTCATGGCATTTTGTAACCTCATCACCCACACATATCAAAATAAATTAAGAGCAATGATACATCCACATAAACTGGACATATCTCATCAACCGGAAATAAAGAAATCATAAGGTGATACTTAACGATAGTACGATATTCCACCGTTGACATATCAACCCTAGCCCATCTGTGGGGATTGATAATAGAAAATCTTGAGCATGTGGGGCCTGTAGACACTTAAAAATTGTTTTCTGTCTCACAGTCATGTCAAAATGAGCTTCCATATCCTTGACAATTTCACTAAAAAGTGCATTCGCCAATGCATGTTAAGGTTTAGAAGGAGCAGTGTCCTTATCAGTGAAACTACTAAATTAAAGCTTGAAATCGTATCAAAGCTATTATAAAAATACAATTACAAACTCACATGAATAGCGAGGAAAAGTAATTGATAGGGTGATGTGAAACATCCATTTTCTCGTGTTGAGAATTTGACATTCGGTCACGTTTGAAATAAAAGTTTAAAATGGTGTCTGTTATCCTTTTTAGAGATATTTTGGGCTGAAAAATATAAAACTCGGGCTATAACATTTTGGATCCATTAAAAAGGAGGTGTCATTTGAGTAAGGATCAAATGAGAAATAAAAGTTGAATAATAAGAATAAGAAGTAACCACAACCGCACATTTCAGATATACCTACAAAATAAGATGCATTTCCCATAAAATTCTCCTTCTTCATTTGAAATGTGTGGCTACAAACATTTCTCATTCTTCTTATTTTATTTTCTCTTCTTAGTGGATCCATTCCCGGTGTCATTTTCCATATAAAGTTTTAGGCTGTGCGTACTCGAAGGGTTATTAATCATCTAATAAATTTGAGTTTTATGTTGGAATATGTTTTTTGATGCGAGTTATTTTACATATTATATATATTTTTTTTCTCATGACTCTTCCTCATCATTCAAATAAAAAAATCAATGGTTTGATATTAAAAACATTTTAATATTCAATATATTTTATAGAATTTTTAAATATCTCTTAAATCGTTAATCATTAAGCGAAAATAATTATACCATCGCAACGAACATTTAATTATCTTTCTATAGACGGGTACTTTAATATACTTTTCGAAAAGAAAAAAAATCATTTTTTTTATGTTTTTTCATTACTGAAGTTTGTATTAAAAATCACATGTGATTAAACAATAATTTAAATATTCTAATAATATCAAATGTGATATCAGTGTTAAATCACATATGATATGTAGTATCACATGAGATATTATTATATTATACAAATAAGTGTTTAATCACATGTGATTTTTTCATGCAAATTTCAGTAACGGAAAAAAAATGAAAAAACCTAAAAAAAACGTGAAAAACGCGAGAAAAAAATTGTCGAACGTGTACTAAAGTGACTATCTATAAAAAGGTAATTAAATGCTCGTCGTAATGGTATATTTTTTTAGCTTAACGTTTAACGGTTTGACGGATATAAATATTCGAAAAAAAGAACGAAAGTGAGTTTTTAAATTGTTGGGATTAATCTCATCAATTAGATCAAATAAAAATAAATTGTATAAATTGATCCATTAATATGTAAAATAAATTTGGTGTGTAAATGATCTAAAATATATGTTTTTTAGGATCGGGTTTGAAAGATTTTCAAATCTCAAAACTAATATGGCTAATACATGATTAACAAATAAGAAAGTTTTCAGGTTCTATAGTTTTTAAACTAGTTATATACCTTCGTGTACGTACTAGATTTTGACATTCAAATCTTACATAATATGTTTTGACGTAAAGTATATCTAAACTTTAATCATTGACGCTTACAAATTGTATAGTATCTAATTTAAATAATATAATTGATTAAAAATAAATTTATATCTTGGTATATTAAAGTTTGTCATACATGAGGATATTAAATAATATTTTTTTATAACATTATGTATAATATCTAAGCACATGTAGTTTTGCATAAATTTTTCATTATGTATTAATAGCGGACTAAGTAATAATATTGGACTAATATTTTGTATAGATTCTTTTAGACGAAGAATTTGACTGTTTAATTGTGTGGTGTTGAGGTTGTCATATTTTAGATGTTATGCATGTTTAATAGCACGTAATGACACCTGAAACTAATGTTTTTCAAATATCGTTATGTAAACTTTAAAGAAGAATTACATAGGTCGTTGCTATATGCAGTGTTGCAAAAATAGTACTGCAAGGGCGATTAATCACCGCCTAGGCGCTACTGGGCCACCAACCGTGGTCAACGACTGCCAAAGATGGTTTAACTTTCCTGAAATTTGCAAATCTTGCCGGAAATACCCAAAACTCATTGTAAACTAGTTTTAATCATTTATTGTCGTGGTTTATATCTGTTACAATATTTTTTTAATGAAAATCTTGTCGAGAGTACTCAAAACTCGTTGGAAATACTTTAAACTTGCAAAAAATGATAAACCGATTAATCACTGATTAATCCCCATAGACCGATTACAAGCTACATGGAGGTTGACCGATTCACGTTTTTTGCAACCTTGGCTATATGTACAATCTCGTGCATTTATTTTTATCTCACAGTGACCTATAAGGTCGTGCTTTCATTTTAATATTTATATTGTTGTTAATAATAAATTACAATAACATATATGTCGGTTGTTTTAAGGAGTATACATAAATTAGATGGGATATTTATTAAAAAGCAAATTACCTAAACGAACCGTATCAAAACACATTTTACAAATACAAACACTTTTTCATCACTTTACAATAATGAACATAAAAATGTCACAATCAACTTTGAGGACCACAACTATGAGGACCACCTTTTTTTTTTTTTTTCTTTCTTGAGCCAACTGTGTTTGCGTGTGTGATTCAACATGGAATAGTATTGATGATCAATGATCATGATTCTTTACTCAACTTTCTGTTTCTTGGGTTCTATTAAATCATTGAAATAAATATCTTTTTTTTTCTCTCCATGCAAACTTTGCTACTGGATTATTCTTTATTATTTTTAACCTTTTTTCTTGTTGTTTTTTATTGGTTTAAAAAGCTAATATCCTAAACTACAACTACCATAGGCCTAGAATCTCACCCTACTTGAATTTATCCGATTGTGTTCGTTACTACTTATCCCCTACACCATATGTTAGCCACAAAACTTGATCCTGCATTAAATTTCTTAGTAACATCCAGGCCACGCCCAGGCCACGCCCAAACCACGCCCAGGCCACGCCCAAACCACGCCCAGGCCACGCCCAAGGCCACGCCCAGGCCACGCCCAAACCACGCCCAAACCACGCCCAGGCCAGGCTGCCACGCCCAGCCACGCACGCCGCGCCAAGCCACGCCAGGCGGTCGCAAGCCTGTGGCCAGCCGCCACGCCCAAGCCACGCCCAGGCCAAAAGTTCATTTTCGAAAAATATATAGGCGAGGTTCATTCTCGAAATCCAACGCAGAAAGTGTTCGTTTAATAAATTTTCTCTTTATTAAAATTTTTGAACCTATTAAAAATATATGAAAAATGATAAGTTACTTTAATCCATATGATTTATTTAAAAATTAATAAGTAAATTTTGATTAATCATCCTCCTTTTTTAGCTTTTACTTATACAAATTAACACCTTCATTTTTATACATATTTTTTGAGTAAATTGCAAAATCCTCGCTAAACTTTGGCCAAATTGCATATTTCGTTCCAAATGTTACGAAAGTGCAAGGATCGTCTATGTGGGAAACCTTTAGGGCAATATCATCCCTGACCAAAATTAAATGACTAAAATATCGTTGTCTTCTTCTTGTTCTATGTTTCTTTCTAGTTTTCTTACACAAATGGTCCCTGTGTTTCGCCAGGTTTTACTAATTTAGTCCTGATTTTTTTTAATTATTTATTAAACTATTAAAATTAGTATTATATTTTATACGTTTTCATCCGTTTTTCTTACGTTTTTTTTTGTTTTTATCCGTTTACATCCGTGTTATACGTTTTCGTCCATTTTTCTTACGTTTTTTGTGTTTTCATATGTATTTTTCCGTTTAAACGTTTCGTCTGTTTTTCTTAAGTTTTTGACCGTTTTATCCTTTTTTTTTTCTTTTTTCTTTTTTTTTTTTTCATATTTGTCAGTTTTTCTTACGTTTTTGTCCGTTTTTATTAATCGGTTTGGTTAAATCAATCAACATACCAATTAATCAGATAAAATTCAACCAAATCGAGTATAAATCGGCCAAACCAGACAAAATCGGATAAATCGGCCAATTCAGTTACGGATAAAAATAAGCCAAATCAAATAAATCGGCCAAATTGGGCATATAGTTTCAAAGTTTTATAATTTTATATAAAAAAAATCCAATGCTATTAATCCCCGCCTAACTGGTTAATCGTTATGCGGTACCCTGCTGCCCGACTAGCGCTTAACGATTTTTGCAACTTTGTATAATATAAATACAATATTCATATTATAACTTAGGGCCCGTTTGTTTTGTGTGTTTTAACCCATGGGATAAGTCCTAAAGTCAAAAAGTTTGTTTGGTTAAAATGCATAACATTTAAAAATAGGACTCAATGCTAATAATAAGGGATCCACAAATCCCACCAAAGTAGTCTGGATTATACTTGGGATTATACTGACATGACCCCACTTGCTCACAATTTCTTCCCGCCATGAAAAAAGAACATGGACATCAGTATCATAGCAAGTTTGAATTATTCCATTGTATACTTGTGTTTGACCATAACAATATTGCATTAATGGAAAAGTTAAAGCTAACAGTAAAATTAATGAAATACCAAACACAAATCTTAAGAAATGACAGTTGGTCCTAACCCAAAGTAAATCCCAAAGTTATCCCCAAAGTAAATCCCAACATAAAACAAACGGGCCCTTAGTGTATCCAAGTGTATTTGTGTGTGACCCCATAATGTCACGGACTTGTCTCTACAAGATCTCCCGTGCGGCACTTAGTCTCGACTAAGCTCAGCCTTGCTCGAATACTCAACGATGTATGCAACGAAGATAGTTTCTAAGAAAGGAACAAGTGGAATGAAAGGAAATGATTTGTATTACTAGAGAGCTTTACAAGTTTTGATTACAAGAGAACTTGTTGGATGCCTTGAACAAATGAGGCCTCCCCTATTTATACTAGTGATCTAAGCTATGTACAATTTCTACACACTTCCATGGTAGGAAGATTCTAGGACTTCCATGAGCTTCTAGGGCTTCCATGGGGTTCTAGAGTTTCCTACATCTTCCATCATTTTCTAAAGGGTTCCAAGATCTTCCAAGTTCATCCAAGAGAAGTGTGGAATAATCCGGAATCCCGATCATCCTAAAAAAAAATGATCTAGTCGAGTAGGCGAGTCGTGACATCCTCCCTCACCTAAGCTCGCGACGTCCTCGTCGTGCCATCTTCGTGATACTTCTTGATCTTGTCCGCAAATTGCCACAATAAGTCTTCGGCTTCCCAACTTGCTTCGCTATCGGGCAAATTACGCCACTTGATCAAGTACTCCTTGTAGCTCGGCACTCCTCGTCTCCGTATCGTACGATCCGACAAGATCTCATCAACCTCTCGATCATACGAAGTAACAACCGCTGTTGGTGCCCACTTGGACACCCCTCGTTCTGAGTCTTCCTCGTCCTTATGATAAGGCTTGTGAAGACTAACGTGGAAGACCGGATGAATCTTCAACTTGGGCGGTAGTTGAAGTCGATAAGAAACCTTTCCAACACGTCCAATCACCGGGAAAGGGCCTTCATACCTCCGTATCAAGCCTTTGTGCACCTTCTTTAGTGATTTGAATTGTTGAGGCAAGAGCTTCACCATCACTTGATCTCCGACCTCGAACTCGACGTGTCTTCTTTTCTTATCCGCCCACTTCTTCATCTTTTTAGCCGCTTTATCCAACGAAGCCCGGGCCAAGTCCGCTTGCTCGTGTCATTCCTTCATTGTCTTGTAAGCGGTCGGGCTACTCCCCTCATATGATGCGGCTAGTGCATTCGGAGTCAATGGTTGGCGTCCCGTGACCAACTCAAAAGGACTCTTCCCCGTGGCTTCACTCCTTTGCATGTTGTACGAGAATTGAGCAACGTCAAGGAGTTTAGCCCAATCATGTTGGTTGGCACTCACATAGTGCCGAAGATAGAGCTCCAATAATGCGTTCACCCTTTCCGTTTGCCCGTCCGTTTGGGGATGGAAACTCGTAGAGAAGTTCAAATCCGTCCCCATGATCTTGAACAACTCCGTCCAAAAGCGCCCCGTGAATCTTGGATCTCTATCGCTAACGATCACATGTGGCACTCCCCAATACTTCACCACATTCTTAAAGAAAAGCTTAGCCGTATCGTCCACTGTGGCATCGGGTGGTGCGGCAATGAAAGTTCCATACTTCGAGAATCGGTCGACCACCACTATAACACTCCCACATCCTTCCGACTTCGGCAAGCATGTGATAAAGTCCATGGAAACGCTTTCCCATGGTCCCTTGGGCGTCGGTAGAGGCTCCAACAGTCCTCCGGACTTCTTTTGCTCTATCTTGTCTTGTTGGCAAATAAGGCACTTCGTACGGATGTCTCTACATCTTCCTCCATCATTGGCCAATAATAAGTGCCTTCGACCAATGCCAACGTCCTCTTGATCCCTGGATGACCGGCCCACTTCGAATCATGACACTCTTTCAAGATTAACCGTCTAAGATCACCCCACTTAGGCACGTAAATCCGGTCTCCTTTCGTGAACAACATGTCTCCTTTAAGCCAAAATCTCCGAGTCTTTCCTTCTCTTGCTAGGGCCACGAGCTTCTTGGCAAAAGGATCATGTTCCAATCCTTCCTTGATTCGGTCTTGGAGGAAGAATTGCGCTTGGGTGATTGCCGCAAACTCCGCCTTGCGACTCAATGCGTCGGCTACCACATTAGCATTCCCCGGCTTGTACTCCAAGTGGTAGTCGAACTCGGCTAGGAAGTCTTGCCACCGAGCTTGCTTGGGACTTAACTTCTTTTGGGTTTGAAAATAACTCGTAGCAATGTTATCCGTTTTGATCACGAATCTCGAACCCAACAAATAATGCCTCCAAGTCCGCAGGCAATGCACAATTGCCGTCATCTCTTTCTCTTGCACGGTGTACTTCCTCTCCGTCTCATTTAACTTCCGGCTCTCGAATGCGATCGGGTGTCCTTCTTGCATTAGAACTCCTCCAATAGCAAAGTCCGACGCATCCGTGTGTAACTCAAAAGGCTTAGTCACGTCCGGTAGTCTCAACACCGGTTCTTCCATAACCGCCTTCTTCAAACTCTCGAACGCCGCTTGACACTTTTCGTCCCAGCTCCAAGCTTTGTTCTTCTTCAATAGGTCTGTCAAAGGAGATGCCATTGCCGAGTACCCCTTGATAAACCTTCGATAATGGTTCACCAAGCCAAGAAAAGATCGTAACTCCGTCACCTTGGTTGGCGGTTCCCATTCTTGGATAGCTTTTACCTTTGCACCGTCCATCATCAATCCACCGTCTTTGATCTTGTGTCCCAAGAACTCGACTTCGTCTTGGGCGAAAGAGCATTTCTCCAACTTCACATAAAGTTCATTGTCTCGCAACACTTGGAACACATGTTTCAAATGCAAGACATGCTCCTCCAAGGTATGACTATAAACAACAATATCGTCCAAGTATACCACCACAAATTTATCAAGGAACGGGTGAAATAACTTGTTCATGAGGGTGCAAAATGTAGCGGGAGCATTAGTCAAGCCAAAAGGCATTACTAAGAACTCGTAAGATCCATACCTTGTAATACACGTCGTCTTAGCTTCGTCTCCCTCTGCTATTCGTACTTGGTAGTACCCCGATCTCAAGTCTAACTTGGAGAAGTATCTCGCCTTTCCAAGTTGATCAAACAAACCGCAATAAGAGGAATAGGTACTTGTTCTTAATCGTTACCTTGTTAAGTGCCCGGTAGTCTATGCACATCCGCAAGGATCCGTCCTTCTTCCTTTGAAATAGCACCGGCGCACCATACGGGGCTTTCGAGGGTCGAATATAGCCCGCATCCAGAAGATCCTTGAGTTGTTTACGCAACTCCTCCAACTCGGGTGGTGGCATTTGGTAAGGGGCTTTGGCAGGTGGCTTGGAACCCGGTTCCAACTCGATGGTATGATCCACCTCCCTCCTAGGTGGTAGTCTCTTGGGCAACTCCTTGGGCATCACATCCTTGAACTCATCAAGTACCCGCTCGATCTCCTTCGGTACCTCTACTTTGCCTGACTCGCCATCCGTTTCTAGCCTTGTTACCGCCAAATAGCAAGGCTCACTCTTGTTGTATCCTTTCTTGAATTGCATGGCCGAAAGGGTCTTCACTCCACACTTAGAATCCCGCTCCGTGCTAACCATGCAAGTCTTTCCACCGTCTAGGATACATAAAGAATTTGCAAATGGCATAGGAAAAGCTCGTACCTTATCGAGGAATTCCAACCCAAGAACCACATCGAAATCATCCATCGGGACCACCGACAAGTCTATTGTCCCTTCCCATTCTCCAATCTTCGCTTGAACATCTTTGGCCACTCCTTCCATCGGCTTGGCCTTCGAATTTACCGGCTTGAACGTTCCATTCCCTTTCGTAGCGCTAATCCTTAGCCGCTTGGCTTCATCAACTGACACAAAATTATGAGTAGCACCGGAATCCACTAAAGCACGTACCTTAGTCCCATTGATGGTTGCTTCTACGAATTGCAATCCCTTCCCTACAACTTTCGGTACCTCCGTCTTGGCCTTGATTGCATTCAAGATCCTCATCGAGCTCATGCATCCGCCATCGCTTGGTCCTTCGTCTTCTTGAACCATCATTCCATTGAGGCTTGCTTTCTTAGGGCAATCTCGAGCTCTATGAGGTCCGTCACATATGAAGCATCCGCCACTCTTAAAGGCCGTCTTTACGTCTTTATTCTTTCCGGTTGGTGGTTTATGTGTATTATCGTGCTTTGCTTGGGTGACTTTCTCTCCCCCACCTTTCTCATGGTTCACCTTTCGATCTTTCAGCTTAGACGTTTCCCTCCTTGTACTAAAGTCGATCAAGGCCTCGGCATGGGTGATAGCCGTAGCAAGGTCTTGAACTCCACGTCTTTCTAACTCCGTCTTAGCCCATCCTTGCAAACCATCGAGGAAATAAAAGAGAGAATCTTGGTCGGAAAGATCCGGAATCTCCAAGGTGACTGTAGTGAATTCCTTAACATAATCTCGATCGTTCCGAATGCTTAAGTTTACGGCCGACTCTTTGCTTCGTTCTTAGCATTCTCCGGATAAAATTGCTTCTTAAGTTCAAAGAACAAAATCAGCCCAAGTATCGATAGTACACGCACTCGCTCGATATCTCCATATCGACGCTCCACCATAACGCCGTGGTATCCTTCAAGTATCGGGTCGACATCTTGATCTTGGTGTCGTCGTCCGTAATGTTGACGCCCTCCAAGTATTGCTCCATCTCCCATAAGAAATCATCAACCGCCCTAGCTTCCCGCTTTCCCACGAACGGTGATGGTTTTGGAACATCAATCTTCAGAGCATTATGATTAGTGTTGCCACCCCCGTTAGCCATGGATCGCTTGCTTAGCACTACATCGGCTTGCAAGTCTTCGATGGTCTTATGAATGTTGGAGATCTCGCCCATGAGCATCTCCTTTAAATCATGGATCTCGCGTTTAAAGTCGCCACTAAGAGTATTGAGGATGACCCTAAAGTCATCCTTCATGGTCGAAAAGTCCGAGTCTAAACCTTCAAAGCCCTCAACTTGGGTCTTCAACTCCGACACGGATGTCTCAACACCCGCCAATCTCTTATCCAAGCTCGACATAACGTCCTTAGACGCGCCTCTCTTCTTCGGGTCTTGACGCTTGTCATCGCGACCTTGCCTCTCGTCAAAGACCGCACTTCCACTAGCACCAATCTTATCGGTCTCGTTTGCCATCGCCTTGAATCAACCTGGCTCTGAAACCACTTGTCACGGACTTGTCTCTACAAGATCTCCCGTGCGGCACTTAGTCTCGACTAAGCTCAGCCTTGCTCGAATACTCAACGATGTATGCAACGAAGATAGTTTCTAAGAAAGGAACAAGTGGAATGAAAGGAAATGATTTGTATTACTAGAGAGCTTTACAAGTTTTGATTACAAGAGAACTTGTTGGATGCCTTGAACAAATGAGGCCTCCCCTATTTATACTAGTGATCTAAGCTATGTACAATTTCTACACACTTCCATGGTAGGAAGATTCTAGGACTTCCATGAGCTTCTAGGGCTTTCATGGGGTTCTAGAGTTTCCTACATCTATCTTCCATCATTTTCTAAAGGGTTCCAAGATCTTCCAAGTTCATCCAAGAGAAGTGTGGAATAATCCGGAATCCCGATCATCCTCAAAAAAAATGATCTAGTCGAGTAGGCGGGTCGAGACAATAAGCTCACATAAAGTTAGCCGTATAAATATATAATGTGCTTTGAGCATATTCCAACAGCTCTCACTAGCGAATGACAAACTTACTTTGTATTTATACAAGCAATGGTTAGTTTCTTAAACCTTTAAGGATAGTTGCTTATAATCAAGTTTTTCTTTTGCGTTGGATACTTGGTTAAATATAAGACATGAATAAATGTATTCTTATTTATTTAACAATTCTGTTTCTTGACCTCAGATCTTATAAGTTACAATAGAACAAGAAATTATGCCATTTTTTAATTGAACAAACCATTTACAACACCTCTTTACAACCATCAACTCTAATACATAATTACTTAATAAGTTAATAGTAACTCAAGCCCTTTTTTATTTTATTTTTTTATTTTTTATTGATTTCACACATGCTCAGACTCTTATCACATATACATTCTCAAAGACGTAACCGGAACTTCACGCTATTCTTTTATGACTCCTTATAATTATAAACAAAATGCACACACTTTGCGAATGCGAAAAATGTAATTACAAAAGAATAACAGGAAATATTATAATATTACCCGTCGCAAAGTTGACTCTTTAATATTACCCGTCGCAATGTGTTTGCATTATGCTATAATTAGTGTATATTGAATCTTAAACACAGTTGTACATTTTAATCACCTATTAAAAAACCGTTCATCGAACGGATAGAGAAACTAGTCAAACATGAAATACAGTAGTGAATAAAATGATAATCAGAAGCGACCGGTTGTCTAATTTGTAGGAGGGCCATACATTATCATAGATTATCACTAAAACGTCAAACATTAATAGAACACATTAATGTACCAAAATTTCTGTGGGCTACCACCCTCCCTAGCCCGATTGAAGTTCCGTCTATATAAATGGGTCTCAAAACTTGAAGCACTTTATTTTGCATACTCAAAAATTCTTGCATACTAAGGGATAAATCTCAACCTTCCATCTAGTTTTATCTAATGGTGGTGATTAATCTAAGATTTAATATGTCTAAACCTAATTCCATGTTTTTTTCTTGTCTTTTTCTTTTCTTTTTATCTTTCTTATTTATTTTATCATTATTTGTCTTTTTTTTAATCACATTTTCTCAATTTCGTGTTTTTTTTTTTTTTTTTTTTTTTTTTTTTCATACGCTTTCTTACGTTTTTGTCCGTTTTTCCGCTTTTTATACGTTTTCGTCTATTTTCATACGTTTTCTTACATTTTCTTCCGTTTTCATACGTTTTCGTCTGTATTCTTACATTTTTGTCTGTTTTCTTACTTTTTCGTCCGTTTTCATACGTTTCCATCCGTTTTCTTATGTTTTCGTTTGTTTTCTTACGTTTTCGTCCGTTTTGTTACGTTTTCGTCGGCCTTGTTACGTTTTCGTCTGTTTTTTACGTTTTATCCGCTTTCACGTTTTTTCCGCTTTCCCACGCCGTCTGCTTTCTTACGCTTTCAACGTTTTCGTCCATTTTCATCTGCTTTTTTATGTTTTTGTCCGTTTTCACACGTTTCGTCTGCTTTTTACATTTTCGTCCGTTTTCATACATTTTGGTCATTTTTACGCTGTTCGCTTTCTTACGTTCTAATATGTTTTCACGCTTTTTCTACTTTCTTACGCTTTTGTCCGCTTTCTCACGTTTCGCCCTGCTTTCACGTTTTTGTCGGTGTTCATACGTTTCGTCCGTTTTCACGTTTTGTCCATTTTCATACGTTTTCGTCCGTTTTCGCCTGTTTTCTTACGTTTTGTCCGTTTTCCTATGTTTTCGTTCGTTTTCTTACATTTTCGTCTGTTTGCTTACGTTTTTGTCTATTTTCATACCTTTTCGTCTGTTTCCTTACGTTTTCGTCCATTTTAATACGTTTTCGTATGTTTTCTTACTTTATTGTCCGTTTTCTTACGTTTTCATCGATTTTCAGATGTTTGTATATGCTTTCGTCCTTTTTTTTACGTTTTCGTCCATTTTTAGATGCTTTCGTCTGTTTTCAGACGTTTTCGTCCGTTTTCATACGTTTTCGTCCATCTTCATCCGTTTTATACATTTTCGTCCGTTTTGACGCTTTTTCGCTTTCATCGCTTTTATCGCTTTCATTTGTTTTATACGTTTTGTCCGTTTCATCGTTTTCATCCATTTTTGCGCTTTTATACGTTTCGTCTATTTTCATATATTTTCATGCTTATTATTAAACTTTATTATATTAGATGTCTAATATCAATTGTGATATTTTATTTAAAAAAAAATTAATGTCTAATATCACTTGTGATATTTCATAAACAAACAAGTATATTTTTTTAACCTTTAATATCACCTAAGATATTTCATTGCTCTGTATATTTTTATATATTATCACCTATGTGTTTTCTAATATTTTTATAATTTTCAGTTAAAAGATAGATTTTGTGACTTTCATCGCAATTGACAAGCGCATATTTTTTTTATTGCAACCAATGTTATATATGACTTGTGATATTATACTCTTAGTAGAAATAAAAGGGTTAAAGTGTCTTTAGGTGAATTCTTATTTTGTTCAAAAAAATGCTAATTTAATGCAACACTTGTTTGGTTTTGAAAATATGTCAAGTCTGTATTTTCATAGTTTCCTTCCTTTTTATTCATTTTGATATTTTTAAGTGACTCTTATTTATCTCTTGTGATATAACACTGTAAGAATGATGAAGAGTATTACACACTTCATCATGTATGTGTTATCAGTTGTGATACTCAACTAAGATTGTGAAATATTAAATTCATACCAAATGTGATAAGAATTTAGTATTTTACCAAGTATATATAAAAGAAATGATAATAAACATCACTTATTATATTACTGTGATGATTCTGTTCATTTTTTTATTTGTGTCTTTTAAAATATTTAGGAAGATTTTTTTGTGTTTTATGATAATATGGAATATTAGAAAAGGTGTTTAACTGAAAAGAAGAGATGTTATGAAACTTTTGTTAGACTTGTGGTGAATTTTTCTATTTAATGGATACATTGTGCATGTTTCAATAGGTTTTATAGCGGGATTTTTTTATATATATATATATATATATATATATATATATATATATATATATATATATATATATACGGTTGAATTAGCAAACTAAAGAAGCTATTGTTGAAGAAAGCACACATCTTTATAAACAACCTGAGTAAGCTCAAACACCTATGATATCACACATGATATAATAGGTGATATCACCTCACTTGTGATATCACATGATATCACAGGTGATATCACAAGTGATATAAACTATGATATTACACATGTTATCACCGGTAATATCACACATGATATCACAGGTGATATCACCAGTCTTATCACACATGATATCACGTGTGATATCACAAGTGAGGTGATATCACCTGTGATATCACATGTGTTTGAGCTTCCTCAGTTTTTTTTTATAAAGATGTGTGCTATCTTCAACCATATCTTATTTCGTTTGCAGATTCAACCATTGATATTTTCAAATCTCGCTATAAAACCTATCGAATCATGTACAATGTATCCATTAAATAGAAAAATCACCACAAGTCTAACAAAAGTATCATAACATTTGGGACCCTATTCACCTCTTTGGGCTTCTATTGAATCGAGAAATAGGTTTGATTGTCTCTCTTGTTTTCAGTTGAACAACTTTTCTAATATTTCATAATATCATAAAAGACAAAAATCTTCCTAAATTTTCAAAAACACAACCATCACATTCTTAGTTGAGTATCACGACTGATAACACATATATGATGAAGAATTTAATACTTTTCATCGTCCTTACAATGTTATATCACAAAAGATAAATAAGTGTCACTTACAAATATCAAAATGAAAACGTCTGAAAACAAAAAAAAAACGTATAAACTCGAATGAAAAACGTATAAAACAGACAAAAACGTCTGAAAACGTATAAAAGTGGATAAAAACGGATGAAAACGTATAAAAACGGATGAAAACGTCTGAAAACGGACGAAAACGTATGAAATCAGACGAAAACGTAAAAAAAGGATGAAAACATATGAAAACGGACGAAAACGTATAAAAACAGACGAAAATACATGAAAACGTTAAAATACATACGAAAATGTCTAAAAACGGAAGAATATACATGAAAACCTAAAAAAACAGACAAAAACGTATGAAGATGGCCGAAAACGTAAGAAAACGGACAAAAACGTAAGAAAACTGCCGAAAACGTATGAAAGCGTAAAAACACGTCTGAAAACATATGAAAAATGGACGAAAACAAAAGAAAACGGATGAAAACGGACGAAAACGTATGAAGACAAAAAAAACCGTAAGAAAATGGACGAAAACTTCTGAAAACAAACGAAAACGTAAGAAAGCGATTTAAAACGATGAAAACGGACGAACGTAAGAAATGATTTAAAACGATGAAAACGGACGAAACGATAAAACGGACGAAAACGTCTGAAAACAGACGAAAATGTCTAAAAATTGACGAAAATGTAAAAACGGACAAAAACGGATGTAAATGTACGAAAAACGGATGAAAACAGACGAAAACGTCTGAAATCAGACGAAAACGTAAAAAAACGTACGAGAACATACAAACACGGACGAAAGCGTATACATACAGATGAAAACGTATGAAAGCGGAAAAAAACTTAGAATAAAATAAATTAAAAAAACAATAAAAAAAAACATGAATTTAAAAAAATAGAAACGTGAATTTCAAAAAAATAAATAAAAATAAAATAAAGTTAATAAATAAAAAGATAAAAAGACAAAGAAAAAGGAGAAAAAAAAACATGGACTTAAGTTTCCAAATTAAATCTTAGGTTTATCCCCCACCATTAGATCAAATTAGATGAATGGTTGAGATTTGTCCCTTGGTAAGCACCAAAATAAGAGTAAGCATTTGAAAATTCCTCCTCAAAACTAAGCACTTTGTATACTGACAAAGAGTTATGTGTTTACAAACAAACAATACTTTTTTGAGTAAATTACTATATTATACTAAAAGGCAGGAGCTAACATTGTGCAAAACTAGCATTTAATGCAAACTTTGCAAAATTGGCGGAAACAGCCCCTGAGGTTCAAGTGTCACTGCAAAGTAAGTCCTTTAACATTAATAATCTTTCGCAACTTGGCAAAAACAACCCCTAAGATTAAAATGTCGTTGCAAAGTAAGTCCTTTAAGCAATCCCGCTGCATCGCGCGGGTTTTCCAACACTCGTTTTTCACTAGATATCTTATACTCAGTTTTTAATATAGGCCCAAAAAAGAGCCATTGATTTACATTGTTTCGAAATTGAGCTTGCTAAAAGGGCCATTAACTTAACTTGTACATACGACTAGGGCTGTCAAAAATATGGGAACCCACAAAATCCGACCCGAGTTGTGCCCGTTTAAGCTTATAAGGGTCAGGTTTTTGGGGTTGATATACTTTTATCGGGTTATTCGGGTTGACACGATTACGCCCGAGTAGTAAATAAGGTCGGGTATCAGGCTTGGAAGTTTAGCTTATTTGGTTTCGAACCCGAATAAAAATATTTCTTAATTTTTATATATATATATATATATATATATATATATATATATATATATATATATATATATATATATATATATATATATATATATATATGGGGATAGTTTGGCTACAATTTTTGTAATTAATTAATTCTAATCCTTTATAAAAATACACTAAAGAATGAAACAGGGACCACGAGAAAAAATCATGACCCACAAAAACAATCAAGGACCACATTATATAGCACAAAATTAGAATTTAATTGGCTACAATAAATTGTAACTAATATATTCCCATATAAATATATATATATATATATATATATATATATATATATATATATATATATATATATATATATATATATATATATATATATATATATATATATATATATATATATATATATATATATATATATTAGGAGTGAGAAGTAAATTAAAAATAAAAAGTGGTGAGAAGTGACCAAAACTATACATTTGAGAGGCAACAACTTGCATTAGATGCATTTCTATTCATATAGATGCAACATATTAAGTTTCGAAAGTTAATTTGATGTATAGATGGTGCAAATTGATTTTCATGATTTTGGCACGTGCAGAGGAACAAAAAACAAGATAAATAATGAAATGCATTTAATATACGTATATGAATTTAATTAAAAGCTAGAAAATTAAACACACTATGGTGCGTTACAATGCATATAAGATTATATGAATGCATCTAATTTAGGTCGGTGCCTCTCGAATTTACAGCTATGATTCTTCTTATTCTTTCTTATTTAAAGTAATCTTTTTATTTGATCATAACTCTTCCTCTATATATATAGAGTTAAAAATAATGAAGCCCAAGTTGCTTGCTTTTGTCTAAAAATAAAACGTGTCTAGTATTGCATTCTTTTAATTGTGTTAATTATTACAATAAAAATAAAAAGTGTCTCACATCATCATCTCCTCCACAAACGTGTCTACTGTCTAGTATTTGCTTGTTGTTTACATCATTCTTGCTTGATTATTTTCTTGGCTTCATCACCTTTAACCTACTGTTACTAATGGTTATACTGTATTTTCTTTCCTTCATCAACCAATTTGCTATTTTTAGCTTCAACAAAGACAATTAAGAATTCCAAATGGAGAAGGAAACTCGAGCATCATGTCATTATCAGTCGTCATGTGTTCACATACGAATCCACCTAATCAACAAAGTTCCACAAAATTAGTTGATTGTATTCGAGACATAGGGTTGACGTACGTAACTATGAATTTAAGGAAATATATAAGTATCAACCATTAAATAATGACAAAAAATGCCAACAGCAAAGAATGCCACGTTTATACAAAAATCCACCAGAACCCCAAACTAAGAAAAGACGAATATATAACAGCTACATGGTTACCAGTTCCAGCAAATGTTAGTGTCACGTTTGAACAACAATGAATAATGCGTAGAAGATGATAGCAAATAGATAAAGCTAGCACAAGATCGACAAACAAGACGTGGCACTTACGCACATCCTAGGCATGTAAAACAACAGGACCTTCTCAAAACATTTACTCAAAAACATTTTTCTTCGTCAAAAGTTCATTTAAAAAAGTCCCCCATAATTAACACAAGACTTGTTGAAGATAAAACTTTTATCATAACATCCCATATTAACTTTGTTTTCTTCATTTCATGAACAAATTTCATCCAACACACATTTTTTCTTCGTTCAACACTTTTTCGTTAACGTATGACGACTAACTCTTCTTACTAAAGGAGCTCACTTTTTCCTGATAACCGTGGACGAAACAACCGGCACAACCGGATAGAGATAACCAACATGGATTGAACAGAGCGCGTCGGATGCGGTTAATCACGGCATTTGTTATAAGATTTTACTGCATATATCTTTTCATAGCCAACCTCTGAGTACAACTCAGATAGAGGTGACAAAACTTGACGTTGAGTCTCTCAATGTCAAGTACGATATTGTAAATGCTACCACTGTTAAACTTGGAGGGAGTGCTACCATCCAAACTATTTTAAAATTAAATGGCGATTTTAAGCCCATCCCGGAGTTGGGTGTTTTCAAATTAAGTATAGATACTGGTAATAATGAGCCATTCAGTACTTTTTCTTATAGCACTTTTTCAATATCCGGAAACGAGAAACAACTTTTGGTACTAAACTTTCAGCCACATGAAACTCGGTTGCCACGCGAAGAAGTTATGCGTTTCCAAAAGGGCTTAGAGAAAGGAGAAGTGTGGCTAAGATTCGACATGAAGTTCCAGTGGCAGCTTAATAAGCAATGGTATTTGGTGTTTCCGATCCATCACAAGCATACAGACTTCCGTTGTGATCATATCCGCTACAAAGATTTGCCGGTTGATAAGACACACCCATTTATATGCAAATGAGGATCAAGTTAATGTAACTTATAAGTGAACTAAATAAATTATGCTTGGATGCTAATTCTTAGTTATCTTGAGCTAAGTGAGGGACAAATATGAATGAGTAGTACAATTGGTGCAAATTGTATTAAAGATCATGTAGAAGTTTGAAAGTTCGAGTGTTGTAAAGTTTCTACTCTAAGCCAAGTTTTTCAATGTTGGTTGTTTCATGTTCAATGCTACTTCCAATAGATTATGGTATGTTTTAAGCAACGCTCAATAGCTTCATATCAAGAGTTCTATATGCAACATTGGCATGACATGTTGCCTCTATTATATGTAACTTCAAACTGATATCAATCAGTACAATATTTTTTTGCGACGATGACGACGATTATGATGATGTTAAAATATATTTGCATCAAAGTTGCAAAGTTACATGTAAAACAATATCATCTAAATAGTACATGTATTTCATTACTATGAACTCAAGTAGCATATTGTATAATGTATTGTTCAGTAGCGGATTGAGAAATTTTATGAATGTATAGCACAAAATGTTGTTTTACCCTAACATCTAACTTATACAAAATTAAAAGCAAAATTAACACATAATTAACTACTTGGACTACATATATTTTTCTTGGTAAATTAAGTGGGCTTCGTTTATTAATGGGCTTTTAAATAGTGGTGGGCCTAAAACCAAATCTAAGGTGGTTCCTTAGTTTGGTCGAGATACAAAATCAATATGTTAATAAGTCTATTTGTCGGGCTGCTTCGGGTCCGAACGATGTAATACAAATAGTAAAGAGGAGAATTAATTTACATACTAAAAGACTTATCCTCACTCTTCATCTAAAAAAAAATCAATGGCTTATAATATTTCACATATTTTTTATAATTTGAATATCTCTTAAACCGTTAATTGTTAAGCGAACGATGTAATACAAATAGTAAAGAGGAGAATTAATTTACATACTAAAAGACTTATCCTCACTCTTCATCTAAAAAGAAATAAATGGCTTATAATATTTCACATGTTTTTTATAATTTGAATATCTCTTAAATCGTTAATTGTCAAGCGAAAATAATTACATCATCGCGACGAATATTTAATATCTTTCTATAGACGGACACTTTGATATACTATCGACAAAAAGAAAAAAAAAAACATTTCATTCACCCTTTCACGTTTTTTCGTTTTTTTTATTTTATTTTTTCTTTGTTGCTAAAACTTGCATAAGAAATCACATGTGATTAAACACTAATTTGAATATTCTAATAATATCACATGTGATATTAGTGTTAAATCACATATGATATGTAATATCACATGTGATATTAGTGTTAAATCACATATGATATTACATATCATATCATATCATATGTGATTTAACACTAATATCACATGTAATATTGTTTGAATATTCAAATTAGTTTTTAATCACCTGTTGATTTCTTTCATGCAAATTTCAGTAACGAAAAAAACATGTAAAAAAAAAGTGAAAAACACGAAAAAAAAATTGTCGAAAATATATCAAAGTGCATATCTATAGAAAGATAATTAAATGCTCGTCGTAATGTTATACTTTTTTTCGCTTAACGATTAATGGTTTGAAAAATATTAATATTTGAAAGAAAAAAAAATGAAAGTGAGTTTTAATAAATTGTTGAGATTAATCTCATCTACTAGATCAAATAAAAATAGAATGGGGAGATTGATCCTATGTAAGAAAAGTTTGATATGTAAATGATCTTTAATCAATAGGTAAAATGTGGGGAAATAGAGTTAATTGCATTTTTGGTCCCTATGGTATGGCGAAATTGCGTATTTGGTCCCTAAAACTTTGAAAATGCAATGGACGTCCCTATTTTAAGGTTTCCGTTGCATTTTTGGTCCCTGTGATATGGTCAAATTGCATATTTGGTCCCTGTGGTATGGCCAAATTGCAAATTTAGTCTCTAAAACTTTAACGTCGTTTGGGCACAAGAGGACCAAACATGCAACGAAAACTTCAAAATAGGGACGTTTAGTGCACTTTCAAAGTTTTAAGAACCAAATCTGCAATTTGACCATACCATAAGGACCAAAAATGCAATTAAATCGGGAAAATATAATAGGACCATGTCGGTTCAGATTTATTTGAATAACTGAAACGAGAATATGTTTGCTACACTTTTTAGCAATATAACATTTTACTTTCAGATGGTCTCAATGTTCACAATAAACTAAAACAAAATATTAACAACTAAGAGGCACTTTATTTTACTTACTTAAAAATCTAGGGATTAACCTAAGATTTAATAGATAAACCTAAGTTCATGTTTTTTTTCTTGTCTTTTTGTCTTTCTTTTTTCTTCACCTTTTTCTTGTCTTTTTTTTTAATTCACGTTTTTTTAGATTATTTTTTTTAATTCACATTATTCACGATTTTTATAATTCGCGTTTTTTTTCGCTTTCATACGTTTTCGTCTGTTTTTATACGTTTTCGTCCGTTTTCATCTGTTTCGTCCGTTTTCCAACATTTTCTTACGTTTTCATAATTTTTTGTCCGTTTTCATATGTTTTCGTCTATTTTCTTACCTTTTCGTTCGTTTTCATATGTTTTCATCCGTTTTTTTACGTTTTCATATATTTTTGTCCGTTTTTACGTTTTCGTCGGTTTTTATACGTTTTCATCGATTTATATACGTTTTAGTCCGTTTCACACGTTTTCGTCCATTTTCATTTGTTTTTAGACGTTTTCGCCCATTTTCATACGTTTTTGTCCATTTTCATACGTTTTCGTCTGTTTTGATACGTTTTCGTCCATTTTCATATGCTTTCGTCTTTTTTTTTACGTTTTCATGTACTTTCGTTCGTTTTTATATGTTTTCATCCGTTCTCAGACGTTTTTGTCCATTTCTATACGTTTTCATTGGTTTTCATAGGTTTATATACGTTTTTGTCATTTTTTTTATGTTTTCGTCCAAATTTAGACGCTTTCGTTTGTTTTCATACGTTTTCATCCATTTTCATCCGTTTTTATACGTTTTCGTCTGTTTTCAGACTATTTTGTCCCTTTTCATACGTTTTTATACGCTTTTCATTCATTTTTATACGTTTTTGTCCGTTTTCATACGTTTTCGTCCATTTTTTGCAGTTTTTTTTATACGTTTTCGTCTATTTTCATACGTTTTCATGCTTATTATTAAACTTTATTATATTACATGTCTAATATCAATTGTGATATTTTATAAGAAATGTTAATGTCTAAGATCACTTGTAATATTTCATAAACAAACAAGTATGTTTTTTAAACCTTTAATATCACCTGAGATATTTTATTGCTCAGTATATTTTTATATATTATCACCTATGTGTTTTCTAATATTTTTATAATTTTCAGTTACAAGATAGTCTTTGTGCCTTTTATCACAATTGACAAGCGCATATTTTTTTTAATGCAACCAATTTTATCTCTCACTTGTGATATTATACTCTTAGTAGAAATAAAAGGGTTAAAGTGTCTTTAGGTGAATTCTTATTTTGTTAAAAAAAATATTAATTTAATGCAACACTTGTTTGATTTTGAGAATATGTCAAGTCTTTATTTTCAAAGTTTGCTTCATTTTTATTCATTTTGATATTTTTAAGTGACACTTATTTATCTCTTGTGATATAACACTGTAAGAAAGATGAAGAGTATTATATTCTTCATCATGTATGTGTTATCAGTTGTGATACTCAACTAAGAATGTGAAATATTACATTCATACCAAATGTGATAAGAATTTAGTATTTTACCAAGTATATATGAAAGAAATAATAATAGACATCACTTATTATATTACTGTGATGATTCTGTTCATTTTTCTTATTTGTGTTTTTGAAAACATTTAGGAAGATTTTTGTGTTTTATGATAATATGAAATATTAGAAAAGGTGTTTAACAGAAAACAAGAGATGTTATGATACTTTTGTTATACTTGTGGTAGATTTTTCTATTTAAATGGATACATTGTGCATGTTTCGATAGGTTTTATAGCGGGATTTAAAAATATCGATGGTTGAATCAGCAAACTAAAGAAGCTATGGTTGAAGAAAGCACACATCTTTATAAACAAACTGAGGAAACTCAAACACCTGTGATATCATACATGATATCACAGGTGATATCACCTCACTTGTGATATCACATGATATCATAGGTGATATCACTAGTGATATCATAGGTGATATAAACTATGATATCACACATGTTATCACCGGTAATTAGGGGTGAAAACGAGCCGAGCCGAGCCCGAGCCTGCCAGAGCTCGAGCTCGACTCGTTTATATATAAAAGCTCGAGCTCGTTTGAGCCTCACCTGAGCTCGAGCTCGGCTCGTGAAATTTTCTGGCTCGAGCTCGGCTCGTTAACACAAAGCTCGGCTCGTTAACACAAGGCTCGAGCTCGTTAACACGTTTATACGTATAGAAAATATATATACGTATATATTTCTAGGGCTTGTTTAGGCTCGCGAGCCTAAATGAGATTTTTGTATAGAGCTCGGGCTCGAGCTCGATTATTAAATGAGCCCAAACTTAGGCTCGAGCTCGTTTAGGCTCTACTCGTTCGAGCTTTTTACCGATCCGATCCCGAGCTTTTCACGAGCGGCTCGGCTCGTTTCCACCCCTACCGGTAATATCACACATGATATCACCGGTGTTATCACACATGATATCACAAGTGAGGTGATATCATCTGTGATATCATCTGTGATATCATGTGTGATATCACAGGTGTTTGAGCTTCCTCGGTTTGTTTATAAAGATGTGTGCTTTCTTCAACCATAGCTTACTTAGTTTACTGATTCAACCATAGATATTTTCAAATCCCGCTACAAAATCTATTGAAACATGCACAATGTATCTATTATATAGAAAAATCCACCACAAGTCTAACAAAAGTAGGGAAAATGACAAAAAAATGCATCGAACTTGACACCTATTGTGATTGTGTGTAGCCAACTATTTTTTTTTTCATTGTAACACAAAACTTTTGAATTTTTGTCATTGTATGTACGATTTCCAACGTGTCACAACACGTGGACTGCCAACTCATCGGGGTGTTACACGTGGACTGCCAACTCATTTACTCACTATTACTTTTTAGAAAATGTATCGAACTTGACCACTTTTGTCATTGTAACACAAACCTTTTGAATTTTTGTTAATGTATGTATCCAGTCAATCTAAACTTGGCATCGTTAGTCCTTTATACTAACGGTCGTTAGCACATAACTTAAAATTTCGTTTTCTTACGTTTTCATCCCTTTTTATACGTTTTCATTTGTTTTCTTACGTTTTGATCCATTTTTATATATTTTCGTCCATTTTCTTACCTTTTGTATACGTTTCGTCCGGTTTTATACTTTTTCGCCGATTTTCTTACGTTTTCATCCGTTTTTATATGCTTTCATCCGTGTAAAATCAAACAAAAACGTGTAAAAACAGACGAAACATGTAAAATCAAATGAAAACGTGTCAAAACGGACGAAAACGTGTAAAATCAGATGGAAACGTGTAAAATCGGACGAAAACGTGTAAAAACGGACGAAAACGTATAACGAACTAACGTTGCATTAATAAAATAAACGGACGTGTGTAGCTATAAAAACGGATGAAAACGTACAAAAATGGATGAAAGCATATAAAAGTGTATAAAAACGGACGAAAACGTATAAAAACATAAGAAAATGAACGCAAAATATAAAAACGGATGAAAACGAACGAAAACATATACAAAGGGATGAAAACGTAAGAAATTTTTTATAAGTTATGTGCTAACGGCCTTTAGTATAAAGGACTAACGATGCCATGTTTAGATTGACTGGATACATACATTAACAAAAATTCAAAAAGGTTTGTGTTACAATGACAAAAGTGGTCAAGTTCGATACATTTTTTTGTTATTATCCCTAGAAAGTAATAGTGGGTAAATGAGTTGGCAGTCCACGTGTTGTGAGACGTTGGAAATCGTACATACAATGACAAAAATTCAAAAGTTTTGTGTTACAATGAAAAAAAAAATAGTTGGCTACACACAATCACAATAGGTGTCAAGTTCGATGCATTTTTTTGTCATTTTCCCACAAAAGTATCATAACATCTCTTGTTTTCAGTTGAACAACTTTTCTAATATTTCATAATATCATAAAACACAAATCTTCCTATATATTTTAAAAAACACAAATAACAAAAAAGAACAAAATTATCAGAATCATCATATTCTTAGTTGAGTACCACAACTGATAACACATACATGATAAAGAATGTAATACTCTTCATCTTCCTTACAGTGTTATATCACAAGAGATAAATAAGTGTCACTTACAAATATCACAATGAAAACGTTTGAAAACAGTCAAAAACGTATAAAATCAAATGAAAAACGTATAAAAACGGACAAAAACGTCTGAAAATGGACAAAAACGTCTAAAACGGACAAAAACGTATAAAAACGGATGAAAACGTATGAAAACGGACGAAAACATTTAAAAATGGACTAAAACGTCTGAAAAAAGACGAAAACATCTAAAAATAGACGAAAACGTATAAAAACGGAAGAAAGTACATGAAAGCGTAAAATATACGAAAACGTCTAAAACGGACAAAATACATGAAAACCTAAAAAGCAGATTTAAAACGTATGAAATGGACGAAACGATGAAAGCGGACGAAATCGTATGAAAGCGAGCGAAACGTAAGAAAAGCGGCGAAACGTCTAAAAATGATAGAAAAGTAAAAAGCGAGCGAAAACATATGAAAGCGGACGAAATAAATAAACCTATGAAAGCGGATGAAAAGGCGAAAATAGATGAAAACGTATAAAAACGGACAAAAAACATGAAAACGTAAAAAAAGGGACGAAAACGTATGAAAATGGACAAAAACATATGAAAACGGGCGAAAACGTAAGAAAATGGAGGAAAACGTTGGAAAATTGACGAAATAGATGAAAACGGACAAAAATGTATGAAAACAGACGAAAACGTATGAAAGCGAAGAAAAAAACGCGAATGAAAAAACGTAAATAACGCGAATTAAAAAAACATTAATTTATATAAAAACGTGAATGAATAAAAAAGACAAAAAAATGTGAATAAAAAAGAAAGACAAAAAGATAAGAAAAAAACATGGACTTAGGTTTAAGTATTATATCTTAGGTTAATTCTCACCATTAGATTAAACTAGATTGATGGTGGAGATTTGTCTATTGGTAAACACCAAAATGGTGGGGACTTAGGTTTAAGAAAATTCCTCTAACAACTAAATATGATAGCTTGGTTAAATAATCTAGTGTGCTGTTTGGTGCGAGGGATTTGACCGGTTTAGGTTGAAATAATCTTAAATTCAATGTTTGGTAGTGACTTTTGGTCTAACACAAGAGTAATCACATATTCTATTTATTTATTTTTATTTCTTTTTGTCTTTTTTTCAAAATATCACATATTCTTTTATTTATTTATTTATTTTTCTTTTTTTTCTTAAATTTTATTTTTAAATAATATATTTTGATCTAATTTATTTATAAAAAAAATACATCTTTAATATCATTTAATAGTTTTCTTTCTTCTAATCCAAATTCAAATTCAAATCCAAATTCTAAACCATCTACGAACCAAACGGGTCCTAAAATTATTGAATTGAAAGTCCAAGAAGTGCATTTGAAAGTGTGACACACATAACACATTTACCACATTACATGTAACGCTGTAAGCTCAAACTAAGAGCATGGAGTATCACAGCGAGAGAGGCTCGCCACTCCTAGGTGCCAGCCTCGCCACCCCTCGCCATCATATCAAGTTGGCTCGCCACTTGCCCACTCGCCACTCCCACGACGCAAATAAAGACAAAACAAATTTTGAAAAAACTATCCGTTGATGCAACGGTTAGTTTTATTTATTATTTTTTTGTTTTCAAATTTAAATATTACCCCACCCACTCTATAAAAAATACCCATATTTTACACAAAAATTCACACTTCTTTTTCAAAAATATATTATCTTCACCATCTCAATCCACAACAAAAATGTCTCAAGATCCAAACGAGATGTCGTTTATGAATCTTCTCAACTTGTATTCGTCAAACCCGTCCACCCCATCGTCCCAAAGCTCAAACTCTTCTTCGCACGTCGGATTTCAAGCTTATCAATATACAAGACAATCACAACCGCAATTCTATCCATCACAACCGCAATTCTATCCATCACAAACGCAATTCTATCCATCACAACTGTAATTCTACCCTTCAGAACAACATTACTTTGAATCACAAGAAATGATGCCACAATTCAAAGTACCTCAACCACCACCAACCGAAACATGTGAATAACGTCGTCAAGGAAAAAAACCGGCCAAAACGCCAAAGAAAAAAACCAAGGCCGTGGTGAATTTGGACGCGGACAACGAGGAGGAAGAGGAAGAAGAGTGTCGAACCACAATTCGTTGGTCAAGCGAGGAAGAAATTTTTTTAGCCGAGTGTTGGGTCGAGGTTTCCCAAAACGCCGCTATTGGTAATGACCGACTAAGCGATGCGTTTTGGACTCAGATTTGGGAGGACTTCAACGATCGTAGTGCAGGGCCTACTCGTACCAAAAATATGGTCACGAGTAAATGGAGTCGGATAAACGGTGATTGCGAAAAGTTCAACGGTTTTTACAAGCATTTTCAGCGTAAATCCGGGGAAAATGATGCTGATCATATTGAGAATGCAAGACTTGCTTTTAAGGCTCAATCAAGGAAATAGTTTAATATGGTGTCGGCGTGGAAGGTTTTGAAACAATATCCCAAATGGGACGCGTCGGACGTGATCGATGAAGATAATCTCGCCGAACTATTCGGCCCTGATCCAAGAGCTCGTCCCGCAGGGAAGCCTCGACCGGCAAAAAAATCAAAATCAGTGGAGTCGTCAACGAGCACCGGGGGGAGTCAATCGGATGCTATAGTGGAAGCTTTACGTCAAGATTATAAACGTAAAGTAGACAAATCCGAAGAAGTGTACGAGGCGAGGATAGCGAAAGAAAAGGGACTTTTAGAGTGTCGATAATTGGAGTTTCTCATGCTTGATACTGAGGGGTTGCCGGAGCCAAAAAAATCAATCATAAAAAAAAACAAGACCAAATAATAGCAAAATACAACATGTAAAAGGAGAAAAATGTTGTATTTTTAAGTTTCGTATGTTTTTTATTTATCGTATGTTTTTTATTATTCGCATGTTTTTCCGTATTGTAGTTTTTTTTCCCGTATTGTAATTTTATTTAAATGAAATGAATTTTATTGTGTTTGAAAAATATGGAAAAGAAATAAAATGAGGGTGGGTGGAGCTCAAGTGAAAAGGTTTGGGTTAGTTGTGAATTGGGGGTATTTTTAAGTGGGTGTGTTAAAGTGATATGACACATGTGAGGCCCAAGTGAAGAGGAATGGCTTAGCCATGATACCTCTTGCTCTAATACCTTATACACTAAAGTAACTTCAATAAAACCTAAATATTGCTACGTCCAGAAAAGACGAGCCCTTCTTGAATAATTGCACATCCTTGATCGTCTTCATTAACTCTGACTTTAATGTTCAGTGAGACCTTTTTTTTTTTTTTTTTTTTAATGTAGCAAACAACAAACAATTATTAAACTATTGAATTATATGGAACAAAACTACTTCACCTAGCCAACCCATATATGGCACATGCCAAAGAAATACCACATGATCGTTTTTTCATTGAAAATGTGATTACGGTATTACATTAAGAGTTACCTAAGACTCAAAAGAACTAGCATACATAGCTCATACAACATACAGAAAGGGTGTTAAAACATATATCATATGTTATACGTGTTGGAAATGTATATATTTACAAACATGTGAATGTCCGGATTCGAACTCGTGATCACGGGATTGCACACATTAGCGAATGAGAATTAAAGTTAATAATTAATGTTTATGTTTACGATTAATTATTACACATTAAGTCCGGTTAACGATCGTTAAGTATTTAACGGAAAAATGACTAACGACCGTTAAATGGAAAAGAGAAGGACTAGAAATGGAAAACTTGGAAAAGTTATGGATTTCCCTTGGGCTTTCTACATGGCCGGCCATATGGGGCTTTCCAAGGCCTAATCCCTAACTTGTTCCCTAAGTTTACCTACTAGTATATAAGGAGGGCTAGGTTCTAAGGTTTCATACACTTGTGCATTGAATTAACCCTAGATCTCTCCTCTCCTCTCTCTTGTCCTATATTCGGCCGAACACCCCATGTAAGGGAGTTTGGTTTCGTTTTTCATAAACGAGGACTTGTGTTAGATCTAGCAATCGCTTGATTCGTTGGTTAATTCGTGTGTACAAGAACGTGGTAGTAAGACACTATTCTTACACCATATTGGTTTGAGTTGTAGAAAGGTAAGGACAACTCTCTAATCCACTTCTTGGTCTTGCTCAAGAGATTTGATATTCGCAAGAGGTGCGTTACGCATACTTTCGTTAATTAATTTATTTGTTATGATTTTAAGTCTTCATTGTGTACTCTTGATGTCTTTATGTTTTATTATATTTTATATATCATAAACTCAACAGTGGCATCACGAGCCTTGTATAACAAGTAATTAATTACTGAAACACATAATTAAAATAAACATGAATGTGTTATTATTTGTATGCTTAGATCTAGGGTTTGCTAAACCTAAACCCTAATTTTGAGGGGGGGTGTTTTTTGGTGCCCTAATTAGGGTTTTGTAAACTATTGTTTTAATTGGATTAGAAACCCTAAGATGCATGCAACTTTATGTGTATTGCGTAACTTTGATTTAATTGCATTTATTGTTAAGTGTAATTTTATGTCCATGATAATTATCTGCATGTTTTATCATGGATCTGCTTTTATTGTATGTCTTTCATATTTAAGTGATATACACTAAATTATGATAGATCTAAAATTGGGGAAGACCTCAATCATTATTAATTGGTTATTAATAGGATTTATCAAAACCGTTTGCATGTGGCTATTTGATATGCATGACAATTTTTTTGTTATGCATTCATTGTTTATTTGTTTATTTTTATAAATACTTGCTTGTTTGTGTTTTGTAACAAGGGTATTTTTACAAGAAAAATAAACTGACCTAAACAATGGTGAAACATGTATTTTTAAGAATAGTAATCATAATCGTTTAATTGATTGATGACTTTGGTACAAATAGTGAACAGCTCACCCATGAGAATGAACTAATAAAAGGGTTTAAAGAAGTGCGCACATCGCTGAATGGATGTCTAAGGTTGTGCTTTAGCGTGCACAGTCTCTCCGCCCTGTAAGTTCGAGTGGAGCTACTTAGTAAGTCATTAAATGTGCAAGCTCATCTTAAGGGCGAATTAGTGTTGATTCCATGCGCCACTTAGGTGGTAATTATCCGAAACACTAAGTGTTTACACTTATGCAAAAGTACGGTATAATGGATGATAATTAACACTAATTCCTTGATTGGTGAACCCAATACCTCAATTAAAGTTTGATGATGAAAAGCTTATACATTAAAACAAGATATAAATGTTTTAATAAAAACTATGCTACAAAGATGAATGCATGACATCTTTGTACATATTTGATTTAACATCAAAATTATTACCCTTTAATTTAAGTTATATGCCATCCAACGAAACGGAAACACCTAAGATTATTTTTTATTTGCGTGAGACCGTGACTTAGATCGTAATCAAAGGGTAAAATGTCCACGTGTCGTGAGAACGGGCATGGACGATTTTGCAGTTTCTTAAGTTGGATAACTTAATTGAGTTAGGCAGTGAGAACTGGCAACTCAAGGCATAAGATGGGATAAAACATGTTTACATGGCAATTGAAATTGGCTATATGCAAATCCCATAAATCTAGGAATTGCAATTGAAATTGGCAATTGAGCAAAAGCTCTACCATTTTGTATAAGGTTCATTACTAGCGGATCAAGCGGCGTAATGAAATTATGACAATTGGGTCCTAGTTTTCAATAATAATTAATTGGTTATATGAATATGAACCTTGGGTATTTAATTGTTTATTGAAAAGGAAAATTATCGAAAATACTAAAATTGAATTTTGTAATTCTTTTGAATGTATAAATGCAACATTTAACCGTAAATGAGGTTTAGTCTTTGATCAGTAAATTGATCGATTCTGCTTTCAAACAAATGTTTGATCGAGAATAATTTACCGAAAAGACAAACGAAGTCTCTTTTCCATGGGAGAAGCATGAGACTCAATCCTATTCCTTTTCATGAATGAGAAAGGTATAATAGGAACGTTTGAATTGTCTAAATTCTAATGTAACTCATAGCAATGAATTGCACATCTTATTTTCCATAAAGATTTCATTACCATCATTTGGTGAATGAATCCTTTTGTAACAAACATGAATGTTGGTTAACTGGAAAACATGTATATGGGTTACTAAATTAGAAGCTAGACTAATTACCGCGAAAATTGGTAAAAGGCAAACTAGCTTAATTTATCTAGTTGGTTTGCTTTAGCCTTTAAAGGTGCTACATACCAGTATGGGGATGGTAGGCCTATTAAGGAAGAAATTGCATACCCAATTTTTCAAGTTAATAACATTGATGGATAACCCATCATTCACAGAGTAGAATACACCTTTTAGAACCTTAGTAATGATTACGTATGGTTCTTCAAAGGTGTAGGAAAGTAAAAAGCAAGCAAGCTGTTTTCATTGGTTATGCAACACTTACAATGTTGTCAGATTCAGTGGGAGCATTTGTGTTGCATTACTGAATAAGAAGTTGTTTTAATGATTTCTAATTCAGTGGGAGCTACAAGCCTTATTTCCTGTGTAGTAACCAAGATTATCTTCAAAGATAATTACTTTCATATTGTAGACACTTATGTTTTTAAGGAAAGTCATGTGCGTTTCCTTACTAAACAATATAGTTCTACATCTACTTGTTATATCTATGACACAAATCATATTAATCGAATAAACGAACGTGTATCGTGTTGTTTATACGCTACATGATGTTGTTCCAAGCACAAGTGGGAGAAATCTTTATTGTGTGCAAGGTACAACACATATAAATATGATTTAAATGGATTCTCTTGACTGTAAAGTAAGAGAATAACGTTCTAATAGGAAGTATACATTTAAATATGTATGATTGCCTTATTAAGAACATATGTCAAGATGATAACAAAGACTACTTTATTTTAAATATTTATGTTATTCAATATTTAAGAAACACTTGTAGTTACAATTTATGTTGCGTGAGAACGTGAACTAGATTGTAGCCCAAGGTAAAATATCCACGTGTCGTGAGAACGAGCATGGATGATTTTGCGTTTACGTTGAACATTTCATGAAATAACATAATTAAATGAAGTAATCTAATACTACTTTGAATTTAAGTATTCGTTGAATGACTTAAATATATGTAGTAAATATTAACTTGAAATATTAATTGAAACATGAGGTGGTGTTCATAATTACTTTTATTATAAATGTTTATGATTTTGTAAAGTCACAAACATGAAGTCTTTTAATACAAGACTTACAATATAAAGTAAGACGTTAACTTGCTATGTTTTAAGACATATGCATGAAGTCAATGAGTTGATCAATGACTTATAACGTATAGTGGGATTATAACTGATATGTCTTTTGACTTGGTCAGAAATACTTGTGTTATAATACATGCAATTGACTTGGTAATTCTATTGTACCATTAAGTTTTACTTTGTTGGTAAATAGATGAGCCAAAGAGTAGATGGTTATCTTAAATATTGTTAGATTATCTTACAATATTAATTCTAATGAAATACCATAGTTTTATGGTATGTTCAGTTAGAAGAATCAAAATCTATTAGCATGTTTGATTCAAGATAACTATAGTTTCTTCCAAAAGTTATCAAGGTTAGTAGATTGAGTATAAATTGAATATACTCAATAAGACTCCAACCTAGAAGATTGATAAGACACCATTTGTTTATGGAATGTGATGAATCACATTAAGTCTTATAAATGAAGTTCAATTTGTTAAACTACTTATAGAGTGAGTTGAAACAAACTAATGTTAGGAAGCATCAATGTTTTTGTAATATCCCAAAAGAGAACAATGTATTGTTGCTCTACTTGCTAAACTATTTAAAGGTAATCTTTAAAATTGTTAAAGGCAAGTGGGAGTTTTGTTTAGATCTTGAAAGATTAAATTACAAAATACATAATCTTCTAAAATGCACTAGCAAATATCATGATGAGGCTAAACATGAAAATGATAGACCTTAATATGATGGAATTGTCATTCATAGATCCGTAAGGATATCTCGGATATTTAATATCTTTGAGGAATATGAGTTCTGGGATCATGGTAAGCATGTTAATCATAATGATAAATTTACCAAATGTTGAATTGTGGAAAATCAATCATACTATGAATGTAGAGATGCTGTCCATAAAGATAATCAACTTTAGATACTTGGTTTATCTTAATAATGAATATGAGTTTCTTCAAAGGATGGAAACCCTAGTGGTTTAAATTTTTGTGTAGAAATCATATGGACAATATTGTACACATATTTAATGCATGTCTAGTGATAATAATATTAATCATATTTAAGCAATTAACTATGATTGAATATTCTTTTCTAGATACATTAAATAGAAGTATAAAGATTATAATTGTCTTACTTAGTTTCATTGATATGAAATTTTGACAATGAATATCAAAACTCTTTGTTGTGAATTACTTTTGCGAGGACGATAAGTAATACAAAGTAGTTTATGAATTCAAATAATCTTTGAATATGTACAGACTGCAAGAATCCATGAATGGATATATGCATGCATCTATGAGATGATTCTTATGTTTAATATTAAATCAATGTTTGATTTAATAAATTAAAATAAGATAGCTCATAAGTATTCACGAAAGCTAGTGGGAGTATTATTTTCTTAAATCTTATATGTTGTATGGGCAACTACATTCCACTTAAATTAAGTTTTAGTTGGGAATGAAACTTCGTTTGTAAGATTTGGAAATAATATATACAACCTTGAATATATATGTTTATTATTATAAACATATGCGGTAAATAAATGAGTTTATTAGAACATGATGAGTACATATCTTTGACAAGATAGTATATGAATGAGATCTTAAAGTCTAAACTTGAAGATTCATCATGAACATCATGTTGTGTATAAGGTTGTTGTATCATGCTTGATTACAATATGATTTAACAACATTGTAATATTTATGTTTGGATTTAGAATTGCATTCCACAGCCTGGAGTTGCTCCCATTCTATACAACAAATTGTTGTAATTGTCATAGTCAACAAACTTGAGGTTTGGATGACACCAAACAAATAAATATTCAAAGTTTACGGATGTTTAAAGAGCATATTGTTGTACACAATGATGCTGGTATGATTGAGATGACACTCAATTCTAGTCATGGTATCGTTGGTGATGACCATGTTGACTAGTTATGCTCAATTAAGAGCATAGTTGCATTATAAGAATAAAGAATACTTTAAACTTTAAGTGTTGAAGGATGATTGTCATAAAAGGGTGGTTCAGGTTATCACGCACCTTATGGAATGATATGACAATATCAAGATATGTGTAAACATATACAAGAAATTCACTTATTGAATTCTTGAAATAAGTATTCTCATAATTCCTATAGATCAAAGTTAATTGAAATTATGCCTTGTCAACAAGTATGATTCTCATGACTTGTGGCAAAATTCATTAACTAGTATTATCATGCGTTGATCTATTTAGTATTTGGATAAAGGATGTTAAACAATTATTATTTATAATGAATTAAAGTATGGTATACGTTTGATTTCATTTATAATATTGTATCCTATATTTGCATGTTTAAATCCTTGAATAACTTAAGTTATTCTAAATAGTCCGTTGTCAATCAATAACATGGAAATGATATTGAATTAAGACAAATCTGAGTATTAATTAGAATATACTTGAAAGTATATTGATGCGTAGCATGACTAATTTCAGATGATATTCAATGAATTGAATATAGGACTTATCCCACCCACATGATGATACTTTATGGATCTTTGTCATTAAGTATATCATGGATATTTATCCTCTGACTTGAGATATAAGAGATATGTCATGGATGTAGTGCATTTTTGTGAAGCAATCTAACGCTACACGAATCGGTAGTTATAAGGGTTGTTTTCGAAGTGTTGCGAAATCTATGAATCTCGCTTGTAGTCAAAATGGGATTTGTTTCCTTCAAATTTATTTTGAAGTATAATACTCTGGGCCCTCGTAGGATTGTTAAGATGTTTGTATGGCCATACCCAAGGTCTTCGTTCGGAAGAATTGGTAATCTTACTCAATCATATAAAGCGAGAAAGCAGAATAGTTAATTAAGAAATGAGTAAGATCCATATTCTTATTAACATGGTATTAGAAATAAAGGATGAATATGATGATGAATCATCAAACTTGGTTTTCTCCGAGAAAACCATACACGAGTTGTACCGGGGCATTGGCGTGTTGCTAGACGCTAACCAATGTCATTTCACGCTTTGTAAACATATCCAGTGGGAGTGTTGGAAATGTATATATTTACAAACATGTGAATGTCCGGATTCGAACTCGTGACCACGGGATTGCACACATTAGCGAATGAGAATTAAAGTTAATAATTAATGTTTATGTTTACGATTAATTATTACACATTAAGTCCGGTTAACGATCGTTAAGTATTTAACGGAAAAATGACTAACGACCGTTAAATGGAAAAGAGAAGGACTAGAAATGGAAAACTTGGAAAAGTTATGGATTTCCCTTGGGCTTTCTACATGGCCGGCCATATGGGGCTTTCCAAGGCCTAATCCCTAACTTGTTCCCTAAGTTTACCTACTAGTATATAAGGAGGGCTAGGTTCTAGGGTTTCATACACTTGTGCATTGAATTAACCCTAGATCTCTCCTCTCCTCTCTCTTGTCCTATATTCGGCCGAACACCCCATGTAAGGGAGTTTGGTTTCGTTTTTCATAAACGAGGACTTGTGTTAGATCTAGCAATCGCTTGATTCGTTGGTTAATTCGTGTGTACAAGAACGTGGTAGTAAGACACTATTCTTACACCATATTGGTTTGAGTTGTAGAAAGGTAAGGGACAACTCTCTAATCCACTTCTTGGTCTTGCTCAAGAGATTTGATATTCGCAAGAGGTACGTTACGCATACTTTCAGTTAATTAATTTATTTGTTATGATTTTAAGTCTTCCGCTGTGTACTCTTGATGTCTTTATGTTTTATTATATTTTATATATCATAAACTCAACAATACGTCGTGGTTCAGGGGGCTCGTGATCTAAGCACGCTTGACTACATATGTGTGTGGTGCAAGGAACTGGATCAAAGTCAAAAGCGTAAGATCTAAAATTATCACCTGTTTGGCAACGACAAAAAAATTAAATTAAAATATAAGTAAATATATGAATTTATACACAATGTGTCTTTTCCGTGTTTTGAGAAAAAAAAATGATACTCAATTTAACTTTACCATAATAATTGCAAAGTTCATCTGGTATAGAAATCACGTTCATTGATTTGGAGAACAATATGTAAACGAAGATAAAACACATGATATTCTTCTTCATTGCAAACTTATATATATTTTTTTTTTTTTAACGGCGGATATTATTAAAGACACTAGCAAGGAGCTAGAAATTACAAATTAACAAAATGAGGGTTTTTAAGCCAATCTACCCAACTAAAAGAAAAGTTACATCTATGCTTATACCAAAGAAAAGAACGAGTCACTATCTCGTCAAAAATAATCGCCTTCGAAGGCCGAGTTGGACCAAAGATACTCTTGTTACGAAAGATCCAAATATACCACCACATAACATAACAAACTCCTTCCAGCAAATTTTTGTGATTATAGTTGAGACGGATATTGACGAGCCACTCTAGCCACTCCTCATAAGAAGACATCTCCGTAAAGTTAATATCCCACCAAGATAAAATCTTTTGGAAGATATTTCTAGCAATATGACATGTAAAGAAAATATGGCTACTCGATTCCACTTCCTTATCACACATAGGACATAAAATTGAATCGATATCCATACCTCTTTTAGAGATATTCAATCTCGTAGGTAAGCTATCCATCTTAACTTTCCAAGCATGAATGTTGACTTTGTTAGGGACGGCACGAATCCAACGGGTTTTAGAAGAGACCATAGGTAAAAATCTATCATCAAGAGCCTTCCTAATAGAAGCAACTGAAAACTCTCCACTACCTGCTAAAGACCACACCCACCTATCCTTCATGTCGACAAGAGAAACACCCTCCACACTCTTCAAAAGCTGATTAAATTGATCTTGTTCAACACCACTTCTAGGAGCTCTACGAAACGAGGAAGATAAAAAATCATGAGACATCTTACTAGCCACTGTCACATTCTTGAGCCTCTCCAAAGCGTACATTCTTGGGTATAAAGATTTGAAAGTGGAGTCACCCCTCCATACATGATCCCAGAAAAGAGTATCTTCCCCATTACCCATTTTTTTGTGAAGAGAACCCATCAAGTCGATGCCCTTATTCATAAGATGATGAATCTCTGAAACTATATCCAACCATAGGGACGGATCATGATTTTTAACATGCTTACCAAATTTGCCGTCATCACCATGAATCCCTTTAATAACCTTAGCCCATAATGACGATTGTTGAGTACGAAACCTCCATGCCCATTTAAACAAAAGGGCTCTATTTAAAGCATAGAAACTTGAAACTCCAAGACCGCCATTATCTTTAGACGCCAACACTTTACTCCACTTAACCCAAACCTGCTTCTTGCCATTATGATCTTTACCATTGAAGAAATTACGTCTGATAGCTTCCATTTTATGAAGGACCTTCAATGGAACTTTATATAAAGACATATGATAAATTGGTGACGCACCAAGAACAGATTTAAGAAGAGTTAACCTCCCACCAATTGATAGCGTCTTCATCTTCCATTTGGATAAGCGAATTGAAATATTATTAACGATCTCGTTCCATGGCTGAATTCGAGACATTAAGCAGCCAACTTTCGATCCTAAATATGAAAAAGGAACTTTAAGAATCGCATCCAATTTTCCTAGCACTGTTCCACTCTATCATTAGAAACCGAGATCCCCATTAATTTACTTTTGGACATATTTATATGTAAACCTGAGGCCTGGTGGAAACAGTCGAGCACACGAATGATAGTATCAATGTTAAAGTCACTCCAATGGCCCATAAAAACTGCGTCATCTGCATAAAAAAGATGAGACACTTGAAGCAAAGGACCGATCTGAATACCTTTAAACATACCTGCGTCTACCACTCTTTGCATCGAGATATGAAGGCTTTCCATGATCAAAATAAACAAGAAAGGAGAGAGCGGGTCGCCTTGCTTGAGCCCTCTATGAAACTGGAATTCATTGGTTGGACTACCATTCACTATAATCGAACTTTTGGAAGAGAGAAGGCAGTTACGTATCCAACCGCACCACTTATCACCAAAACCAAATTTTAATAAGATGTCATCCAAGTAATCCCAACGAACCGAGTCATATGCCTTTTCGAAATCTACCTTAAAGATCATCGTCTGTTTCTTTTTCTTCTTACACCATTGATAGAGCTCATTTAAAATGAATGGACCATCTAGAATTTGTCGATTCGCAACAAAGGCAGATTGAACATCGTTCACTATATCCCCCATAACAACCATTATACGATTTGCCAAAATCTTGGCTATGATCTTGTATAAACTTCCAATTAAAGTAATAGGACGAAAATCTTTCACCATTTTAGCCTCTTGGATTTTCGGAATTAAAGCAATGAAGGAGGAATTACTACCTTTGGGGAATTTTCCGTGTTGAAAGAAGTATAGAACAGCCTCAACCACGTCTTTTTCCATAAAAGCCCAATATCGCCTATAGAAGCCGAATGTGAACCCATCTGGACCAGGGGATTTATCAACCCCACAATCCCAAATCGCTTTCTTAATCTCATCTCTAGTTATGGTATTTTCCAGGTCCATTTGTTGATAAGGGGTCAATATATTTGGAAAGTCCATGTCGATGTGAAGACGATCATGAGGAGGTTTGTCAAAACGACTAGCAAAATGAGAGAAAAACTCACTTTTAACCAATATAGGATCTTCAATCCATCTGCCTTCTACTAAGATACCACGGATTGCATGTTGGTTTCTTTTTTTATTTAGAACCCCATGAAAGTACTTTGAATTTTCATCTCCTTCGATCGCCCATTTAATCTTTGATTTTTGCGCCATCTCCAATGAATCTAACTTGTCTAAATCTTGTAAGGACTTAAAGACATTCATGCGTTTAGTAAGAATATCCGAGTTGCCCTCTCCGCTATCTAACAACAAGTCGATTTCAGCAAGTTCATCTTTTATACCTTGTTTATGGTTTTTTGATCTGGCTTTGTAGTCTTTAATCCATATGCGTATCTGATCTTTGAGGTATTTTAATTTTTTCATTAACTTTGATATAGCATTCAAATCATTCACTTGAGCATCGTTCCATGTTTGTTCCACAAAGTTATCGAAACCATCCAGCTCAAACCAATAATGAAAAAACCGAAACGGAGTAGGTCCATAATCAAAATGAGACTCACGGAGTAAAATGGGCCTATGATCTGATAAGTATCGGTCCAACGTAATAGCTGAAATGTTAGGGCACGAATTCATTAGACCTTCCGAAATAAGGAAACGATCGAGTTAGCTCATCTTCGTGGCTGATTTATGGCACCAAGTGAACTTACACCCATCTAAAGGAATGTCCTCCAAACCGGCAGTTGAGATGAACGAATTGAAAGCTTCTGCACCTTGGACGTTAAAAATATTGTCGGATGAATAACAATATTGTCACCTTAGCTGGATATGAAATTGAGAAATGTATGTCTCGAAAGTGATCTTACCAAGACACCTATTATCACACAGAAAATGTATAGAAAGAGACAATACATGTCCTCCGTGAAGAAAATATGCAAAAAAAGGGTATGTTTATACTTTATAATTTGAAGAATTAAACAAATGTTTAATTCCTGATATGTTGAGTGAAACTCCACAAGCAAATATACACACTGAGAGCAAAATAAACGTGTTTTAGCATGCAGTATGCATAATACTATGCACTTTTTGACGCACTATGTAAAAAATAGAGCAAGAAACTAATAACATACGTTATAGGTATCCATGATGTGTAGGGATGATTTTGTTGTATGTAACCTTGTCCAACTTGTTATGTATTCGTACCACATATATCCAGCATGAAAAGAAGCTTATATAAGCTCACACGACCATTCAAGTGTTTTCATCCACTTCTCAACCTGAGATAATATAACAGAATATAATTTTAGCAATAACATGTAGATCTTAAGAGAGCTATTAAACTTTTAAAAGCTTACATTAGGATAAAGATATGCCTATTATCATTCTAATGATCCACATATAACGATCAAGCCCATATCTGAAATGCCACTCATGTAATCGAGGGAGATCCGGTTTGAGGATCTGAATAGCCTGAGAAAGCAAGAGATACTCGTAAAACCTAAAAGGAGAAACTGTGATCGGCATATCATGTTAGCATGCATACACTAATAGACTTGACTAACCTAATAGGAATGTCAACGGGCTCCAAATGAATTCAAAAACTCCATGAATCTCCCAAACCAAAATAACCACAAGAAAGCAGGCAATAAAATTTGTAATCATCAATGATTTTATCTCATCACCATAATAACCGCCAAACCTGCCCCGATAAACTCAAAAGTAACATTATTACTGGTGGTAAAATTAGAAAGAATACGAAGCAGTGATGGTTTATGTAATTAACTCAGTTAGTTAAAAAAATTTATAGTGTGTACCTGATGCGTTGCTTATATGTTTGGTGTCACGCAAACCAATTGTAACGGCCAAGCATAGAAGCATCAACGTCCATTTGATCTTGGGGATGTAAATTTGACCATGCTTATTAGTAGGTGACGTGTGGATGTTTTTTACCCTCACAAAGCAACCCATGTTGAACACTGTTTAATAATAGAGAACATCCCAGTGATGATGGCTTGGCTTCCAACCACTGCAGGCTTGCAGCAAGAATTGCAATTCCAAGAACCGGCCATCTTATTTTTTCTGTCATGATAATAAGCACACATTTAACTTGAATTTCAAGTTAAATATAGAATATAATAGTAATAGAGTACTTATCGGGAACAAATGCGTAGAAACCGATTCGGTACTGATACATATGCAGCTTGTCCCATATAAGGAAGGATCAAGGAGGGGTAAACCACAAAGTTGAAAGCCATCTGGTATTATAAGAAAAAAAATGTCTAATAGGTTAGCTGGCCTTAATATAAAGTATAACAAATCAACCCGTTCCTTTTTTACCCATTGGCAAACCTGGCTGAATCTCCCAATTTACCACAAATAATTTATTCGATGACCTTGATCAATAACTATGAATATGTCCAAGATCGTCATACATAGCCTCGGAGCCTGGAAACCAAACAAAGCCAATTAAAAAAGGTAAACGACAGTCAAATTTCTATGTCAACAAAAGTAAATATACCAAGAGAACAGTCTGATGTATGTACCTGTTATACACAACAAAATCCCACCCTATGTCATCCATCCTCCTTTTTTAATTAGAAATCAGGTCAACAAACCCGACTCAGCCTTTTTTTCCACCCATACCCAAAATTACCTGTTTAAACCAATTACCTAATCCGCCCGACACACACCCATGTTGTTGACTTGAATGTATACAGTAAAATTGCCTCAAGTTGATCGAGCATGTCAAGAATGGCTTCCATACCATCTCCATTTGCTGCATAGACACCTGAAAGGGACTCGCCAGAGATACCACGGAAACTTATCCGAAAGATAAGGAAATATGAAGAAGTGAGTAAAAAAAAATTATTTTTATTAAGCAATTTTAGTTCAATGAATTCCGAACCCACTAAGCATCTTTCATCTAATTCACTACACAAAACCATCAAACTCAAGAACAATTGTATATATGATTATACTCACATCTGGTTTCCTATTTATATGGACTCTTAATTGATTAATTGTGTCTTCAATTTTACACTAGGAAAAGTAAATAACACATATATAAACATAGTGGAGCATGTATTTTGAGCAAGGCTTTTTGATTTTCACATTATAGTGAAAATGGGTAAAATTTGATAGCATACTTGTGTTATCCCCCTGCATGAGATTGTTAGCATACAACATTGTTTCAAGTTATATTATCATCCTACATAATAAAAACAACTAATTAGTATCAAACATTAACGATAATGTATTGTTCCAAACACTCCTTAGAGTACCCTCATTTGTCCAACTTCTTGTAAATCTTGTTCATCATCCTACCAAGGCACTTGAACATTCCTTTAGTTTGCTTGAATTCTGCTGATTCATTTTCAATCTCGGGAAGAGACGCATAATACTCATGAGGTGGGAGACGAGAGCTTGGAAGACCATCCTCGGAGCTATTTGATGATGATGATGATGGAGTTGGAGGTTTTGCTCTCTTGCCTTTTGTCTTAGCAACTCGTTCATCACTCAAAGGTACAAAGATGTGAGGGATGAGTTCATAGTGAAGGTGCATCCCTTTTGGGGTTGGTGGAATTGGTGCAAAGTTTCTATAGAGATGGGTGAGAAGCATCCCGTATGGAAGAGCAACCGATCCTTGAGTTGGAATATCAATCATTCTCCTAGCGATGTAGTAGGCTAAATTGAATGGTTGTCAGGTGGACAAGTTGTAGAGCATGTGACAAAGGCAAGCGTTTATGTGATCCCTATTTCCTATGGTGCTAATGACGTTGGCTCTAAGTAGCTCCTCCCATTTCTTAAATTCGGGCTTAAGTTCATTTAGCTCCATTCTATATGGATCTCGGTTTACCTCTTTTCCCTTTCGGGTAACACGGGTTGTATCACCCTTTGGGTTAAATAGGTGTTCACGGATAACATCCTTATCGGCCAAACGGGTTTGGTAAGGAAGAGTGCGGTCATTGATTGCATCAAGAACGGTGAGTGACCATTTATCCGAGTAGACACAAGTCCCTCGGTTGGGAATTCCTAGCACTCGAGCAAAGTTGGCTAATGTGATGGTGTAGTCGTTTTGATTGATTCTAAACCTAAGACTAAATTCATCATCGTCTTCATCACTAAAGTCGGTCACACTAGCATAGAATTCTAACACAAACCTAGGACAAATTGGTTCATCGATGTCAAGGAGACAATCGAATTGAATGGCGGCTAGTTCTTCACGGAGATTGGTATTTTCAAGGAAGGATGAGTGAATGGTTCTACCCTCATGGAAATACCTTGATTCTAGACCCTTAAATATTTCTACTTGTTCCTTGGTAAGTCCTTTGGTTTTGTGGTGTTTGGGAATGTAGTTAAGGGTGTCTTTGTGATCATAGAATCTTGCGGCTACCATGGTTATTCCTAAGGACAAGAATTGATATGTTAAAATGAGAATAAACTTTAACGTTTTGGTTCTAGTGTGTGCCTATATGAAAACAATTTGGAGTTGCGGTTATCTCGACTCATTTTATGCACAAAAATGGTTTTAGTGGGGTGTTTGGCAAATACTATGAGATAACCCAAATGCTCCTAATTCAATGTGGCTTCATTTGAATATACCCGAGAATGCATATTAGTTACGCAATACCTTTAGTATTCAAGAGCATGCAAGTGATGAAAGTTTGACGTTTCTATTTGTATTTAACAATGAAAAATTGTTTTCCTACAAGTGAGAAGCTTTTCAAAAAATTTGACATGGGGTGTTTGGTTATTTGAATAAGGCCGTATAGTTATTATCTATTGATTAGTGAGAAGCATGATTTGTTTATGCAATATGATAATGTAGTACCTAATTTCAATGACTAGTTATGCAATTTGCCAATTGAATTCATATTTAGTATAAAAGTATACATAAAACCCCATGTAATGATTTGTGATAGTTTTGTGCATAAATAAGAATCCTAGACTCAGAATTTAGAGATAAAATGTAGTTAGGATACTTACAATGATGTTATCTTCAGTGATTAGTGAGTGGGAAGGTGTCAATAATGAGCTTGGTTTAATGTTTACATGTTTTGGTAAAGTGGGTTTTGAGGAAGAGGATGTTTTGTATATAGCAGTTTTGTACTCAGACACCACGGACGAGACGGCACCAAATATTTGGTTCCGTCGTGTTGTCGTTGGTGTCGTGGCTACGATAGGTGTACAAGACAAAAATTGTTTTGTTTTGACTATTCTAATGTTTTGGGCTATGTTTATCCTACATGTTTGGTTCCATTAACCCTAAACCAAGTCTAAGAAGATTAAAAGGTTCTCGTTTAAGAGGCTTAGTTAAGATGTCGGCAATGTTGTCTTCAGAGGATACTTTCTCGATTGAAATGTTTCCTTTTTGAACATTGTAGCGAAGAAAGTCATGACGGATTTCTATATGCTTTGTACGAGCATGTTGAACGGGATTATTATTGAGATCGATGGCTCCTTTGTTGTCGCAAAGTATCACAATGTCGTTGAGATGAATTCCGTAATCTACGAGAGCTTGCTTCATCCAAAGAGCTTGTTGACATGCTTTTCCTACCGAGACGCACTCGGCTTGATGAGTTGAGATGGCTAAAGCCGTTTGCTTCTTTGCAAACCATGAGGTGAGACAATGTCCAACAAAAGTGCAAATACCACTTGTACTTTTCTATCGACATAATCACCGGCATGATCCGAGTCGGCATACACTATGGTTTCTATACCCGTTCCTTTGGGATACCATAATCATAAACACGTTGTTCCCTTAATGTATCTAAAATCCTTTTAAGGCTTCTAAGTGTGATGCCTTTGGGTTTTCTTGAAAGCGAGCACATAGACAAACATTAAACATAATGTCGGGTCATCTTGGCCGTAAGATAGAGTAGGCTACCAATCATTCCTCTATATTTAGTGTTATCTACGGATTCACCTTCTTCGTCCTTGGTGAGTTTAGTGTCCGAGGACATGGGTGTTTTAGTTGGTTTGGAATCTTCAAGACCAAATTTCTTAAGCATGTCTTTTATATATTTAGATTGGTTAAAGAAAATGCCATCTTCTAGTTGTTTAATTTGAAGTCCTAGAAAGAAGTTTAATTCACCCATCATACTCATTTCAAACTCGTCGTGCATGATTTTAGAGAAATCATCACATAGTTCTTGACAAGTTGTTCCGAATATAATGTCATCAACGTATATTTGAACAATGATAATTTGTGATTCCTTTTTCTTGGTAAAAAGAGTATTATCTACTAATCCCATAGTGTATTTGTTATCAATAAGAAAAGTCTTAAGTCGGTCGTACCAAGCTTTAGGTGCTTGTTTAAGGCCATACAATGCTTTCTTAAGTTTGAAGACATGATGTGGTTTCTCAAAGTCGGTGAAACCGGGAGGTTGAGCAACATACACTTCTTCATTAATAAACCCATTAAGAAAAGCACTTTTAACATCCATTTGAAATAATTTAAAGTCATAAGCACATGCATAGGCAAGTAATATTCTAATAGATTCGAGTCTAGCTACCGAGCATAAGTTTCATCATAATCAATACCTTCTTGTTGATTATAGCCTTGTGCAACAAGCCTAGCTTTGTTTCTAGATACTATACCATTTTCATCCATTTTATTTGAAAACCCATTTCGCTCCAATTATGGTTTGATCTTTAGGTTTTGGAACTAATTTCCAAACATCATTTCTAACTAATTGGTTTAGTTCTTCTTGCATGGCAATTACCCATGATTCATCTTTTATTGCTTCATTTATGTTTTTCGGTTCTATGGTGGATACAAAACAAAAATAATTACTTTGATTTTGGGCTTGTGACCTTAAGGTTCTTTGATTAAGTTGTCCTATGACCTTTTCTAAAGGATGACTTTTAGATTCTTTGATGTTTATAATTTCCTTATTTAATGGTTCATCTTCCTTGTTATCATTAATTCGACTTTCTATTATTTGACTTTCAACTAAGTCATCATCTACCAAAGGTGATGTCTTAGAGGGAGGTGGACTTTCGTCAAATGTTATGTTCAACGATTCCTCGACTATCATTGTTTCTTTGTTAAGGACAATATAAGCTTTGCTAGTTTGAGAATAACCCAGAAATACACCTTCATAAGACTTTGGGTCAAACTTGGTGAGATAGTCTTTAGTATTAAGAATGAAGCATTTACAACCAAAGACTCTAAAATATCCTAAAGTTGGCTTTTTACCTTTGTAAAGCTCATATGGTGTTTTGTTTAAGAAAGGACGTATTAAGACTCTATTCAAAATATATGTAGAAGTGTCAACGGCGTTGCACCAAAACTTTTGAGGAATGTTTTGCTCATTAAGCATTGTTCTACTCATTTCTTGAATTGTTCTATTTTTACGTTCTACTACTCCATTTGATTGAGGTGTTCTTGGAGCGGAAAAGTTATGTGTTATACCATTTATATTACAAAAGTTTCCAAATTGAGTTTCGTTGTAAAATTCACGACCATGATCCGTTCGGATCGACACAATTTTAACACCTAGTAGATTTTGAATTTTCTTGCTAAGAATTTCAAATTTATCAAAAGCTTCATTTTTGGTTTTCAAAACAACGTCCAAGTAAACCTTGAGTAATCATCTACTATGACCAAAGTGTATAAGTTTCCTCCGTAGCTTCTTATAGCGGATGGTCCAAAGAAGTCCATATGTAATAATTCTAGACACTTAGATGTGGACACCATATTTTTAGATTTGTGACTACTATGGGTTTGTTTACCAATTTTGCAAGCGTCGCAAAAGTGTTGGTCATATTTTAGTTTTGGTAAATTCCTAACTAGCTCTTTTGAAGATAGGTTTTGTATAAGTCTCATATTAGCGTGACCTAAGCGTCTATGCCAAAGAGATGAGCTATCATCTAATGTTGTTAGAAAAAGTTTGTTGTTATATGTTTTATCTATCTTCATGACGTATATGTTATTTTTCCTAACTCCTTTAGCTATGGTGATACCATCTTTTAGTATTTTACTACCATTTTCATCAAATAGTACTTTATACTTTTTATCACATAATTGGCTAATACTAAGTAGATTAAATCCTAACCTATCCACATGAGCAACATTTTCAATAGTTAGGGAGTTATGAGCGATCGTACCTTTGCCAATGATTTTGCTTTTGAGATTGCTACCAAAGTGACATTACCTCCGTCATACTCTTGGTATGATGAGAAGAGACTTTGTTGCCCGTCATGTGTCGTGAGCATCCACTATCTTTTATCCATTCATCGGTTCCAATCCAACTTTCAAGCATACCTAAGAAGTAAATAACTCAAGCATTTGGTCCCCAATATCTCATGGGTCCGTTTGGGTTAAACATACCATTTATTTGATTCATGTATGGAAATGATGGGAAAGAGTTCCATGACATGTAACTGGAGTTTGATATGGTCTAGGGAAGTTTTGATTCCAACCATTGTGTTGGTAGTTGGGTTGTACGTTGTGGTTGCTCTTAGGAAAGGCGTTTGGCAAAGGTGCTTTATATCGTTGTTGAGTAGTTTTGATCTAAATTCATTTTTAGCAAGTCCTACTCGATGTAACAAATGGTTTTAGTTTAACACTATCCTTGGTTTTCTTTGTTACTTTGACAAATTCAAGACGATCCAGTATTACGAACATTTCGTCTCTTTGAAATACCCACGGCACCATTTGTTTCCACGGACGGAACCCTTATTTTGGTTCCGTCTCGTCCGTCTTATCGCAGCAGCTTTGATTGATTGTTCTTCTTTTCGCCGCTTTGTTTTGACTTTTGGAATTAATACTTCATTAAATCCTAGCCCATTCATGTCTCCCGGTGTTTTATGAATTTTAACTATTTCATCGGCAAGAGCGATGTTTTGTTAAACCTTTTAAATTTAGAATTATTTTCGATTAAAACATCTTGTGTGAGCTTTAGTTTTTCTATTTCAAGATTAAGCTCTTGACATGATTTACAACCATCGTCATTTGCCTTTCCCTTTTCAAGTCGTTTTGCTTTTTCTTTTAACTCATAAACTTCATTTTCCAAAAATTCCTTTTTGGTTTTTAAAAATTTATTTTTAATTATGATTTTTAGACTTAGCTCACACAATTGATTATATTGTTTTTGCAAAGTGTCATCATCAATAGAAGAGTAAGAAGAGTCGGAAAGTACCTCATTTGACTCATGTGCCATTAGAGCGATCTCTTCCTTGCTTGATTCTTCATCGTCTTCACTATCACTCCAAGCACCACTTACAAAAGCTCGTTGAGTTTTGCTTTTAGATGGCTTGGGACTTTCTCCTATGAGATGATTTGCATCACCACATCTAAAACACTTTTTTTCACCTTTACCCTTTTTGTCATCCCGATCTTTTCGGAATGGCTTCTTTTCTTCTCGAGGTTGTCTTACGAACTTTCCTCTTCTTCTAAAGAACTTCTTAAAATCTCTAACGGCCATGGCATATTCCTCATCTTCACTACCGGAGCAAGATTCGTCATCATCACTTGATTCCGCCTTTGCTTTTAGAGCAACTGATTTGATCTTCTCCCTTTTTCCTTTGATGATCTCCGAATCTTTCTCCATCACCATTTCGTGTACTTTGAGGTTACCGATTAGCTCGTCTAGTGACATTTTTGAAAGATCTTTTGATTCTTCAATAGCGGTCACTTTAGCTCTCCATTTGGGATGTAGTGCTCTAAGAAATTTCCTGACAAAGTTCTTACTACGAAAAGATTCATCAAGTGCTTTAAGTGATGTAATAATAGTATTAAAGCGAGCAAATCCACAATCAATGGTTTCATCTTCAGGAATAACAAATTGTTCATATTGTTGAACAAAAAGATCAATTTTGTTATCCTTGACTTGTGAATTACCTTGATGTGTAACAATCAAAGATTCCCAAATATCTTTGGCGGTTTCACACATAAAAATTCTTTCATATTCTTTTCTAGGTAAAGCATTGTAAAGCATCATTTTAGCTTCATTATTTTTAGCAACTAATTTCTTTTGTTCATCAATGAAATGTCCTTTGTTGTAGAACTAAAATCCCTTTAACAATAATAAACCAAAGATCTATATCTTTTGACTTTACATATGTTTCAAACGGTTTTCCAATAGATAAATCCATTGGTTTCAAAGAGTGGTGGTCTTTGCATAGATTGCCCTTCTTTAAAGTTTTCGTAATCCATGGATCGTTTCAAGTTTATAAAATACAAATTATTTTAGAAATTCTTGAGCAACGAGGCTCGTACCAATTGTAAAAAACTAGAAGGGGTTGAATAGTTTACCGATTAAAACCTTTGTTTTGAAACTTATTGAAAAGATCAATTGATATTGATCTTAGATATGTTAATGAAATATGCAAGCAATATGTAAAGAGTAAATAAGGAAAGAAATGATCAAACCACAACAAGTTGTTTATAGTGGTTCGGTCTACAAGGACTCTTTTTCCTTGCCCTACTCCACCCCCGAGTCTCACACTCGAGAGTTTAACTTCACTAGTCAACAAGCTCCTTTCACCGCGGAGAAAACCTTTACACTTCGCCACACTATTTCCGACACTAAGTTAGATGTCGAGTTCTTTCCAAGGGTACAACTACTCCCACACACAATGTATTTTGAGGACTAAAATACTAACCACTCACACTCACAAGATTATGATGGTTTAATACAACAATGAAGTATGAATCAACACTAGATCATACAACACTAAACAAACAAGACTTCCAACTCTCGTTTGAAGCTTGAATGTGACTTGATCTTCTTTGCTACAAAAGAGATCACTAATATGATATGAAACCGAGTTAGAAAGGTTAGAGAAGATATGTATGAGAGTATAGTAGAAAGGGATAAAAACTACTTGGTTTGGCTTTGCTATTTATAGCCAAAATGGATGAGGAGCGTCCACGGACCACGGAACCCTTAAAAGGGTTCCGCCTGTACCATTTTGGTACCGCCAGTCGACGACCAAGATATCAAAATCTTTGCTAAAGTCAACTATATCTAAGTGAGATTGTGCAAGATATGAAGAGTACAAATCCACACAAAATATCCAATGAAATCTTCCAATGATTTCCATGATGCATCACATGATGTCATATGTTGTATTTCTATTTTTAGAAATATGCAAGTACTTAAGTAGTGTTTGGTTTTAAGAACCTAACACATTCTAAAACTACTATCATACATAATGATTAGAGTCATATCAAGATGTCACTAATCATAAATGTAAATGCTTGAATGATGAATATATTGTTTGAAAAAGCTTGTTTTAATATTTATTAAACTTGACAAGCTTTAAGCTTTTATACAAATTAAATTTACTTTTGTCGTTAACAAAACTTAGGTAAAGATCAAAAATATAAATAACGTTTAATGACGATATTTGTATTAACAGATCGATTTGCGTGTAGCTTGTAATGCTAGTTTCTTTCTAGCTCATTTTAATATAATCTCAATTGCCGTTCAAAAAAAAATACATAATTTCAGTTAAAAAAAAGTCAAAAAAAAATTGTAAAAAAAATCTTCAAAAAAAAAAGTTGATTTTTTTTCTCAAAATTTTCAACATTTTCGAAATAGAATTTTTTTCAAAAAAAAAATTTCGAAATATTTTTTTTCCAAATTTTTTATTTACGAAATTATTTTTTCAAATTTATAAAAAATTATTTTTGTAAAAAGAATTTTGAAAAGAAAATTCTGGAAAAAATATCGGACAAAAAAATGCATTTTAAAAAAAAAAAAAGGTATTTCGACATATTGCAATTTAAAAAAAAAATGAATCTTTTTCTTAGAAACTATTTTTTCAAAATGTGGAAAATAATTTCGAAAACAAAATATTTGAAAAAAAAGATATTTCGAAATTCTTTTTTGAAAAAAATAATTTTTTTTTCAAAATTTTTAATATTTCGAAATAAATTTTTTTTTTCAAAAAAAAATTTCGAAATATTTTTTTTTCAAATATTTTGCTTTTGAAATTATTTTCCACATTTTGAAAAATAATTTCTAAGAAAAATTCAAAAAAATATTTTTTAAATTGCAATATGTCGAAATACCTATATTTTTGAGAAGTGACAGTCTATAAAATTTGGTCCCGGTCGCGACACAGGACGACCAGGACAACCTGCGCACGTCTTTTTCTCTCCAAATGACCAGGACAACCCGGATACCCCAATCGACGACCCAAGATATTTTTTTATATAAAAAAAAAAAAAAAAAAAAAAAAAAAAGAGACAAAACATTGAATATCGGTCGAGAATCGAACCGATATTCATTTTCTTGATGCCACAACCGATCTCTAGACCGATCTCCACATCCGAAGCACTCGATTTCAACATCGGTCTTCATTCAAAAATGGTGGTGCCCAACCGATGTTGACCTATCGATTGGGACCAGCCTAAGAGAAAAGAAGAGGCTTAGGGTGCGTTTGGTAGAGAGAAATTCAGAGAAAAGAAATGAAGTAGAGAATAAAATCTCAGAGAATAGAAATCGAGAGAATTGTGTTCAATTCTAATGTTTGTAACAATGCAGACTTGACCCGAGAAATGAAAAAAAAAATTTATTTTAAAAAAATAATTTTCAAAAATAATTTTTTAAAAAAACTTATTTTAAAAAAAAAAACTTATTTTAAAAAAAAAAAACTTATTTTTTTAAAAATAATTTAAAAAAATTATTTTTAAAAAAAAACTTATTTTTAAAAAAATAATTTTTAAAAATAATTTTTAAAAATATTTTAAAAAATATTTTTAAAAAATAATTTTTAAAAAATAATTTTTAAAATAATTTTGAAAAAAATGTATTTATTTAAAAAATGTATGTATTTATTTAAAAAATATTTAAAAAATAATTTTTAAAAGTAATTTAAAAAAATGTATTTATTTAAAAAACTTATTTTAAAAAAAATAATTTTTAAAAAATATATATTTTTTTAATTTTTAAATGTAAAAAAAAAAAAAAAAAAAAAAAAAAAAAAAATTAATCCATTTCTCCAATTTCTCCACCAAAATAAGAGAAATGGAGCTAACCAAATTACACTACCCAATTTCTCCATTTCTCCATTTCTACCCCATTTCTCCGCTTTTTCAATTTTCGATTAAACAAGAGAAATGGAACCATTTCCATTTCTCTTGCCCCAATTCTCGGTACCAAACACACCCTTAAGTGTTGTTACTTTGGTAATAACATGAATTTCGTGATTTATTTGATTAATGGCTACACGTGTAATTTATTTGATTATTTGATGGTGGGTTTGAGAAAATGATAACCACTCGCAACTTCACAGCTTCCATATCCATATCAGAAAGAAAAAGATCATATTTGATCTAAAAGTTTATATTTGTTCAAGGAACTTGATATACATGTTTGAACTTGGTAATGCTTCACCAATTAACAAATGATTGAGTTGACTTAAAATGTCACTGTGTTCAAATATTTTGTAATCGTCAACAACTGATGTGCTTTAAATGCATAAAATCTTATAAATCAATTTGTTCAAAATATACCACTGTTGAATTGTTAATGTGGTTCATCCGAGTTGACACATTGAATATACTAGACAAGTACCCGTGCATAGCAACGGGATGTTATAGTGACATATAGTTACAGTGATATTTTGGTTAAATGTTTTTTGCAATGTTGTGTAACCAAATCTCATTATAACTATATGCCGCTATAAAATCTCGTTACTATGTACGAGTACTCGTCTAGTACATATACAACATGAAAATGGTATCACATACATGATTTTTGAGATGCTTTGAGGCAGTTTGGAAAATATGAATTAGCCATATGGCTTGAAGCATCATTAGAATACACACGACATGCATTAATTAGATTCAATTGTTTCTTTAAATATGTAGTTAAAATTACAAAGTTGCCAATTTAGGATCCAATTCGATATTTTGCTTGAGAGGTATCGGGAAAGAATTGGAATGGAATAATATTCGGACAGAAGAAAAGGTTCTCGATTGATTGAAACACTATACCTATGAATAAAAAAATGCAATATGATGATCTGGATAATTTTCTTATAAATTTAACTTTTTTTTTCTCTTTGTATTTAGGTGTTCACTGAATGAACATGCTCTTCAAGAGTATCTCAAAATAATAATAATAATAATAAAATAAAAATAAAAAACCCCGATACCTACCCGTTTATTTTTTTAATAGTTACAAACCAAATTGTTTATCATATCATTGACATATTACTTTTTATTCCCTACAAAAAATAATATTACGTTCATTGTTGTTTGTTGATTTATTCACACACACAACTCCTTAACGAATAATTCCGTTAAAGATCCCCTTGATTCCATGGCTACTCGAATGTTTGACGTTGACCGCATACTTTTCGTATTCAAGACTGTGTACCAGTTTAACGGGACAAGACTTTAAGTTGTTCGATCATCAAGAACTTCTATTTAAGGACATATAATTAATGGAACACATTTTGAAAATAAATTTATCATACCAAGGTTGAGAATTCTACCGTCTGGTAAACGTTTATCGCTAAAAATCGTGAGGAAACAATATCTTGTGTCAGTGCAAGAAACAATATCCAAGAACAATCACTTTGAAGAGTTGGTTTGTACCTGCCACATTCTATTTTCACACATGGACAACTAATGTGGCTATTTCACGCGTCAAAAACAAAAAAATGTTTGAAAGTTGTTGTTTGTGATGCGGATGGTAATCTATCAAAAACTACTACAAATGTTGTCTACAAAGAAGTCCTTCAAGGTTTATGATCAAGGTTCAAAACGTATGTGCAATATACATATGACATGTTTTATGCCATTTTTTAGATTTACATATATTATCAATAAAGACATCTTTTACTTACACTTTGTTTTTTAAAACTTATTAGGTGCTCGCGGAATGGACATTGGCTTATCAATTAATAACGATCACTACATACATGTGCTTTCCAAGCTCGTCAAAATTGGAGGACACGATGCATGGACGTTTATTACATCAATAGTTACAAGTATAGTAGTTTATAGTATCATTGATTTATTTACTTATTATTCTTTTCAAAAAATAATTTTAACTGTTTTTGTTCTTTATTTTTTCTTACTTTATTCACATACTTAATTTCTTGATGCATAATTTCTTTAAAAACCTCGTGATTCCACGGTTTATAAGCTAGTTTCTTATATTCAACTTGAAAGTGAGCATATTCAACTTGAAGGAGAACACGTTGTTCTTGGCTTGTTAACTCATGTGATATTTCTTGTCTTTGAGCTGGATTTAGAAGTTGATACATCTTATACAAATGCCCTTTGTACCGTGAATTGTCTAACTCTGGATCATACCAAGCCCATTTTCTACAATTCTTGATTCCAGTTTTCTGAAAATAACAAAATATTCAGTATCTTAAAAAACAGCTTAATAATTAAAAATTAAAACTTGCGGACTTGTTGGAGCAGACAAGAAAACGTCTTGCAGGATTTGTAGGCGTCCATGAAGTGAGTCTCATCAAAGGAAGCTCACATTTACACTCGGTTGGAACAGGCTCATGTGTATGAATGGGAGGAAGATACATTTTGGAAGTATGGATTAGGGTTTGTAAATTGATAAGGATTTAGGGTTTGTAAATTGGGATGGTGAATGGTGGCTATATGATAAAGGTGGGTCGGGTAAATTGATAAGGATTTAGGGGCCGTTTGGTTAGGGGATATTGGGGTATATTGGGGGCATTTGCATTTTAATTTCCTTCAAATATCATGTTTGGTAACTCAAATGAAGTAATTTACAATTCCATGAATTGTCAAAATTGAGAGAATTATAATGCCTCCAAAAAGTGAAGAATTCTAATTTACTTGGAAATTTTTTTTATAAACTTTTTTTCTTATTGTTTTTTTATAAACTTTTTTTATAAATTTTATTTATAAACTTTTTTTTATAAATTTTTTATAAACTTTTTATAAACTTTTTTTATACATTTTTTTATAATTATTTTTTTAATTTTTTTATAAATTTTTAATAAACTTTTTTTATAAATTTTTAAATTTTTATAAAGTTTTATAAAAATTTTATAATTTTTTAAAATTTTTTTTTATAAACTTTTAAATAGAATATTTATGAAATTTATATTAAAAATAAAAAATATTTATAAATTTCTGTCAACCAAACGTGCGAAGGTATTTTAAATTCCGGAATTTTAATTTCCCAAGAATTTAAATTTTCTAGAAATTAAAATTCTAGAATTTCAAATTCTCCAACCAAACGCCCCCTTAGGGTTTGTAAATTAGGGTATTTCATATAGCTGGTCAAACAAAGTCAACAAACGGGTCAAAACAAACGTAGGTCAGGTAAACACGTCATATTTGAATTAACATGTGTGATAAAAAAATGATGGGGATATTTATCAGGTCATCTTGGTGATATTGACACAAAACAAACAAGTTAATTGGTGAAGTACAGTAACAAAATAGTTTGTTGGTCAAGTCGGACTTTTCGGAAAGTACGTGGATAATACGTTTTAATAGTAACAAGGATTATATGAACATGCATGCATCTAAAAGTTTGGACAACATGATCTTGTTTCAAAAGGAAGCGCCAAGCGTTTGGTACTTCAGTTTACATTAGAGTTGTCTTGTGGTGCAACGCCGCCTTATATGCAGCTCTCATAATCGCATGAAGCTCCCCTGATGGCTTAGTAATTGCAGCGCCGAAGTTAATACCAAAGAGAGATGGTGGTACTTGGTCTCTGACACTCTTAACCCCACTTGAATAACTCCAATTTGAATTCTGATACAAATTAGTAGCCGCCGATCAGAAAAAAGAAATCAGCTAAATATATTAAAATATCAGGTTGCTAAACTTGCTTGATAAACAGGCATTTTTGGTGACTGATAGTCACTAAATATGTATGACGTGACTTACTTAACCGGCCAACTTAAGTTTAGTGACCTCCATAGCAGGCGGTAGAGTAACAACTATAATTATAAGAGTAAATTGCAAAATCGTCTCTGCCCGACTGTGAAATGACTAAAATGCCCCAAATTAAAACACTGTATGAGATAAAGACCTGATCTATAAGAGGCCACTTTTGACTTAATGACTTCCTAATACTCGCTTCAGGAACCAAGCTGAAGCAAAGAGCAGATGTGTTCTTGAGTTGCTAACTGTAATATATAATGATCACAATTTTGCTAAATGTATGGCATAACTTGCTGGTGATCTGATTAATCTTTAACACGTATGGTTCCATTACCTGGCCACTTTCCTTTCCTTGTTGCCATGCTTTTTCCATGCCTTGAACATAATAAATATACCCTAGATGAATGTAGGCGTCGTTGTAATTTGGGTCGACTGCAATTGATTTCTTGCAGTCAAGGATTGCTTCTGCATACTGGCAGGTCTGGATATAAGCAGCTGCCCTGAAAAAGTACCCATTCACCACAATGTAACAAACATATTATATACAAAATGTGAACTCCGATTATTTGAGTAGATAAGTCACCTGTCGCAATAATAAATAGCTTTATCACCACCAAGTACTATAGCAGCACCGTAATAATCAATTGCCACACCATACAACTTTGATTGCATAGCCTTGTTACCTACATGAAAACAATGTAGGTGAATTAAATGCAATCTTTTCCAAATTTTACTTCTGTTGTAAATGATGTTACTCTAATGTCACAAGGGTTGTAAAATTTATATTGTCCTGCAAGTCTTTCAATGGCATACAAAAAAGTGAGTTCCCTGGAGACATGGATGGTATAATATATGAAGATGCAAATGTAAGAGATAATCACAAGTTCATTAAGGTTTGACAAAAAATTACCTCGTAGACTGAAGAGCTCAGCAAACCTTCTACCATGGATTTCCTCGGCCAGATTGTTTCATATCCTTGAATGAAAGTATGCCCATTGTCAGAAGCATATTATGGAAGAAAAATTATAGCGAAATATAATATGTTGAATCAATTGTAATTTTCAGTGACAAGTTTCATCAAAATACAGGGATAACAAACATGTTCAATTTCTTAATACCCGGCTCATGATACCTAAAATGTTGAACACCGGATGCAATTCTGAACAATTGTGACAAACAATTTCATAAAATGAACAATGCAAATTCAGGGTTTGATATGACTGAACAGATCATCTTGATAACATGTTCTTTTCTTTTCATTTCTTCAAAAAAACGACCTTTTTGGGGAAAGTCGATACACTGTCACACTGATAATATCATTTAACTCCAAAAGACTAAAAGAGTAGGAGCGTAAGACCATCTTTAAACTTCAAATATGAAAAGAAACGTTGAGTTTATTTTAATTTTGTGGTGGTTGGGTGTGTACGTGGGGAGGTGAACTGGTACCTGATAACTTTTCCTACTGTGGTATTAATACTCACCAGGCAATATAAATTTGATTAGCAGCCACACAGGATTATAACTTTAACTTATTTATTGACTTTTGAAGGGGTTCTGAAACCTTATTTGCTAAATAACATGGGTTTCATAGTCTTGGGCCTTAAAATACTACTGGACAATTCTTCCAAATATAGTTGCCACAAAACAAAGATAACAGAACTTTTTATATGGGGCAAACATAACCAATCACTCCACAAGGACGAAGATTCACATCACTGCAAACACACTTTAAGAGATACAGAACATCATCATGGTAATAACATAACAATTGACAAAAAATAGAATAAAAGTTGGTATCATACCGTAGAAGCACTGCGAAACTTGTCTATAGTTCTTTGAAGTGCCTGTTCATAATCTCCAATGGCTGTAGTCCCAGAGTATTGAACCTTTTCAGGATGCTGACCACGAAGTTCATCCTCACTTACCCCTGTCATTTATGCAAGACGCTTTACATCAGCCATACTTGAAGACGAAAAATTCATAGTCCGTAAAATTGCTTGGTCTTCATAACTTTAAAGCTTTTTGATAAATTACCCATTTATCCCTTTAATATTTCTTCACGTCACACACTCTATTTTACAGAATAAAGTATTTGATGAGATAACAATTGAATATTTAAACGCAACGTGTTATTGAAATTTGTGTTCTTGAGTTTGTATTGAAGTAGCAAGGAAACGATAGAGAAACTAATAAAATTACCAATATACCCTCAAAACTATATACATATCAGCATTTTAATGCAAATTGGAAACTTGCCAGCAAGTATGCAAAATGTTACCAGATGCAAATGGGTATGCAATAAATGCATACATCATATCCCATTCCATTCTTTAAAATTTAGGATCGAGAACACATCGTTAAGGGGTCAAGACACACTACAATAGACATTAATGAGAGAAATATAAAAGAAGGAAGTTAGCCATTGAAGTCTTAATCCCTCCCATAAGAAAATGCTCTTGAATCCTCCCCTTCCCCTTCAACACGGGGGCTTGAATCCTTCCTTTGCCCTTCAACACGGGGAGGTGAATTCTCACTTCCATAAGTAAATCCTTTCCATTTAACACGGGAGGTTGGAACCTTCCTTTGCCCTTCAACACTCGGAGGTGAATCCCCACTTCCATAAGTAAATCCTTTCCATTTAACACGGGTGGTTGGAACCTTCCTTTGCCCTTCAACACTAGGAGGTGAATCCCCACTTCCATAAGTAAATCCTTTCCATTTAACACGGGTGGTTGGAACCTTCCTTTGCCCTTCAACACTGGGAGGTGAATCCCCACTTCCATAAGTAAATCCTTCCCATTTAACACGGGTGGTTGGAACCTTCCTTTGCCCTTCAACACTGGGAGGTGAATCCCCACTTCCATAAGTAAATCCTTCCCATTTAACACGGGTGGTTGGAACCTTCCTTTGCCCTTCAACACTGGGAGGTGAATCCCCACTTCCATAAGTAAATCCTTCCCATTTAACACGGGTGGTTGGAACCTTCCTTTGCCCTTCAACACGGGGAGGTGAATCCTCACTTCCATAAGTAAATCCTTTCCATTTAACACGGGTGGTTGGAACCTTCCTTTGCCCTTCAACATGGGGAGGTGAATCCTCACTTCCACGGGGGCTTGAATCCTCCCCTTGACCTTCAACACGGGGGGGTGAATCCTCCTTCCTAGAAAATCCTTCCGATTCAATACGCTTTCTTTTGGCCGCACCCTTACAAATATCACTCCCTTCTCCTCGTTTTTGGCGCTTTCTCTTGGCCGCACCGTTACCCATATCACTCCTTCGGAAGAAGAATGTACAAGGTTAGCCATATATCGTACAGTTACAACAACAACAAACCCAATCCCGCCCAGGCAGGGTATGGGGGAGGTAAAATGTAGACAGATCCTACCCCTACACCAGGGTAAACCCGAGTGTAGAGAGAGTGCTTCCAACGAGACCTCCGGCAAGTGCATGTGTGCTAGTGCGAAAGGATAGATATAGCATACGACAAAAACAAAAGGCAAAAGCGAAGTAAAGAAAGCAAGCAAACAAGCAAACATGGCATACATGAAAAGAACAACGCATACAGGAAAAAGAACCACGCACAAGCACACCGAAAAAAAGCCAAAAGCAAAGCGCAACAGATATAGAACCAAAAGCCCAGGCACACCAAAAGCAGACCAACAAAAGGGGGCAACACAAATCAAAGCAAGGAAGCACACGAGGCATAAAGCTAAAGTAGCAACACATAGCACCGAAACCAGACGCAAGGGGCAAGACAAAGCAGGCAAAACCTAAGGGGGCAACAACATAGCAACGCAAACCACGCAAGGGGCCTAAGACTACGGCAAAGCAAAAGAGAGTCCACAAAAACAAAAACACGCAAGGAGGCAAAAGGGGACACCTAAAAGCCAAGCACCTAGCACCACTACCCGCAAATCCTGATTCTATCCCTAATCTATTAAATACCTGTTAAATACCTAATCTATTAATCTATTAAATCCTACAACTAACAAATAACGATCTAACAGCAACTAACAAATAACGATCTAACAAAATAATCAAATTCAACACAAAACGCACAAATCAATCATATTAAGATCAATATAATCACAAATTAATAACGAATACTAAACTGTTAGATGAAATAAAAAGTAGATCTGATGGTTAATTAGAGTGCTTACAATGAAAACGGCAGAGGTTGGACTTGGGTCAAAATTTGAGGATTCTGAATCGTAAAACCAGTGTTTTTTTCTTTTCTTCGTAACATTATATACAAGGCAGCTAATTGGCTACAACATTTCTTTTTTTTTTTTTTTTTTTTTTTTTTTTTGTTAATTATGAGAATCGTCTTTCTTCGAGGTGTCATCACTTTTTAGGAAAAAGTTTGGGTATTTCAAAATAGACTTTGAGACTTGCCACTTTTCTACTTTTTATATAAAACGACAAGTGTCCTTCAAGTTTGTGTCCAATCATTTTTTTTCGATTACGCTACGATTTTACAATGATCGAATCAAGCGACTTTTTTAGAATCTTGCGAAATGTTTTTGTCCTTTAGTAAAAAGTCAAAGTTACAAAATTATTTTTATACATTTAGTTCCTTGGGGTTGAAGCGACTTAAGCGAATCAATATAAGCGACTTAATTTATGTTCTTTTTGTACCTAAAGTAATTGTTTTAACAGTATTTTGAAACCTTTTTTTTACCCTGTTTTTAAATTTTTTACCCAAATACAAACACACACACTAACACTCACACTAACACTACTACCACAAAAAACACAATTCAAAATTGTGAAACCCTAAATCAATCCCTAATTATTCAGTCAAATAAACTCCAAAATGGCTTACATTTCCCAATACTTTGATGCTAAGGTAACGGTTCGTTCCAAGGTTAAGTTGTTTTCGCAAATTAAGTCTAAATTATTAAGCAATCCAGATCGAATGAAATTTATTCGAACAACTTTTTGGGCCATGGTTAAATATTCCTGACCTAGGTAAAGGCAATCATATTGTTAATTTCGTTTTACAACACGGTATATATCGACAAACTTCTTGATTCTTGTCCCCATTTTATACAAAATTGGGAACAATGTATTGAAATTGATCGGGAGCAGTTTTATTGATGGTGGATTTCGTTTTGTTCGCTTGCCTCCCAGCGTAGAAATTGATCAAGTCCTTTTGCTTTGCGTGTCTTTCCGAAAATCAATTAATAAGAAAGGTAATCGTAAAGGCAATGAGCTTTTAGATTTGTTTGGGAATGACACGGAATTTTCAAAGTTATCGGTGAGGACGCGGTGAGGGTATGTCATTGCTAGTAGTCCGAGGTCGTGTTCATAGGTCGTGGACCTTGGTACATTGTTGACGGTCATTTGTTGCAATTAGTTGAGGATTTTGGGGCATGGAATGTGATCCGTGCTAAACCGTCAGTTTTATCACTCAAGCCCGCCACATGAATGGCCGACCGTAACAAACTTAAAACGACAAGCACTAATGCAATGAAGATCGGGAGAATCTGGTGTTTCCCGGTCGTTAAGTCCCAACGAGTGTCATGAGAGTAGTAAACGTAAAGTGATCGAGAGGATTTGAAAGGAAAGGATAGTGATTGATCTATACCTAAAGAGAAAGCCCATAAACTACAAGGGCTTAAATGCAAATTAAAGAAAATTAAAAGATAAAAATATTAAATAAACGCTATCACTATATTTAAAATGATGTTTTGTTTTATGTTTTATAAAGCGAAATTAAAAACTACGTAACGTCTAAATGAAAACGTGAAACTTACACAATATAAATCCTAAAAATATGAAAATGACATTTTTACAAACCTAATGATAAAATAAAATTTATAGAAAAAGAAAATTATTTTTAAAACTATTTATCTAATTATTATTAATTAAAAACTATTTTTTAACTATTTAATAATAACCTAAAATGCAAGAAAATAGGAAACAAAGCTAGAAAAATAAAATTATGATTTATAAAAATATAAAATAACAAAATAGAATTTTCAAAACTATTTTTATATTTTTCTGAATATTTTTCTATTTTCTAGGAATTAAAAACTATTTAAAACTACTTAAATTATTTAAAAATACAAATTTAACTAAGAAAAATATGGAAAAATATTTTTTTGCCTTTTTATATTTATCTTAACTTAAGAAAAATGAAAAATTAATTTTTTGAACCTTTTCTTAATTAATTGTATTAAATGCTATTTAAAAAGTGCTAAAAATTGATTTAAATGCAGAAAAATAGCAAACAAGCTTGGAAAAATATGAAAATTTCAGGAAAAGTCTAAAATATTATGAGGAATCTAGGAAAAATGGAAAAACAGGCTCTTGTGTGCAAGAAAATGAAACTGCTATGTCAAGTGCTTATAAATAAGCACTTGAAATAAGCAAATGGAAACCAAAAGCCACCAACTGAACACAGAAGCTTAAATAAGCTAAAAGAACTTAAAAACAACTTATCTCAACTGCTCTTAATCACTGAAACTCAAGTTGCTATGATTTGACTTATTTGAGTTTAAGCACAAAAACAGATTTGATGGCCCACTTTAAGCTAGAGCACAAGCCACCCAATAAGCAGAAACTGAAAAACAGAAGTGGGAACCTCAAGATGACCTAGCTAGCTATGGCTAAGCCAAAGATGAGCCCTGGCTGAGCTCTGATGAGCTTGGTGCTAGGGGCGAAGAAGCTGTGCAAAACTCGGTGTTCATCGAGTTGTGCAGGCGATGTGACTTTTGGATGACTAAATTGGAGCATGTAAAAACTTGAGAACATTCAACAAAATTTATTTACCCAAACTAGACCAACTGAACTTGTGATCCCCAGAGTTGCACTGGAATTGAACCAAAGATGAACCCACAAGCACGAATAAAGTTTTGTAAAAATCTGTCTATGCACTTTTGACTTTATGAAGTCAGTTATGAATATTGACTTTTTCCAACTTTTGATCCTATGAAATGATATGAAACTAATGATTTATGACTGATTAATGTTAATGTAATCTAAATTTACTGAATCTAAACCTATGTGTCAAATGCAGTTTACTAATCCACACAGGAAATGGAAGCTAGGACAGATACAACATGATTTTGACTTTTGAGGTCTGCAAGTGCATTATTAAGACAGATTTAAGAGTGAATGAGTTAAACAAACCTTGAACAACAAATCTTAATCACTGAACTACCCGAAATCACAGATATACCAACTAATCCAAACACACCTTTAGAAACAGATTTGCAATTAAAATTGAACTAAACTCTGAACTAGCATGTAATATTGATCAAACTAAGTTTGGTTAATCTAAATACAACTTAATCAATAGGCAAAAACTAATCCAAACCCCAGATACAGATTATGCAAGAATTACACTATTAATGAAACTAGTGAAATACTCACATGCATTCCAGCTATGATGTAGCTTAAACCAAACCCAATATTGCTATTTTATACCAACCAACCCATTTCAACCTCTGATCAACCCTTATCCATTTCCATAAATGCTTGAACCAATGTCTCACCAAGATTGACTTTTGTTGACCCAAATGAAAGTTGCTTGAAACTATTTTCCAAGCTTACCAAAAGCTCTAATAAGTGAAATAAACTTGTTTGAACTTAGAGTGAAGCTTTATCATAAGACTTTGAAACTCAATTTTTCAACAGTAAACCTGAAATTGTGAAACTTAAGTGAAACCTTAAATTAGTACTTGAAATGAGTTTATAATGATTAAGTGACTTATGTTTATTACATTGAAGCTTAAAATTACATTTTAAGACATTAACTAAGATAACTTAATAAAATACGACATACAAGAGAAAATAAAAACTAACTACTCTTCATCAGTTGCTTCTCTTCTCTTTTTTATACTCAAAACAGGTTCCCACATGTCTTCTGAGTGGATCCCACTTATAATCTTGTCCACTGGATCACTTAAGTGCAAAATGGCCATTGGGTGGTTTTGGCGGGAAAAGTGGTTTTGACCACTGTGGCTTCTGAGCTAGCAACTAGGGGGGGTGGATTTGTAGGGGTGATGATGAGGGGTGAGAGGTGTTGGGATAAGGTGTTGGGAGAAGGTATTGCCGGGTTTGCAGGCAACTTGGAGGGGATAAACAGTGGATAAGCAGTGGGCGGGGTTGTTTAGTTTGACTGGTTTGACTGGGGGGTCAAAATGGGAAGGGTCAAAGGTTTTGACAGGGGATCAATTGGCAAATGGCAGGGGACCATAATGTGCAAAGGGTCATGGCAAGGTTTGTATTAATGACAAAGACTTTTTGTGCAATTTCTGAAATCTTGAGGGACCAATCCTGTAATTTTCCAAAGTTCATACAGGGGATCAAAATTGACAAGCTTCCATAGTACAAGGACTAGTTTTGACATTTTCAATTTTCCAGGGACCAAACTTGACATTTTATGAAAGTTCGAGGACCTTTTTCGCCATTTAACAAAAGATTTATTCAAGGACCATTTTGACAATTTAGAATATTTCGGGGACCTTGAATAACATTTTTCTTTATTTGGTTTTACCAGGACCTGCTTTTGATAACTTTTGAAACTTGGGGACTAAAGCGCCAATTATGCAAACTTTATATGTTTTTCACCGATTTTGATATTTTTGCATTTAAAACACATAAAACACCTATTTGTGATATTTTTATCATTTTGATGCATTTCGAGTGTTTTCGGATGTTTTGCAGTTTAATTGGTACAAAATGATGAGTATTTAGACACTCATCAATCCCCACACTAAGATATTGCTAGTCCCTAGCAATGTTTTGAGAAAAATTAATGGATTTGAATCTCTTTACCAAAAGCCATTACTCGAGTAGCCAAATGTTTGATTCAAGTAAGAACCTTGGTACACCGATAACCAAATGATTTTGAGCAAATCATCGACTTTCAACGGATTTGATTTGTCTTTACGAAGCCGTTTGCTTCGGACTAGCCAACTCTTAGATAAATTATCAATATTATCTTTGGTGAGTGATTACCAATTATGGTTTTTCAATCGCCTTTACCACAAGCCATAAACTTGCGGGCTAGCCAACTCTTCACTTTTAAGGATATGGTGAGTGAATACCATACAATTTTGGGCAAATTGCAAGTCGTCAACGGATTTGAGATATCTTTACCAAGAGCCGTTTGCTCTGGATTAGCCAATCCTTTTGTTTATTAGACATGGTGGACTGATTACCATTTGTTGTGTTTAGTACAGTAGTACTTCCACTAAAAAATTTTAAAATTTGGCCATTTTGGGGAAAAAGGGACTAAAAGGGTACATTTATGATCAAAATTAGCGTAAGTTCCCCACACTTAGAAATGAATATTGTCCTCAATATTCAAAGTACCACCGTTATGCGAAACTTATAACGTAAAAGATAACATTACTAGCTAAGTGTAGAAACACAACAATTATTCTCTTTTTAATATTTACAATTTTCATTCATTTTTAGATCTATATACAACATGTGGGGCATCTCCCCACACTAGAGTGGTACACACGGGTGAAAACCCATGTAGCATGCTCTTGTTTTTGATTACCGAGTCGCTAGCTTGACTCGACCCAATTAATTTGTTCTCGGGAAGTAAGTGGAAGAGACAATCTCCATCGGACTTTCATTCAAGATGTTTGGATAAACATTGAAGTGCGTGAAAGTTCCACACCGATGAGATCTGAATGTAACCGCTCACAAATGGTACATGGAAATGCCGGGGTCAAAGATAATGTCTTCATTCCGAAGGAGTGAAGAACAGAGAAGCCACGGATAGGTGAAGAAGAGAAAGAAAGTCATGATAATAATCTTGACTAACTCATCATCATCGGAAGGAGAATTCATAATAGCATGAATTTCATCTTTTAAGCTTAATTGGTCTAGACATATCCCGGGTGTGTCTAGATCAAAGTAGAAGTTATCATACTCGCGGAGATATGATATGAGTGAGTTCATATGGAACTCCATGAAGGTGAATGAATCATATTCGAATTGATATGAGTGGGTTCACCGGTGAACTCCTCCAATGTAAATGATTCATAATCGGGAGAGAATTATGAGAATGAAGAGTGGCATCGCCACTAATCTTCTCTCCCATATTATCAAAAGAAGGCTTTCATTTCGGAATAGAATCATCGGAAAGAATGTCACTATCCTTAATGGGGATAGGAGATGAAATAGGTTTTCATTGAAAGCCTCGATTTTAGAAATGAGAAGACCGACATTCAAGAATGTTGCACGAAGTGCTTCATCTTTGATTTCAAAGGTCGGTAACTTCATCATTCTCTTCTTCTAAGCTAACAAGCTCGGAAGGTAAATCTTCCACATAAACGATGTCTCCACAAGATAACAAATCATCATCATTAGAATCGAGAACATCTCAACATGATCATTTTGGAAGACAAGAGGAGGAGGATATCACACACATGATCAAGAATTCGCGTGACTCTCTTGGGATTGAGACAAGGTTCTCAACACTAGACTTTATGAATTCGTCCGATTCCTTTTCGTGAACAGTGTCAAGATGCTCGCCCCCATGCTCGGAGAGTGAGTGGGAGCTTGGTGTGATAGCGTTGTTTGAGATGGAATCTCAAGCTCGCCGGGATATCAACCGACCGAGGAGTTGAGAAATAATATCCTTAAAAGAAATACTCTCCTCGTCATCATCATACATAGCGCCTTAAGAAATTGGGAACGTCTTAGAGCTGCTTGCTCTAGGACTAATAATTCTTCCCTAGATTTGCGGGCCTCTCGTTCTTCTCGTTCTTTGGCCAGCAATTCTCCCATGGTCTTTTCACTACTCACTTGATTCTTAAAGTTACGAATCGTATCCTCAAGTGTTTTCATTGCGGTTTCAAAATCTTGGGAGATTTCTTGAGACAACGGCTCGGTGGAGTTTTAACCGTATGGTCTTTGTGGAGGTTGGTCGTGATATGGATAGTCGTAGTTGTTACAAGGAAATGGATTCCTGTTTGACAATCGAGTGAAATGGGGACCTCCATTAGACTCACAACAAGAAACTGCTGAGTCCGGATTGGTGAATCATATGTATTTTGGTTATAACCAAAGTTCGAGCATCACCGAAAACTGCTCATAGACAAACGTGTTTCCGATTGACAATCAAATTCTAGGTGAGGACCTCCACAAAATTCACAAGCAAGCATGTTGATTATATGAAGATGAGTCGGGTGTGGTGGGTAATTGGAAAAGTTTGAGGGTCGTTAAATGAGTTCGATTAGATCATAATCAAATGAATTCCTCGAACCACAAAACAAACAACTCCGTTACGAATATCATTACCACATTGTACACATGTACACCAACGACGTGGTGAACCAAAAGAGGCTCACCACAACCGACACAAGGAATAAACGATTTCATTTGAGAGTTATGATAAGGATTCGCTTATTCAAAGAATCAACAAAACCAACATGGTGACCGAATGACTATCAAGTCTCAAGAACATTTTGAAAAATCCGGAGGTGGGACAAGTGGTGTGCTCGAGAGCTAGCAATTTCCACCACTTCCGTTATGGTCTCGGTTCGGTTCTTGAGAAGCGTGAAGATTAGGCAAGTCATTCTTGCTGGACACCGGTCTAAATTCTGCATGTTTGCTTTTAACCGTAAATCGTGAAAGTTTAGGATCAATTCTTGACGGCTTAGGAGCAATTGAGGGATTAGATCTTTGGATAACCGTGGGTTGGACGTTTTTAGCACTTCCATTATTAGAGGGAAGTACTTGGTCCTTTGTCACCCCGGTTTCTCTTTCCATTTCCCTAAGCAGAATTAATGGATCATCACGAACAACACGAATTCTTGACATTTGTGATAAAGCATCACGTTTTTCAACTTCGTCCCAGAATTCGTTCTCGAGAGATTCCATGAGAATAGAAGAAGTTAGAATCAAATGGATAGAGGGTAAAGGAATAAAGAATCAAAAAGGGTAAGAGGGTAAAGATGAATATTTTTGATATTTTTGAAAAACATTTTGCAAATACAAAGAATGAAAATCTTTTTGGGTTTTTGATTTTTACAAGAAAACATATACAGATGGTATAAACAAGGATTGAATATTCAAATCACTAATCTGCTAAACGTAAGACTATTAGCATCTTGCTCCCAAGGTGGCGCCAAAATTTGATCCGTACAAACCGTCAAGTTTTATCACTCGAGCCCGCCACTTGTGAATGGCCGACCGTAACAAACTTAAAACGACTTAAGCACTAATGCAATGAAGATCGGGAGAATACGGTGTTTCCCGGTCGTTAAGTCCCAACGAGTCGTGCGAGAGTAGTCAAACGAAAGTGATCGGAGGATTTGAAAGGAAAGGATAGTGATTGATCTATACCTAAAGAAAGCCCATAAACTACAGGGGCTTAAATGCAAATTAAAGAAAATTAAAAGATAAAAATATTAAATAAACGCTATCACTATATTTAAAATGATGTTTTGTTTTATGTTTTATAAAGCGAAATTAAAACTACGAACGCATAAATGAAAACGTGAAACTTACACAATATAAATCCTAAAAATATGAAAATGACATTTTTACAAACCTAATGATAAAATAAAATTTATAGAAAAAGAAAATTATTTTTAAAACTATTTATCTAATTATTATTAATTAAAAACTATTTTTAACTATTTAATAAAAACCTAAAATGCAAGAAAATAAGAAACAAAGCTAGAAAAATAAAATTATGATTTAGAAAAATATAAAATAACAAAATAGAATTTTCAAAACTATTTTTATATTTTTCTGGATATTTTTCTATTTTCTAGGAATTAAAAACTATTTAAAACTACTTAAATTATTTAAAAATACAAATTTAACTAAGAAAATATGGAAAATATTTTTGCTTTTTATATTTATCTTAACTTAAGAAAAATGAAAATTATTTTTTGAACCTTTTCTTAATTAATTGTATTAAATGCTATTTAAAAGTGCTAAAATTGATTTAAATGCAGAAAAATAGCAAACAAGCTTGGAAAAATATGAAAATTTCAGGAAAATTCTAAAATATTATGAGGAATCTAGGAAAAATGGAAAAACAGGCTCTTGTGTGCAAGAAAATGAAACTGCTATGTCAAGTGCTTATAAATAAGCACTTGAAATAAGCAAATGGAAACCAAAAGCCACCAACTGAACACAGAAGCTTAAATAAGCTAAAAGAACTTAAAAACAACAAATCTCAACTGCTCTTAATCACTGAAACTCAAGTTGCTATGATTTGACGTATTTGAGTTTAAGCACAAAAACAGATTTGATGGCCTACTTTAAGCTAGAGCACAAGCCACCCAATAAGCAGAAACTGAAAAACAGAAGTGGGAACCTTAAGATGACCTGGCTAGCTATGGCTAAGCCAAAGATGAGCCATGGCTGAGCTCTGATGAGCTTGGTGCTAGGATCGAAGAATCAGGCAAAACTCGGTGTTCACCGAGTTGTGCATGTGGCGATGTGACTTTTGGACGACTAAATTGGAGCATGTAAAAACTTGAGAACATTCAACAAAATTCATTTACCCAAACTAGACCAACTGAACTTGTGATCCCCAGAGTTGCACTGGAATTGAACCAAAGATGAACCCACAGTACCTGAATAAAGTTTTGTAAAAATCTGTCTATGCACTTTTGACTTTATGAAGTCAGTTATGAATATTGACTTTTTCCAACTTTTGATCCTATGAAATGATATGAAACTAATGATTTATGACTGATTAATGTTAATGTAATCTAAATTTACTGAATCTAAACCTATGTGTCAAATGCAGTTTACTAATCCACACAGGAAATGGAAGCTAGGACAGATACAACATGATTTTGACTTTTGAGGTCTGCAAGTGCATTATTAAGACAGATTTAAGAGTGAATGAGTTAAACAAACCTTGAACAACAAATCTTAATCACTGAACTACCCAAAATCACAGATATACCAACTAATCCAAACACACCTTTAGAAACAGATTTGCAATTAAAATTGAACTAAACTCTGAACTAGCATGTAATATTGATCAAACTAAGTTTGGTTAATCTAAATACAACTTAATCAATAGGCAAAAACTAATCCAAACCCCAGATACAGATTATGCAAGAATTACACTATTAATGAAACTAGTGAAAACTCACATGCATTCCAGCTATGATGTAGCTTAAACCAAACCCAATATTGCTATTTTATACCAAATCCAACCCATTTCAACCTCTGCATCAACCCCTTATCCATTTCCATAAATGCTTGAACCAATGTCTCACCAAGATTGACTTTTGTTGACCCAAAATGAAAGTTGCTTGAAACTATTTTCCAAGCTTACCAAAAGCTCTAATAAGCTGAAATAAACTTGTTTGAACTTAGAGTGAAGCTTTATCATAAGACTTTGAAACTTAATTTTTCAACAGTAAACCTGAAATTGTGAAACTTAAGTGAAACCTTAAATTAGTACTTGAAATGAGTTTATAATGATTAAGTGACTTATGTTTATTACATTGAAGCTTAAAATTACATTTTAAGACATTAACTAAGATAACTTAATAAAATACGACATACAAGAGAAAATAAAAACTAACTACTCTTCATCAGTTGCCTCTCTTCTCTTTTTTATACTCAAAACAGGTTCCCACATGTCTTCTGAGTGGATCCCACTTATAATCTTGTCCACTGGATCACTTAAGTGCAAAATGGCCATTGGGTGGTTTTGGCGGGAAAAGTGGTTTTGACCACTGTGGCTTCTGAGCTAGCAACTAGGGGGGGTGGATTTGTAGGGGTGATGATGAGGGGTGAGAGGTGTTGGGATAAGGTGTTGAGAGAAGGTATTGCAGGGTTTGCAGGCAACTTGGAGGGGATAAGCGATGGATAAGCGTGGGCGGGGTTGTTTAGTTTGATTGGTTTGACTGGGGGTCAAAATGGGAAGGGTCAAAGGTTTTGACAGGGGATCAATTGGCAAATGGCAGGGGACCATAACGTGCAAAGGGTCATGGCAAGGTTTGTATTAATGACAAGGACTTTTGTGCAATTTCCATGGAATGCATATCCTTGGGGAGAGTTCTTGTGGACCCGCTTTTACAAAAATTTAGCCAATGTGGTACCCGGCATTACAATGCTCACTAGAAAGAGAAATTGCAAGAAAACCCTTCTACAATTGCAACATATAATATTTCCGCTTTTTCGCTTTTAAGGTTAGATGTTATACATTTATGAACATATCGCTTTTGTTTACTAGCGCTCATACAATGGTTTTATTCTTTTCGATTATTTTAGATATGGATTCTTGAGAGTTATCCCACTAGCATCGAATGGTGGAACAAAGACCACAAAGATACCACGTTGTCTTTGTTGGTCAAAGGTAAAACATTTGCCAAACGCCATTATGGCAAACTTTTGGTCCTGTAAGCATTTCCATTTGTTTGTATTTGTCAAATAAGTTACGACTTCGTTATATTTGTTTTAACTTTATAATTGTTTGTTTACTAGGGTTCTATTCCGCCTTGGATCTTCTTCCAACAAATGCGGAAATGTTACAACCATGGTTTGCACCAAGTAACGATATTTGAGCCAGTTGGATAGTCTACAAGATCAATTACCGCCGATGATCCCACTAATGAGGTAAGTTGGCCCGCTTGTGCAAACCATGGTTGTATTCACGTTGACAATTGACCATTGCACATTCTGCTTCGATCTTGCTTTGTAGGTGCATAAAGAGGTGGTGATATCGATACGAGATGTGGCGTTAGGTGATAAAGAGTTGGCTATTGTCAATAATGATGTGCCAGTAACTGATAAAGGTCAAAGTTCCAATCAGCTAGACATACATGCCGAGGTTGACGGTATTAACAATAGACTTGCCGTTGTAGAGGAAGCTCTAAACATACAACCCCGAGCCAATAAAGATACAACCCCGAGCAAGCTAGACATTAATGTGGGAGTCCTTAATGATATTAAAACTAGACTTGCCGTTGTTGAGGAAGCTCTAAAGATACAACGTCCAAAGGTGAACATGGTCTTTACATTCATTTTTAGGATATATGTTTCGTAAGAACTTTGAATTAGAAAATGAGACACGTATATTACAACTTCTTTTAACAACTCGTAAGTCGTAAGTATAATGAGGCTTTGTTGTAAATGTACACACACGTGATTTTCATTCCTCCTTGGAGTTGTTTTGTAAATTTGATGTATCCACCGCTAGGGTCTATGAAACCCCGCTAGCGGTTTTCAATCCATCGCTAGCGTGTTCCTTTAATGTATCACTGAGGGGCTGTTTTTGTAAATTTGATGTATCCATCGCGCTAGTGTCTATCAAACCATCGTTAGTGTCTATCAAACCACCGCTAGTGGTTTTGAATCCACCGCTAGCGTGTTTCTTTAGTAGTATAATTGATTGTATATTTTAATTTCAGACTTCAACTCATACGCACGGCAAATCGGAGGAGGCTTGTTTTGGCCAAATGCCATGGAAATTCGACGTCAAGTCCAATTCATAATGAAAACCGGAATGGTAGTCCTAGTTTGTTTGATCTTCATTCGTGATGTTCATTCGGCCGATTATAATAAGGTTATGTTCCTTTTAGTAGTACTTTTTTATTTTATTGTTTTTTGTTACATGCCTAAATCGTTTGGTTAACTACGTAATCATGCGACAAATCGAGTTGTGTAAATGCCGAAACGAACAAGTTGGTCTTACTTATATAGACCCCGCCGCTTCCATCAACTATGTCACAACTTGTGGAATATTGTCTTCACGACGGACCATTGCCGTTAGATGATCACATTCCGCATCATGATCCCATCATTTGAATTTACCTAATTTGAATGAAACATTTTCTCAATCTACCGTTGAAGTACGATATATAAATTCCACCGCACTATCTATACATGTTTGCTATATTTGGTCATCCATATAGATGTGTTATTCTTGTATAATTACAGGGAAACAATTGCAGCTAGATGAACAGTGGAGCTAGAAGATGATTTCTCTGCTTATGGAATTTCGGAAGTCGAGGACAAACAGTTGGGATAGATGAACAAAATGTCACGAAAAAAGGAAGATGGCGAAACACCGATTGAGGTTGATGATAACCGTGTCGATAAACCCGAGAGGCGGTTCAAGCACATGAAATACATGCTCATGAAGGTGTGTTTAATGTTGATGATAAGTCCGTAAAGGCGCTCACGGTAATGAAAATGCCATTGTTGATTGCAATCACGATCAACACTCTCATGATCGTGAGAAAGTAGGTGAAGTAGTTTTAAATGTGGATGATAAATCTATAGAGGTGTTCAAGTTAATGAAAATGTCATTGTTGATTGCAATGTGTTGATGAACACTCTCATGATCGCGAGGCGTTGTTAAATGGTGGTGAGAAATCTATAGAGGTGGTTCAAGGTAATCAAAATAACCTTATAGATTCTCATGAAGGTCGAAAGTAAGTGAAGCAAAGGTCACAAATGGCGTGGATGGGGTATGAGCATATGAATCATCTTGGAGATACGGTTATTCATAATGAAGCATACAATGTTGATGCCCACGTTAAGGAGAAAGAAAGCGGGTTGAGTTACCGGTTGCAAATCGCTTGTCAACCAAGGCGGTAATAGACAAAATTGATAATGATGTGTGAAGGCAAGACAGACGATGATTCATAATTCGACGGACAAGCCAAGAAGCCTTTGCCTACTACCTTCCGAGGTACAACTACATTATATATTAAACTTACCCCATGTACTTCAAAAGTTTGATGTTATTTCAATGATGAATTTTTTTCTATAGTATGTTTTCATGCGGGTAAAAGGAAGAGAAATGCAAGTAAGTTCAGACAACACCTTATAATGCCGTAGCATTAAAGAAAACTAGAAAGGCCAAAGTTACCAAAGAGAGTGATGCCAAAGTTACCCAAGAGAGTACTCTGCTTTGAAACAAGATGATGAGTCAAAAGGACAAAGCAGTGGGCAAGTGTTTGCAGGAGCCATACGTGAATCTCCTCCCACGACTCCACAGCTGTCAAACGACGCTCCAAAAGACCGAGAAAAGATATTAATCCACCACCGGTGAAGATAATCATTGGAAACATGGGTAGAGGTATAGAAGAAGTACATTTACAAATGTACATCTTAAAGACATATACATTAATCTTGTTTTTAACTTTATTCAGATCCATCACGCCCCAAGGTTGCGATATCAACAAGATTACTAAACCCGCGTGTATGGGTACCTTTATAAAAAAGATTTGAAGTCATCGATAGCTTTCCTTGGGGTCTTGGCGACATCGTTGTTCATCGAAAATTTTGGTTGGCTTTGTTGGGTTATGGAAGAGGCAATAAAAAGGATGGCTTGGAGATGAGGTACCTAATGATATTTAATTTCCATAAAAATTTAATTATTTTTTTTGATTTAGTTTACCGGTATTTTGCTTATAAATTTTTTTGCAAGATCCGGATCTCGGGTTGATCTAATGTGGCGCTCAGCCGGCAATGCCGATTGGGCTATGGCTGGACCATTTTTCTTCCTCTATCCTTGAAGGGTCTATATGCGCCTACTACGCCATCGGTAAACGCTATCCATTGCCATGGTCTAGTGTCGAGAAGGTTTGTATATAAAGACCATACTTTCTTCTAGATATTTGGGTAAATATATACATGCTCAAAATGTGATGAATTATGACAAGGATTATTTGATCACATTTAGGTATACTTTCCGTGAACGCATTCGAGTGCCACCGGTTTCTCGCCGAGTTGCAAATTGCATCGGAGTTATAACAATTTATGACACACTAGGTACACCGTAACCCGAGACGAGAGAAAAGAATTTAAAATGGAGGGTCACTTTGAGAGAAAGCTACCACAAGATCTAAACTTGTGTAAAGTTCTTCAAGCCAAATCAATATCCGCTTTCGATTATAAGATCACATTTCGAGTTATGGATGATGTCCCTATACAAGCCAATGCATACGGTGATTGTGGAGTTTGGGTATGTATTTTTTGCACAGCCGGGTAACAACTTAAGTATGAAGGTTGATGACCTCTTCAAGTTGCTTTGGCGATCGAGAGCATATGGTGGAGTACTTTTGGAACTATAAGGTGGTTGTTCATACAAGTGATGAATAAAGATGCATTTCATCCGTTTGGGTATGGCTTGTATGTGGTTTTAGACTTTGTTGTTCAACCAAATGTAACCACAAACCGGATGTCCTGAAGGACATCAAAAGACAACTTATTATGCATGTGTCGTAGCGCAACTTGGTATATTCCTAACACCCATGCGTGCTTTGTTTATGCCCTAGTTTCAGATATACGTGTTGTGATATCGTTGATTTGCAACAAACATGTTGTGTAAAGTGCTAAAACGTTTGTTTTTACAAACATCCATTTGATTTGAAAAACGACTACATACAATCTTATTGCTAAAAGACTATAACATACATATTACATAACACTTATTGGTAAACAGATTACCATAACCAAACTACAAAGATCAAGAGAACAATCAAACCGAAACCAACACAACTTTGTCATGAACTTGCACTCTTGACTTGATAAAAGTCAACTCATCCAACATTTTCATGATATCATTGTTTGAAACCTCAATAACTTCATCCGAGACCGAACTCTTTCTCGCCTTCATTAAATGTTTCTTTTCCTCATGTTCCTTGTAAAACAAATCTTTGTAATACTCGGTTGGTAGTTCCGGTCTAGGAACCCATAGAAGTTACATTTGGTCTTTTGTCCTAAAATAAAATTTGTTAAATTCACATATTCAACCTAACAAGTAAAATAAGTATAATGCATAATAATATTACATAAATTGACAGCCTTGAATCTTCTACCGTGATGAGTCCGGTCCAAGAGGTTTGTACTTCCACCGGTAATGGTTTTGGACATTCGCAGTGTGTAGCATTGATGTAGTATTCCAATGGCTTTCGATTGATCCGGAGGTAGAGGCAGAGGAGGAGCCATTGTTTTATTTACCCAATGAGTAAACTTGACGCTTTTATAGTAGAGTCACATCTAATTTGGCGGAAATAGACTTTGTGAATGAGCGGGTAATGAATATTGTGGAGGAAAATTTTAAGCTTAATTTTATATTGAGCGACTAAAAGGTCCTATTTTCAATGAATTTTATTTTGGTTCCCTTATTGTTTCGTACAAACCCGCAAGTGAACACAAATCCCGAACACAAATCCCGTAAAATGACTTCGCTAATTCCCAAAATTCAAACTTTATTTGGATTTTGAGACATCAATTCGTGGAGTTTTACTTCCGCTAACATCACCTACCTACAAATTGATTACCTATCTCACTAACAAATATCGATTAAAGATAAGATCATCGTTTATACTACATGTCCGATTCAACCAAAATTCATGTGAGTGACGATGATGATGTTTCTTTCTTCGCTCATGAAATATGTCAGAAGCGTAACTTGATCCGACGCTATACATCAAACTTATCGAGAAATCTTCGAGGTAAAGCCGCCTACTTCTTCTAAGACTCTTGATATTGATCTTAATGTTCCTTTGTTGCCTCAAGAATCGATTTTCAAACACCAAAAGTTGAAGATCATAATAATGAGGGTGCAGGTGCAAACGTTAATGTAGATGTGCATCCTAGTTGGCAGAAAACCACATTTCTAAATATCCCTGATCCACCCACTTCAGCTGATCCCATAATTAAAAAGCTAAGTAACCATAAACACCCGTAGTATCTAAATTAAAGGTGGGTAGTCGGTTTGATGATAAGCAAGGATGCATTTATGCAATAGGAATAAAAGCGTTGGTTGATATGTTTGAGTATAAAGTTACTAACTCATGTAAGAAAAGGTACAGTGTAGCTTGTTTTGTAGAAGGTTGTAACTGGTACATTAACGCATCTAAAAGTGTTGTTAGCCGATACTTCTATGTTACTTCCATTAACGATCATCATACATGTTCCGTAACAAAATTCATCCTAATCATCGAAATGCTACCCAAAATTAGTGGGTCACATACTAATTGATAAATTGAGGAATTACAAACGGTATATACGGGTGCGGACATAAAAAGATTTTAATGTTGATTGAAAGTAGACATTTCTTACTACCGAGCTTGGGGTGGGAAAACATTGCATTACAGCTTGTTGAACGGTTGTCCTAGGGAGTCTTTTGAGCGATTGCTGTCAGACATCGCTATAACTTAAAGTTGCAAAATGAGGGACAAGAATACACATTGAGATGATGAGACAGATCGGTTTAAGATGGTATTCATTGGTTTCGTGTTGTTGTAAGTTTTCCATATATTCTATTATCTTTTATTTCGATTAATACCTTCATTATTATCAAAATTTTATTAATTAAGCAATTTCGATTGATTTAAAATAGATTTCGAGCTTTACGCTTTATGCGACCATTGCTAATCATTGATGCCGCACATCTTAAAGTGGAGATACCTTGGTACTAATCGGTTGTTGTTGGGATGGACGGCAACAACCGATTATACCTATTGCAACCGGTGTATCTCAAGGTGAGACCAATGAATCATGGACATGGTTTTGAGCAAACTTAAAGAATGCATTGGTGAAGTAAAAGATTTGGCCATCATCTCCGATGACATCCAAGCAATTGCACATGCATGTAGTACCGCTTTTCCCAACGCGCTTCATGGTTTTTGTTGTCGGCATTTAATGATGAACCGCACTTTGAAAACTAGAAAGTGGAAGGCTATATATTGGAGGACATGCAAAGCTTACACAGAGGTGAGTTTGATGCTTCAATTTCGTAGATTCGATCATTAAAACCCGATGTGTATAAAAACTAAAAGATGAAGTCGATTTGATAAATGGTCGCGTGCTTATCGCCTCGCAAACATGTACAATTATTTGACCTCAAATAGTGTGAATCAAGAAACTCAGAACCAAAGATGTTAGGAAGGTTCCAATAACCCACTAATGGAGTACTACCAAGGCTTTACAAAATGGTATTTTGAACGTCGAGCAAAATACAAAGGTAACTTAAAAACTGTCTATTATAATTGGTTTATTACATATTTGTCACGTCGTCAAAATGTATTATTATTTTTTATTTTAGATGCTCCAACGGATGAACTTAGCGAATGGGCAAATGCAAAAGTAAACAATAGAATGGCAAAGAGTGCTAATTGGGTGTTAACGGAATTGAGATGCACAAGATTTACCAAGTTATCGATCCAAACATGTTCATATTGTTGACTTTGACAACAGAGAATGCACTTGCCGCAAATGGCGCCTATCGGTCTACCTTGTGGTCATGTTTGTCTTTGTGTCTAGAGTTGAAAGGATGACCGACACTAGCGGTTGGGCGATGGATTGGTTTAAGAAAACGCCACTAAAAATACATACGAAGCAAGGGTTTATCCTCTAAAAGATGTATCCTTGTGGCGCGACTCGATGACTTGCAAACCAGAAACCTCCCGCTATGGATAAGCGACAACCCGAAGACCCAAAGAAAAACACGATCCGATCACGGGGAAGAGCTGAAAGCAAAACCGTGGCGGTGTGGAAAGGCAGACACACAAGACAATCATGTATCGAACCGCTGATGACAAGCAAGGCAAGTGTGTTTCTATATTTTATTTCAATGTATATAATTTTAATGTAATTATCGATATGGTTGTTTGAACTAATGTCACATGTCGAAACGTAAAGAAACTCACAATCGTGCACCCCTACAACTAACTAAGAAGCAAAGTGGAACAAGAACGACATGGAGGACAGAGGACGCGTGTAGAGGTCAAGAGGAGAAGCAAGTGCTCAATCAAACAATGATTTCGTATGGAAATGTGAATCATCTACTCCCGAAAACATCGTTCCTAACAACATTCAACACAACTCAGAATCGAAAATGTTGTTCATTTGGACGATTTATAGTTACTCCAATTTGAACTTTAACACAATGGAAGCACAACTTATCACCATCTAGAATTTTCAATGTTTGTTACTTGAATAATAATAGCTACTGTGAATGGGTTGCTTTTATTGTTTTTTATGTTACGTTGTGAGAATGTTATACAATCAACTGTTGAATCAATTTGGACATTTTTGGTTCTTTTCTATAAAAACATATTGTTCATTCATTCATTCGAGAAACAATTTACAGCTTACAGCTTACAGAGTACAATCAACATCAAATGCAACTACAAGAAAAGAGCTATACATGTGATACTAATCCTAATCTAGTTCATATCATCTATTCCAACATCTAACAGGCTGTTGGATATGCATGATCGCTCACATCTTTCACACTAGATGCTGGATATGCGTTCGTGAAGTCTTGCATAACCACCCATTCCTTCTATCTCGATGGCTGGAGATGCATGACTACTATGACGAGGATGCTAAGGATCAAAATGGAAAGGATGGATTGATGAAAACGTTGATGATGACGATGACCACACATGATGATGGAGAAAAATAATATGTCCTTTGTGCTTCATCTATTGATTTCAACCAAAATGCAATCCATCCACCATCCTTAAGCATTTCCCCTATACGATATGTGTTGATGCACCAAAACCGGTGCAGAAGACCAAGAACCACCTCTATCCTTAGGGAGTGGCGGATTGCTCGTGGCCTTCGTTGAGGCCGAGGTGATGGAGGTTGGGAGTAAGATGTTCTCTCCTTATAGGAGTCATCGAATCATCGCAGATTCACTTGGATTCACTACACTATCATCTTTCAAGAAGGGAGAAAGGGTGATTTACTTGGTCGTGGATATGGTCGTGGAAAGTAATGAAACCATGGGTTTGAATCATCACTGATGATGATGATGATGATGAGGATGATTTTGTGAGATCTATGATCTCGGTTTAGTACTCATGGTCGATTGTGGTTAATTTTGGAGCATTGATGAAATTAGGGTTTGTGATGATATTTGGGGTTTTGATGAAGAGTATGTGTGCATTGGGATTGTTTTATAGAAACTTTCAAGACTTAATGAGATTTAATGCGTGGGTGAAACAAGATGAGATTTAATGTGTGGGTGAAACAAAGAAAAGATATTTATTGAACCTTCGAATACGTGATGTATTTCACGATTGGTATTCTTCAACAGAATGGCTAGTGTTTCACCGGTTGAAAGTTAAATTGGGTAAAAGTAGCAAGACACGCCAAGACCGGGTCAACATTGACCAAAATTGGGAAACTACTACTTATTCTCTATTCGCATATCTTCGTCTCAAATTAAACGATTCCTCTTTCCTCACGCTCAAAACACTTCCACTTGTGTGAATCTTAACCCTAACTTACGATTTTTCTCATGGCGCTCAATTCAAGCATGATCATAATAAAATCGCTCGGGAACAACTAAGGGTGATGAGTTGTATAGACCAATGGTAGAATTCTTACAGAGTTCCAAGATTCATTATGCTTTAACACATTCTCCGAATGCAATATATGAATCGTTGGTTACTCAATTTTGGGCGACTGCTACAAAACGGAGTGATACAGAGATTGTTGCAATGATTGACGGAACAGAGCATGTGGTGACAGAGGAGCGGATAAGAAGACAACTTCGTTTGGATGATGAGAATGGGGTTTATCATTCTAATGCTGTTGTGGTACTTGATGGGCTAAGAGCAATTGGATATCAAGGTACAAGGACTGACATGTGGTTAAAGAATCAGCTTTGTCCTATGTGGAGGTTTTTGGTTCATACATTGCTTCAGAGTTTAAGCAATAAATCAGGAGGATGGGATCAATTTTCTACTCATTTGGGATGTGGTATTGTATGTCTATCTCAGGGTTTAACTTATAATTTTTCTAAGTTTATTTTCGATAATATGGTTGAGAATATAACTAGGAAGAAGAGCAAGTTTTGATGTACCCTAGGTTTTTACAAATGATCTTATGTTACTACCCAAACCCAAGCTTTTTATCCCATAGGAGCTTTATCTTCTAAGCTATTTGCTTCAATGAGAACTAAGTATGAGGGACACATCATCCTTTGCTAGCGCCTATGTTGCCTCAAAACAATGAAGCTGCTGATGAGGATAATGTTGTTGGTGTTCCATCTTCTACCAATACTACTGATGGTAATCCTTCAGTTGCTATTGATGAGGGCCCTTCTGCTACTGCTGAAGCATCTAATGTTTCTCCTGACCTACCTCCACCTATACCTTCACCTAGACCTAGTCCTAGTCCACCACCTACTCAAGTTTCTCTTGATGAAGTTGAGCTTGAAACTGATACACTGCCCACACCTAGTCCTATTAGGAATCAATTTGATGAAGGATTTCCTAATTTTGAGCATGTTCATATTTCTCCTGAAAGGCCCAATGAATCTCCCATTACCACTGAGCAATCAGCTGGTGGATCAGAGGACCCTATTACCCTTACATCTATATATGCTCTAGTGAACAGGTATGCAGGTGAGGTGGCTGATCTCAAGAAGGAGCTTACAGAGACCAAGTCTTCTCTTGGTGGTAAGATTGTGGAGTTGCAGAATAAAGTTAAGAACTTGGAGGAACTACTTGGAAAAAGGGGCAAAAGGAGAGTTTTGGTTTCTTCTGATGAGGAGCAAGAAGAGACTCAGCTTGCATCACTAGGAATCTTGGCTGATGCAGCTCTAACAACTCATGTTTCTTCTCCTATTGCTGCTGAATCTTCAAAGAAAAAGGAACCAATTCGATACACTAGCAAAAGGAAAAGACTATATTTGAATAAGGAATCTACTAAAGCTTCAAAGGGAGAAATTGTTGCAAGTGTGTCTGCTGATATTCAAATGGAGGATGTTGCTGCTGAACATGGTCAAGCTTCATTTGTACCAGAACCACCAAGTTCTTCACCTTCAGCAGATAATGAGGAAGTTTTTGTTGAGGCGTTTTCTCAACCTGTTTCTTCTGATGTTGATATGGGTGTTTCTTCTGATGATCCTTCTGTGCATATTTCTCCAATTGTTTCTGCTGAGGAACCTTATGACAAAGGAAAGGAAGCTGTGATTGATGAACTGTTTGGTTCAGATCTTGTGTCTGAAGAAGAAAATCAAGCTCAAGCTAGGATGTTTGCTGATTATGAAAATATGCAGAAGAGTCGTGCAGTGGCTGAGTTTCTTCATGCTCAGTCTGATTCTAATTTGTCTACAGAGAGACAACTAGAGCTTGCTAAATTATTTCCTACGATCACTGATGCTCAATGGGATGCCTATACTAATCAAGGTGCATCTGATCCTAATCTTGCTAAACGCATTTTAGGTGCAGCTTTTGATAGTGATAATTTTGTGGCACAAATGGTGGACTTTGGAAAACAAATGAAGAAAGAAGCAGCTGCAAAGAGGAATGCTATTGTTGCTCAAAGGAATAAAGCAAAAAGGGAAAAACCAATGACTGTAGCTCAAAAGAGAGTTCATATGAGGAGGGTTGTGAAGAATCAAAGTTCTACTGTATACAATACTGGCATGTCAATGAAGCAAATCTTAGCTTTATCTGATGATGCTTTGATCAGAAAGTATAATATGATTATGAAGTTTTCTTCATCTGGTTCTACTACTTCTTCTACATTGGAAAGGATTGCTAATATGTCTGATGTTCCTAAAGAAAAGAGACCCAAAACAGTTGAGATTGTAGATAATTTTGATGATGTGGCACCAAAATTAAGTTCTCCGATGTTTCTTCCAAGCGCTTGTCGAGAGAGAAGTTCATTGATATGGTTTCTTTCACGAACCTTTTCTTCTTTATCCCAAGCATTGCCTAGTATTGCATCCGTTGATAATTGGGAGATAAATTGAGTAAGAAAGATGATCTAAAGGTTGCGCTAAGAAAATGAATTCCTTACGTGATGGTGTTCCAATTAAGTCTACTTCTGCTTCTTCTACTCAAGCTGAAGATGTTCTTGAAGAGTCTGAGGAAGGATCTTCTCAGTGGATTTATACACCTGGTAGGAGGAAGAAAAGGATGGCTAAAAGGAAACTTAGTTCCTTAAGGAGATCTGTGAGACTAGCTAGGAGAAAGATTTCCAAGAGTATTTCTTTAGATCTCAAAGGTCACGAGTCAACTTTTATTAAAGAAGGAACTGTTGATGTTTTTCCCAAGGAACACATGCTTTATTGATCAATTGACATGGGAAGCTTAACATCGCTTATCGATCGGATAATTCTACTATACGCTCAACTTCTTGAAGGAAATCTTTCATTTGGTGGATAGACATGATTTGAAGATGTTGTATGAACATGTCACTCAAGATTATACTATTCATTCACCACATGGTTCGGTTTATATTTATTAGGTGATCTTCAAGTCTTGTTTGATTCTCATTCTCCATATGGTAAAGGGTATTCTATTTGGAAGAATTCACATAAGTGGGAGATTGAGAGTTGGAGATTCTATCCTATGCCATGTGTTCATGTGGTTCGCATAAAATGTGGCATGATTTTGTGTATGTTCTCGGATAAGACTTATCCTTTGTCTGTTACATTAATGGAAAGAATGTCGAGATGAAGTTGGAAGTACCTCCTAATCCAGTTGGCAATGATGACTTTCATGCAAAGACAATGTGTTGGATTGATTAAAACTCGCCTTCCGCAACATAAAGGTTCATCTTGATTGTGGTATTTTGTATCTTTTGTAATATTTGTTTTCTTTATTTAGTTAGTAAAAAAAAAAAAAAAAAAAAATGAATGTATATATTTGAGTTTGTCTAACTTTTATTGCGTGTTTGTTGTATATTCTTGATGGTTATTGACTCACCGATATACCTTGTGTATGTCAAAGAGTTAGCTAGTCCAAGGGTACAACTTTGGTAAAGACACATCAAATGTTGATAGTCGTAATGGTTTGCTCAAAATCATAGGGACCGCAACCACCCATGCTTAATTGTCGAGGGTTGTATGGTTCTCAATTCACCATGGTTTATTCGCTTTTGGAATCCAAGAATTGACTAGCCCACTTGTATATGGCTTGTGGTAAAGGCATTGGACTACCATATTTGGTTATCAATTCACCAATTCTAAGAATTGACTAGTCCCGAGCAAACGGCTGTGTAAAGACATTTCAAACCGTTCATGGTTGCCGATTTGCTAATAAATCGATGGTTATCAATGTACCATAGTTTTTGAACTTAAACATTTGGCTACTCCAAAGAGTGATGGCTATTGTAAAGAGACATCAAATCCATTATTTTCAATGATTCACCTCTCACAGAGTTAACACACCGGATGTGATGAGAATAGTATGAAACTAATTTGTTTTGATGTACATGTTGTCATTTGTTGTCGCAAAGATATGGAGTTTTCGAGTTTATTCATCAAAGAGATGTTCTTATTTTGAGTCTTTGTCACGATGTTCAGATACAATCAACCGGTGTCGCATAGTTAAAGATCTATCAAGAAACCGGAACTTAACCTAGTCAAATTCCAGTTTAGGTGAACATCCCGCTGGGAATTATGTGAAGTATGGATTATGTCAAGTTAATGCCGAATGGATTCTCATCAAGTAGTGTGGATTCTACCAAGACATAATTTCGCCAAGATATATAGTGATCATTGGTTTCATGAAGTTGTTATTCCGTGTTTAGTATATTTAGTTTGGATATACATGAGCTTTATTAGGAAGTGATTGTGTATATCTTATTTAGTTTTATGTTTATACGTTTTTGGGAAACGGTTTAGGGTTTTGTTTAGGTTCCTTGTCTATGGAATATATGGGATTTTAATTTAAAATGAGGTTGCGAAAATAACAAAATTTGAACAATCGAATACATTAACTTCACATTGTTAAAGTATCGTCGACCTTTTTGCATCAATTTCTTGATTTACAAATTTTGCGCCTAATCCGTTACACTTTACTACTAGCCGCATTCTAACATCGCAGTGGATTCAATCTTCTAGGATTGGTTTAATTACCTCCGCAAGAGGTTCCTTGTATGTCCGCAATCTTCTATCTTTTGAAACAAATGGATCAATTATAGGATGTGTCTCCTTTGTTCCTCTTGAATCGAGTTTAGCTTCCAAGATTTGTCTTGCCACATTCTTTGATAAAGGATAATCCCTATCAACAAACATGAAAAACCTATCCTTTTTTTAGTTTTACACCATGAACCTTGCAAGATGAGTACAATAGCCATTCAACCACCTCACAATCATACCAATATTCAAAGATCAAGATCGTGTTCAAACATGTTCTTTATAGCACCCATACAAACTTAGCTAACTCTCCATTTGGACCTAACTTCCCATATCTCGAACTTCATTACTTTCCACAATCGTCCAAATCACTCTTAGTCAAACAATCCAAGAAGATCCCAAATGTTAAATAAGTGGATTTGCATCCATCACCTCTTGTAATCTGAACTACTTCTCTACCTCTTTCTATAACAATCTGCCAATCCATAATAGGATTAACTGCTTTTAAAGGAATAGGATTAATAGGTTCAGGATTAGGACTATTAGTCTCCTTAAAATATTGTTTAGTTCTTTCTTTCTTTTTCAAATCTTCATCCACCTTTTGTCTTTTATAACTGGATTGCTTCTTTAACCATTCTGCTTCTTTCTCAGAATTCATAGGATTGTGATCATCATTAACCCTCATACACATAAGATAAAGCTCCTTCATCCTCTCAAATGAACATGTTCTTAGATCTTCAGCAACATGTATGCTTGAATTCTTGATAATCTTCATGTATGTATTTCTCATCTGGCTCTTTGTAGGAGGTTTCTTTCTTTTAGCTTGCTTTTTATTTTTTTTAAACCTTGTTGCCCATTCACACAAGATTCTTGCTTTTTGATTATTAGAGAACAGTTCCCACTCTTGACGAGTGTACTCATTCTTAATATTATTAGAAGCTTCAAGATAGGATTGTGAATCCTCCCAATCATCTAACCATCTCTGAGTAGCTTCCTCATCTTCTAGCTTTTTCCTAAGGTAGGCTGCTTTTTCTTCAGCTTCGATCCTTGCAACTAAGTCATGATCATAAGCAATCTGCTCTTCTTTATTCTTAAACTTTATATCGTGTTCAAGAATACCTTTTCCTTTCCAATATCCGGTAGAGCCACCTTCTTCTTCAAAGGCTCACCAATAGTCAAACTTTAGTCAAGGGTTTAGGTCCGCTTGGTTTAAGAAATATAGGAGCAGTGCAATGGTAGGTGTAGGTCCGATGAACTTTGCTTAAATTTATCGGTGTCTTGGCAGCCTCCTTCTCAACTTCTTTTGATTTAGGTGGTGAAACAGATGTAGTTGTGACAATTGTAGATGTGGTAGTAATAGCAGTGAGACTACTATATCGGCTACTACATTCTTCAAAATAGCCGCGGTTGCTCGAAAAAATAGCCGTGGTTACGTAAACGCTAGCCATGGATGTCTCCGCACCACCTCCTTCTCTTTAACTTGTACATCGCCATTGTAGCAGTGTGTTCGAGTAACTATCGGTGGTTACGTAAACACTAGCATGGATGTGTCCGCACCACCTCCTTCTCTTTAACTTGTACATCGCAGCAGTGTTCGAGTAACTATCGCGGTTACGTAAACACTAGTAAACAGTAACTACATCTCGAGTAACTAGTGGTTACGTAAACACTAGCGATGGATGTGTCCCGCACCACCTCCTTCTCTTTAACTTGTACATCGCTTGTCGCAGGTGTGTTCGAGTAACTATCGGTGGTTACGTAAACACTAGCAATGGATGTGTCCCGCACCACCTCATTCTCTTTAACTTGTACATCGTTGGTGGGGTTACCTCGGTTGAAGTTGTAGCGGTGGGTTCGAAGACTATCAGTGGATGTTTCCTGCACCACATCCTTCTCTATATCATCTAATACAGTCTTCAAGATCTCGAGTACAGCTTCATTCCCATCTTTATCAGACACCACATACTGCCCTCCATGATCTACACTATCCACATCCTCATCCATATGCACAACAGCAGCCTCCCCTGAATCAAATCCTTCAGTCGTCCCCTATTTTTTTGGTCCTCCAAAACCACATCTTGAGAGGAGCTCACCTTCTTAGTATGTTTCCTAACTCTTCTAACAACACTACGCCCATGTCTCCTAACTTTCTCCATCACAAACATCCTGTGCTTCAATTGTCTGATCGTATTCTCCATTTTTGTACATTTAACCGTCAATTCATTTAATCGTTCACGATTTTCATCCCCAACTCGACCTGTGTTAACTGGTCCGAGAGGTGGTTCATTGGAAAAGGCATCATGTTGATGTTCATCATTATCCGTCCATTCATGTTGATGTTCCAAGGTACCCTCCTCAGTTCGACCAGTGTGAACTGGTGCGAGTGGTGAAGTTATCATAGCATCGTGGTTGGTGTCGGTGGTTACACTCGCACTAACAGCTGGTGCAACTACGGTGTTAGTGGGTTCAGTCCAATAATTGGGGTTCATTTACATCATCAAACTCACGAATGATGTAAATTAATCATATGAGGGAACAATGGAACAATTGGGATTGTTAAATTAGGCTTTTGGTTCCTCATATGAGCAAAACCTTAGGATGCATATAATGCACCTCATACTTTGTATTATGTTCAATGTGTTCGCTATTTGGCTATCCACAATAAGTTGAACAAACCTAGGATACAAGTAATATTTACCTTTCTTCCTAATATTCGCGAAACCCTTCAAAATCATGTTAGACCAATTGAATTCCTCCTTCGATAGACAAATTAAAGCAGCTTGCAATTTCTAGAGGAAATTCATTAAACCCGGTGGTCTTATTACTCGTACACATCGACAAGGTGTGAATTAAAACTTCCATTCGGGAGAAAACATACATTTCAAAAATTTTACCCCGTCTCCCTTCTTGTATAACCTAATCTTTCTAAACCTATAAATATATCATTATCAGAAAGATTAACTAGTCCATTAGCATCATCGAACATCAAACTACCTCTAATGACTTCCTCATCCACCAAAATCTCATTATCATCCACCGCAGTCCTAAACACCTCGTGATCCATCTCGCCTCTGATCTCAAAGATTACCCCAAAAATCATGTATATAGTCTTTAAGAATTGTGGGTGCTACAGCTTAATGCAAACCGAATTTTATCAGGTTGATAAAATCAATCATGTCATGAAAACCATCCGATTGATTATTTTTATTAAGTAAGCAACTAGGTTATGGGTGTTGGTATATCGCGACGGCATTGTCATTGTTATGAAATATGATGTGGGATTTTGAAATTACAGTTTGGAGTGGTTAGGTTTATGTGAGCGTCAATTGAAGTGATTTGAAGATCAATTACTTCAACCGGCAAGTGATTTTGGGGAAAAATAAGTTTGCACCAAATTTTACAAAAATGCCCTTGAAGTATGCATTACCATGAACTTGTTAGTAAGGATTTCAAACCACTAGCAGTGGTTTGATACATTATAGCAAAGGATACATCAAATTTACAAAACAACCCCAAGTATATATTATCGTGAAAACCATCGGCAAGGTATTGACAACCACAAGCAAGTGGATTGAAAACCACTAGCGGTAGTTTGATAGACGCTAGCAGTGGATACATCAAATTTACAAAACAACCCTCAAGTGATACATTAACAGGATCATGCTAACAGTGGATTGAAAACCACTAGCAGGGGTTTCATAGACGCTAGCAGTGGATACATCAAATTTACAAAACAGCCCCCCAAGTATACATTATCATGTCAACTCAAAGAAAGAATGAAAATCACGTGGGTACATTTACAACAAATCGTCCTTATACTTACGACTTACGATTTTTAAAATAATTTGTAATATACGTGTCTCGCTTTTGTAATTCATCCGTTGTTACTGAAACATATATCCTAAAATTGGCGTTGATATGTATGACACTCTGAATCGTGATCTATCTAGTTTATGATATATTAATGTTAGAGTGCAAGGTGTGAAATAACCAAACACTTAATGAATACCAAAGTCAACCACTTAATTTACTCCTCAACAACTTATACCTTCCCCACATTAATTTTATGATTCCATATTAACTTCTATTTAAGAACCTATAACTCACATACTACCCATATCACACATACCACAATTATTAACCTCAACTGCTTTCACCTCAACTTCTTCATCTTCATCTCCATCACTGCACCACCACTACATCACCGCGCAGGTATCGTTTACTACTTTTTATAAATACTCTTGAGTGACCGTAAAAAGGTTCAATGGTTTTTGTTATATAGTTGTAATCTTAACGGGTATCTCTAGTTTATTAGGTATTGTTATATAGTATATTATATGCAATTGATTAGTTGTAGGAATATATGATTTGCTTTTATACTTGTTTGAAATTGATTAGGTGTCACGGGTTCCAACCGAGGCAAGCCACGACCGCAATGAGGCCAAAAGGTAAGATATGTCGTTACAGTATTTTAAATAGCTTAGGGTTTTAGGTAAAGAGAACTATCCAACCATCGGTATAAAAGACCCTTTAAACCATGAAGCTCGAGTTGGTCATTTTAACAATTAGGGTAGGAGGGTAGGATGGTGGATTTTGGGACATAAACCAAGTTCTTGGCGGGGTGTTGGGGTCCAACCCTTTCATGTGTAATAGCACTTTAACTAGGATAATGAGATCATTTTGTGTTCATATGCTTGTGATACAAAGATTTGATCGTGTTTATGACGACTATTTGAACAGTGTGTATATGGTTGAGGTTCCGAAAACAAAAGAATGCTGTTAGTGTGTATACTTAAAGTGCTATTATACCATTGCCCAACACCATTTCATTATCCTTTTTACAATGATCTTCCCAAAAACTCACCAACAATTCTCTCCAATATTATCAAACAACAAAATTGAAGTCAAAAGGCCATGACACGTGGCTTCTTTGATGGTTTAAGACGAGGAGGTACACGGTTTCTTGGTCCGGTAGATACCGGAAAGTGTAAAGCCATTTCTTGTTACGGTATGTAGAAGTAACCTGATGATGAGGGTTGAATCATGAAGTGTAGAAAGGTGGTGCAAAAGGGTTTAGCTTGCTTTGATATTCTTTAACTGAGTGTGTGTTTTTAGTGGTGTCTTTTTTGGTGAGAAAGTCCATGTTTCCGTGTGACACAGAGAGATCATAGATGATAACAAGATAGATGAAATGGTTGGTAATGATATATATATAATGGTGGCGAGCGATATGAGCGTTTTTGAGGGTGCCTCATTAACTCCACTTCACTCGCCATCACTATCATTACAAAACCCTGTCATCTATTTCTTATAATCTCTGACATCTCTTTGTTACGCAAAAACATGGAGTTTCTCAACAAAAAAGTCACTAAAAAACACACACGCATGCTATGAACTCTACGCATGGATAAACCACTTTGCACCACCTTTCTACCCTTCAAAATTCAACTCTCATCATCGTAACCATTACAAACCGTAATAAGAAACGTGTTGTACACTTTCCCGTATCATCGGACCAAGAAACCCGTACTGTCGCCGCGGAACCATCAAAGAAGCCACGTGTCATCGACGCAAACTTCAATTTTGTTGGTTCATAATATAGTAGAGAATTGTTGGTGAGTTTTGGGTGATCATTGTAAAAGGAAATGGTGTCGCAATGGTATAATATAACTTTAAGTAGACACACTAACATCATTCCTTTGTTTTCGTGAACCTTCAACCATATACACACTGCTCAAATAGTCGATGCAAACACGAACAAAACTTTTGTATCACAAGCATATGAACACAAAATGATCTCATTATCCTAGTTAAAGTGCTATTACACATGAAAGGGTTGGACCCCAACACCGCCAAGAACTTGGTTTATGTCCCAAAATATCCACCATCCTACCCTCCTACCCTAATTGTTAAAATGACCAACTCGAGCTTAATGGTTTAAAGGGTCTTTTGATACCCGATGCTTGGATAGTTCTCATTACCTAAAACCCTAAGCTATTTAAAATACGCAGTTAAGCTTTGGTCAAACTCAAGAAGCGTAAGATATCGAAGTCAACTCGACGAAACCGCCGGTTAACACGAGTTCGCGCTACTTTATGTGTTACAATATGTTTGTAGAGAATAACATGGTTAGGATTACCGCTAAATGGATTATAGGTATAGTTTTTTAACATTTGCTTATACATAGCTTAGGTATAGTTTCGGACCATTGGTGATTTTGGAAACACATTTTATGTTATCGATTGATGCTTATATATGAAATTATGTTGAGCGAATTTGTGTTGTTGTCACAAAACAAAAACGGAAAAAAATTGTTCTTCTTATTGAAAATAGAAAATACAAATATCATTTAACAACAAAACATATATGATGATAACTTCTAAACAATATTCATTCTCCTTCTTCTAAACAATTTACATTTTACACTTCTATTATAAAACTACTAAATGACAATACACATTTTTCGCTTATCACTCTATAATTCCACTCTATTTAATCCGCCTAACAACTCCTATCACAACTACCAACACATTTTGTGGTTATCACCTATATTTCCACACTCTATTTTTAATCCTCTCTAAAAACGATCTCAACCAACAACAACAATGTCCAACCTCGTCTTCCCTCTTGGATCAACTATCCCGCACAAAGAAACTCTCGATCCGTCAAGTCTATGATGATTGTGGAATATTGGGGAGAAGTTAGGGATACTGCTCGGGATGAATTAGATCGCAAGAGAAGATTGACGAGCTAACCGCCGTGTACAACGTAGGGATGTGCTTATTGGAGAGTCGTTGGTTGTGGGTCCAACTAACTCGTCTGCTAAGGTCTGTTTCGGCACATGAGAAGGATGCAAATTGAAGATAGGGCTGAGATTGTAAGGAAGCGCACCTCCATCTTAGAAAGGCGTGCTCGCTTTCTTCTTTGTTATCCTTCATTGAACATCTTGAGTCAATGGTCCTTTGACTTTGTGAAGCCTTCATGTTAGGTTTATGTTTTGTTTAGGTTATGTAAATCTTTGATTTACGTTAGTTATGGTGGGTTATGTGTGTACTAGTTAAGTGTAACTACTTTTGTTTATGTCGTTCTCAATCTTAATCTTATTTGTCTTTGTGTTTTACAAAACAACCTACATTGACGTTGAATTAAAATAGATAAATTATATCGCATAATCGATATAATTAATATAAAACATAAAATAAAATAGCAACCACATAAATCCTTGTATCCAATTTTTGTTAGTAAAACAAAACAAAATATGTTTGTCTAGTTGGTTTGTCGGTAAGATGAAAATAGCGCATTTAAAAGGTCGCTTGAATACATCGGTTTATGTGAGAGTACTTGACATGATACATTGGTTTGTGTGATAATACTTTTCTTTTTACACTTTTCTTATTGTTGTTTGACCTCAAATCGGAAAAGATTTGCATTTGACTTGTTACTAAAGTTCTTGTCGTGGTTCGTGTGATAGTGGCCGTAAATCGCTAATCGAAAAAAGCGCTTTTAAAAATGTCGCCGTAATATATTGGATTACGTGATAGTACTATTAAACACATGTCTTATTTTATACTATATATTTTGGGTACCAAACATGTCTTATTGTATATCTAGATCATACTTTCTTCACCATACTTGGGTGATATACATCCTCAAAATGTTTTTAATTACGACTAAGTTTATTGCTTAAAAATATCGCTTAAAAAATATGTTTAAAAACTAGGTAAAATATTCGCTAACAATTTAAAATAAAGGAACTAAATAAAGACATATAAATTTAGTGCCACCTAAATACAATTGTCGAATATACAATTTAGCTATACAACTATTCTCGAGTCCATGCACGCTTGCAATACGCTTAAACCCGTCTCCTAATGTCACGACATCGTGAGGCATGGAAACCTGTCAAATTAAAGAATAACAAAGGTTCAACATTTCCTCAAGTAAACAAATTCATCAGGTAGTCTACTATACTTATTTTGGTTCAAGTTGGCTATCAAATCAATATGGCTTATAAGTCAAAAGGCCATAATTAAAAAGAGCTTATAACTCATATAAAAACAAACATAAACCAAAGGAAAACTATAACTGCTTTTTTGTTTTAAAAAAAAAACTAAAGAAGAAAATGACTACAAAAATGCCTTTCTATGCGAGGAGTTAGTTACTGCTGCTGCTGGTTCTAGTCTCGTTAGAGACATGATGGTGGAGAAGTTTCAGTAGGGAGGTTACCGTCACTAGGGTGGACGGAAGCATTAACCAAAAAGCCCAAGATATTAGGGCTCGTGTTATCGAGAGGATTTCGTGATTGCAGAGTTGGAGCTTTTGTATCCCTTTGATTCTGTGTGCAAAGTATTTCACAGTTGAATATTTTGCAAAATGAGGATTTGGCGACATTGCAAATATGTTGGTGAAGGTTGTGAACAAGCGAGTTTAACAAGGAGCTTATGTCATTCATTGAGAAGCTCAAGTCTATGGTGTAATCGAATCGGTTTCTTCCGTGTTTTTCGATGTGTTTTGAGTTTAATATATGGTTAGGAATGTATTAAGTTTATGTTTATGCTTATGGATGTTCTATAAACCTATTAAGGTTAGTTTTGTTGGATATTTTAATATATGCACTTACTTATTTATGTTTGTCTAAGTACTTTTGTGGGAACATACCTGTGTTATAACCTGCTCCCTTGATATGCTGGCTTGTAACGTAGTGTTGAAAACATAAACTACATCATAAAAAAGAAATATAATCAATATGGATACGTGTACTGTGGTAAGTGTGATATGAATTAAGGGGTAACTTTGACGCACCAGGTCAAATATCAGTGTCTGCTATAAAAAATATAAAAACACAAAAAAAAAACGGCGATATTCCTGGGCTGCTAAATGCTACTTTGTGACACATATATCGCCTGCTTTATTAGATTTATGTGTCACAAAGTAGCATCTAACATCTCAGAAATAGCGTTGTTTTTTTTTTTATATATTTTTTTTGAACCACCTTAATTTTTTTATCGATTGCCTGCAAAGGCTTTATCTTGCTCTTCAATGAAAACCAACTTACGCTTAACCTTAGGCTTAGCAACTACATCCCTATGGCTAACAGACATATCGACATCAACATCAATAAGGCTGCTTGCTTCTTCTTCATCCCAAGCAATAAGCTCATCATATGTCATATTGCTTGCATCTTTTAATCTTCTTCCATGTATAATCAATTTGGTTGTATAATCATCTTCGTAATCATAAAAGTTAAGATTTTGATAATAAAATCAAATAAGTTTTGGGGATTATGTGCCATATACATCATTAACTTCCCATATCGATAAGGTCATACATGGCGCCCACATCCCTATCACACTCTATTAGTTTCAATCCTTGGACACACTCCAAGTAAAACACCCCATTTTCATACCTCAACGGTTGGAAATAAAACTCACCCAAAACATGAACGCCAAACAGTAACGAGGATCCAAGTCCAACTAGGTGCCATCCCGTTACATGAACACGTAAAATAACAATACTTTAAAAATATAAATAATTTTAAGGAAATGTAAACCCTAACTAGGTACGAATATTCAAACATTAAATAGAGACAAAATTGATATGGGGACCATGACAATAAAGTATCACGAACCTTTCGCACAATTCAATTTTAATAATTGAACGAAACGACAGTTGAATTAGATTATTAAGAAGCTAGGTTCGGTCGGTAGGAAGTGAATGTGGGAACAAAAAATAGACAAAGTATATGTGTATCATAAATCGCTAAGTTGAAAAAGGCGCTTTTAAAAAGTCGCTCAGAATATTTTGGGATATGTGATAGTACATTACAATTGTCAACTCTAGAAGTGGTTTGAAATGTCATAGCAGTGGTTTAATTCAAGCATTGGATTCATTCTTCTGGCAGTGGTTTCAACAACTCTAGCAGTGGTTTGAAAAGTCCTAGCAGTGGATACACCAACCACACTCCAATCTGTTGACCAAGATTACATCAACCAAAACTAGGCGAAAAATAGTGATATTATGCACTAATATGAAGGATTACAACATAATGGTTGTGTTGTGAAACTCCTCAAGATTACAACATACGCGCATAAAATGGCCATGTTGAAAAGTCCTTACGATAAACTGTTAAAATTTCTAACAGTCTAAACAGTCCAATCGAATACAAGTATATACACACCCACCACTGAAAGTTTGTTCATGTAACCCAAAAAAATAAATAAAGGAATAATAGTTAAAATGTCATAAGAATCTACATACATGAAATTAAACCTTATCCGATTTACTAACAAATATGGAAAACAGGATACACCAAACCATCATAAGAATCTACATACATGAACTTAAACCTAATCATCTTTCCATGCTCAAACTCACAATCTTCAAAAAGTAGGCCCACCACCTAATGCATTCACATGATTCAACCGGTATGGATTGTCTCTATGATACTCAATCGAATTTGCATCATGTATTCGACTTCATCATTCCTAAAAGTGCATTTTGATAAAAATGCATAGGATGATTCAAGAAAATGGTCCGAATGTCCCGGTGTGCAACAATTACAAAAATTATATAAAATTATATAAATGCATAGACGAAAAAGTACACACAAAACACAAACTTACAAGTTTACATAACGGAAGAATTTCAAGAGACCTTCAGAAAAGACATCGTCATTTCACCAAAATGATCAAGGTGACCAATCCATTGGCAAATGTGTTGCATTCGCTCATCACTGTTTTAAAAAGATCAAAATAAATCTTAAAGATAAATGTTATGATATCTTGAATATGATTATGAGATTTCAAGCCTACCTCCATCTTCATTATCAAGATCATTTTGTGGAAAAATTTCTAAGCAAACACACAAATAAATTAGCGGGACATGGAAAACATGCAAGCATACACACAAATAATCAAAGACATAATTGAATTAATAAAGTAAATACTTATCTTGATGTAAGATAGGGTTTAAAACCCTAAAATCTGTACAAGACACCTTAGGTTCGGTTTTAGGTTTTCACTCCAAAAGACTCTCTAAAAGCGAAAAATTCGGATTCTATATATAAGATTACATATCGACGGCGCCACCTTATGTTTCGTGGCGCCGTCGTGTCGCCGTCATTAGGGTTTCGTCTTGGCCACGTTAACCTTGCGGCGGCGTCACCTTATGTCCGTGACGCCGTCCTCTTGACTCGGCGTCGTGCGGATTGCATCTAGGCCGTCCCGAGTAGCGACGGCCTACTTTTTACAAGCGGGACGTCGTCACTTGAAAATCTGAGTTTTGGGTTACGAACCGTCACAACAATTTTCGGACGGTCGCAATGCTTTTGACGCCGTCGCCTTCTATTTTCAGCAATTTGTGAGTGTCTCGATTTTGACTTTGGCCATTTTCTTCATATATTCACGCCTTTTCGTCCAAATAAGTGCCATTCCAACATTTTGCCTTCAAGAGACCTAAAAGTGAAAAGTAGCGATATTAAGCAATAACGGATACAAAAGTGATTAAATAAGGACTAAAATGACCCTCAAATGGTACCTTTTAAAACCTTATCAAATATCTCTACACTTGTTATTTGCTTGTCCTCAAGCAAATGTGCTTTTAACCAATTAATTTATAAGTTGGGGTCATGAAGCATTAATTCAAAGCAGTCCACAACACATATAAGCCCATAAAAGTCATAACAAGCACGGAAATTACATACTAGCATCTCACATGGGGTGTTTGGATACTCACATCTCTCTCGGTTGTATATATGAAATATAACAAAATAGGAAATGGAAGATAAACACTCATTAACCGGTCCTAGTACATAGATTACCATAGGCTTGAGAATAGACCAAACCTCCATCGCTTTGGCGTAAGCACCTAGGAAAGACTATCAAAGAGGTCTTTAAATGGTTGTAATGTTAGGCTTACGGTAGGGAAACAAAGGGTTTGGTGGGATAGGCTATTTAGTGGTGGCAAGTCAAAAATCTCTATGTTAAATGCACATGAAGAATGGCGTTGCTAAGCCAAGACTCGACACTCTAAACTCTAGATAACTGAAATAAACAAACATAAATTTAAATGATAGATGTAGGATGGTAGCCCGTATTTTTTTTTTTAATTTTTTTATATATATATTTTTTCTTTTCTCTTTTCTATTTTTTTCGATTTTTTTTTTTCATACACTTTTACTCTACCATCCTCTACGATAACATCAAAATACTAGGATTTATAGGCATATCCTACACTTGAGTTTTATTACTCTAACACTAATTTGACCCAATTGAAAAGATCAAAACACTTGGGGTACATTATTACGCAAACAAAGGAATTTGAATTTAACGTTCCCTTCCGTCATTTCATAAACTTTAACTTTTCCCATGAATTCCAATCGTCCCAAAGCGTATACAAAGGATATGACTCGACTTAGCAACTTATGCAAGCAACTAGATAATTGAACTAAGGGTTTAGGGTGATAACAAATATTTGCACTAAAGTGAGTGCATAAGGGGTAGGCTAAGGCGATTTGGGTGTATATTTGGGGTGGGGTGTAAACAATGCTCTTCATTGATATTCCGGAAAACCGAAACATCACGAGAACCGCGAAAAGGATAGGCTCGAGGGGTTAACTAGGGGTATCGTGTACTAAAGATGAGTACAACGCAAAGGGTGTGGGGAATTACTCAACCGATATGGAAGAAGTAATTATATTACGGTATCAAACAAGGGTTATCCTAATGCCTCTTATCATTTAGTTATTCCTAACTACACAAGTGTAGCCTCACTTGCGATCTCGAATGCATCACAAAACAAGTTCTAGAATCTAATATACTACGGTTCACACTCTAAGCATTGAAGATGAATGCTTTAATTCCTACTAATCTAAGGCGATCCTCGCATTTTGGTGGAATTTGGGTGGTAAAGGGTTTTGTGCTAGTCATGCAACTTCCTATCCATAAGGCGCTTTTGTTAAGACTAATGGCCCACTCCTATATGTCATAAAAATTTTAAATTTGGTGCCAAAATTACCTAACCGACATTTCCTCATGCTTTATTACACAATCACAATTGGACAAAGCAAATAGTCGAGGATAAGCATAGTTTCAAAGTTCCGTTTTATTTTCCTCCCTACACTTAAAGCGAACATTGTCCCCAATGTTCCCGAAATATCAAAGTTATGATAATGGAAGGTAATTAAAGCGAAGAAACTAATACTCCCACGATTAGCTTGGTAGGATCCGTTTAAAGTGGTGGTTAAATCCTTTTCAAGAAGAATTATTGCGTGAACGACTCCTTCCAATCTTATGTAATTTCTTCTTGACAAACTAAACTGCACACTTGAAGAAAACAAATGAAACCTTCACGTAAAATCGACGGTAATAATATATATAAGACTCGATTTAAACTAGGATATAATACTTGTGGAATGGATGATTCAATTTCTAAGAAAATTAAGACACGGAAAATTCCAAAAATTTATAAGTAGCTCGAAAACGAGAAAAAAGTAATCGATGTTTTACTCCTTCCGGCGCCGTCAGTTGCAAATCTGACGCCGTCGGTTATCTGACAAAAAGCGGTGCGATTTTCGGAAAAATTCGGAAAATTTACATCTTTAGAATCGGAAAATTTACGCAAAACATCCATTATGACTCAATACAAGCATTTGACTCGAACAACAAACATAAATATCTTTTAGTTAATTGTTATTCTCATGTTTACGTTTCTTTTGAAAGCGTGTGTAATCCTCCTACACTTATCCTTTATGTAAAATACCTTTATATGCAATTAAGGCGAGGTTAAAACAAAATAAAGCATTTTTACAAATTTAAACATGAGGATAAACAATTAATAAAAGATATATGACACTACACGCGTCGTTCGGGGTCAAGGAAACTTCCTTTTCTTCGAGCAAGTTTTATAACACCCTAGGCAGTGAACCTAATCGTTGTAGTGTAGTAATTAGGGTAAGCCACGGGTATTGATATCGTTCTCTAGAGGAATAGGAATGCTAGTAAGGAGTTACTACGCTAAGGTTAAGGTTGAGGAAGATTATTTTTGTATTTTTATATTTTATGAAATGGAAAGGTACGAATCTCGGGTATTGGATTTGGGGGGTTGGTATTTCTACCGATTACTCTACTATTATCTAATTATCTAAACTAAGGTTGTGGGAGTCTATGTCTAATTAATGTGTGCTCGTATGATAGTTTAAAGATGTGTCTACTTAGGTTGTACTACTCCTTAATTATCTCCTATTGATGGTTGAGTTGTCACGTCCTTATTCCTAGTTGCGTTGTGTGTCTAAAGTTGTAGGGTATGCGTTTCTCCTAACTCTTTGAACTTACCAAAGGGTCTCGTCTACAAACCCACTGGGATGATAAACTCTTACTCTAAGGCACTCTTTGGATGGTTTAGCTTACAACTACTCGGTAATTATATTCTAAGGTTCACAAAGATGAATCAAGCATTAAGTACACAACGAATGACCTATCGCATTACTAGATCATTAATCAAGCGAGATAAGAAACAACCAATCAATATTCAATAATTAAGTTTCATACTTCCTAAGCAAACACACAAATAAATTAGCGGGACATGGAAAACATGCAAGCATACACACAAATAATCAAAGACATAATTGAATTAATGAAGTAAATACTTATCTTGATGTAAGATAGGGTTTAAAACCCTAAAATCTTGTACAAGACACCTTAGGTTCGGTTTTAGGTTTTCACTCCAAAAGACTCTCTAAAAGCGAAAAATTCGGATTCTATATATAAGATTACATATGCGACGGCGTCACCTTATGTTTCGTGGCCCGTCGTGTCGGCGTCATTAGGGTTTCGTCTTGGCCACGTTAACCTTGTGACGGTGTCACCTTATGTCCGTGATGCCGTCCTCTTGACCGGCGTCGTCTGGATTGCATCTAAGCGCCCGAGTAGCGACGGCCTACTCTTTTACAAGCTGGGCGTCGTCACTTGAAAATCTGAGTTTTGGGTTACGAACCGTCACAACAATTTTCGGACGGTCGCAAGTGCTTTTGACGCCGTCGCCTTCTATTTTCATTTGTGAGTGTCTCGATTTTGACTTTGGCCATTTTCTTCATATATTAGCGCCTTTTCGTCCAAATAAGTGCCATTCCAGCATTTTGCCTTCAAGAGACCTAAAAAGTGAAAAGGAACGATATTAAGCAATAAAGGATACAAAAGTGATTAAATAAGGACTAAAACGACCCCTCAAAATGGTACCTTTTAAAACCTTATCAAAAAACAATTGCGTCACACCAAGAAACTGCCCCTGTATCTTTGGCCTACCATCGAAACCAAACACGGTTATATTCAACCTATTGTGCTCCAATTTAGTAAAAACAATAACATCGCCAAATTCAATATCGGAATATTGAAGAGCAGTCGACCACATCTCATCATCCATAACATACAAAGCACGAGGATCATGACCTCGTTCATAGCCCAAGTAACATCCGCATTAAACTCGATTCCTTCAACAACAACAACAACGATTACCTTGCAACCCAATACCATCTACAAAATTACCGGCAATATACGAAACACCATCGTGGAAATAGAGGTATGGCGGCCGATAACTCGAAACCTTATATGACGACTTTCTACACGCATATTCCTCAACTTCCAACCCATTAGAATCATACCCGATGAACGTAAAAGAGTCATCACCTTCTTGAACAAAGTGTAACATGTAAACATCCGTATACATGTTTTCATGAACAAATTCTACCCATTTGTTACCTACAATCCTAATGGGACCTCTAACCGAGCAACAATCCTTACTTTCTTCCGTTGTCTTTGTATTCGATTAAATATAAATAGCGATTCCCATTAAAAGCACGGTCGACAAATGGAGGAAGCTCAAGAAACCAGGGTAAAAGTTTATGTTTGGTCGCACCACAAACTCGATGGCCATGATTACCTTATAAACAAATTTACAAGCATGTAAAGTTAAGTTAATTCTAAAATTTTGATAATGAATATTCAAACATAAAATACAATCAATATTGATATAGGGGACCATGACAATAAAGGATCACGAACATTTTGAGAAATTCAATTTTAATAATTGAAAGAAATTGTGATTACGAAAAAGCAAGGGTTACGGTCGGGTAGAAATTGGATGTGGCCAAAATAGCTAAAAGATAAGGTTTTAGTTTTTCATAAATCGCTTTAAAAGCGTCGCTCGAGTATATCGCTTATCTAATCTCCGCCAAAATATTATTCCGCCTAAACACAAGTCAACAAAATAAGCATAAATACATTCAATTCTATAGTCCACATACAACAATCCACAATGGCTTTGAACTTATCGGAAAAGGTCATTATGAACAAGTGCCAAAGCAGAAAGAGGATCTTGATGACAATTTGATACCACACATACAACAATCAATAATGGCTTTAGATTTATCTGAGAAGAAAAAGCTAGATGGTGATATTACAGGTAAGGAGAACCAAGATGGCATTACACCAGAAAAAGTTAAGGCATTGGCAAAAAGGATTAAAGATCTGGAAGAGTTCTTTGAAAAACTAAAGGAAAGGAAAACAACTGAAGAAGGATGTGGTTCTAGCAATACTGTTTGAATGGATGTAACGGTTCAATAATAAATGTTATGGGTCTAAAATTTAACAATGTAATGCTTGTGTTGAAAATCTTATCTATGAAATAATTTATTGAGATGATTGTTGTAGTTTTGTTATCGAGATAGTTGTGCTGATAGACATCGGCATGTTTAATCAAAATAATTGCAACGTAACATACACATGGTAGTAGAACCATCATCACATCTTGGTTTGTAACATACACTAACAAGCCTTCACCACATACTCAAAATAAATTGTTTCATCATGATGACTAGTTAGTGTAGTTTGTAACATACACTAACTAGTCATCATGCATGAAAGGACAAAAATACAAATTGTTTAACGAGGTACATACCACCACGGAAGATCAAATAACTACCACATTGTAGCCTTCATCATACCTTGAATTACTTGGATCGAGAAGAATTTGGGTATGACATGGAACCGTCGGTTTGTGGAATCTTCAACTATCACTTGATCATTAACCAAGCGATTGCCTCATCACCCTTCATATCATCATATTGATTACTACCAAGCGCTTCAAATTCATCAAATAATCTCCTAGATTTCAAGGTACCGGTTCAAAACGACTTTTCTTGGACACATATTGAAATGCGAGAGCTTCCAAGCTGTAGGAAGGCCATCAATATCATTAAAAAGCCTCTTACACTTTAAAGGGTTGTTTTGAATAGATGGGAGTAAACTAGTAGAATGTGGATCACGAAGGTCATGATTATCGGTGACCTCCAAGTCGTTAAAAGGTTCTTACCTCTTAACGGACTAATCTCAAACCACGTTCGTTTGACAAACAATCGGTAACGATGGACTTACGTGTCCAAGAATCTTCAAAGTCATTCGACACATAAGGTCGGATGTAGTCCTTAAACAAGGAGGAATGTATTCAAGGTCATTAATACCACCAAATTCGGACTTTCCTCTGAATAAACTAGCTTCAACAAAAGGCTTGATATAAGGTGTCCTAAGGTAGGCGGTGAATTTTTTCCTCTTCTTCCCATGCCATTAGTTCTTCAAAAGGCAGACGATCGACATCTTTTTTTTCTTTTCGTGACTTATAAATTTAAATGTCGGATCATCGTCGAGGAATCAAAAGACGAGTTCTTGTGATAGTAGCTAACTAAATGAACACGTGGTGATGACAAACATAGATCTCAACTAGACCATGGAGCTCGGCCATGTCATACGGTTTCTTGACATCATTATCATCTTCTACAAGGGTCAACCTTCCTCCGGACTACTACTTGGAAGACAAAATACCAAGCCCAAATATCCTCCTTAATTTCTTTCAACAACATATCACATATTTGAGAATACGATAACCTACTCAACCTAGGTAACCTCAAATGTAAAACATCTCCACCTAAATAACTTAAGGATAAAATTAAAGCGACGCCATGATAAACATCAAACCCAAGATCTTGATTTGTTTCGGACATTACGTGTAACAATGGAAATAATTCACAAAACAAAATATATTTAAGATAAAATTTAACATAGAAAAAGTAAATGGACAAACTTACGACCATTCTTGATACCATAATTCATAACAGCCTTTGATTACGTGTTTTGTGATGCCATAGTTAGTAGAAGTCGAAAAACACAAAATATATGTAAGATAAAATATGGGATAGTTTTGGTTAATAATAGGTACAAAACATACAAAAGGTACTAAAAAGTGAGCAGTGATAAAGTGTCTAAAAAGTAGTCTGACCATACTCAAATGTTATATGTAAGATATAGTCAAACTCACCCAAAAAAGTCGCCTAGTTTACATGTTGGATAATGCATACCGAATGGACAATACTTGTAAAGTAGCATGCATGGGTTTTCCTACTTTGTATATCCATAATTTGGTGTGTGGTTAATATTTTTGCTTATTTTATAGAAAAATATTACTAGTAAACAAATTTGTAGCGTCTCTAATTATACTATTACATTACTTTGAACACAACAATATAATACAACATGTTGAATACAAAATTAAAACCATTCAAGGGAGCATATGGTTGTCAATTTGTTTCAAGTAATACATCAACAAAACTAGAACATAACTAAACACAAACACGGTGTTTAAAAAACCTAGCCATTTGTTCACGGTATGAAAGCGCGACTGAATACGATCCTTCACATCGATGATAGACCAAAAACCAAGCGGTATAAAAAATACATACCCAAATACCACAATCACCAAATATCCGGCCGCTTGGTACTTGTTCGTGATCGTAAATGTAATGAAATAACTTGCCGGATCAATGCCTTTCTTCTCAAATACTTGCGCTTGTGCTAGGACCTCAGGTAATTGTAGCTGTGGACAAAAGTAGCACCGTTTTAAAAAATCTATTTATGTATTAATTCTTATGACGTATGAATAAATAGCCAAACCTGTAAACACTCCCTCAGTTTGATATAAAACTCTCGCCATTCCTCTTCAAAATTTTGACCGCTATCATAAAAGGTAACAATGCCAGTGTCTATCTCCAAACGCGCAAGACACCAATGAGCTTCAGTTTCATTATGAGCATGAAAACCTACAACGTTTGGCTCACAAACATAATATTAATATATGGCAAAAGCTAATCGCATAGTTAAATATATATATATATATATATATATATATATATATATATATATATATATATATATATATATATATATATATATATATATATATATATATATATATATATATATATATATATATATATATATATATATATATATATATATATATATATATATATATATATATATATATATATATATATATATATATATAGGGTGAAGTTAAAATAAAAAGACAAATATCCGTAAAAAGAATAAAAATTTTTTTTTTCAAAAAGTTCACGAAAAATTCCCAAAAATCCCACAAGATCGGGTATGTTGGTGCATAAAACTTTTGTGAAAACATTTTTATAATTTTGAGTTTTGATCGTTTTTAAATGCACAAAAGCAATTTTGATCATAAAAAATTTTGATGCACAAAATTTTTAACTTGTTTTAGTTTGATGCGCAATGTTATTTTGATGAAAAAGTCAAAAGAAGTTGGGTGCAAAACCAATTTTGATGCACAAAAAAGATTTAATGCCTGACGTATATATTCATAATTTTTTTGGAAAAAATATCCACTTTTAGAAAAAGTTTTTCACAACTTTTCATGCACCATCATGCCCGATCTTGTGGGATTTTTGGGAATTTTTGTGAACTTTTTGAAAAAAAAATCTTTTATCTTTTACGGATATTTGTCTTTTATTTGATCTTTATCCTATATATATATATATATATATATATATATATATATATAGGGTAGGGTTAAAATGAAAAGTTTCTTATAATGAAAAGAATGAGAAGGCATGTGGAGGTGACATGTGTCACCTTGCCACATCACCATGCCATGTCATGTGACATGTGTCACCCCACCCCACCCCCGCAAAAAAATTTTTTTTCCATAAAAAATTTTTTTTTGGGCAAATTTTTTTTTTTTCCCGCCAAAATTTTCCTTAAAATTTATTCTTGCATCACGGTTATAAAAATCTTGCATCACAATTATAATTGTGATGCGATATTTATAACCTTAATGCACTAAAATCATGATTATGATGCGATAGAATTTATAACCGTGATGCGAAGAACTTATAACCTTAATGCACTAATAAGTTTTGGTGCATCTTTATTATAAGTTAATAGTTCGATTGCATCAACTATGATGCACTAAAATCAAGTTATAACCTTAAATGCACTAAAATCATGATTGTGATGCAATAACTTTATAAGCGTGATGCGATAATTTATAACCTTAGGGGGTGACAACACTTTGATTCCATACCTCACCATACCTCACAACCCACCAATAATTTCATTCCACTTAATCACATACTTCACCATAGTTTTTAGTGGCAATGGTCATTCCATACCTCACTTTTTTTTCTTTTTAAATT